>CM067565.1:38751714-39396357 GCA_034336665.1 Luscinia megarhynchos
AGATAGCATAATAAACAAACCTAATTTGGATCTATCCTTCCAAACATTAACATATTTGTGATAAAATATGACCCTGTTATGCAGGGAACTTCTCTACTTTTACTGTACTGTCCTTCTGCCTTCATTCTTCAGGCTTATACGTGTAGCAAAATTTGGTATATTTTCTTTGGGTGAGGATCTTCGTGGTTCAGCACAAATATTTGATCATTATTTTGAACCAAATTATAATACTAATTAAGTTTTTGCAACTGGAAACACAGACATATTTTAGCTTGCAAAGGCAAAAATGCACTTTCACTTTTTTTAATTCCTCTAATTATGTGCCTCACGCTAAGGATATATTTCAAAATACTTTTCACTCATTAAATAGTTTAATTGAGTACTTGGAGAAAGTGGGATCTAATATTTTCAGTCTAGAGAATAGATAGTAAAGAAAAAAAGCAACCATATTTAGGATTTGAAAAATACAAAAAGAGGGTTATCAAATACTATCAGATAGAGATTTACTCCTAAAGAAAAATATTTCCTGCTAAGGGTGTAATAACACTGACAATCACTGAAACAGAGTAATGAGAATGAAGGGATGATTGCATGAAAGTATAATCAATATAAATCACAAAAAATGTGCTACAATATCAAACATACTTTGAATAATGAAGGAGTTGGAAAAAAATGAACTAAGAAAAACAAATTATGTAATTAGAAGGTCATCTAGTTCAGGTATCATAGCATTTTATCTGGTAAATGGCATGTGCTCTTACAAATGAAGACACAAATTATGGCACTTCAGAGGCCACAGTGAGAAAAAGAAAACAATTCAAATTCTAAAATCACTTTTGAAATAGTGCTTCATCTCATGGAGAATTTTCCCTTTTGGGATCAGAAAATGCTAATTAAAATACCTGTGCCTGCACATACTCCAAAATGTGTTTGGAATACAATTTCAAGGAGTAATTTTATTTTAGTAAAGTATGTGTTGGGTCACACAACAAATGTGTCTTTCCTTAGTTTTTGCCCGGTTTTTATTGGCATGGATCATCACTGGAGAGTGTCTACCAAAATCTCTTATTCAGAGGGACAGGACCTTCCCCCTCCTCTGCATTGCCAAAAATCCATGTTATCCCTAGTGGCTTTGAGGGAAGAAACATAAGGACAGAAAGGGAAACATATTTTGGACCACCACATCAGCAGTAGCCCCTGTCAGAATATCAGAACCCCATGCACAACTGAACAAACTGAAAGTAAAGAAGCTATTGGGAGTCTGGGATGATTTGTGTATGACAGTACACACTGATGTCTCATCTTTCTCTTCTTTGAAGATGTTCTTAGAATATTAATGAATGAAAAAAGGAAAATATGACTGTTAGAGATCTTAAGAACAAGAGCTGAATAGCATATATAATTAAGGTCTTCTGTGCAGGGCAGTTGTTTGCAAATGTGTCTGTGGAGCTGTATTGTGTTCCTCTTTTCTAAGCTGTAACTTTCTCATTATTCTGAGAATTTTATGTTTAAAAAGCTTTCTGTTCACAGTATATTATCCCTCACCCTCTCATGTTGTTTTTTTTTTTAAACCAAGTTATATTCCTGTTGTGAAATTTCAGTATCTTATGGTCTAAACGGTGTACCTCTATTGGGCAGTATTTCTTTCTTACAGATATGTGCCTGTCACTTTATTTTTGTTGAAGCATGATCCCAAATTCTCCTGGGGAGCTGGGCTAATACAAGAACATCAGGCATAAGGGTTTATATTACACCCATGGCAGTAGGGCATGACCACCTATTCTAGTAAACTAGCACAAAGATTTAATTTTTTTTTTGCCTGAGCATCAAACTTGGTAGAAGACACATCAAGTTTTAAAATTACAGCAGGTCACTCTTTTAGAAACCACCAGTCTGAGAGAAATCACACACGGTGACTAATGTGGACCAATAAAATCTGTGTTTCTCTAGCTTGGTTTATTTCAATGCTTTCAACAGAAAGCATACAGTATTTCTGTAATATTTTGTATGTGACATATAATCACTTTAAGTCCTCATAAAAAGTATCTTTTTCTTCACTCCCTAGGAAAAAAAAAATCAGTTCTTCCTAAACTGACTAAATATTAGTAAATTTTTATAGTTTTCTGTCAAATATCTTCATTAGTTGTGGCATTTATGCACATTATCCTTAATTGCTTGATGGATTTTTTTGTTTTGTTTTGATCCCAAGGTATATAGTTGGGAAACTTCTCAACTTTAAAAATATAGATATTGCCATTTGAATTCTTTAATGTGATAAAAAATTAATTTCGGTCTCAGAAAAGTGATGCCTTTTGTCATTTTACAGCCCAGGAGATTACTCTTCTGCTGTAATTACATATATATATATAACTCTTCTGATAAAACATATATACTCTTGTATTTGAATATAAAATGACAGTTTTAGTGTGACTTCTGAAGATAGTTCGATATCTGCCTTTTTGTGTAACTTGCAAAGAATTACACTCTTTTCCTTAGAATCAAACTAAGCAGTGGTCTGATTTGTGTATTTTTATGATTTCTCATTCCAAGGGGATGCATTCCCCAATTATAAATTTTTAACATCTTCCACAGCCAATTTAATTTGCACGTTTCTCATTACTTTAGGATAATCACAGTAGTTCCTTAATTATGCAGACAGCATGCAGCTGTTAATGGAGACACTGTTTAAAAAGAGATCAATTCTAATATCAAAATACATTGAAAGGAATAATAGAAATTTTCCAGTTCTGAAATAAGAAACACAAAGAAGGGAAATATAGCAGCAATGATAGAGCATGTATATGTGTATATGTATATGTAATCTCTTTTGTTATGATATGGCATTGCCTTTCTCCTCCTTGTCTTGCACATGGCCACCACAGCAGCTGCTCTTTGCTGATGATGTTTAATTGCACAGCTCTTTCTTCTATCACTCTTCGAGTCCTGATATCTAAGAGACAGTGAGGACTGCCACCCCCCCATACTGAATTTTTTCCATTCCTCTTTCAATGCATTGTGTGCTTCTGCCCCATGGTATTCTGTCTCATGAGCTCTTACAGATTCCATGAGATCCTCTTTTAAGAGTAACAAATTTCAAGTCATGGATTGGAATAAAAAGGGAGACAGATGTGTAACAAGGAAGGAGAAGGAAGCAGGGAATTAGAGAATAATTAGAGAAGAAATATTCATTTCAAACATAGAGACAACTTGGAGAACTTCCAAAATGCAGAATGAAGAAGAAAGACAGAAGGGAAGTATTCAAAAAGTAAAAGGAAAATTAATAGACAAAACTGATAATTTTAAACTATATTTATTAGTAGTATGGAGACTCGTGACCCAGCACAACAAACATAAATGGAAACATGCATCCACTCCAAGTTAATACAGTTCATAAAAATTTTACAAGCTTTGTAATAATAATAATAATAATAATAATAATAATAATAATAATAATAATAATAATAATAATAATAATAATAATAGTAATAATGTATAATTATATAGATAGTGTGTACAGATTTTAAAAGTAAATTTTCCAGATATATCATAAGTGCCTTTAATTTCACATATAATATATTTTCAGCAGAGAATATAAACAGGAAAAAAAATCAGTCCACTAGGTACAAAATTGGTAACCTTGACAAAGGTAGTTATAGGACAAAATTGATGTCTTTCTGTTTTAAATAATTTTTGAATGGTAAATCAAGAAAAAAAAAGTATAGTTTCTTTAGTATGTAGTTTCTTTACCTCCAAATCTTTATTTAAACTAGAAAAGACTACCTTGCATGGCTGGGCTTTTTGGATTAAATAAATTAGACTTAGAATGGAGCCTAAGGATAGTGCTGCTGTGTTGTCAGTCACTTGAGCATTATTAGCTTGCTTTTAAAAATGTTTTGGTAGCATATCCAGAATTCTGTATTCCTTGATTAAATAATAAATTGAATGATGGAATTCATCTTTTTCTGGGGTTCAATCCATTAAAAAGTTTTTGTGGGTTTTTTTTCTTTCTGCTAAGACTTTTTTTGTTTGGGGATTTTTATAGATTTTATAAATTATACAGGTAAACAAGAAGAGAGCTATAAGAATTCCATGTGCAGTTCATTTTCCCTTGGTTGAGCACTGAATAATTATATTTTATTTGTTAGTGTTATAGGACGTCAGTGAATGTACTCATCCTTTCACGTGAAAAAATGTGAAAAATCAAACACTTAAGTCACTGCAACTGTGAGCAGAAACTGGCTTACACTTTTTTTTCCCTTTAAGTAGGTGGTACTGAAGTATTTACGAAGTCTGTGACACATTTAAACAGATTTGGGCATTAAACCAAGTGCTCCAGTAAGTTTGTTAGCTACAGTACTCTCTGATTTCAGTTCATTGTAGTACTCTCATTTAAAGCCTTCAATAGATTATGGTTGCCTAGACCATGCAAGATCACCCAACTGAGCTGGCAGAGTCAATTAGTAAGAATCCAAGAGTAATTCAGATAGGAGTGGACCTTGCAGCATTTCTAGTCCAATGTCCTGCTCAAAGCAGTCTCAGATGTGAGGTCAGACCAGGTGCTCAGGCTTGTGTCCAGGTGAGTCTTGTAACCCTCCAAGGACAGAGACTACTTGACATCTCTGAGCAGCTTGGCTGTCTTCAGAATGAAAAATTTTTCCCATTTTTCCAAGTCATGTCTTGTTCTCTCTCTGTGTACCCCTAGAGAGGATCATGGCTTAGTTTTCTTAGGGACCACCTTGTGTATTTGAAGAGTTGATAAGTGTCCCCAAAGCCACCTCTTCTCCAGGCTCAGAAAGCACCAGTCCCTCAGCTCCTCCTCACAGGTCATGCTCCAGCCCCCCGAGCATCTTGGTGGTCCTTCACTGAACTGACTCCAGTTTATCAGTCTTGTCCTGGGAGACTGGTACCTTGCCACAGGGCCTAGGTGTGATCTGAGCTCTGAATAGTGGGGTTAATAAATTCTCTTGATCTACTGGCTGGATCCCCAGATGCTGCTGGCCTTTCCAGCCAGGGCACAGTAATGGCTCACATTCAGCTTCCAGTCTGCCAAGATCTTCAGTTCCTTTACAGCAGACCTGTTCCCCAGTCATCACAAGGGGTCTTCTTCCCAGGTGCAGGACTTGGCATTTGTTGTTGAAATTTGCCATCTTTCTTCTGTCACACTCCTCCAGCCTGCTTAAATCACTCTGAATCACAGCCCTGGCCATTAGCCCTTACCTACTTACTTGGCCGCCAAGGCAAAAAAATTTCTTACCAAAAGCACTTATCACCAAGAAACATCTTAGTTAACTAAAGACAAAAGCTTATGTGAGATTCACAAGTGAACCTAACAATGAGCACTGGAGAGTTCATAAAAGCTAAGCCATTCTTACTCCAAACTAACACAAATTTTTATTGAAATGGTCATTTTTTGGTGCCCTCATGTGACCTTCATTGCTCATTTAGCTCAACTTTAGCATTTTCTTTGCTTCTGAATAGGGCTTCTTTAGAAGAACACATGGTCTAAACCACTTTTGTTGAAAGCAGTACCAGGCTTGTTCAAATCTTCAAATAGTACCTTTTTCATTCTTTCCTGATATGGTAAATACCACTCATTGGTTTTTAAGTGCCAGAAATCCTAGGGCCAGGATTGTCTTTAGCAGACAGGTCCATTCATGGACATGTTGTGCTTTTTTTCTTCACTAGACTATATAGGGATTTTCTTCTCATAAAAAAGAGAAAAAAGTAAACACATCCCTCCTGGCTTTCTTCCCTTCCAGATGTACCAGTCAAACTCTGCAATTCATATGGTAAACTCAGGAGTGCCCTTTTGGAGGCTTTAAAACCTTTTCATCAAATCACACACCAAATAATTTCTTCAGTATTTCATTTCTATATTCATATATAAAGATGAATATATTTCATTTCAGGTCAAGGAAAGTGTTTCTTTCCAATTGGATGGCAGTGTGTCTGTGGTCACTAGGATGAGAGGTCAGTCGCCTGTCCTCACACAATGGCAGATGAGTCAGTCACAGCTCAGAGCGAGCAAGGTTCAACACTTTCCATAGCCCCATGTACTGAATTTAGACTGAATTAATATCCTCCCCCATAAGCTGCTTAGCACCATAAACATATGTGATCTTTACATTTTCCTTGCTCCAGTGTCTAAGAGACAACCATGGAAAAAGAGAAAAGGATATAGGCTGAGGACAGTCAGTATAGGAGTCAGCATGGCCAATTCTTCCTCCCAGCTCTAGTTTAACATTAATATGCTACTGAAATAAAAATCTAGCTGTGTTCTCTATCATCTGTATTCAATTGCCTTTTCTATTACCATTGCTTTCAAATTTTAGTCAGCCTACTGATCTCTTTTACCAAATCATCTTGGAATCAGATCACTGGGCCACCGATCCCCAAAGCCCCCTATTATTCCAGTACCATTTCCCTGCATGACTATAAAGCATGCCCATATTCATTGCCATCTTTCATCCTCAGTCACTGATTACCTACAGATTTCTTTTAGCTTTTTGATCTCTCTCATAAATCAATGCCTTCAGGACTCTTTATCACTTTGTTTCCATTTATTTCATGGTCTTGGTCTGTTTTCATCAATATCCTCTGAAGCCTTCCTGTCCAGGACTGTGTCCTCCCACAACTGCTACAAAGAGGCATTGTATTTTTTTTTTCTATCTGATGATGCCTTTACAAAAACAGTCCATGTTATTTTACTTTAGTTCAGTTTATTTGTGACTACCTTAGTCTGAAAAGAGAAAACTGGAACATATTTCTTTAGTTCTCTGGTAACCCTGGCAGCTTGTATTCTCTTCACTATGGATCTTAGCCTTGTAATTTTCTTTTCAAAGTAAACACTTTATTTGCTTTATTTGTTTGTTGACTGGCCAAACATGTTAATAGCAGCTCAGGAGAACATTGCAACAGTAAGCAGAGTTATACAGATCAAGAGCTGAGATAGCAGAATTGATTTTGCCTTGAACATTCTAACCTGAATTTTGCAATAGCTCTATATCAGATTCTAGAGCACCTAGACAAACCTCTAATGCTAAGTCACAAGATTCAAACAAACCAAAAAAGAAACCTGCGACTCTTTTTGCATTCAGGTTTGGATGAGTGGTTGGAATTTTCCTTTTTTTTTCATTTATAAAATTTTTTATAAAATCAAACTAAAAAAATTAAATAAAAGTTAAAATGAAAAATTTCAAGGGTGTTTATTATCCTTAGATGATCCAGCTTCATTTAAGTTTTCCTTGTGATCAAAAAAGACCAAGGTTCTGAATAAAAATCAGAACAGCTAGTTCTCTATTTTGTTCAAAACACCTTTTCTCTTACTTAGAATCTCCTGGTCACAGCAATGTTTTTCTAAACCTACTTGCACTTTATTTTTTTTTTCTAATGTCTAGAAGACATTGTGTAGGAAAACCTGAGACTGTTCCTGCTGCAGCTTTGAGCAGATGACAGAAAGTGCTCCTCATTAGTTCATAGTGACAACAGGACATTCTTAGGCACTCAAATGAATACAGTAAAGATAAATTTTATGCAGTGTCTCACAAAAGGAAAAAAGAAATGCCATGCGTTAACTTGTCAATTCTTCTACCAAACATAATGATTTTACCATAATTTCGTCCTAGTTTAAAGTGTCATCCTTGTACTCCTCATTTAGAGCTGTTTGCTGCTAACCATTTTACATATGCCATCGATATTTTTTCATCTTTGTCACAAGCTCCACGCCTCACAGTCACCTGAGTTCCTCTCAGCCAGGACAGTTTCTCATAAAGCCACAAGGAGCCTCTGATGAACAGTTCAACAGCATATTTACTGCTTTTAAGTGTTTGAAATCACAGCCTTAATATTAGTCCTTTTTAAATGCATCAAATTGTTAAATTTTAATGAAAATTTTTTTAAAATCAAATAACCTTTAGATCTGTTAGCATGTTTCCTCATGTTTGGTGCTTGATTTTTGTCTTCTCCTTCTTATTTCCTCACTGTTTCATGTTTTATAGCACATCAGGCACAATAATGGTGATATGCCTCATACCTGACTATTTCTATGCTCAAATTTGCTGGAATGTTTACTGGAAACTTTCCAAAATCACAAGAGCAACAAATAATCATCATAAAATAGAACAGATGGCAGGCACCTTTGTCCTCATTATGGCATTGTTGCTTTAGAAATTTACAGGTCCAGATGCTAAGAAAAAGATGGATCTTTGTTCACTGAGACCAATATCTGCCGCTTGTTTCATACCGTGTTAAAATTATGGTAAATATGTCATCTTTTTATGATTCAGTAGATTGGGTTTGTGTGTGCAATTGCCTGTGGGCCTTTGTTTTCCCACTTCATTGTAATAAGAAAACTGTAGGCTCAAATGTAATCTCAGAATTGTAGCAGTCAAAAAATCCCATTCTATTCATCCTGTTCTTAGCTGATGAACTCATATCGAGTTCATATCCATCAAGCTGGGGGTAAGTTGTGAGAACTGAGCAAGAGTTGAGGTCTCAGCTTCCTCGAGGCAGGATAGATACATTGGCAGACCTGAAAAAGAAATGGGAGATTATATGATTCCTAGGATCTAGTTTCCACAGATATTTTTAGGAGTACATTTTTTACTTCAGAAAAGTTTCAACAGTCTCTTTTCTATGAGAAACTAGTGTAGCTGAATAAAAGCATATAAGAATCCCTCCAAAGTTGCTAGTGGTCTGTTTTTAAACTAAAATGTTCAAATACTGTTCTACTGTAGACTAACTTGGAAATCCAATTAAGTCTCTTTCCTTTACCTGCAAACTGAAGATATAGATACTGTAGGTAAACTTACCTGGGAGGAAGGCAAATAATTGCATGCTATGGTAAAGAGCAGAGGAGTTTCCTCAGAGGCATGAAAAAATATAGAATAACATAACAATGTCAAATCAATGCTTTCTGAAAGCAAAGTAGGAAAAATTACTCATCTACTTTATGTACAATGAATTCACATTCTTTGGAAAGTTGTGCAATACTTGAATTTAGTTCAGACTATTCCTTTGTTTATTTGAACCACACTTCCTACAAATGTTAATTCACATAAACCAATTCTCCACCCACAGAAAATGAACTGAAGAGTGTTACTTGGATTGGAAAGCCAAAACACAGAGCTGGGAAGTGTCAGAATCAAAGTTTGTCACTATCAGTCTACCCTCATGTGAATGTGTGTGTCATATCTTTAATTGCACAATCCCATAATGGTTTTCGCAAAGCACCTTGCCTCACTGATCACAAAAGTTTGAAAATTCCCAGTAAATGGCAAAAATAAAGGCTCAGCTATTCAAAAGACACTGCTATAATAAGGATGAAGACTTTTTGGCCTATAGAACAAACCTGATAAAAAAGGAAGCTATTTTCACTTTATAGAGGTGAAGCAGGTGAACATATAGGGTTGGCATCAAAGTGTCTAAATACTGGTGAGTTTTTGACATGGATGTTCACTGGCAGTATATCCTGTTTTCTTACAGAATGTTTAGAATATTTAAGTATTTTAATGCTAACAAACTTTAAAAGGATCAAGCTGTTTGACTTCTACTTACATTAATAGTAGCTGCCCAGATGAATTCTTCAGCAGCAGCACAAGTTTTCCTCCACACTGCATTTTATAAAAGAGATTATAATGCACAGGATGAAGCAAATGATAAGACAGCCCAGTCGCACAGATAAATTATAAAGTAAGCAAATGTCTTTAGTTGTATTTAATTGCTAGTCAGTTGAACTACTGGGGGAAAAAAAGTAATGCTAATTTCTGTACCAGGAAGATAGCAACAAAAGGATAAGAATATTGTGGATGATCAGGTAGTTCCAGCATGTGGAGCATAGCTGGAAAATCATTAGAGTCACAAAACCATACTGCTCCCACTCAGCCTCAGTCTGCAGTTTTTTCTTTGATTATAATTTATTGTCTTTCCTTATTATTATTCACCATCTGGAAGAGTCCTTAGCTGACCAAAACCAGGAGACAACAGACAAGACCTGAGGAAGGATATAAAGTACTTAGCTCACATACTCCAGAAGAAAAGTTGGATAAATCAAAAGCAATCAGTACCATTACTCAGGATTTTTGACCAAGTTCTGAAGACAAAAGTAAGAAGTAAAGCAGTGGCCTAAAAGTCAACTTCCAATTGCTCATGCCCATGTTATTTAAGATAGCCAGAGTAAAAAGCACAAAGACCATCTCTCTTGTGCATAATGTTTTCTAGGTAAATAATCAAGTTGAAGGCAGATGGGAATAAACAAAGACAAGATTAATTCACCTACTATTGTTATAGCCATTCCCTAATCTGGTGTTTTCTAAGATATTAGATGCTATGTCATCCAATAAAGCTCACTTCTATCTGTAGCTAATCAGCAGCTTAACCTCCACCACAGACAGGCCTGGTCAAATTGATTCATGAGTGCATGACATAAAATCTGACTACTTTACCTTCTGTCTAATAAAGCAAAACTCAAAGTCAGAAAATCAGTTTTAAAGACATTTACATTACTTTTCCACCTAGCAAACCAGTATGGTATGAATGCACAAAGTAGATCTAGATGAAAGGAAGAAAAATCTTCAGAGTTAAGACAGTCATGTGGTGATAGTCATGCAAATAATTTGAAATATAAAGCACATAAGTCTCATTGAGTTGCCCGCACTTTTAAACTCTGTCAGAGAAACACAGGAACTTTTTCCCTGCATGTCTTACTTTCGCATTACTTATTTAATGTCCAGTTATGTCCAGCCTATTTCAGGCTTTGACAAATAGCTATTTTACACTTTAAATTGAAATATCTGGGTAATGGGTTTTTGTGCAATTCATAGGCACCTAATCAGCAAGAAAGCAATTTGACTTCTGCCTTTCCAGTTTTATTCTAAGATTTCTTATGTGTGTATGTTTAAATAAGTCTCAGTTTTTGTGAATTTCTACCTGACCTGTTGGTTTGACTTTATTTTTTCCTGAAAAAAGTTTTACCTGTTCTATTTATTCTATGGTTTTTTTTGTGAAAAGCATAACTAGCTTCTGTTTTATTTTGATAAATTGCTCAATAAGTATAGGTTTGAGCTACACATTGAATTACAGAAGGTAGGATGAAGAACAGAGCACTTAACAAAAGCAATTACAGAAACAGATTATTAAAACAAAATAAATTTGACCTAGGTATGTCATTTTTTTACTGAAGCTTGATGTTTGAAGCAGCTAAGCTTTGATCCTGCAAAGGCATGCTCAGAGGCTTTGTTTAACTCACTAAAATCAAGGGGGCTCTTTGCAAAGCAAAAGAGTGCATCCATCTTTCTAGTACCAAAGCAGAGATGTGCCAATAGTCAAAAGTATGCATGAAAGCCCAGAGTCTCATTGTTTAACAGTTTTTAGACAAAGCAATGGAAATTATGTTAATCTGAATTCCATATTGTTCTTAACTTATATTGTATTTGCTAAAGATAGAAAAAAGACTCAGTCTGAAGAAAAAAAAAAGAATATGGTACTAAAGAGAAGGACTATGATACTAAAGAGACAATCACCTTCATGATGTGCTTCCACAAAATAATTGCTCACCATAATATGGCTTTTGATTTTTTTCTTTTTTTCAACCATTATAATTGCAAGGAAATTAATGCAAAACTAATTTAAATCTGGCAAACCATTTTCTCTTACAAGCTTTGGATCACTGAGAAAAAAATTAACAAATCCACTTCCAAGGAAATAAGCCTTTTATATTGTTAAGAACTTTGGTGAAAATGGGGCAATGGTTGTCACAGGGTTGATTCTGACCATGCTTAGTCTCTGCAGTGATTTTTTCTGATCAATTTTCAGTAGCTTAAAGGTAGCTGATGGTTTAGTAGATAAGACAAAAGATTTTCTCACTCAAGTCTGTAGGAAAATATACACTGATACTAGTGAAATTAGGCTTTATTTTGGTTTTTAACTTTCTCTTAACTTCTGGCCCAAGAGTAAAGGGATAATCTTGGTTTATGAAGATAATGAGACTCGAGTGGTCTGACTACAGAGAGGTCCAAACCAGCATTTCATGCATCTGCTGAACACTTTAGATGGTTAATTTGCAGCTTAACAGTATACCATGAATACTGGTGAGCTTAAAGCTATGAGGGGATTATCTATAAACCAACAGATTATCATAAACTAGCTAACTATAACAGATTAACTATAAACAACAGAAGAGATTATCAATAACAAACTAACCACATTTTTTTAAAATGTATTTCATTTTTTTTATTTAAAACCAAGCATTCTGTCTCAGAAAGAGTTGGTAGACACAGAGAAGTGCTATTCTTTGGTGGAACTGCAAACCTGAATTGTAGGGATATTTACTTCTATTTCTTATAACTGATGTCTTAATTATTTTGCATTATTTAAAAGTGAGTCAATGATTTTAAAAAAAATATTTTAACTTAAATATAAAGTTATTTATATATTTATTTTATTTCTTTCAGTATTTCTTTTCCCATCCTCTGTTACCAGATGAAAATTAAAAAGATTGGGCAAAGAATCCTTTGGTGTGGGGTTTGGTTTTTGTTTTAATTTTGTTTGTTTCTTTTAATTGTGGAAAATCTCCCGTACACATTCTATTCCTTTATTTGAATTTGGATTCTTCTGTAAGGCAATAGTGCCTTCTTTGGTAGTAAAGTAGTATCAGTAGGAAGCTGAAAAGATTCTTTTTCAGCTTTCATAGTGGCTGGATATTTTAATTCCTGTGCAGAGGAAAAAAATTTTTTTGCAATGAAACTATTTTGATTAGATAAATGTTAAATTCTGCACTAGCTGTAACATTCTTTTGGTGGCATAAATCACTCCTGTGTGAAGGACACACCAACAAAAGGACAAAAATGAGCTGGTTAGAGCTGCCCATTTGCAACATTAAGGACATTTCACTTCAGAGAAAAATTCAATACGAATGGATTAAAATATTTTATAATTCTCTGGAAAGGAAGTCTTCTACACATAAAATCTAAGATACACCACTTAATCTTCTTAAGTGGATGAGGGGGAAATGCAGCAAAAAGTCACTTATCTTGTGCTAGTTCTACTATTGCCAACTCATGTGTGTCAGTTTTAGGAATAACAACTGGAAAGAGCGAGCAGGGAATAGCTCCAAGGTATATAGTTTGTCCTAATACATACAGATGGAAATTCTAGGGCCAACACAGGTCAGGCTTGTTCTATCTAGCACTGCAGAAATACAGTAAAAATATAGAGTTGCTATATATTCCCAAGACAAGAGTTTTCATATTATAAAATCTTTTTACTGTAAACCTCAGCTTGTCTTCCCTTTTTCTGTATTCTTTCCCTCTAAGGACCTGTAACCTTGGACATTTGCCAGCCTGCTAGTAAAAAAACTGATCATGCAATCTTTATTCAAACAAAACTGTTGTTGATTTTTATTAAGCCTGTTCTGCTCTCTCATGTTTACCTACACATAGCTACTCTGTCTCCAAAGGACACAGGATACAGACCTAATGCTGGGGAAAATATAAGTCTTGATTTGGGAATTGATCATGAACTTTTCAATCAAACAGAACTTCCAGAAGAAAATAACTTTTTTTTTTTAAATTTATTGGCCAAGCTACTGTGTTATTATCCCACATTACAGCTGTCTATATTCACTTTTTTTAGATTGAGGCACCAAAAATTTTGTACTCATATGTAGGTATGATGAATCATGTGCATGTGTCTTAGTCTTGCCTTTTTCAAACCAAAAATGGGGCACTTGAATCCAAATTGCTTCAGTACAATATTGTCTAAATAATTACCCAGAGATGATCATTATCTTAAAATTATTCCTGTGAAATGCTTTTGCATGTGCTTAACTCTTTACACTTCAGTAACAGCTCAGTAGAATTATCAACACACATTAATGTAAATGACTTTTATAGCTCCTTTAGAAATTTAGTACAATAAAGGGTACCAACATCCTTAGAATATTTTTAATTTTGGAGAAAAACAGAGTAATTCCAGTTCAATACAAAATGTTTTTCTTATATTGCAAATTATATTAAAATCTGTTTTGTGTCTTGAAATAGGTTAATTAATAAAGTATAAACTGCCATTTTTGTGAGTGGAATAGATTTATATTATAGCTAGTTTGATAAAAGCATAAGAAATAGTTCAAGAAAAATTATATTGTCAACTAAGAAATAGCAAAAAATCACTTCTAGGAAAAAAAAGCATCACCAAGATCAGATTAAATTGGGACAATGAAAAAAGACACAGAAAACTGATAAAAAAAGTCAAATTAAGATAACTCATGGATAACAAACACAAAAAAAAACCCCAAATCTGAGATACAGTGAATGCCATTTCATCTCAAAAGATAAAGGAAGTTATCTGATGTTTTAAAAGTAACAGAGAAGAACTTGTGGTGGAAAGAGCTTTCTCAACTCTTTTGATGAACAAAGTGGATGGGCTGTCAATCAACTTAACGATGCAGGAAGAGAAACTACTTGAGGCTGAAGCAGCAGATTTTTATTATAAAAAGACTAGACATTCACTTTAATATTTTTTTAATTAGCTAATTTTATATATGACCTGAATATACAGTCAGCAAAAGGAGATAAAATGTTATAGTTGTAAAACATTTTAGTTCTTAGTAAAGACGATTATGTAGTTTTTTGTAACAGAACACCAGTAAATCTTAATCTATTTTCCAATTCTATTTAGATACTTACTGGTGTTTTTGTGCATATGTGAAGTCAGAAAATAATTATCAACCAGCAGCACTATAATGTAGAAAGTCTTTGAGGTCTTAAGAGACTAGTTCCATTCTAGAAAGTGATGCTGCCTGATTCCCATGAGAACAACTTACCTAGTGCAAGCATCAATGACAAATAGGCTTTCTCAGATGAAGCTAGAGAAAGTTTAAAAAGGTTTATGAGATTTGCGAAGTTCTTTCCCAAAGAGAAGAGAGCTTTGTCATCAGATCAGAGGCAGCTAGGGACCTTGTAATTTGGAGCCAAAGTAGCCATGCTGTTTGTGTATATGAGTTGGCAGATAAGGGAGATAAATTTGTACTAACCCAGACAGGAACCCTAGATATATCTTACTTTGTGTCCATGACTATCCACATACTTTGTTGTGTTCAATGCTAAGGTCATGAGTAATTCTGCTTAGTTTACGTGAACATTCAGGAGGTTCAAATGGAAAAAATACCAATTTCTGAGTCTAAATTCAAGGTAGCAACCAAGCTTCACAGGTGAAGATTCTGTTTCGAAAATGAGTGTTTTAAGGCAACTATAACTATTCTGGCTTTATGCCTCCTCAACACAGGAAGAATTCACTTCTTATCTTTTCAATTAACTCCAAGTCAAACATTATATTTACTGAGTATCTACAGTTGAGCATGTTGGCAGGATACCTCTAGAACACTCTTTCATAGGTGTGTTGTAACAACAAAACTCTGCACTGGCGAGATGTGGGAAAAACACAAGCCTTCCAGCCTCCATTTCTTTCATATTCTTGATTGACAAAATAAACAGGGGAAGAAATAGAAGTTGTTTTGCCAACATCTTTCCACAATGAGTTTGTTGGTTTACTGGCTAGGTCACTCTTCTGGAAAATACTTGCTCCTATTTGGATTTGATGTTCTCAAAGGTCTTGTCCAACCTTAACAATTCTGAGTGCTGTACTCTACAGTCATGTATCCTTCACATCCTAGCAAGGAAAGGTCACTTAACACCTTATTTGGTGGTCAAAGTCAGGGGCTGTGCTTCAGGACCATATTCCAGTTTGAGAGACATGACACCTATCACCTGAAACTGCCTACTTGTAAGCAAAATGCAGCTGTAGATTGACCCTGCTCTGGACTGGTTTAAGCACCAAATTGTTTCAGCTGCTGCTAAGTGTAAATCCTTCTTGTATCTAGATGTCCAATTCATTCGAGGGAGCAGGGGCACCTGATTTTATGTTGCAAACACATCTCCAAATTTTCCCCTTCTCAGTAGCACAGTGCACTCCTCAGCACAAATATTCCACTTGGCTCCAAGAGAGGAAGTTTAAGGCATTGCAGCATTAAACTGTATCTACCTGAACCCTTTTCTAGTTCTTGAGACAAGTGACTCTGAGCACTGTATTCTCCCATTCTCCAATTTCCTTTCACTAGAAAAAGTTACAAAAACTGCCGCAAGATTTGGATTATAAGGCAGAAAAGCCAGAAAAAGTGGCCACTCTGCTGCCTGGATAAACGAATAGAAGATGCATATGAGTTCAGAGCAGAGGAAATTACTCTTAACACCTGTGCAGGGAGTATTTCCAAGAGTGTTTAAGATGATTTTACCTTGGAGATTTATGTTAAAAGTGAAGTGAGTGGGTGCAGGATGGAAAGACAATTTGTGAGTGTTATCCAGGATGGAATCTTTCAGCTGGGGAAAGAATTGTAGTATGCTAGGGCAATCTTAGGGCTATTTTGCACTCATATATCATACTTGTAATTTGATGGAAAAAAGATGATGAAAAATGGGTAAGAAAATTATTTAACTGAGGAGCAATGCAATTATTGAGACATAATTCATACAAACAGTATCCCTGTTATTGCCTATACGTGCCTTTTGGCTTCTACTCGTGGTGTATACCTGCATTTTATAAACCTCCCTCCTCACCTGTGTTTCAAGAGGACATATCCTGTAGATATGTGGATCTTCTTTAAAGGGATTAAGGGGACAGAACTTTCATTGTGGTAGTCACACTGCAAAAGGAGAAAGAGAAGACAATGTTGACTTCTGTGGAGGCCAAGACAGCATCCACTTGAGTTCTGCATCTCAGAGGCTAAGGGCAGTCCACTCAAAAAGGTAATAAATAATGCAATTAGATTTAAAGTGTCCAGATTATTCATTCAGAGTATTCAGCAAGCACCAAGCAAACAGAAGTCAGTCTGAAGAGACTGAAGACCATGCTGCAAAATATTTGCTATATAGAAAAATTGTAAAGTACACTGGAAAGAAAGGGGATCAGCCATAAGAACATTGACTTAGTGTGTGGACATAGGAATAATCTGTGCTTTTCTTACCCAGATGTTCCATCCCATCTCACCACTAGACTGGATTGCTAAGAAGCAATGCTTGCAGATTGTTCAGATAATTCAAACATTCAAAAACCAGTGATGCCTTAACCTGCAAGAGAAATTTTTCAGTTCCTCCTTTTCCATTGCCTTTATTGCCATGATAAGGCCATATGGTTCCTTCAGATGAGCTTACACTGTGTTTTCTTTTATTGCTGCTAAAGCCCTCGTCTGCTTTTTTAGGTTTTTAACCAGGCTCCTTGCCATCATCTACGGTATCTTGGATCAGGCAAAAGATTTCTTGCAACGAGTTTTCCACCTGCAAGGAAATGTTCATAATGCAAACACAATGAAATTTTTGTTTTGATGAAGCCCTCCAGGAACTTGACAAAAGATATGTCATTACTATAGTATTTTAGAAACTACAAGTGTTACATCAACCTGTTAAACTACATCTTTATAAAGAAGCAGGTTTTGTGGTCATATAGTTTGCAAAATATTTAAAAATTCTGAGCTACCTGATGGCCCAATTCAACTCAGTTTTAGACAGGCTCTGTCCATCATCTATGAAGCAAGACATCACTCCTAACACAAAAGTGCAAGTCAAATTAAGATGAATAATAAATTGGATTGTATACAAAAAAAGTACTTCAGAATTTCAGTTTGAGCAAAAGTGACAATTTTTTATTATATATATCATAATTTAGAGCCATCAAGAAATAACAACTTTCATTTGCAGTCTTAACTTTATTATTTTCCACACGTTTTATAGTACAGCTACCATTTACATGAATTTAAGTATTTCTCACACAATGTAACGCATTCTATCTTTTCTATTTGTAATAGCTAACATTTTTTAAAAAGTCTTTAAAACAACAGCAAAGAAATCTTAAAGCTGAAACCCCAGTTTTGCAGATGCTAGAACCTTACATCTAATTATTCTATTTATGATCTCTAACAGCATTGAGCTTGCTCACTCAGTCCCCAAGCTCACATTTGCAGGAGGAAATTCAAAAACAGCTGAACAAATGCATATGTTAAGCAACCTGACCTTGACTCTGTACATCGTGTTAGTGATGTCTTTGTAAACGGAAGTTTCAGCTGAGTTAATGAGTACAATTCCTAGACAAGATCAGGCTGAGAGCTCGGGACAATGCAGGTGACTCAGAGCTAATGTGATATCAGATGGAGCAAAAAAAAGAACAAAGACACACATTCACTTTTGATTTCCCTGAGGGGGTAAACAGAAACACTGAAAAAAAAAGTCTATTGGAAGAGTGGGAGTGGGAAAAAATGCCTTTGGTAAGTATAGGGAGTTAAGAGGTTTGTGCTGCAATTCATTTTCAATATTCTGTATAAAAAACTGCTCAGAGCATCCAGGAGAGTCACTCACTGGGAAATCTCACAGTAGCAAGTAGCTGCCAATTCCATTTTAAATCAGTATGTGTTCCTGAAGTACAACTTTGGCCTTTTAAGAGCACATCTAAGGAATGCTTTAAGCCAAGTGTTCTTCAGCTGCTTGAAGGTAAGGCTGTGCAGCACGGGGGTGATCCCCTGGAGCTGTGCTCCAGCACCTGCAGTGTGTTTGGCACAGCCCCAGTTATATCCTTAGCACACCAGACAGTTTTAATGCAGCTACAACACTCAGCTGAAATCCTCACCTACACACCAGCAAGCTGGGAATATTCAAAAGGCTTTGACCCAGCTTTGAAGGAGAATTTGGCATACTCCAGAGAAAACCAGAGGCTAATCAAGAGGCATTTTACTGAGAAAGTGGATGAGAGTGACTTTTTGTGTATGAACCTGATAAAAATAATTTTTTTTCACATTTTTTACCTTTAAAAAACAAGAAACTCTTCTATTTAGGTCTGAAAATACCCAAACGACAACTGAAATATTTAATGGATTTGAAATAGAAAGGAGAGGGGGGAAAAGGCTATGAGTACAAAATAAGAAGCCTCATGTTTGGTTGTTTACCCTGAAGGTCAGACTGGAGAGGTGTGACAAACACATGGGAAAGGTGGACAAAAGGAATTCAAAAAGAATAAACATACTGTGACTTTTTGATATTCTAATTGCATTTCTTCCTTCTGCTTCTACAAATCACATCTGACACTTAGAAAGTTAGATTAATCTGATAGATTGCAAAAGTATTCCAGGGTTGCAAATGTACTTGGCACATTAAAAATATATTCATATTGGTCAAAAACATCTGCATCTTGTCCTTCTAAGGGCATTCAAAATTTATTTACCAGTAAGCCATAAATCGGGAGGGTGTTTAATTTGCACTCTTACTTTGTTCAAAACATTATTTAACATACATGCTATACAGTTTATATCTGTCATTTAAACTAGTCATGCCCCGTGGCTGAGATGCCCATAACATTCAATAATATGAAATTGTACTTTTTGCATCCCTGTATTATTTTCTGTGAATTTAAGACCAATCATACTGCAAAATGCTTAATTCTCTTAAAGCCTGATAGAAGAGATTATGATTCTGTCCTGAAAAAGCTGTTTTTCTTCATCACAGTAAAAATTATTTATATTTTTGCAAGGTATTAATACCATTATAAATTATAAAGATTAAATTATAATTTCAAATATTACATAGGTAAATAACAGCAATCTTTATTCCGTATTTTCTAATTACTTTATTGTGTTATTTTCTTTATCACAACATTTTCATAAACCATTTTTTGAATCTGTGTTTATTGTGGACAGATTTTATTTTCTCTCGGGTTTTTTTGGGGGGGTTTCTTGGGTTTTTTTGCTTGTTTGATTCATTTCATGTTTATAAAGGCATGATGGAATTTATAGCCTGAGCTGATGCTTGCAGTTTTGAAATAAAAAGCTCTTCACAGCGCCTGCAACATCCTAGGTAGTGACACTAACCTTTAGATTTTTATTTTGGAAGGTAGAAAAGACATGTACAGACAAGAGTTCTCTATACACTGTTTGGTACCCTGTTTATAACAGTTCAGGATCTATAGTTCAACTTAGTCAAGGTATAGAATGTTTCTGATATCACTTCATTTTATACTACTGTTCATGAGAATGCATTCATGAAAACTCCACAGAGCAGGATTAAATATAGATAGGAAAGTGTACTAATCCCCTGGTTTTGTAGTCTTGTTACATATTTTGTGTGAAAGCATTAGTATTTTCTACATGCAAAATAAAATTATTTTTTATAAGCAGAAAGGATATATCCATCCTCTGCTAGTTTATGCTGACAAATAAATCAGGTGGGAAGTTTCACTTGCTTAGCTCCAACAGATATTTAAAGAAGACCTTTGTCAACACACCACAATCCAAGGTGACAATACATGAAGTAAGGCCAATCTTCATTAAAAAGACCATTACCTCTTTCTATTGAACTATGCAGGAAATTTTTGAAGATATTTGTTGGCAATTACTTGTTGATTCAAAATACTTGTTCATCACAAGTATTACTCTGTAATTTCTCTGAACAATTCATCAGCACCAATTAGAGTGCATTTGGTACCTATGTTGCCTTTTTCTTGCAACTACTGCTTGAGAGGTTTGCTTAATATTCTGTCAGGGGTACCCAGACCCAGCAGCTGTGTGGGCCAGACCTGTGCTTCAGGAGTTTATCACTTGCAAAACTTGTCTGTTGCCCATGAGTGTATTCACCAGCTCAATCAGAAGCAGAAAGTTGTGGGGCCTTTCCATTCTCCAGGACCTGCATGCTAAGCCTGAAGACAATGAGTTCTGTGCTGATCTGGGGGGTTTAAAACCATTAACTTGGTTTAAATCAACTTGGTAAATATATTTTACCTGGAAGACACTCCTTACTCATCTTTCTGTGGAACTGGCAGATGCAAGCATTGGAGGTAGACTTGAACATCATTGATGTTTACTGCTTTTGAGAGTAATTTGGGCATTAATTACATTTAAGAGACATGAGAAGGACTTTACATTTGTTGCTCAATGCATTACAGTCAGGGTAGTTGGATGCAGGGCTATAAAAAGTAAAGATTTTTGTAGGATAAAATAGCTGGGCAAAAAATATCAGAGCTTGGTAATAGCAAAAGAATGTTAATCATTCATCACACTCTGCAATCCTATCCACATTCTCTCAGAAGATATAAATACTAAAAAATTAAAGGCCCACAGCCTCTCAGCAAGTTGACTGTCATTATTTCTGTTTTATAGAAAAACTGCAGGGCACAAAAATTAAATACTTTGATTAAAGTCACAGAGTAACTGCTGAAGATAGGTTCAAACTCTGCTGATTCCTATTTTGGTTTTCTAACCTAAGAACAGGGGGTTTTTTGCAACATTTCTCTCATTCATTAAACATCTCTTGCAAGGTTTAAATTAGGAGCACCATTAAGAAGTGAAGTTAATTACCCTCACTCCTTTTAAAAGCTATTTACTGGTTTCTATATTAGATAGATTTAAACAGGTTTTTCTCATGCATGAATGGTAAAATACCTAAACACAAATATGAAAATAATCATGCTGTTTCTCCATGTTTTCATGGTATAAACAGCCAATAACACCCACAGCAACTTTATTAAGACAAAGATTAGCAAATATACAGGTTTAATTGGATTCTGTTTTCAAACACATCAAAGCCCTAAAAGACTAATATTTACACTCTCATTTATTTCTTCTTTATAGGCAAACCTGGTGTTATAAACATTAAGTCAATGTTTGAACCAACAAACCTTCTGCATTTTTCTAGTGAGATGGGAGGGCAATTTTTCACAGTATGTTATAAAAGAATTTTTAAAAGCTCATTTTCAAAAGCAAGTACAAGGCATGGAGAGGGCAGAATTTGAAGGTAGGAATGTTAATTGCTTAATATAATACCCAGAATCTTTAGGAAATCCCCCATGGCATATTGTTTGAATTTTTATGTCCTGACATAAAACATTTGACCTGCAGGCACTTATGTAAATATTTCATATAGAGCCTAGAGAGTCAAAGTTTCATTGAAGAGGACTTAGGCAACAGCTTCATGTTCTTAAGTTCAAATGTTTAGGCACCTGTGGGACATTCTACCCTCTCAGCTACTGTGTAGGTTTTCTGTCTCAGGAGACCTCTTCATCCAAATTGTTGGTGAGGTCTCCGGCATAAAAATCCACACATTGGCTCCTTGGCTCTGAGGAAACCACAGACCTTTCTACTCTGACTGAGCGACCAAAAGCCTGGGGACATCTCATTACCCTCCTAGGAGTCTCAAATCAAAATGTGTTCTCCCTCTAGTATGTCTCACCCCTTCATGATTTTTGGAGCATGACTGAACTTCACATAAGTCAGGACAGAGAGAGAAAGAGAGGAAGGATACCTAAGTGACCTGTAGCTGAAAGCACTGACTTACAATGTCACAAGATGTCCTTAAAATGTGTTTTGTTTCATTTTAAAACAGATATTTACCCATTCTGCAATCTGTCACATGAAGCTGCTGTATTCTAGGATGCATCACAGATGGAAGATTTTGTCTCCACAGCCACAATGTTCTGGTGAGAATCACATTCTGTTACAGTAGTTAAGTATTTAAGTCTCACCTGTGATGCACAAAGACCTTAATTTCTGAATTCTTCCTTACAGCTTAGTTGTAGGTTTCTTTCCTGCAAGATAAGAACCCAAATCAAACACAGAAGGTATTTGGATTTGATTCTCCTATTTTCTAGAATGGGATTTAAGGCACGCTTCTTACTTTCACCACCTGCCAATCCAGAAAGGCCTGATCCTACTTCATTCACTTGACTCCAAAAGAGAAATAGT
Organism: Luscinia megarhynchos; assembly: GCA_034336665.1. Lineage (NCBI taxonomy): Eukaryota > Metazoa > Chordata > Aves > Passeriformes > Muscicapidae > Luscinia > Luscinia megarhynchos. Next base: position 38,774,480 of record CM067565.1, read on the forward strand.
AACTCTACATCCCTAGAGGAAATAAGAAATAAGAACCTCGTTTCCCTAAAAGACAGCTATTTTGTAGATTACTTACTGAGTAGCCTCTCCCCTTTAATATGAAAATGGAATATACAACCAATTTAGAAAATATGCCTAACCTTTAGAATATTGAAGTCCCAGTTGAAATGTGTTGGTTAGTTTTGAAAACAGTGACGGATTTCTAAAGCATGTGGATGTCAGGTGATTTTCAAAAGTGTGACCTTTTTCCTTCCATGAATAAGATGCAAATGCATTTCACCAAATTTCACTGTTTTGAATTGGGACTTTGTAGAATTCTGCAACATATAGCTCAAGTTTAAACAACACTTGTTCTCAAAACCATTAGTATGTACTAAACAAAGAATTTAATGTGGCCATCATCATTATACTCACATGGTAAGAGTTAACAATTTTTTTCCGTGTAAAAGAGTTAAATGCATTATGATTCTTTATTAGAATGCTAGTCCAAAATTAAATGATTTATTTATACTCCATGTAAAACATTATAAAATGTTCTGTAAGAAGCTTTAAAAAGCTAATTTTATATATAGGTCTTTGCAGAGAAATGGAAATGCTGACGCTTAATATTTAATATTCTCATTGTCACAACATCTTTTTTTAGCTCCCACAGAGAAGGGATTTGAAAGAAAATAGAAATAAGAGTCTTCATTCATCCTTATAACTAAGTTTATACAACAATATTGTGAGTTTACGAAGAGCATATTAAAGATATAATACAGAAAAAAAAGAATTATCTGTGATCACTGCTGTATGTCATTAAAAAGACAGCTTTGAATTGGAAATTGTGTTGTGGGGAAATAATCTGAAGTAGCTGAGAGAAGAAAACTGAGGAAGGAATTTGGTGGAACTTTTGCCTCAGGGTACACCACAGCTGAAAACTCTTAAACTCTCTCAAAAATAACCTTTGTTAATGAATTTTAATAGCAACATGCTACAATGGCATAATGACACTGATAATGCAGTAAGAAAGAAGTTAACACAGGGCAGAGCTCCACAAATACATTTTTTTTTATTTCTAATGAGTAACTGCTGTATTCTACTTCTTATTGATTTCTTTGGGTTTAGATTCATGCCAGCTAAAAAAGCATTTGAAATATCTTTGCAAGAAAGGAATAGTTGAACAGACACTGCTAATTCTACTCTACCACCAAGTCTCTAAACATATGGTATAGAAAGGGAGAGAAAATGTAATAATAATAATAATAATAATAATAGCTGTACTGCATATCCGCTTGGGGTATATTTGCCTAGTTTACTTTTCCTCTGTCCCCATCAGTTTTATCCTTCTTCATATCACCTTGAGAATAAAAAGTGCTTTTTCTCGGCTTTGAAGTTGCACTAGGATAGAAAGTTTATTTTCTCTACTTTAAAATTTGGTGTCAATAAAAGAAAGTGCATGGCAATCTTTCAAATGGGAAATCCTTTACACGCCAGAGCCATGCAGTGTATTACTATCACCTGTACGTGCCTGCTGTGAGCAGAGTTCTGACCCCATTGCCCTTCAGTGTAAAGGAGTAGAAGTGCTAGCAGACTGTGATTCATAAGGACTGCCACAATGTCTGTGCTGTGTAGGATTTTGCTGCACAGTGGATCTGGCCATACTCAAGGGATGAGCCAGCTCTGCCCTGTGTTGTTTTTCAGGGCATCAGCGCAGTCAGCTCCCCTCAAAGCCATGATGAAAGGTTGGATACATCAGCTCAGGTAAATTACAGCTGGTGTTCCTATGATATCTGAACTAAAACTATTTTTGTCTTATTTGGAAAGCAAACACCTTGAGGCTATGATCTGGTGATCTGCACCTACCAGAGATGCAAATCAGAGTTTCTTCTGCAGTCACTACAACCTGCTTTGTGTACTTGACGTGACACTGAGATTAGGAAGTAATCTGATAGATCACTTTTTGATTTTTGCTTTTCCAGTCTGCTGAATCCCATCTGCGCTGATTTGCAAGCCCAAAGCTGTCACAGATCCCAAACACTCACTTAACAGAGGATTCAGTCAGTACAAGAGAAACAGTTACATGATATTAGTTGCATGATAATTTCTGTACCTACTTTCAGAATGCTGTACAAAGAAGGTGAGTCCCTTTAACTCAATTTCTTGTTTGAAGGAATTAAATCAAGGCATAAGATATGACTTGCCAGTGTCCCCATCAGCTAGCTCTTTTAACATTCAAGCAGACCAGGTAAAATGTCATCAACACTCAATATAATAGGTTGCTCTCATTTCTAATTTCTGTCAGAAGTGCCATCACAGCTTCTCTTTTATGGCAGTCTAAAGTACAGTTGTATATGTAAAAGTATGAAATTATATTTTTAAAATGGAAGGAAGTTTACAGTAAAATAAACCTCTTCCTTTTGGTGTATAGGGAGATCTTATTTATGCAGTATAGATCTTTCAGTTATAGCAAAATTTAATACCAGACCAGTCATTATGTTTTCCACAGTTTCTTCAAAAAACAGGTTTGTTTACAGGTAATATATCTGGCTCCAAACCCAGGCAATTGCTGTGTCAGCAATCCTTTGGGAGCAATGCTGAAAACTGATACCTTGATTAAGTAGCAAAATTGACAATCTGAGGAAAAAACTATGGAAGAGACTAAAACGTGAATGGGATCTGCACGTGCATTTGGGAAGACTTGCTGCAGATCAATGACCTATTTAGAACAGACAGCTTTGATGGCTCAGGATGAAGTTTTTGCCCAAGAACAGATTCTAGATCTGAGAGCTCTGTAAGGATCCTGACTTTTTTCTTTTTTCTTTTTTTTTTTTTTTTTAATAACAGACTAAGGAAAGAGGCACTTTTAGCTATTTATAGCATAAATAGCTCTGAAACCTTTTTCTAGGCTTCAGTATATCTTTCCCCAGCAGAATAAAAGTTTCATGTATTTTTTTTGCACAAAGTAAATGTATTCTTCATATTTCTTCACATTTTAGGAGCTAGGACAGTGCTGGCAAACCACAGACATTGCTTTCTTCACCAAATGTGCAGACAGCAATGTATATACCACTCTCGGGGAAGAAGGGAAAGGTTTTATTTCACTAGTGTTCTCACTGGTAGAGAAGTGAACAGAGGATAGGAGTGTAAATTTATGGATCATTTTAGGAGAAAAACAAACAAAAAAAAATAAAACACAATGCACAGAAAATACTTCACCTCACATGCTAACTAACATTGCCCTAACATGCAGTAAAACAGAACAGAAGATCTAATTAATGGCAAATTTCTCCACATTAGAGCAGTGATTCTGTAACAGTAATACAGCTACATCCGTTCAGACCATATTCATTCCACACTTCTGATGAGCTCCAAATCACAGAAAGTATCACTGAAATATTTTTCTACTCTGAGTCTACTCAATTGCTAAACCATTTCCTAATGAAGCATTGCAGCCAAGTGTGTCCAGTGCAACTTTTGCTCCTGACACAAAATTGTCTGCAGTCATGGTTCAGATCCATGTGGCATGAAAAGAAGAAAAAAAATTTAGAAAAGGTAAAAAAGAGCATTTGTTCAGGACTCTTTCAAACCTTCCACGTTAAGAGCTCTCTGCCTTGAGAGAGCAAGCAGTGAGTTCTTTATACTCTGTTGGAAATAGCAGTGAAACTCAGGAGCTGCTTTCCTAAAATCTCCTAATAGGATTTTTTTTCAATCAATACTGTATTTTTTCGTCTTAGTTTTTGGGGTAGAGCACATCATTTTTTCAAGCTCTGCAGTGCAGTTGTGATTCCCAGAAATGTATCTCCTTGGGAAAATGGAAGCTCTCTGTATTCACAGTACTGCAGAGCCCAGGAACCTCAGGCTTCCTGGATTTAGGTTTACCATGAAATTGAATCAAAAACAATGGTGAAAACATTTTTAATAATTTTATGTTGTGAGATTTTTATTGTATGTGAATCCATAGCATGTATGCAAGCATACAGGAAAGATACTAAAAGGCAGAAATTATATTGGTTATGCTTTTTCTTTACCATCCTTCCATGTTACAGGGTCCCAGCAGTGAGGTGCACTGAAGTCTGGCAATTCCCATCCGAGTTTAGCTGCTCCTCAGCAGCTGTCTAAGCCAGAGCAGTTCACAGCATAGTACTTTGCTGCCATGTTTAGCTATCCAGATCTATGTTCCATAGCATGTCTGGGAAGTTGAACAAGCTAGGATTATTTAGAGATGGTGCTCAGCTGTTTGGTTGTAATACTGCTACTTCCCTCATTGCAGACATTTTGATTGGAAATCTGCAGTGAGAGTCACAAAGGACAATGTTGATGTAATTAGGATGCTAAAATGACAGGGACAGAATGTTAGCTGAGCTGTGGGAGTGACATTCAAGTGGTGGATTTTGTGCTCTGTGTTTACCACCGAAATACACCTTCAGACTTATGAGGTACGATAGCAAACATCTGCCACCCTTATTACAGAGAAAGTGGGGCTTATTATTCAGGGAATAACAACAGCTATCAAAGCAAAAGGCAAAGTGCTGATCAGTGAAGACCAGGAAGGTCCATATTTCCCCTGTCTTTATGCCCTTAGAAAAACGTCTATCCATTACCCTATCCCAAGCAGCTGTTTGGAATTATTCTCCTTAGGGGACTTTTCCATTAAAGGGAGAGGCTAAGCATTGTCTTCACTCTATCATTTATTAAGCTTCCCTTGCTCTGCTTTATCTAAGTGATTTTCTTCACTGGCAGCTAAAGAAGGAATGACTTGAGTGTATTGTACTCAGTTTGATAATAATTATACTCTCTATCATTCTGTGGTTTTTGTTTATTATGCTGCTTTTTGTGTAATCATAACTTGACCACTTTGGAGTATTGGTATCTTGATAGCTCAGTGGTCATATTTACACTGGGGCAAATCAAAAGGGAAAGTTTGAGAATAGTGATTCCCAAATTACATACGAATGTTGAAAGCTTACACATATATATATATATATATAAGCATATTAAAAGTCAAGTCTAGTATGGATCTCACTAAGGACAGTACAGGTAGATGTTGGGCCAGATGCAGGCTCTAGATCAGGCATGTTGAGGAATTTGAGAAAAAGCAGCTTGGTTCAGAGTATCATAACTAGTCACAGTGCTGTCACCTGCAGCCAGAGTCTTCCAGAAGATCTGAGAAGCAGGACAGACACAAAACTGGGTTTGGGAGCAGACAGAGCTGAACAGAGACAGAAGAATACAATGCCTCTTATTTTAAATGAGGTATTTACATGGAAATCTACATACAGCCTGCAAACACAGGTCCAGAAAGTGTGTGCAAAATAAAGTGTTATAACCAAATTCATGGGATTTTTCATTCATGCTCATTAACCGGGTAACGATTACACTTGAAAGTGTCAGTGATTAGATCCTGCAGTCATTATTAATTTGGAGTGTCTGCTGCTGGAGTAACGAGGTCTAACTCTAGTAATGAATGAGTGGAGTGAAGCTGGTATGAAATGCATGTGAGATTAAGAGCCTACACCAAATGTCAGGGATGTAATGCACCCTGCACCTTGTCTCTATGAAAGTACCAATAGCACTCTTAGTGTAAACACTCATAGGCATGGAAATTAAGTCTACATAATAAATAACACAACAAACCCACAATTCTTCAATTCTGATTCAATAATACAGAATAAATAGCATAGTAGGATATTTATATATTATGTTTTAACAGAAAAATAACTATAAGAAACTGTCTCTGTTCTGCCACCTTTACCTGCCTCTGATAATCTGCCACTGTTTCTGTCACCTGGATGAATCTGGAGATCTAGTTGCTCCTGGATACTCTTGGAGCCTTAAGACTTCCAGTTCGTTAATATTCCTTGTCTGACCACTGATAATGTTTCCCCTTTCTCAGAGGAATAATACACAATGAAAAAAAAAAGTCAATGCCTCCAAGTTCTTTTCTCCCAGTCTTCTCATAAATCTTTATTCCACCAATTTCCACACATGAAATAATTGTTGTTGGATTAGCATGCTGAGCCCTATCAAGAACACTCAAAGTACTGCTAATGTGTGTTAAAATATGTAAATGCACAGTAAATTTAAAAAAAAACCTTTAATTTTGACAACGTATAGGAAAAGAGGCATTGACAGTGTTATTTGGATACTTCAGGGAAGTGGTTTGTATGTTGCTGGGGCTGACAGATTTCCCTAGTTGTTTTTAATTCTGAGAAATTGAAAAGTTCTGACATTGCTCCAAAAGGAAAAGGAGTAAAGATGAAAACAGGGTCAGAAAAATTATGAAAAAGGAACAGTAGAAGGGAAAAAATAATAGAGAGGCAGTTAAGACATCAGGTCAATCTACTAGTAGGACCATGATATCTGAGGTTACAACCATAAGGAGACTCAGAAGCCCTGTACATGTGCATGTTCAGGTACAAGCTCCTTGAGACAGGTCCTCTGAGGTGCCCTTACCTGAAATCTTAGGGGATAATGGGAAGCTTAGGGCACACTGGTACTCCCATGGGTGCTTGCTGCTAGAGCAACCATTGCTGGATTGCCTCCTGATGGAAACTACTAATTACTCAGGCTATGTCTGTATCAAGGTGAGATACATGTCTTCCCCATTTTCTTTCTTTCAGAAGGTAATTCAGTCTTACAGCTCATGAGCAGGATGTGATGCACTTGTCGTGTCCCATCCTGACAGCATGTGATCATGTGTATATCTCAACAAGCTGGGCAGCAGAAGAAATCTTCCAGCCATTAAGGGAACCTTAATGATAGCTGGGATGTTATTTTGTCCCCTGCAAATTTTTGTGATATTGAAATGTTCCCTTTTTACTCAGAGCAAACTAATCTCTTCCTAATGAGATACACTGACATTAAAGCATCTTAAAGCTTCCCTGAAAATTTGTTTCAAATATGACAAAAAAAATTCCTGAGAAAATGTCAGCAAACTCAACTTTCCTAAGGTAGATTTTTGTGTTGACAAACTGATAATAGAAAAAGAAATAAACATTTTCTGGTCGAGTCTATTTGAACTTTCATAGATCAAAATATAGTTTTATGAATGAAGCATCAAAAAATCAGAAGCAGTTTATGAAGAGAGAATAGGGAACAAAGGACACAATTCATCCTGTCCAATGAAAATAAGAAAGTCATTTCCACCATAGTTTATAGCTTCTGTCCAGTAAATCTGAGTTTGTCCTCCCCTGGCAGAGAACAGGTTATACACTGAAGGATTTTGGAAAATAAATTTTACAAGTTTACTCTTCACTTCAAATAATTATAGCAGTGGAAAGGTTTCTATTTTTCTTAGATTTTGTAATTCAATCCATTCCAAAGCTATATTCTGATCCACATTTTTCTGCATGCTGTTATTTTTACCTAATTTTCCTTACATGAGGCAGGTAAATAAAATCGTGATGTAAAATCCGAACGGGAAAATAAATCTAGCTAGTGTAATCATATCATCAGAACATCAGCTCTGCAAAACTCTGTCGTGCTTCCTTGCATAAAATGACAATTTAAAGTATCTGTCCAGAAGTCTCATGGAGGTTATGGTATTTTATTCTCTATTTAGGATTTTAAAAATCTTAGACAACCTATTTGAAGCCTCCTAGTGAAATACTTGCAGTTCAGTTCAGCATTATATGCCAGTTTTAGAGAGCTTGAAGTGTAATTTATTTCATTTTACTTTCATCAGCAAAACCAGCTCTTCTGGATGCACACATTTCATTTGTTATCATTTTAGGTAGCACAGAGTGCACTCAAATTCCAATATCTGTCAATCGCACACAAGTACTGTTAGGTAATCGTTTACTTTCTATTTAAATGCTTACACCATAAACATTGAATTACTGCTTGCTTGGCATTCAAACAAACTGCTTAAAGCAGAAAAACTGCCTTTAAATTGTACAGAATTTTCTAAGTATTTGATGGGTATCTGAAAATTCTATTTTCCAGTTAATATTAAATTATTTGGAATCTATAAAAAAGTATTCTGCACATGTAGTTACACCTCTAAAAATCCAAAGTAACTCAATTTTTAAAAATACTCCTCTGATCTTCAGAGTTTTTCTCTTCATTTGTTGTACCAAACTCTACTTACATTTTGATCTTCCCTTTTGGCACTGCAGAGCATAATTTCAGAACAATAAATAACAAAACAAGATGCTAAGCTGTTGAACATGACATAGGAACCTGAATAACTCAAAAAAATAAACAGAAGATATGTAGAAAAAGCCTTTTAAAGGCTTTATTTGAACATGTTCTTAGAAATTTTTTATTACTTTTTAAACATGCTCATAAATACTAGGCATCTGAATTGGCAACTAAAATTAATCCACTAGAAATAGCTGGTTGAAAACAATTATGTTTGTCTTATTCATAACTCAAAACCTTAAAGAACAGAAGACTTGAAAGAAACTGAGTGGTAATAAAAAAGAAGTTGATAATGATTGCTGATGCTGAAAATGCAAAAAGGGACAGAATATGAATGAAGCTTAAATTAGAATTTAAGAATCATTTATCTTTAAAGCTTTCTCTTCATATCAGCTGTATCAATAAACATGCTTGTTTGCTTAATGGGGAGTAAATTTACCCAATTCCCCCACAACATATTTCATCAGAATTCTACTCTGAGCAGCTGCCTTCCACTCCTTGCTAGACTTTTTTCAGGAATCTAAAGGCAGATTTCCCATCTCCAGTAATTTACACAGAGGTTTCATCCATCTCACGCTGTAAATAACTTTCAGGATTGCAGGATTCATCCTGCTGCTGTGTTTCCTGCTGAGATAATTGTTTCTGAGCAATATATTCCTTCATTTCCTGTCTAACAAAAGAGTTAAGGCACAGAAGAAAGAAAAATATTTTATTTCTGCTATAATAGTATTACCTGTATCTACTTTCTGCCTCCTTTTCACTGGGGCTCAGTGCCCCAGTGAATTCAGTGCTCTGTTTCCCTCCTTCCTATTTGCCAGGATGGGAGCAGTAGTGAGTCTAGTGCCTTCTGCACCCACTGGCTGTCACATTGCAGCACATCTCTTGGAAAACACAGCAGTAGCACTTCCCATTGGGACACAGCCTCCACCCAGGCAGCAGCTTGAAACATCCATAAATTCATTGTGTGTGTGTGTGTGTATGTATGTGTGTTTGCATACTATATATATAAAGCATAATTGATAAATTACATTTCAGGGAATCTAAAGAATTAAGTGTGCTACAAATACCACATAAATTGTGTGTGTGTATATATATATATATATATGAAAGTATACATAGAAGTATGTGTTCATAAAATGTTGCAGGTGTGAAAACTGAGAAACACTTCAAAAAGGTGATTAAATCTTTTCTTAAGTTATAGACTGTGTGTGGCACTGCATGTGCATGTATAAAGGAGGGTCTTTATTATTTGCACCTTGTTCCAACTTTTAGATTCCCTGTGCTCTGACTTACATCACTCTTGCTGTCTCCTGAGTTGCCCTAGTGTTTTTATTTCTAAGGCAACTCTAAAGAACACAAAGAAATAGCTTTTGAGCTTTCTTTTATTCTCTTCTTGCATGTTGCTGCAATCCACTGAAAGAACAAAACCCTAACCATACTGAAATTAAAAGGTTTTCCAGTGTTTCTGTGAGGAAGATTTCATCTCTGATACCTCTTGTCTTTCAGCAAATCCAGCTTTGCTGGTAGAATTTCAACTATAGTTCTGCAAAAGGATTGTGGTTTTTCTTATTTTAAAGATCAAGGGGTCACTGACTTTAATCTGACTAAATCTTCCATTTCCCTGTACTAATTTACCTCAACCAAGAAGATTTGAATGTGTTTTCAGAGATTTGAAACAAAGATGCATAAAAAAGATATCTGGTCTGACTAAGTGTGATATGACTACCTTCTGGTGAAGTTTTTTGCAGTGAAATATTCTATCCCACAGATTCAACTGTTTTGATGCAAATTTAAGTCATAGGTGTTCAAATTTTCTTTATATTGTGAAAATTACTATCTTTCCTGGGCTTGATTTCCACCCTTCTTTTACTCCACAGAAATCAGTTTCAGTAATAATTTTCTGACTGTGCTGTGATTAAAACTTTATTCTTTTGAAAGTCAAAAATATTCTTTAGGGAAATTTCAGAAGTGAATGTATTGTTATTACTAGAGCAGCATTTATTTTGCTTCTATGGTACTCTTAATTGGTAGGTTTGAAAGTATTTTATTAAAGAAAAAGTAGTCTTACACTATAGGTATCTAAAAGAAAGTGATTAGTGCCTAACTCAAATTAAATTCTACTCAACTAAACTCAGGTTAAACTGACAAAGAGCCAGGAAGTTCTGTACCCCTTTGTTCTGTGTCCTGTGTATGACACTTGTCAGGGCACCAGCAGGCTCTATTGCCATGGTAAAACAGTGCTGTCCAGCAGATCAATGTGCTCATCAGTGAGATAAAGATTTTCTAGCAGTATTATTATTATTATTATTATTATTGCTTTTGATTAAAATTTCTTTTAGGACTACTTACATAGACATATATTCTAGAGAAATTCCATTTGATTTGGCTGGGAAGAAGTCTTTGTGGTACTTTAACATTTGTTTTGTGTGACATTTGACCACAACTGACCACAGAGATCAAAGGCTGCCCTCAACAACCACCAGTGCTGGCCATTAGCAGGTCTGGTGGTTAGCCCAAAAGCTTCATTAGGGTTCCTGGAGCCCCCACCTAATGCAGACAATCTGTTGGGCACCTAAAGTGCAACACACCACAAACAGCGAAAGAGGCTGCCCAGGACTGAACTGGGATGTGTCTTCTTCCATCCTTCACCAAGATGCACCCAGGGCTCTAAAGGACTGGATCCTTCTTGGGATTCCTCCCTCAAGAGCAGGGATCTTGTCCCTTCCTTTATGAACATGTTAGGAAATTGCCCATTCTGAAATACAGCCAGAAACTTATTCACCCAAAATAAAGATCAGCTTTTTTGGTCTTTCCAAAAATGCAGATTTAAACATCCTCTTTCACCTTCTCTTTACAGGGCTGTAAACTGCATGGGAAAGGAAGCTGACTCTACCTTCTACTGCTGCAGATGTGCCCCTGGGCATAAATCATTAAGGAGTCAATAGGCAGGAGACAGAAAGAGGTCAAAAGAAAATAGGATTGTCTTGATTAGCAACTAGGCCTCCAATGAGGAGAAAAGGATTGGTCACCTCTATTCCTAAAGCTCTTACAAAATTGTAAAATCAACACACGTTGTCTAGGAGCTGAAAAACCTGTAAGGAAATTGGAATATCGAGGTCTGAATCACTTCAGGCTGAAGAAAGATTCATATCTAATAGGTCATAGCTTCAATTTCTGCATAAAGGGACTTCATCCTATGTCTGTTTCCTTTAAATTCAAACAAACAAAAAGCAGCTGTTACCAGTGCATTTAGGATGGAGTCTGCTCTTGTAGCACATCTATTTCCTTAGGGCTGAGAGCTGGGGTAATAGCTGGTGTATTGATTTTGAGTGGCCATTCCTTGTGAAGAATGAGCCCCTTCTGGGATGTGCTGGCACCAGGCAGCCAAGAACACAGGAGTCTGAAAGGCAGAGGGTCAGAGAGAGTTTAAGCATGACCAGCAGTAAAAGACAAATGTGAAGTTTTCAGGGTTTGAGGGTTGCAGCATGTCCCCTGATCCCTACTAGTAGAGCCTGTTTCTGGTTTAGGGTTTCTTATGACTTGGAATAGCCTAATCAACCAGGGATTTAGATTCTTCCTAACATTTTTGTCACCAATTTAGTCCTACCCACATTTACTAAACTGAATTAACTGCATAGATTCTCAGTCTGTTTGAAAATGCAACTGCTTGCCATCAAGAATTTTTACACCAATGTCCATAAAGCAAAGGAATACAGAATTAAGTGCTGCTGACCTCATATCTAGACCCCTTTTTAATATTTACAGTTTATTTCCCTTAGTCCTTTTCTTTCTTCATGGGTTTCCTCCCATCTATCTCTGCAGACTTACTTTAGAAAGTTACTTTCTGAGTAAGATTGCTACATAAAGTCTTCCTTGCCCTGCCTGAACAAAGGAAATCTCTCTCTTTCCACTTTGTAAATGGCTAGTTTTAATAGGCAGTAAAGTTTTACCAGAGAAATACTATGGGTTGCAAACCTTAAGATGAGAAAAAGACTACTGGGTAAATTGTATTTCTAAGATTCAGTAAAAAATTGCACATTGAATTGTTACTGTAGTGGCAAAACATTCATTAATTCATTATGGAATTTTTTTCTCTATTCAGAGTCGAATAATGTATGACACTAAAATCCAGTAATTGAACATTAAAATCAAGTGCAAATTGAATATTAAAATTAAACTTAGACTGCAAACATTTAACTTTTCTTTTTAAGGTTCTTAAAAGGAATACAATAGGCTAGGAAACAGCAAATATCTTGAGCCTTTTCAAAAGAAATATGATCTCTGGACTAACTGCTGGTCTGCCTTGTACAGTGTTCTGTCAATAGCCTGTGCAGAATATTCTTGATTACTGTGTTCTAACCTTGAGTTGCTCTCAGAGGCATCAGTGTCTATGTTAACCTGGACAGTGAGTAGTAAAAAGAAAACATCACCTTAGAACATGTTGTTGTTTGTAGCTACTGGAGGATTTTTTCAGACAATTGTTCTTTCAACCCATTCCTCTTGTGTATTTGCTATTTCATCACTGAAGAACTTCAAGTTTTTTCTTTTCTACAGAAAAAGTCGCTTTAGTGACTTTGTTCAGTTTTCTATTTCTTAGCTTGTTATACTTGTAGTTCCAGCTGTCTGCTCTTCCTTTTGTTATGCACACAAAGAGACACTCCAAGAAATTAACGACTGCTTTCTCTCAACTGCAATTTTGTTTTCTCAGAAGAGTGTGCAGTTTGAGAGGCTGAGGGATTTTAGTTTTACTGATTTTATAGTATACACTATCCAAAATATATATTGTTTTTAAAATATGCTTTCATTCTTGTTTTATCACGCATTGGGTTTTGGGTGATTAACATTTTGTTTCCGTTTGTGTGTATGCATATGTTTAAACTTCTTATTAGGAAAGTTTCTGAATTTCCTTTTTGTGGATCTTGCTCTTTCTCCCTGTTTGAGTAAAAAGGCTCTTCTTTCAGATTTTAAAAGTCTCCTGCTCTTTTTTCAGTGTCCAAATTTTACAGTGTAGTATAATCTTTATAGTGAATTACTAATCTTGCTCCAGCAAGACAAGTATTTCATTCAAGAGTCTTGTTTTATAATCACTTTCCATCTTACACTTAAGAGCTTATTCTTTTGAAATATTTGATGCTACCAACACAAGTAATCTTGACAACATAGCTGTTGGTGCACAATGAAAATGATTGGTGTTGTTTTGCCATTCTTCCAATTAGTGCAAGTGTCCTCACACAAATGCTCTACAATCTATCACTTATTTGAATTTTCTCAGATGAAAAATAAGCAGCCATTGGTTTTGGCACTCAGTATATTACAATATTAAGGATTTGCATTATCTATGCACAGAATCTAACCTGAAGCTTTGGGTCAATGATGGACTTTTAAGAAAGCTAGATCAGTGAGGAGTTCTGCTCAAGTTCTGTATTTAGACACCTAGCAGAACCTGGATGAGGACACCTGGTTACCCTGAATCCTCTTGACCAACACTTAGTTACTTCTCAGCTCAGAGTAGTCAAGAAACCAAAATCTATTGGTTGTATTTGTAAAACGAATGCCCATTCTTCCATTCTCTCAGGGGGAAAACGTCTCATTTGCAAAGAATTTGGGCATATTTTTTAAAAGTAAGACTATAAATGGTCACATCTCTTCTCTGTTAATGTAGCAGTAAATGGCATTCTCCAACTCAGCCACAGAGCAGATTGCAACTGATTTGAGTACTTCAGCAGCTTTCTTTTCTCTCTAGGGCAGTTGTTGTCTCACTGGCAACTAGTACCCAATCTAGCACAGAAGATTTTTTAAATTAAAGCAAGAACATTGATCTGCATCCTAAAAAAACCAATTATATCAGTACAGATCCCAAACCTAAAGGTATAAGGAGTCTCTTAAGGAAAAGGAGCTAGGCAAGCAGAGAAGTGAAATGTTAAGCAGAGATCAGATTATGGGGGATTTATGGTATTTCTTAAAGGCCTCTCAGACTTTCTTTCCTGGCTACAGAGCTATCTCACAAGTTATGTTGCCACTGGCAAAATCCTCAGATCTATGAAGTTGTATCTGCAAAAAAGGCAGCATTAAATCTCAATTAAATTTTTTGAGCTTGCTTATGCAGCAAGATACAGCAGTGTAACTACTGCACCTAGCCTCTAATCATATCTACACAAACAGCTGGTGCTCAGAGCTCCACAAGCCTTGCTTTGCCACAGAACTAATATACCCTTGAGTAAGTGTTCAATATTATAAGTAGGCATCCTCTGCTTTTTCCTGATTCTGAAAATTTATCTTCTTCACAGGAGGAGATGTCTTACTACTATACAAGGGAACTGCATATTAGGAAAATAGTCAGAAGCAACTGTGATGTTTTTGATGGGGAGTTTAACTTATGTGCACAGGAATGCCTATGGTTCTTCTGCTGCTGCTTCTTGCTCTCTCTCTGTTTGGCTTCACTCACATCATTTTCCCAGCACTGTGAGTTAGTCAGGCTTTCTGGTGGGCAGGTGGCCATCACAAATACATGGCTTGTGCAGGTATGTTATTCATATTTCAGCTGGCCAGCTGCACTTTTACAAGCCAGTCACAAAGCTGCTGAAGAGCTCTTTCTGCAATTCTGGCAGAATCAGAGAGAACAGCAGTTTGCTGTTCCCAAACCACATGGAAAGAAGAGAGGAAGAGACCACTTGCTTTAGGAGCACTTTTCTTTGATCAGCTTCATTTTGTGCAGAGCCTTTTCAGGGCTTTTGAAAGAGGCATGGACTGGCTTGTGCTGCATAACTAGGATGAGCTTTATATTCAGGAAGATAAAAAGCTCTTTCCTGACAAGGCAGATAAAATTTGCTACTAAGCTACAGTGGTGAAGAGCTCCAGTTTCTGTACCTAGCACAGTATGGAAAGCCACCACCCCTTTCACAGGTTGCTGTTGGTCATAAACTAGCTGTGATGTGGACAAGCAAACGTGGAAGTTAAGGTAAAAAAGGTTCTGTCTGCATGCTCCCAAGGATGGCAATGCTGCTGAGGTTCTGATCACTTTGCATGGCATTTATTTTCCAGCTGTGCCAAGGGAATGAAAGGGTACCTCCTGTACCCTCTGAGACAAACTTAAAAGCTCATTATTAGAAAGCAATTCTGCTGATATGTGGAGTATCCTGACACTAACTCTGGATTGTCTGGAAAAGTTTCTTGTTGACAGGAGTGTATTTTTATAATATGTGGCGGTGCTGGTGGATGTAGAATCACTCCAGTATGGACAGCAGTGCTTTAGCCATTTTCCCCTGCTGTTCTGAGAGACCCTGTGTCCCTGGCTAATATCTTTTGCTGTACAGTTGGATCACGGTAAGAAACCACTGAGCTGTTGCATAAGCAGCTGGAGAGTGGCAGAGTGTGACTGCCATGGAGAGGAGAGGATAGATGACAGTCAGGGGGAACGCTGGGGGCTGCTGAGCTGTAGCAGGATGGAGATGGAAGCTGAGAATAGAGTTTTCTTTAGGACGGGTCAAGATTTAGATATTGACAAAATAAGCAGCAGTACCCCATCTAGCAATTGACAGGAAGATTTAGCTTTAGCCTTTGAAAATAGGGACTTTGTAGTTGCTGTTGTCCCCATAATTTTTATACTTCCCTTCATATTTTCACTCTGTACTGTGTAGCTATTTTATAGTTTACAAGACAACTTTGAAGATAGGGGATGTTTTTACTCATTTAGTCTGCAATTCTTTGTGGTTTTGGACTGACAGTTTGTGTTCTTAATAGGTGCATTTTATAAGAATCTGTGTATAATGTTATGAGCACAAGGCTGGAAGGAATCAGTGAGGTCATTCTAGCCCAGCCTTAGGACCTGGGGGCACAGTCTGATCTCTCATTGCTTAGTGGTGCTTGTCTAACCTTGTTTTTACCAGTCTCCAGTGACAGGTTCTGCATCATCTCTAAGCAATCTATCTTAATGGCTACCTGTCCTCGGGGTGTTTTTAGGTCATTTTTCTAAAACTGTTCAAAGTAAAATTTACCACCACGGAAAGAAATGATTCTATACTGTTCTCAGAGTGCAAATACACAAAACTGGAATGTGTGGAATTAACAAATAACTCGAAAACAAAGGAGGTGGAGAGGGGAAGAAAAAGAATGTTGTAAACAGTAGAATAAAAATATGCAGTCTGAGATCAGCAGCTCATTCAGTTTTCAGCCTTTTAACTCTGTGCAGCTCTGTTGAGCCTTTTCATGCTGGGCTGTTTTCAGAAATCTGTGGACAGGCATGGAAATGTGTGGAAGCAAGCCTGTGTTTGGTTGTTGGAGGGGGAAAATCCACTGTTCTGGTTGCAACAGAGGAAGCTTAACTGGGAGCAGTGAGAGTTAATTCCAATAAAAAGGAGCACTCTTCAGTTCCAGAGAGCTAAAGTAAAAGCACTTGGGGGCAGGTCCATACAGCAGTGGCTTGGAGATAAGAAGTTGCACACTGGCTATCCGAGGCAATCAGGTTTTCTTTAATACTGCAGGTGAAAAAGCTCCAGCTAATTGACAGTGTGCTCTAAGAAAATCCAGCTGATAGCATAAATGCAGATTTACCATTGCCAGGGCTGGTAAAAAGTGCCAGAGGACAGGGACAGCAATCTCAAATGAGCCTTCTTTCTAACAAATTGTTTGCTTGTGATTTCTGTCAGTTCCCACTTTAATAGCCCTGAAGTATCTACCTAGATTATCTGCTTCTAGAGGTACCTACCTCTGACACCTCTGTTAACCTCAAAGTCCTTCTGCTCTTCACCCACTCTGATCCCAGGAGTGATCCTGAGACTGTCTTGAGGTCAAGTATTTCTACTTGAGGAATCCTGAGACCAGCTGGTGGTGAAGAATTCTAAGGTGTGAAAAGTAACCTGATTTTTTTGTTCATTATTCAGTGCCCATGCTTTTAAGAATCTTTGCTTCATTTTTATTTTAAAATACTATGCTTTTCCTTTGGAAAATATCAGTACTAGACTAGTAATGAAAGTTATACCTCTGCAAGTAGTGATATATTTTGGGTTACTGGCAAAACCTTGAGAAACTGGAGAAATTGGGGCAAAAAAAATGCCGGAGAAATAGGCATCAATATTCTTGACAAGAAAGGTTATATTTTCTCCCATCTGCGCTATTGCATAATCAGAAAAAAAACCAAAACATATCTGTCCCTTCTGGAATGACTGAGAAGTCCCAAATGCAATGAAGATATGATAAAATAATGTCCATAAAATTAAATTTTCTTTCTTAATAAACATAATGCCTTCAAAAAAATGACATTTTTTTGCAAGCCTTGCCTGGTAAAGTTGGGGTTAACAGAGCTGATACCCCATTACAGTCTCCCCTGTGTGTTGCTGCTAAATGCAGTTGCTTGCTGATGGAATGCCAAGACTTGCACTTAAAAAGAAGCCTTGCAGAGTTTTGTACTGAGAAAAACAGTCTTGTACTGATGAAATACTATACTTTTAACTTGGGGAAAAAAGCACCTAGAAAATACATGCTACACCACAACACTCTGAAATGTACTTTATAATAAAACTATCAGAAGTACAGAATTTTTCCAGCTGGCAAAAACTCAGTAAACTTTCTCAGTAATCTCTTTGACAAAGTTTTCCTTTCAGACTCTGACATGCATGGGGGAGGGAATCCACAGAAAGGAAATTTGTGATTCTGTGGTGGAAGGAAAGCCATGAAAGAGGAAGGGTGAACTGAGGTGACTTTCCTGTAACAAATGTCTCCTTAGTGTCACTTTTATGGTGAGAATTACCGTGGGATGTTAATGGTTATCTTGGGCATAAAAAAGAAGGACATAAATAAATATGGAAAAGACTCTCCATTTGGGAGATTATCATGGAAAAAATAATCTTTGAATTCCAGTGCACCATAACCTTTATGTCCCAATGCTACACACAAGCTACTTCTCAAAAAAAATCATTTCCAACCAAAACCATTTTATGATGCTATGCAAATAATACTTGTCAACAAGTGCTTAACACATCCCTTCACTGTACTTACTGCTGCCTGACTGTGCACAGGACTCGAGTCCCAAAAGCCATGAAAGCAGAGTTTGCTGGTCCATTCCATAGGTTCCTCAGTCTTGTGAAGCACAGAAATTATTGATTCTGTTAGTACTTCATCATGAAAAATTGCTGCTGTTCCCAGTATACATCTTAAAAGTTATTACTTTATAACACAAAATGGAATACAAAAATAGAACTCCATGAAAAAAATCCTGTCCAGCTCTTCAGTGTATAGCTACTTTTAGGAGTCTGCTCAGGTCCTCTGCTTACTTGCAGGACTCTCATTCAATTTTTTAATGCATCTTGCTATTAGAACCTTTTTCCACCATCCCATTAGCAGTAGTTTCAGAGCAAAGCATGCCAGTGATGCCAATATATCTAATGGATCTGTGAGTCTGCATAAGGAATGGCTAGTTCTCTTAATCCAAAGGATGCAGGACTATAAAGGACTATACGGCCTGGATGTAGGTTGGTTTTTTAGTAAAAGGTAAAAACTAAGAACCGTGATCCCAGAGCAGGAAGGGGGACATGTATTCACAGGGCAGCAAAGTCAGGAGAGTAAATTAACCCAGAAGAGACAAAAATTGGTAAACTCATCTGTTTAACATGGTCAGATGTCAATATTAGTACTTGGGGTAGCACAAAAAACAAGTGATTATCCTCACATTGGCTCTACAGCTCAAAAGCTTCCTACACAAATGCAACAGTCTGGACAAACTGGAATTTCAAGGAGAGAACATAATATCTGGCCATTTCCTATGTAGTAAGAGCTTTCATGTGATGATGCAGGGGTTTGTTATTAGTTAGCAGAAGAGCTTAGTGTAAAATAATCCCTGTCAGAGACTTGAGGCTTTTAGCTGGAGGGTGGCTATGTTACAAGGCACAATATTAAAATCCTTGTCTGATTTTTCATCATCCTTTTCAATCCCTAGAAAATTATCAGCTCATGTGAATACACGTTTCTCAATCTATTGTTCAAACTCAGCTCACACTATCTGTTCAGTGATAAGTTATACCTATTCTGTGTATTGCTTTCAAAAGCACAGAAACAAAGAAGAGCTTTACATGAATATCGGCTCAGATTCTTGCTTCTTCCTTGAGCTGCATCTCCTAGAGCCGTTCAACCTAAATCCCTTCTTCCTTAAAAGTCCCTTTCTCACTTCCCCATAGTAGGGCAAGGAAGAAGTCTTAGGCTCTCATAGGTCATAACCTTCCTTCTAGACATATTTTCCAGCAACAATCAACATAGGTTAAAAAAAGCCAATGTAATGTTGCTGTTAAGCCTTGTTTTCCTTTCAGAGGGATTTAAACTGATGAGGATAAGTGGAAAAGCCATGGACGTGCACTTCTCCTCCTTTACTCCCCTCATGATCATTTTTCTGAAAGCAGAGAGGGCCTGCTAAACTATGTCCAGAAAAAGGGCACCAGATGCCATATATTTTAAAGCACATATTTTATACCATATATTGTATTTAATTGTAGGAGGTGTTTGTGCCCAGGCACTGGCAGTGGGGACTGCCAGACAGCCTCTCTGAAGAGTGCCACCTCTGCCAACTCCAGCATATTCCAACACACCCACTGCAGGGCATGGCTAAGCCCTGCAGCCAAGGTAGTAGCACCTCTGGAAAAGTGTATTTAAGAAAGGCACAAGCAGGGGAGAATGAAGAGGGAAAATGTGAGAAACAACCTTGTGAGCACCAAGGGACTAGAGCAAAGATTCCCCTGAGCCCCCGGTGGCCTCGGGGAGGATCTTGTGTCAGAGCAGCAGGATGTGTTCTGTAGAAACACATCCCGTGGACAGCCCACTCAGTAGCCAAGTTGGTTTTTTTTCCCTGAAGGAACTGTATCCCACAGGAAGGACTCATTTTGGAGGAAGGGAAATGTATGAGGAGGAAGGAACAGCCAAGAGGAATAGCTGTGGACTGATCACAAACCTCCCTTCCCTATCCCCCTGCACTGCTCAGGGATGGGTAGGAAGTATAGGAGTTGGAAATGAAGGAGGAATCTCAGCCTGGAAAGAAGATGAGGGGGGAAATTTATTTTAATATTTGTCTTTGTTTCTCACTGTATAAATCTATTTTAAATGGCAATAAATTACATTATTTTGCCCCAAGATGAGTCAGTTTAACCTATGACAGTAACTGGTAAGTGACCTTCCTGTCCTTACTTCAACCCAAGAGACTTTCATCTTATTTTCTTCCCATATTTTGCTGAGGAGAGTTAGAGAGTGGTGTGCCAGACAAGGCTAACCCACCACTATGACTAAAACCAGAATTAAGACCATCCATCCTCCCAAAACCAGGGAAGATACTGTGGTAAATTCCCTTTTCTTCAAGATACAGTGTTAGAGTAAAGCTAAGCATGATGTTCCCTCTTTTTTCCTTTTCCTTTTCAGACAAAATTTGTAATTAATTATTAAGTAATATAAGTAATAATAATGCATTGTAGAATCTACAGTGTGTCAGTATATTCAGAACACTTTTTTCTCCCCCTTTTCCCTCGTATGCCGTGGTGCTGCATGGTTAACTTTTTCTTAGTTTTAGAACATCTGTGAGTTCTAGGGCTACATTCAGGATCAAAGGTTAGCAATTAACTACCCCTAACTTTGTTAGGTTTTGCAAGAACCGTATGGAAGAGTAGTTCTGGAAAGAGATTGATCACTTCTGTCAGGCGGAAACAACTAGAGCAAGGACAAAGGAGGCTATATGAACTCCTCAGCCCTATCTCCCCAATGGAAAAAAAGAATGCCTCACAACAATGCAGCATATCTCTACTTTTTCTAATTTTTAACACATAAAGCCATCATGAAATATACAACATCTTTTATATTAATTTTTCTTTATTTTTCTTTATGTGGGAAATTTATGAGATATGTGACTGCATAGGGAAACCCTCTATTGGTGCTTCCTTCCCTAGGTACTTTAGGAGTCCCCTGGAGAAGGCATGAATGTCCATCCCTATGGACATCCCACTGGAAATGAACTAGTTTTCTAATAAGACTCTTATTGATTACACGAATTAAAGTTCTAGTCCCTTCTTTCTTCAATCCTCTGATCCTATGTCCTCCACCTTCACAAAAAATACAAATGCAACAAATCTGCAGCATGTTATCATTTACACAGACACAGGGATAGAATTCAAGGGTAATTTTATCTGTCTTCTGTGTTCCAAATGCTTGGTCTAGATTCTAAGCAAAAAACCTTCTGATATATACTGATTCACCAAATATGAGACATATTAAAATCCTGCTTTTAATTTGTCAGTGAGCTTTTAATGTGAAGAAGAGAAATATTGTCACTTTGTCATGGTATGCAAGAACCCATGTCCTCTCCATTCAAAGGAAATTTCTGAGGTTTCAGTTCAGTGTTATTGAAGTTCTAACTATTGTGATTGTCTTTAACAGGACACATATATATGCAATTTAATACCTGATATTATTTTCTCTCTTTCTCTTCCTCTTTTTTCTTCTCAGAGCAAATTATGACATCGACATCTAAAGGAATTTTCCGGCCATTTTTTATTATTTTCATTATCCTTGGTTGTTTCATGGCATTTATATTAATTTATATCAAACCAACAAACAGCTGGATTTCTGGTCCTATAGAATCAGCCAGTTCAGTGTTGAAAATGAAGAACTTCTTTTCTTCCAAAACTGATAATCTCAATGAAACTACTGTTTTGATCTGGGTTTGGCCGTTTGGTCAGACATTTGATCTCACATCCTGCCAAACGATGTTCAACATCCCCGGGTGCCATCTGACTATTGACCGCTCGCTGTATAACAGATCCCACGCTGTTCTCATCCATCACAGAGACATTAGCTGGGATCTGGCTAATTTACCTCAGCAAGCCAGGCCACCATTCCAGAAGTGGATTTGGATGAACTTGGAGTCTCCAACGCATACCCCACAAAAGAGTGGCATTGAGCACCTTTTTAACCTGACCCTGACTTACCGGCGTGATTCGGATATCCAGGTGCCTTACGGCTTCATGATGGTCGGCACGAGCTCCTTCTCATCTGAAGTACCAAGTAAGGAGAACTTGGTCTGTTGGGTTGTAAGTAACTGGAACCCTGAGCACGCCCGAGTCAAGTATTACAACGAGCTTAGCAAATACATTGAAATCCACACCTACGGACAAGCCTTCGGAGACTATGTCAACGATAAAAACTTGATTCCAACTATCTCCACGTGCAAATTCTACCTTTCCTTCGAAAATTCAATCCACAAGGATTACATTACTGAGAAACTTTACAATGCTCTTCTGGCTGGATCAGTACCAGTTGTACTGGGCCCTTCCAGAGAGAATTATGAGAATTACATTCCAGCAGACTCTTTCATACATGTGGAAGATTTTCTCTCCCCCAGAGAGCTGGCAGAATATCTTCTGATGCTTGACAAAAATAACAAGATGTATCTTAGTTATTTCAACTGGAAGAAAGATTTTTCAGTGCATCTTCCTAGGTTCTGGGAATCACACGCATGTCTTGCTTGTGATCATGTGAAAAGACACCAGGAATACAAGTCCATTGGAAATTTAGAAAAATGGTTTTGGAATTAATCTGTGGGGGGTGTGTGTGGGTGTGTGTGGGTGTGTGCTTGTGTGTGCACTTTTTTGAAGAAGCCAGAAAGGTCTTCAGTCCAAGTGGAGAGGAAAGGAAAAGAGAAAAAAAGGAAGGAAAAGAGACTCTCATGTCACGGTTTATCAGTTGTTCTCTCTTGGCTATCCTATTTATATTTTGTAAGAGATTTTAAAAGATCAGCAGCAGCAGTCATCAGTACTCAGTTTCAAATTATAATAGAGATACTAATTATGTGCACTGAAGAGTATTTGATTGCTTATTATAAATTTAAAACAAGATTTACCACATTTTCTGTGTCCTGGTCTTACACTAGAAGTAGTCATTTCTAACTTTTTTTTTTTTTTTTAACATTATCTTTGTTCAGGGAAACAATTTTTAAATGTCAGAGAAAATTTTAAGAACATAATTTGTTGTTCCAAACCGAAATATCAAAAGACAGCAAAGTTTCATATGTACACCTTGCATTTAAGAGCACAGTAGAGTACAATACATAACATTATGGACGTGTGATTAATTGCCCCCTTTTTAAGGGTAATGAACCTAGAGTTATGGGTTTTTTAAATGTATTAGACTAAAGGATAGTCTTTGTTTCTAAAAATGTTTCCTAACAAACGGTCCCATTATGTTGCTTCAGAAATATATCTCTTCTTACCCTCTGAAGAAAACAGAAGTCAGATTTAGAGAAAATGACCAATCCTGGTGACCAAAGCCTAGATTCACCCTAATTTTTGAGTATATTCAGATGCAGCACACCCTTGGCCCTCAACATGTCTCAAGTATTTTTAACCTGAACTAGGGCATTAAGTAGTGTTACACTGAGATAAACAGATTTTAACAAAGGTGTTTGATTACATCAGCCTCATGCACTGAATTCAGCTGGTAATCATGGATTTTTAGAAGCAGTTTGCTGACAAATTTTAGAAAGCTTTCTCATATAATTTCTTGAATAATAGTGAATTTTCCCCAAATTCTGCAAAGATCTGTTGAGTTTTAACTGTAGCTGGACAACTTGATGTTATGACACATAAATGTGGGGAAAAAATTACTAAGCAATTTTCTGAGAGAAATGGGATGCATTCAGTAAATAAGCTATCAGGCTGACATACAACCTTTCAATTTATTAAGCTAATGAATTTGGGGGTTTGAAAATACTTATATGAGTGGTATTAAAATGCATTCTTCAGAGCAACAACTGCTATCAATATTTGATAATATAAGTAGGTTTTTAAGTATTAAATTTGCTCTAATAGCAAACACAAAATTGTGATGATTGTCGTAACTGTTTAAAATGTCTGCTTTAAACATGCATCATTTGATTTTGCTACTTCATGTAGCTAAGACAA
The DNA here is from genome assembly GCA_034336665.1 of Luscinia megarhynchos. Classification (NCBI taxonomy): domain Eukaryota; kingdom Metazoa; phylum Chordata; class Aves; order Passeriformes; family Muscicapidae; genus Luscinia; species Luscinia megarhynchos. The sequence goes on from CM067565.1 coordinate 38,798,527, forward strand.
ATTTCTGATTGCCATATATATTCATATATACAAGGTTGGTTTAATGGCATGGGTATGTTTTGGTATCAAAATGAAAGCAAATCAGCTTGGATTTTCAGGTTAAAGTGCTGCAAATCACACCTGCTACTGGAAAAAAAGGATAAAAATGTTAGACTGGAATGACTTCTGCTTATGAGATGTATAAGACACTGATCAAGCAAAATAGTCAATCAAGTAACTAAGATTAAATTTGCAGACAAAATTTAATTTGCTGAAGTAAGGAAATGAGAGATAAGTGATAAATATTTATCAGAAGACAATGTGATTTTTCAGATTTTTATTTTCTTTATTTTTTATTTCCAGGCTGGAATAGAAACACAAAAGGCTAAAAGAGTAGCTAGTTAAATTTCTAGTGCTCAAAACCCCATGGAAAAGTTATAGAATCACTTTTGCTCTCCCTATGGTTTCAAAAGCCAGCTAGCTTCCAATATACTGTGAAACACCTAAACTCACCAGCATTCTAGTATGCAGCAAGACTAGCTTACCTTGAAAATTAATGCAATACAAGGAAACTGAGTCTTCTAAGAACAAACTCCTCATATGCATGCAATATGAGAAGTATTTTATCATTTTGAGGGCAAGTGGTTCTGGTTTATAGTCTGTCCTACAGGACATCATAACATTTTGCTCTCAGGAGGACTGTGAAATTCTCAGTGACCGAGCATCCCACTAGTTTGGCTCAATAACCTGATTTCCTCAGTGCTGGAATTTGCAAGTCCTCGCATTGACGTCAGTGAAAGGTGAATGTGTACAATTCTTTATTCCATTCCTCACTTCAGATCATGAGAGTTGTTCTGTGGGTTAGAAGGCCTGAGGTCAAATCAGACCAGTTTCTTGGTAGCAAGTTCAGCAAGTCCTTACAGTAATAACAAGCATGTATAAGATATATGTACTGTTACTACAGATATTTGTCAGTGTATGCACAGGAATGTTTTGAAATATACACTGAATTTTAATCCTGTAACGTCTTCACCTCTGCAAGCACAGGATCCAGTCAAAGTGGTTAATCTTAGGCTGAATTTTAAGAAATGTGAAATTCTTTTGATGGAACTGGAAAAAGTGTGTTTCTCTTCACAAGAAGAGAAGCTCCACACAAGGCTTGTGCACATTTAATGCAGGAAATATTGCTAAAATTGCTTCAAAAATTAATAAAACAGGAGACAAATCTAATCCAGAACTAGGCATAAGAATCGTTACCAAATCAAGAAAAGTACACATGACCCTAATGCCTCACTGGCATTCTTGAAGAGTAAGGGCTGGAGCAAAATTGAGCCAATATTTATGAGAATTTTAAGGTGATCTGCAGGTATCAGGCCTTTAGCAGTTTTGGATTTAAAGATCTTTGTTGACAGAAGATGAAGCATTTTTGGGCGTGTCCAGCCTATGTAGTAAATGATGTGAAGCAATGGATATAAAACACCTGTGCTCCATGCATGCATGAAGGCTGCCTGCCTAGACCTAGACACTTAACTCACCTAAAGCTGCTTCCAGTCTGTATCTGACATTCAACTTTGTGAGGTCTGTGCTTCTTTTGTGACCTACTCTACCACGAACAGCAAGCACAAACAGACTCAAATAATAAATCACTGTGAAAGAGAATGAGCAAATGCAACCAACTGTGAAAGGGTAAATTACATGGGACTGGACAAAACAGGTATTGTGCTTTGGTACTGCTGGCAAAACGAAGATAATTGTACCAGAAAAGAGAATTAAAAGTTGGGAAATCACACCAGTTCTAACAATTTTCTCAACTAATTTCTTTCAGACATCCAGTTTATTTTGTTTGCCAGTCGATAGCAGTCTTGAGTTGCACTCATCACAAGTTAACTAAGCAGTCAGTGAAGAAAGACAGTAATCACCATTCTTTCTTTTACAGTGGCTTACTTTGGATGTTTATAGGTTCTTTGTCATGCACTGAGCTATCAACATTACTGCTTTTCTCAGTGTGGAAAATAAGTCCCAAACCAGGTAAAATACTAGCTGAACATGCTACCCCACTGAATTTGAGCAGTAAAAGACAAAATTGGCAGCAGATCCTTCTACAGCAGCTTTCCTTTAATTTCATAGACAAGGTCCACAGCAGATCTTGCTTAGTATGAGATCCCCATTCTTTATGAATCCTCTTGTCAGTTTATTTGAATGCCTCTTTCCATATGTCTACACCCACAGTGAGCAAGCAACCTGAGTGAGGCCCATAGAAAGTGTGAGACATCCAGCAACATATTTGTCTCTTAAGAAACAGATCAAATAAAATGAAAGTTCAACTGAGAGAGCATGAATATGGGGATTTGTAGAGTTCATGTAGGCTGAGCAAGACATGGGAAACTGACACCACTGAACACAATGAAGAACTACTTGCTCTCTCTGGATGCTCATGTTTGTTTTTTAAAGTATGCTTGAAAAAAACCCATAACTTTCTCCCATCTCTAAACAAGCAGTTAAATAACCAATAACTGTTTCTATTTATTCAAGAATGGGGCATCTGTTGGCCTTGTATTATCTTTTTTATTAGATGCAGAATAACATTCAGGAGAAGAGAGGAGTCTAACAGTAAGATAATTATATTTCTTATCTAGATTCAAGGATTTTTATTCTTATTTTCTTTTTTGATTTGTAAGTCCTCATGCAGCAACACTTTCTGGATACAATTCAAAAGGATCTTAAGATGACATGAAAATTAAGCAAGTACTTAATTTTAAGAGCATCTAAATGTTTTAATGCACTGGGGCTCTAGAGAATGTTTTCATTGCCTTTAGGAATTGTGCCAAAGAATGTGAGCTATAGATATCAGAGACCAATTTGTGTGGCCTCTTTTGCATCATGTACATAGTGAGTAAAGACTGGCTGAGTAGTAAGTGAGTAGTCCACACTGAAAACCTTGGATTCATTCTGATCTGGTGTCTAATCAATAAATGTTGGCCCAACTCCTCTGCTTCAGCATACTAAATGTGCCTCCACCACTTCAGGCCATCCCTTCAGCACAGCATCCCAGCTTACAGCCTGCCCATGCTATTCAGGGTCACTGAACTTCCATGTGACATAAAAAAGCCAGAGTGGCTGAGGATGTTCAGATAGTATTTCGAAGACTGTCCAAGGATGAAAACAAAACCCAGTCATGTCCAAAAACCTGGACCCAGTGTGCCCTACAGAGAGTCAGTCTCAGCCACACCTGGTTTTCCTCTGAGGAAAGTATTTGGTTCATTCTAGGTGAGACTGTGAGTAATCACTGTATGTGCAAAGTGGGAACAAGAGGTGTCTCTGTGTAGGCTGACAAGGAAGCTTCTGACCTATTTAAACCTAGCAGTGAAAATTAAACAAATACTCAAGTGTTTCCTTGGTCAAAACTAGTATGTTATTGAGAAGAGACTTCAGGGGAAGTATTTGTATACCTACCTACCAGCTGCTGGGATTTTTCATTAATTTTGGCTGACAGTTCTGTTTTGGCTCTTTTTTTTTGTTTTTAATAAAAGTGATTTTAAAATGTTAGAAATCAATCAATATGATTCATACAAAATAGCTGTTTCACCTCTATCTTTTGCTTCTTGCTTGGGCAAATTTTCTACCAGACTTAGCAGGTGACTTGGGAGTTTCCTATGCTAGTAACAAAGGATGGAGCAAAGGGTGAAATGCTTTGTGTAAAAAACCCCTGTCTTGTTCATGGATATTTCCCCTCTAATATTTTAATATCTAGCTAGTGCTACGGCCAATTCTACATTTACAGAATCAATGTTAAAAGCATGCTGGTCAGATATGCTCATAAAAGGTACAGAAATACCAATAAATTGATTAAATAAACCATGCAGTGGTAATTTTAATTCATGGCACTGTTGCTCCAGGGTGATACAGATGATAAAACCATCAACTCGTGAGAAATAACTTGGCCTAGAGACATCATCCAGCAGTTTCCGTACTGGAGGAAGCCACTTCATTACTCTAGTGCAGATGTAATTAATTGGCGATGTTTTGTGTCCCCATATTCTCTACACAATTGACTGAAAACAACAGTCTCTGTGCAGTGAATAGTTCAGAGATTTGCTCATGTGGCAGAGAACCTTTCACCCCCAGGTTAACAGCCTGAATTACGAGTCAGTTGGTCCAGACCATGTTTGGCAACCTCTAGGAGATAATTACTTGCTCTCAGGTTTTGCATTGCTGCTTTCAGCCCAGGAAGGCAAAGAACTGAGTTGAGACTCATCTGACTCCCTTTGTGCATTTCATGGCACACTCACAGGGTGGCTTAAGACAATCTCACTCCTGTAGCCTATACCCTGCCTGTTTATGGGAATGCAGAAGACTGCTCTTCCAAGTAATAAGAGAATTAGCCTTTTCTGAGGTGTGGTGCCAGTCTGTACAAATGAATTATTAATACTTGGAGGAACTCCTCATTAACATTCTTAAGTAAATAATTAGCAGGAAAATTATTTAATTATTGCAATTTGGCAGCAAAAGCAACTGTTTGTTGTTCTTTATTACTAATTAGTCCAGTAGAAAAGAGGATTTGATGAAACTTTATCCCCCTGGTTTGTTATAGTCTGGTTGGATCCAAATATAGAAACATGTTTGATAGCAAAATTTGAAATATATATGGTAAACCAACACACATACATGTAAAGTTGGGACAAATTTCCTATAGAACCTTGAAACTATAAATAAGTACTTTAGCAGTCACCAGATGGAAAATGTTCCCATCAATCCATTTCTTTATATCATAAGAAAAGCCAGTCTGATATACGCCGATAGGCAAATGAATTAATTTAAACACCTACATTTTCTTTGCTGCTTTGTAACACACATAAGAGCTGAGATTAAAAGTTTGGAAAGGTAACTCCCTTGGTGTAATTTAATGTTTTAAAGAATCTGTGGATATACTGGAAAGAAATAAGTGAGAAGCTTTTCCATCTATACGAAATCCTAATGTGCCAAACTGTTTCCAGTGAATGAACAAAACAGTTAAGTATACTGACTTTTTATTAGGATTTGAAAAAAATCTTCTATTAACGCACTGTAATTTTGCACTATTTTGTAAGAAAATTTTAAAAAAAGGAAAAAGAAAAAAAGGAACTGAAAACCAGAAAAAGTCTAAAAATAGATGCCAAATGTATAGTTTGTAAAATACTATTTTTCTGATATGTCATTACATTGTGATTCTAACTGTGTTATTGTAAACTGTGAAAAATGTGATGTTCTGTTGTGACACAGCCTATGAAGGGCCATTTCTAACACAGATTATTCACCTGGACTTGTTTATATGAAACATATTCATAAATCTGAGATCACTTTTATACTTATTTTTTGTAGACTATTTTTCCACATTTGCAACACAACTGTTATTTTATATCAAACATTAATTTTGCTTTTAAATATTATTTGAATAGGTGGGTGAGTGTCTTAAATGTGCCAGAGATTCAAATCTGTAACAGAGATAATTCAGAAACTCTTCTGTGCCAAACTGTAATGCTACTTAAATCAATGATGTTTTGTTGAAAAATAGGCACACTTTCAATAAACATAAGTTTCTAGTCCAATAATAATGACAATGTCACATTTTCTAGGATAAATGCCTGGTAGTTATGAGCTGCATTTCCTTGCTGTCTTTGTGTATGTTGAGGAAACAAAACTGTGTGCCATAGCTGAACGTCATAGATACTCAGTCACTTAAATAATGTGCCATGGATTTGATGTCTGGGGTGCATTAATGAGGGTTAGGAGAAAAAAACAAACTGTTTGTCCTGATTCAACTCAGTTTCTGTGATGGGTCACATGAAAATGGGGTGGTTGTCAAGGCAGGACTGGGACAATCTCAGCAGAGACAGTAAGTTCTGTGCACAGAAACTTGGGGACTACATTTATTGTGTTAGTGCAAGATCAAGACCAAAGTCCCTTTCTTGTACATTTGAACTTACACATGTAACACTGAGTGAGATCTGATAGGAACCCTTTCTTCATGTTCCCAGCTAATGATATTCCTTGTACTGACAACTTTTATGTGTCTTATATAGTATGTGTATAATGCATAAATTCATGTGTAAGAAAGAGTAAACATGGCAAATTTAATCTTAATAAAAATAATAGAAATAATTCTTACTTGCAGGCACATTTTAAGATGCCATGTTGAAAGTTCTTGTAAAAAGCTGTATTTTTTATTTATTAGTGATTGTATATTTTGCCCCATGATCTAGACATTTTATATCAGGGAGTCAACCAAAAGCCTGGTTTTTGTTCCCTTTGAACACTACCATCACCCTGAGATGCATCTGGAAAATGTAGAGGTCAACCACTGATGTTTTGTGGTATTTTTTTTTAATATGATGTTGTTGTTGAACTTTCTTCTGATTACCTATAGCTATGTTTTCAACATAATTTAATTGCAAAACTGAAGATATCTACTGAATGAAACTACAGGTAACCATAATTATTTCAAAGACTTTCACCATTTATGTGAAATTAATATTTCAGAACACTGATTCCAAGATGGTTAACGAGCAGCTCATTGACTCTTATTTATTGAGCACTGGAATACTCCCTAAAGGATAAACACTGAATCATGTAAATAATAGTGCTCTATATAAGCCTAACATAATATTGTAATAGGTATATTTAAAATAAAAAGAGAACATTCCAAGTGTACTATAGTCTTTGATCATTATTTTATAGGTCTGATGTCACCGTTTTTCTTCTTGTGATACTTCTCATCAAGACACTGATTCCAAGATTGTTGGAATAACCCTGACATCTGGCAGAGATCTCACAAACAGAATTTTGTTCTTTTTAAGCTGTTGCACATGAAATTCCTGTAAGTGCTAGGGGTCTTCAAAAATCCTTTTCCTTTCTATCAGACAGACAAATTTACTCCTGAGCTAACAAACTTTTGTTAATTTGGATACATTCATTAAAATTTTATTTAACTCTTGCCATTTCCTTAACGCAAACTTACCATCATCTTGAACTCATCCTTGACAAGTACAGATTGACTTTTCTACAGTACGTGTGACAGAAGTCCCTGCCACATTTCAGACACACACACGCACACACAACCCTTTCACATTCTTACTTTCAAATTCCACTTCAAAAATTCAATCTATGGCAGAACATACAATTTTCTGTCTTTAAAATGGGCCTTTTTTTCTTAAATTATCCATTTCTGCTTCCTCTCACATCCATCTACTTCCTCTGCTATCCTCTCACCTGGATATGCCAGCAAAGTCTTGTGTGTTTGGAAAGCCAGGTTTCTGCCCTGAATGTCAGAAGCAGTCAGCTTAATGGTATGCTTCTGAAAGCACAGCACTGAAGTGAAACCTGAAAGAGAAAAGGGTCAGGCATAGAAGGTGTGCAGGTTTCTAACCCTGCCAGCAATAGTGTGCTATTAAAGATGCTGAAACTACATCTCTGGGTGATAAGGCTGCTGTTGGACCAACTTCTTCACGCAGTGAAACAAGCAATAAGCTCTTCATAAGCTCTACACAGGCTGATACTTCAGCACCAAACTGAAACAAGTGTGCTGCCAGTGAGCCTGAGAGTAGGCTAGTGCCACTCAAAATACAAAATACTCCGTGTTCAATTCTCACACAGATTAACACAGAAGCCTCCTTTCAAGAAATGTATCATCTTAACATATATTTTAGTTCTGGTAAACCCTTTGTATAGAATAACAAGTCTTTAGACCAAAGACCTGGTGGTAGTTTAAGATACCTCAGAACAGGTTTTTACAGGTAGGTGTACAAAAGAGAATTGAATTCCTAAATTTCCAGTATATACAAGGTAGTCACAAGTTTGAAAAAGTAAATGGGGTCTGAGAGTAACTCAGCTCACCTACTCAGAGTGTTTTCTTTCAGCTTTAACCCTATATAAGATCACATTAAAAATAACTTTGTGTCTTGCAGTTCAATAACAACTGTTATTACAATTGATTTTGATGTACACTGAATCAGAGGAAGGAAAGAAAATAAAACTGCTTGTGATGAAATGTGAAAAATTATCAGGTTTCATTTTCCAGTCAAAATTAATTGTATGTGATGTTCTAATTGATGGTTCATGAAAGATCAAAATGACTTTCAAAATTCCTGTCTTTAATCAAAAATTTAAGATTTCAGTAATTGCTAAATAAAATGAATTTGAGAAATTTCATACTAATTTTAACACTTTTTTCTGAAAGGGGTCTTTTTCCTAAAGGAATCTGTTTTTCTATGACAGGACTCTTGAATGAGGAAAATATTGTCAATTGCATTTTTATTCTTCTCTTGGCTTCTGTCATCTGCATTCTCTCATGTGTGAAGAACACATACTCAGTGGGATATGATTAATCAATATGGAAGAGTTGCAAATGGTTTCAATATGATTTCTGTATAGTCACAGACTGTTGCCATACCACAATTATGTTACTCCTGCAAGAGCAGCAATCATTTAATGGCTGATTTCTGGCTTCAAGACATACACACTGTCAAGTCATGAACTTCACTCTGCTTTTTAAGCTGCCCAGTCCTATTACCACAGTTCCTGATATTTGTTGACATTCTGTTCATCGTATATCCATGGTTTCCTCAGACATATCATGCCCTGTCCTTCTACAACAACTGTATATCTTTACATTCTCTGCCCACATTATGACATTAAAAAAAATCTATTTCCACCTACAAATACAAGGCTCTGTAACCTTGAAGTAGTGAGCCCTACACCCTTATGCCACTGCCCCTTCCTTGTCACTGAATTCGATTTAATTCACATTAAGTTTAATGCACCAAAATGAAATGTAACAAGGTACATGTGCAATCGGGTGATTTTTAATCAGTTCTGCTTGTCAAACAAATATATTGCACTGCAATCAGTTGAATGTAACAATTACATCCAGAGTGGTGGTTTTACCCTTGAAACCTTTTATTCAAATGTAGATGCAAGATGTCATGTGGTTATACCACCCTAGTCCCAGTCTTGAGTTGGCAGACAGCAAGTGATGCTGAAGGGACAGACCAATAGCACAGGATAGTCATTTAGGCAGTTAGCCAACACTCCCCGATTAACAGGAGAAACAAAACCAACCAAAATACATCTATACACACCATATAATTTCCTACAGTGATATCTGCCCTCACAGGCTCAGTTTGTGTACAGCAGTTTATCAGCTCTGTCTCAGCACAGCCCTTGAGTCTCAGTCTAGAATCTAGCTGGCACTTCTGGCTGATTTAATCCACGGAACTCTCCAGCACCCTGGACGAGCTTCCCAGAAATAGTAAAGTGCAGATGCATCTCCAGGCATTCCTGAGAGCTGGATAGCACTGCCTGGTGTGCAGGATTAATCCTGTAGGCCACCTATTAGCCATACAAGAGCTAGCTCAACTAGAGAATGTGTTCAAAAGCTCAGCTTTCTTTGTTTCTATTGTTTTTCAAGTCTTTCAGGTTGAATGTCTGAAAAATTCTTTTATCTTCCATTTGTTTGATATTAAAAAGCTCTGTAAACAATGGCACTTAATATGATCACTCAAAACCTCTTACAAAAATTACAGAATCAAAACCTTAATCTTTGTAGTGGTTTTACATGTCTCTGATGCATTAAATTTTAGTTTGTGTTCAAGATGAATGCATTTACAGATAACATATTGCATAGCAAGGCAGAGCCCATTTACCTTTTTTGTAAGGCTCAAATATGTATTTGTAAATCAAAATATAGTTTATGAGCTCTATCTTATCAACAAAAATATGCAGGAATGTGCACCAAAATGATAAAAATTCTCACACTACCAGTCCCATTCAACCAAGGAGATCAAAGAGTTGGTGAAATAGATGTGACCCTTCAGCATCTATAAAAATGTTTTTCTCTGATGTTGCAAATTGTAGACTTAAATGGTTTTGAGACTTTTTTCACACTTATGTAAAGCATCTGTACGAGTGTTTTCAGAATTACAGGCTTTAGTTTCCAGAAAAACTGGTGCTTGCAAAAATATTTTATTTTATAAACACATTTTATTTTTATATAGAACTTATTATATAAATATCATCTTTTCATCCTTGCATTAGAGAACTGAGGCAGAGTTAATGAGTGACATTACACTAGAGCTATCTGGGCTGGCTGCACAGCCCACTGCAGTCATGAGCACACTGAAGGAGCTCTGCTGTTGTACAGCATGGCTGTAAAGTGAGCTGAGCAAGCTCACTTCAAACCATTGCACTTCTGCAAGGGATCTGCTAAACCTTTCAACTCAGAAAATCTCCAGAATCCTCCATGCAAGTTAGTTAGCAAACAGGCTTTAGGCACTTTTCTGAATTTCTTAATCCATAATGAAAGGCATGACTCAGTCACCTGGGAGCACCTCCCTGGGGTGGATATTAATGCACACTTTTACAGTTCACCACAAAATTAATAAAAATGACTCAAAGATTCTTCCCTTACTCTCTTTGCACAATCATTTTAAGATTATAACCTGTCATCAGTGAAACATTTAAGGTTTTGGAAAACCCTTACTGAAGGGAGAGTTGTCTGCTTCCTACCAATTTGTTTTCTAGTAGCCTTTTTGTCTTTTTTATACTGTTGCAACATGACATGGAAGATTTAAGACTTGACTGGAAAGGACACTGGCCAGGACACCCAGAACTAGCAATTCTCAGCAAATCTGAATGTGCAATTCATAGTTATGCTTAAAATTACTTTTGAAGGTGTTTTGCTGCTCTGAAATCTCACTTTCTTGAGTCAGAACATTCCTTCTCCATTTTTAGTTTGCTCTGTTTGCTTTCCACATCACGGGTTTGCTATCCCCTGATATTCTTAGCTGTAGGAGGAATTTATCCTTCCTGAATGTGAGTGAGTAGACATCTACACAGTGCTTCAAAATTTCAAAAATTGTTGATAACTTTTCCATCTTCCTCCCCAAGGAAGACCCTTATTAGTGGTGTCTTGGGTCTTGTGGTGGTTTCTTATTGTTCTCCCAGTGATTGATTGCTTAGGTCAAGAGCATTTCTCAATCACATTCCTTTAAGAGTTTCTCAGCCACTTATTCCCACTACAGGAGAATTCCCTTCATTCACTTACCAGCTCAGCACCCTAATGTTATCTAAAAAGTCTTATATAGCTTTTGTTTTCCCAATTTAACATATTAGCATAATATAATTGAAATTGCTTGTGAAGTCCAGGAACATTAATTTCAAGGCATTGTTGATTTCATTGTTCTAATATCTCCATTGTATGACACTACACCCCTTAGACAGAAGAATACATGCTTAATAAGCTTTGTTATCTCCTCTGAAGCTAATTGCTTCTGTGGGTTTTCATTCACAACGCCTTCTGGTTTTAAAAACTTTCTCAAAACATCCCACTTCACCATTATTTTTTAACCCAGACAATATGGTCTTCTTCCTTACTCTGCTTACCAAAAATAACAGTGTCCCTCCACAGCAGTCTTTCAGCAAAGCTTATCAGCAGCCCCATCCTCTTAACACACATATATTCCTTTTAAGATCTTCCAGCAGAGGAAGCAATGAAGCCTAGTTTATGAATTCAGGTCATGTAGTTGGATTCTCTAGCATATAATTAGTCATGATATCTGATTAAAGCTTTACTCACAATTAGGGCACTCATAATTGTTCTCTACTGTGGATTCCCTTGTCTCTGGGGGGCTGCATTCATAAATCAGATTCTCTTTCAGAAAGAGGGACTTTAAAAGTCTGCTTGGACTACTCCATTGTCCATTTTGATGAACATAATAATGTGAACATATTATCTTTGCATTACTAACACTGGGAAATCACCTGATATGCTGATTAGGAAGTTAAGAAGTGTGAAAGAGGATGGCAGAAAGAGATACACGGGTAGAGACAAGCAGAGAAGGAGAGAAAGTAATCACTTGGGCCTCATATCCTTAGGGAATATTTAATGTCTAATTCTGATACATATCTCCTTCTACCACACATCAGTATAAATATTTACCATTTTTACACTAGAGAAATGCAGGTTCAACAATTCACCTTCCATGTAACACGAAAGGAAAAGCCAGGCTCTGCTGAAACAACTGCTGCTTCACTTTTAACCCAATTTCAAACCTTTTCCTTCTTCTTCAGACTGTGAGGAATTTTTTAAGTTTCATATAAAGCTCTTTTCACACAATATTTTTCTTGTCTCACATACAAGAACTCTGCTTCTCAAATGTCCAGATAAAATGTTTTAAACATGAGAATGACAACTAAGAATTTTTGCTAAAGGAGAACCATTTCCCAACTGTTCACTCAAACACAAGCTGCTCACAAATAAGCATGCAGCCAAACAGCCATTAAAAAATGATTCCTCGGCAGCCTACGATATTGCACATTTGACATCTGCTCGTGTCTGCTCTTGGAGGCAGACCACTCTGCTGGAGAGACTCCTAATCTGCCCAGATTGATCCTTCTTAAGTCCTCACACAAAGTGCCATGGTGAGCTTTCCATGGCAGCATCTCAAAACTGGCCCGCAGGTGGCCAGTGCTTTTCATTCTGGAGACCAATGTCAGCACCACGTTCACTGGCCAGCTTCTAAAATCCCTGTCTTAGCTATTTAGCAGTGTGCACACCTCAGGCAATCCCAGCAGCATGCACCTCTCCTGGCCAGCCTCAGACACCGCAGCAGGTGGCAGACCTGTGTAACTGCATCATTTATCTCAAAATCTCTTGAGTGAGTCAATTGAAAGCTTACCTGTCTGCACCTGCAGAAGTGCTGAACAACGACCTGCCAGGGACAAGCCAACTGCACACCTTGGAGACAGCAGTGTGTGGATAAAGCTGCCCTGCTACAACTGTCAGCATCATGACATTGGGGGTGGAACCACTAGCAAAATTCTTGGTCTTTTTCTGTAAAACATAGGCCTGTTTCTGTTAATTAATTCCAGCATCAGCCTCCTGGAGTCACAGATGAGCTAAGGATACAGTTCTCTGATTCCACTCACAATTGTCAGAAGACTCATCCTTGCTTGGATCTATAGATTTCCACAACTTTTGACCCCCACAGAAATTCATTCCCAGCCTGCTCCTAAAGCCACTGAGGAATGCACAAATCACTCTTAAATCTGCTTTTGGTGAAACTATGGGCCAAATATTCAAACGTAGATAAAGACAGTGGGAATCAGATATTCAAAGTCACTTTTTCCATCACATCCCAGCCTTTGTAATCTGATGTAGTATCTTACATTGTTAGAAGGATCTAGATAAGTACACTATTAGAGTGAATCCTGCTTCCACTTATGCTTCAGACCACCTGCTGCCCTCCCAGTACCTCCCTAGCATATTTCAGGAGTCATCTCATGCCAAGAGGCACCTAATTAATATGTGAATATTCTGTTCTGGAGGATAGATTGACTGGTGTGGACACCTGTGGCTACTGTAGCTAGTCCCAAAGAATGGTCATGGACATATTTCACTAGAAAAATGCAGCTAAATTTAAAGTATAGATTTAAGCATCTAATACAAGCTACCTATTTAAATTCGAGAACAGTCTTTCTCATGGACTAAAACAGCATCACAACCCACCACCTGCAAAAGGCATTGTCATATTCTCTGGGAATAGTAATCACGTTATGCTAAAACAGCCATAAACTCAATTTAGGGAAAATCTTTTTCTGTTACAGTTCAATGCATGATCAGTTTGGCAGTTCTAACAATTTACTCTCTTGTATTTAACGTGAATTTGCCCCTTTTTAGTGGCAATTCCTCCTTAATGAAATCAAATTTTTTTACAACTGGTATAACATAAAATGTGAACCTAATCTATGTCTAAATTTTGTGCTGTTTAATGACCTCCCTCCCCTTTATTACTATGAAAGTTCTCCTATAGAGTTCAATTGTGTAAGAGGGAACTCAGTCTTTTACAGGTATTTGGAAAATTGATAGCTCTTGATTAAATAGTCCATTCATTAAACTACAGCATACAATATTTATTCAGGCAAAAAGGATAGCTTCCATATAATTGAAATAGAAGGCAAGATTCTGTGCATATTTCCAAATACAAGCTGCACAGAACAAGAACTAGTAGCCAAGAGAAATTCAAAGCAAGTAGAAGAAGTAAGAGTCTGCTGAAATTCCTTGAATTTTTGGGACGCATCTTTGACCAAACTGGGACTGAATATATTTGTAGAAACATAAGAGAAATTCAACATGGCAGATCAGATGCCCGGCATGGAAGAATTTTAATGAATCAAATGAATATTTGAATGTTTGCAAACACAGCTAAATAGATATTCCAAATTCACCTAATTCACACATATTGCATTTCACTTTTCAAAAGGAAGTTAGGATATTAATCCACTAGTTAGATCAATATACTTCAAAAATTCCATACCATTCAGATAACCCCAAAGCAGAATAATTTGAAATACATTGTTTTGGTTTGAGTTTTTTGAGGTTTTGAGTAAGGAATGTGGAACCTAGTAGATCTAAAATTTAAGATCCAAAAGTCACATAGACAAGTAAAAGCATTCCTAGTAAATTTACAACCCCACCACTATTTTCTTGTGTTCTAATTTTACTACAATACAAGAAAAAGGGATTCTTCATCCAAAACTCTTGGCTAGCACAGCATTTTCTTCTGAAGTAATGGGTTATGACCTCATCATCAAAACTCAGTAAAACAAATTTGCATAACAACACAGCATACACATAAACATGAGAGATACTTAGAACTAGCTGAATTAACAACATTTCTTACAAAAAAAATCAAAACCACCAGGTTATGCTGAGCTGAACTTATGTCCAATATCCCAAGCTATTGTGAATCAACCTCATGGCAGCACGACAATACCATCAGATGTCTTGGCTGAGCGTGAATGAAAGATGTATATTTTGAAATGTTATTTATTCTTTTTGTTACTGCTTCAGATTTTGTGTTTCTTCCTCCTGTTTCTGCAGAATCCTCAATAAGCTGACAAGACTCTTCTATTTCATTCTTGGGGTGGCAACACTCAATTGTTCCCATGGTACTCATAAACTTTGACCATAGGGATGTGTTCACTTACATTTTTTCCTGAATGGACCTTATTGACTGCAGCAGGATTATTGGGGTTTTTATGTAAATGATTGTTGGATCAACTTCTGCACAATATTAAACCCTCATGCAACTGCAGGCAAGACTGATTATTGTAATAAAGCTTGCTTATTTTTTAATATCTCTTGAACTATCAAGGAAAATACTCTATCCCTCTTTTGTATTTTGCCATGTTTAGTTTTCCGGTGCAGTTTGCATCTAAACTCACAGGTAATACCTACAAGCAGAATTCTTTATCAAAATATTGTGGCCCAGCGGACTTTTTAGGTGAATGTCTGGTTTTTTTCACTGAGGAACATAACTATTATAGCACATAATTAAGACACACTAGATTATTCTGCAACAACACTAGATCCATGAGGCTCAACAAAGAATCTGCTGGAGAAAAATCTATTTTAATTCCAAAATCACATAAAGCTAATTTCACTGGAATTTGTTCTAAAATTATGTCAGCATATCTTTTGGTTTTAGTCTGTTTTCTAAGTTCTTTTGTGTTGATTTTCAATTGATACCCACTGACTTACCTAGTAAGCACATAATCTGTTAGCAGAACTGAATCTGCATATGTATGGGTTCCCAGCTGGACAAAGCTCATAGTCTGATAGGCATAAATTATAATTTAATAGACACATAGCAAGAAAAAAATCCCTGCCCATCTGTTTCATCCTTCAACTAAATATTTTGGAAGAAAGTAATTCACCTTGGCAAGATTCCACAGTAAATTATGAATAGAATAAATAAGTCTCCATGTATTTCTGTTTGTACTTGCATTGTCTCTCAAGTTAGGACAATTTATATTCATCTCTTTTGAAACATTTTCACAGTAAATGAATAAAACAGCCACTGTTCTTAAAGTCTAACTGGTTTCAGAGATTATGTTATAGAATCAAACATATTTTTGTCAGGGAGAGAACTTAAGAATTGAACATGATATGTGGAGGTAAACTGGTTTTAACTGCAACATCTCTGGCCAATGAGGTGCCAGAAACCACCCAGGAAGGACCTTCTCATAATTCAAAGGAGAAATAAAGTGTTTATCCTCTGAGTAGTTGCCTTGAATACAAAGTACTTGCTGCAAAGTAACTCTTCTCTTACCTCTGATCACTGTGGAGAATATCCTTATACTTACATTTTGGTAGCCACAGCCTGCTGCCATCTTCCCATCTGTTCTGTTTTCTAGATCAAATAAAATAAACCAAACTGCTTCCCATGTGCTTTTTCTTTAATTTCTGTGGTCTTTCACTAGGTTTTTATAGATTCTTCTTTAAATCTGTTGCCCACGTTCCAGTTTCTCACCAGCCCTTAACAGAGGAAGTAATTTGTTCCTTTTATACACCATTCTTGCTAATACAACACAGAACGAGAGGTAGTTTTTTCTGTCATTATAAAATCCCAGCAGGGAATCATATTTCATTTGTGATCTGCTACAACTCTCACAGCCTTCAGTGCAGTATGTCTGACAACTCAGTTATTACCCATTTTGTACTTACACCTTTGATTTTGCCTTCCTGATAGCTGAGCTCGTATTTAGTGAATTGTGCCTTTTCAATTTTAGATTATTTCTTCCATTTATAAGGAGCCATTGTATTCTGATCTTTCTGATTGCTCTTTGAAGTTATTTGGCCAATAATATGGTGAGCTGTCCATCACATAGATTCATCAAAGGATCTATCCTGTGAGGTGGCCAATACTGTGTGGTGGGAGGAGTGAAACAGAATTGTCACCCACCACTGTCAGTTTGCTCCAGGAAAGCTCATGGGCCCAAACTCAAAGCCCAGGAACTTTACAAAAGGTAGTGGTAGCAGAAATGTGAATAAGGTGGAATGGCTGCAACTGTGTAAGGTACATAGAAATTTCTGTCCTAATGTCCCACCAAGTGGGGAGGGAACACTTCTACCTGCCACATCCTCCCCCACATGTGTGGGGTTGTGATGCCTGGCTGTAGCTAAAGAAAAGACATCCCTTCCTGCAGCACCACAGCTCAGCACCAGCTCCCTGCTGCTTGCATGGCAAAAAAGGCATCCCTTTGGGCTGAAAACACAACAATTTCAGTGTCATAGCAGCAAAGCAGCAAATGGGACAGAATTTCACTGCTGTTCTGGAAGAACTATAAGCAAGAAGGAAATAACATTGGGAAATTGGATTTTATTACATAAAAGATGGGAGTGAAAATTATTGAAAGCCTGATAGGTTCAAAAAGAAGCATCTCTCAGGGAAGTCTAAAGCAAATATGATGTTTCTTAGAAATTACACAATCCACAAAATTTGCTATTGTCAACTTACGGGTTTAGCTAGAAAAAAAATAAGAAGTACATGAACGAAATACTTCAAGGGTGGGGGGGAAGGAATATGTTTATTTATGTATTGTGCTGTCCAGACTTTTGCATTTTTATCATCTATTTCCATTTATTTTCAAGGAAAACTAATAGAGTGTCTGTTATGATATTCCACATATTTGCTCTGCACACAAAGTTTCTAGGGGTATTGAGACAAATATTTCTGAAATCAAAGATCTCAAAAATAAAAAATCTAGTTCATAAGCAATGTGAAACAGCTGGGTAGATCTAAACAACCCTGAAGAGATCACTTTTTCTAAAACCATTACTACTTTTTCTCTTATTTCACAGCAAGTTAACTATTCTAGCACATCCTCAGTTATACCATCTGATGTGAATTTGACTGCCTCTCACCTCAACATCCAGCAAAAGATTGGCTAGAAATAAGTTTACACAAACTGTTTTGGCTTGGAAGAAAAGAAAAAATAAAAAGCAGGAAGTTATTTGGTAATGTGCAGGGACCAGTGGCCTCACAGCTGGAACGAGCACAAAGGAACCAATAAGATTTTTGGTAAAGTTGTTTTATAGGACCTAATTTCAGCTGTCTTAAGGCTGGGTATATAGTTCAACATCTAAGACTAGACACCTAGGCTTTCTCTTTTCAAATATCTCCATGGAATGACTAACAAGGTATGTATTTTAGATATTTAAGATCAATATATACTTGAAGATGCCTGTCCCTCTCCACTAACTCTAAATGAAGTTTAGGTAAATGGCTGAAAGTATATAATATAAATAATTTATACATATAAATATATAAATCCTGGGCAGATAAATTAGATGAAGCATATACTACCTTAGAAGTCCAGCATGAAATAACATCATTTTGATTTGCACAGACTTTTCAGTCTTGAATGATCAAAGAACTGTTTTAGTGTGCAGAGAGCATTAATGAGTGTAAAGGGAGGGGAAAGGATTATGGTGTGTGTAAAACACAGAGTAAATTGCAGAGGAAGATTTTCTGTGGGAATGTTAATTTTCTGAAGCAAGGGCTAAAATCAAGATACAAACAGCTTTCTGCTTGTTAGTTTTGAAAGATAAACATGAATTGGCTAGTTTTACCTGAGGGTTATTGGATACTAGGAGAATGCACAATTACAGTTATAAAGTTTAAGAGAAAGCTGAAAGAAGTTATTACAAAATGAAACATTCTTTTGTATTTCACCTTGGCACTACATCACATTCTCTAAATGTAATGGATTTGGAGTTTTGCTTTGGATCTCAGACAAACACAGTGCAGGATTTGAAAATCAATGTCTACTACCACTAGAGACACTAGAAAAGCAGAAGGAAGGCATTATGATAAACCAAAATACTCTTACTTCTTGTGGCTGAAATAATTTAAGTATCTCTTCCAGGACCTGCACTGAGTTTTAGAGAACTGACTTCTGTCACTGCTATATAATCAGTGATAAAAGATCACCTAACGTTATTATCCAGGTTCTGTTTAAATTCTTATAAAAACCCACTGAGTTTTCAGAATTTACATTCAGATAAATTAATGGTGATGAAAGGAAAACCTAGCTGACTTGCTGTACCATTTTTGTAAGGCAAAGTCAAGTCTTTCCAATTTTATTCTTCCTAGCTGATTTTGTTTTTTACATTGGCTTGATCTCTAAAACATCTTTGAGATACAAAGCTGAATGGGTACAAATCTGTCCATAATTTGTACATTTCCTCCAGACTTATAAAAATGCAAACAGCTGCAAGCTATACAGAACAATCCCCTTTTGAAGAGCTATTTAAAAAGTTTGAGTGGCAATATCCTTCATATGGCATATGAGGCAATAAACACAGAGCAGTTGATTTTTGTGTACTTCACTCTTAAATTATAAAGCACTTTTCTTGCAGAGATGGTTTCTATTTCATTCTCTGTGCTCTGAAGTCTATGCAAAGCAAAGCTGCCTGATGGACACTTGACTTTTATTTTTTCTTCTTGTTCTTCTTTAACTTAAAATAAAGGTAATCTGTGGGGAAAGACTGTATGTTGGGAAAGACAATTCCAACTACATTAAAATAAATAATGCTATAATCCCTATGTAATTATTTTGGTTGAAAGGAAGTAGTTATAGCTGCTTCTATCTTCAATGATTTTTGCTTTAGCAGCATTTAAAATTTATTCTTGTTTTAAAAGTGCATTTATGAATAAACCATTAAAGTTCTAAAACCAGCCTGGCTTTGCAGTGTTGTGAATTGAGAGGAAAAAAATAACAATTAATCGGTACGATAGAATTTCACCTGATATTTTATGGGCAGAAATATTACAGCTGATTTAATAACTGAATCATCTTAACTTCAGGGGTAGCCTTGAGAATGACATCAATAGCTTTGAATGGGCCTGATTTAATTCCTAGCTTTCCATTTAAGGTAGAAAGACTTTTCATGGCCCAACTTCAAAACTCTATATTGTTAGCAGGAGCATTTACAAATTGATTGTTAGGAGGGCAAGAGATATTAGATACAAATTAGACATTACAAAAAGAAAATAAATTAGGTATTACAAAAAAACAGCACCAGTGTTCTTTTGGAGTTTCTTTTCCTTTTATGGAAGACATTATGCACTATTTATTTAGTCTTGGAGTAGCCTGAGTGCCTTCAACTTTGATTGACTTTGAGATGGGATATAGACATCCAACACATCATGAGATTAAATCCTTGATAGCATGTGGAAGTAAATCTCTGCCTCAGTCTGCTACATGTCTGTCTGTGGGTTTAGGGAAAGGTGCAGTTTGCAATTAGCTTCACTGAATGCTCAGGATTTCTGAACTCTATAGAAAATATATGGAATCACTATGATATACAAAATCTCACTCCAAAGGGCCCTTGTATAGTCATAGAGAGATCATTAAGTCTGCACCAACACCCCTACAGCTCATGGCAAAGTCCTAACAGTAAAAAGGAAAGGCTAATTCAAACAGCAAACTCAACAAGGCCTCATTTTGTGCTGTTTTCTAGTTCAGTCTGAACTACTGTCATTACCAGTTGCTGCTTTTCATTTCAGTTTCAGTACCCACGCATAAGCAACTTAAGTAACTGCTTCCTGCTTTCAAAAACAGAGCCTGTAAGTAATCCAATCCACCCTCAAGCACCTGATATTATTGGAAAGCCAGTGCATATATTACAAGAAGGGAAAGTACAGTCTAAACAACATCCCAAGACACAGTTCCCCGGCTTATATATATATTAGAGTGTTATAACCATGGTGGGTAATTCTAAATAGATCTCCTGTTTACACAGAGTTTCACTAAAGAGATTAATCCTTGTATATTGGAGTCTGTGATGAAAGTTGTTCCACAAAACATTCAGGTTTTCTTTGCAAGTCCTCCTTTTAAGAACTGGCATGAAATTCCAGGTAAATACAGAGCAAAATAGCTCCAAATTCTGCAAAGACCAGCAAGGCTAATTGGAAAGTTCTGTATCAGAAAATTCGGGGGCTACCCAAGAGCAGAAATTAATTTCTGTCTAATGCAGCAGTTTTCTTTACAGGTGAAGTCACTGTGGAGATGAACACCCCTACCAAAGCTGCACTGAGGCACCTCCTGTTCTGCAGCCACTGTGGATCAGCAGCAGGAGAGGCACTGGGCAGGCACTGCACTGAATCAGAGCCAGCAAGAGATTCAACCTCCAAGCTTCAAGGTTTGTGGTCCAGGAGCACTGTCAGTCCTTGTGCCTAGACACAATGGGCACTGAGATGAGGCAGGATCCTAGCCCTGAAGTGCATATTCTCACATAACCTTTCTGCTAGCCTAAAAACATCCACAGATTCCTCTTGCCCACTCCTCCCATCAAGTAATGTCTTCATTCCCTGGAAAAAAAGCTCATTCCATTGTGTTCTCTTCTGAAATGTTGTGGACTTTGTCCTATGTGGCAGCAGTTTCTGTCTGATTTTCATGCACTTTGCTCTGTGAGAGGCTTCTGGGAAGGAGAATTTCAAGATTCAACAGTGGGGATAAGGAAAAGAAGGACAGCTGTTAGGCAGCAAAAGAGTTCTTGCCACAGTTTTGTTTACTGCTTTATTGACCATCAGTGTCAAGTAGTTAAGCAAGGAACCTGTGGCTCATTTTCATTCTTTGTGATGCTTTAATACAGGAACATCCCTGTGGAGCTTCCTCAGCTGGACCTCAGCTTCCTCAAGCTCAAAGGTAAGGTCTCTTCAAGAATTTAATGTCCTGTTACACAAAAGTATTGTAGGATGTCCTAATCTCCACACCTTCCACTTATGTAGATGCAAATGTGGCATTTCATCCAAGATATGTTCCCATGTGCAGGAATACAAAATAGGAAACGTTTAATTTAATTATATAAGAAAAAGCAATAGTCAAAAGCAGCTGTCTACAGTGTCTGCTGTGGTGGTGGTTTTGCAAACACTTTACAATCAGTGTTGAATATGCAAACAGTTAGTTCATTTAATCTGGGACTATTTAATGTTTCAAAGTTTAGCAGATGCCTAATTGCAATGTTCATAGAGCAGTAACAATGCCTGAAGTTAATGGTCCCTGACAGTTTTTATTAAAATACTTATTTTAGATAAGTTTTTCTTTCCTATACATGATTTATAGCTGGTGGGTTCTTTTAAATCCAGCAATTTATAGATTATAAAGTCAAATTATTCTATCCCATTTCTTCAAGTAATGAGTAGACGAGGTCAAGCAAATGTTAGGTACATACAGCAAAGAATTTAATTGGACTTATTAAAAAGTTCTTTTTTTCCCTGGCCATCTAGCTCACAGTGCAAGTATGCTTGTATCACCTTTCTCAGCCCTGATCCCTCATTGTCCAAAGTGGAGAATGTGGGAAAACATGCCATGGGTCTTCATCTCAGCAGTACAAACCTTCTTTTAATGGAAACCAGGGTCAGGCAGATGTATAAATGTGGTTCATGCCTGTCTCCTTTGCCAACAGGGAGTGAGGCTGTGGCTTGGATGTGCATCTGCTCTGAGGAGCTGTGAACCTGCCCCAGATCCCACACCATTCAGATAATGAAGTGTGAACTATTTTGGTGAGAGCAGAGTAGATTCTCTGGCACAGCCTGTCTCTTATCCCCCGACCACATTTCATGCTATTTTGGTTTTTAAAAGGTTCTGTGAAACCTCAATGTATTGCATAATTGTGTTAATGATAATGCAAAAATTAAAGCACACCAATTCTGAATTCAGAATCAAAGCAGCCTAATATTTAATGGCTTATAAGCTTTGACATTTCATAGGTCTTCTGGGACACTTATGAAATATCCATCTTCTTTTGTGAAACTCAGCTGAATATTTTACTGCTATTCTTTATTAGCATTTGGCACTATTTGAAGGTTTTCTCAAAGGATTTAAAAGGATTTCTGGTAGGCTGCAAGTGCAATACTTCCTCCCCCATCCTTGTGTTTTATAGGTGTAGTATAGACAGGCTGCTTACAACCAATGAAACGTTTACACTAAAGAACATAGTAATCATAAAAAGTAATGAGCCAAAATTCAGAATTCCTCCCTACATAGAATCAAGTGCCTGTAGCCTAGTAATTACTCCAGTGCAAGACATTAAGTCAAAGCTTCTGAGAGCTCCTTCTTTTTGCAGCTGCTAAATGATTAATATCACATTGGTAGATTTCGCAGGAGAATCTGTTAAATAAAGGAAAGTTCAGTGCATATGCAAAGTTTCAATTCCGCACAATTTGGTTTAAAGTCAACATACAATATTGCATATTTCATGGTTCCAAGAGGAGTGCAGCATTCATTAAGAAAATACAGATGGTCTTCAGATAGCTAACAAGATTTCACAGCCATTTCATTTCTCCCTGCTGTGAAACCTGGAGAGAAAATAACAGTGACAATGAACTCACTATGGCTGAACCTCAAGGCTCGTTTCTGCCAAAATATCGAAATCCTGGATTGATCCTAGCAGTCAAGTTCCACCAAGTTTAACAGAGCTAAGCTATTTACAGGACTTTGAAATGTGTCCCTCTTTTCTCCAGCAGTACTTTTCTCTCCTTGAGAAAATCCAGCATTTTTGAGGGTGAGACTGTCAATTTATTGTGAGCCCTGAATAGGCAGCAGTGTGCAGTTGTACTGCACAGCAGTCTGAATCTTCAGACTCAGGGAATAAGAATTCAATCCTTGGGAGATTTAGGAGAAAACAACCAAATTGGCACCACAGACACAGAGACTCTGCCTTACCCTGCCATGCACTGCTCTGCACTAGTGTGGGGTGGAGGGGAGGGAAGGACTGAAGAGATGAGTGTCAATGCCCCTCTGCTGCATTTCTCTGCACAGCAGGACCTAATGGTGCCTGAAATCTGCATTCAGCAGGCTAATATCCTATGGAATTTGGGGAAAACAACAGATAACAAGCATGGTTTGCTGATCTGAATCCACTCAGGAATAACTGATTTCTCTCACAGCTTTCTTGGGTAAAAAATAAGGATTTCGGGATTACTTCCCACATTGTTTCTGCCCTGCTGTAAGAGAATATTTGATGAATGGTGCACATATGGACACTGAAAAACAAACAACAGACCATTGGAACTTTAGATCAGGAAGTTTGTGTTACCTTCACCTTACACTCTTAAAAATACTATGCATTCTGCCTCCAGCATCTGTGTTTGACTTCCCCTCTATTATTCTAATGTATTTATTATTTTTGTCCTGGAGCATCTAAGAATAAGAACAAACACACACCTTGAACATGCACACAAAGACAGATATATATTGTTAATGACCCAAAAGACCTTCCACATTAAAATAAAATTACAATACATAAAAACTATAAAATATTTGAAAAAATTATGCTTGTTAAACCAAAGTCTATTTACCACTGTGGTGAGCTGGCTTTCACTGGAATGGAGTTAATTTTCCTCATAGTAGCTAGAATGGGCATATATTTTGAATTTGTGCTGGAAATAGTGTTGGTAAGATAGGAAAGCTTTCATTACTGCCGAGCAGTGCTTGCACAGAGTTAAGGAATTTTCTGTTTCTCACCCCACCCCAGCAGTGAGGAGGCTGAGGGTGCACAAGGGAGGGAGTGGACACAGCTGAGACAGCTGACCCCAGCTGACCACAGGCATGCTCCTTACCATATGGTGTCAGGCTCAGCTTATAAAATCTGGGGGGAAAGGAAGGGGTAAGGGAGATTTGGAATGATGGTGTTTGTCTTTCCAAGTCACTGTTATGCTTGATGGAGCCCTGCTTCCCTGGGGATGGCTGAACACCTGCCTGTCAATGGAAAATGAATTAATTCCTTGTTTTGCTTTGCTTTTGTGCACAGTTTTTTCTTTACCTATTAAACTGTCTTTATCTCAGCTCATGAGTTTTCTCACTTTTACCCTTCTGATTCTCTCCCAGGGTGGAGTGAGGGAGCAGCTGCACGGGGCTGAGCTGGCAGCTGAGACCAAACCATGACAAGCACCCTCAAGTATACCTGTGCTGTATCCATGCTCTAGGATGCAGTGCTGAGCCTACACACAAGCACTTCACAATTAAGTGAAAATACTAGTTTAAGGCCACTGTTGCTCAAATACAGTTTGGTCTCACTCTCAAAACTGGGGATTTAGCCATTATTTAAATCTTCAGTGAAGAGCTTGTAATCTGCTTAATTTCAGGATCTGCCAGACCTTTTGCAGACAGCTCTGAGCTTGTTCTGTTTGTACTTGGAGCTGGCAGAGTGCAAGCAAGGTCTCATCCAGAATTCCCATGGCTTCCTTAGGCAGCACTTTGCTCTGGGCAAGGCTTACTGTGATGCTCCAGGCATGGTGCTCTCAGTTTAAAGCTGGCAAGTACATTGTTGACTTACAGTACAGGTGAAACAAGCTTCTGTAAAAGCACAAAAACATCTCTGCAAAAGTATATGTTTATAAATATTTATGGTCTGACACTATTAGCCAGGATGTCAGGCTGCAGGCTCTTACTGATATTTTAAAATCCTGCTTGGAGCTCAGGCTTAAGGCTATAGCTATCATACAGAGTCTCACACATGCAAATGCAGAACTTGTACTGCAGACAAGTTTTTTCACAAAAACAAAATCAAAGTCACTGTCTACCTTTATATTTATTCTATCTGAGTACAATGGCTGCCTCTACATTACCAGGCTGATGTCCACACCTGCATTTATCCATACTGCTTACCTAGGGAAACATTCTTGCAGCAGTTTTGCAGGACGTGTCTCAAGAGGCAGAATAATTTTTGAAATATGGAACAAATTTATTTAGTGTCTGTGTGGACCTTGAAGCTCTGGACCCCACTGACTTAGGCCAGAGAGATTGCCACATGATCTTGCCAGCTTTGTCAGCTTCTGTGCTCTGCTGTAGGTTAACATGTAAACCCAATATTCTTATGGGGAATCTCTATTTTGCTATGATATCTCCAGACTGAAAGAGTGAAGGGTTACTGCAGACTCTCTTAAAACTAGCTATACATTAATTATGGTTCTAGTGAAATCTCTACAGAGATTTTACTACTGATATGAAAACCTGTCTTAAAAGACTTCTGCTACAATATTAATGGAATATTTCATATATTATATTAATTATATATATAATACTAATGGAATATTTTATATGCAGCATATATATAGCATATACTTGTGATATAATTCAATATTTTAGTGGAATTTTATCATATAACTTTACCTTTAAAGCCTCCTATTCGAAAGCAGCTGTATTATACTGGCTGGGAAAAATAAATGTTTAAATCTAAATATTCAGTGAATTCTTCATTGGATAGAGTGAATCAGGTTTCCTGTCTCTCTAACATACACATGCAAGGTTACTTTAGTTAAAATTTCATTGATGAAACATCCAAGATTATCATATAAGTATATCATGTGAGTATAAGTATTGCTTTTGGATATTTTCTTTTTTATTTCATGTTTGTCTTTTTGCAGTTTCTTTTTGACTTATTTGTTTGTATGACTTGAATGTGAAGACAGCTTCATAAGTGGCAACCACACATCTTCTTAGAACTCCTGAAAATCCTTGAAGCTTTCGTTTCTTTGTCTGGTGTATTTTAACTCCATGTGACCAGAGTGATTGACTTTTAGTCTGATTGCTCATGTGGGATTCAAACACTAATGTTGCTAAAACCTTTAGACCTCATCATGCTACCCTGCAGTCTCCTTATACACTTTGCTCTGATCTAGATGTAAGAAAAACCCTTTACAAGAACAAAAATCCCATCATTTGTTGCCATGTCAAGCAGTCATGTTGCAAAAACTTTCCTCATCAAGCCATGACAGAAATGGTGCCTTTGTGAAAAGGAAATTTAGACCCAGAATGAAGCCAGAACTGCCAAAACAGACCTGGTGTTTTAAAGGGAACCTGTAATGAATTCTAACCATGCTGAATGAAATTACCCTCAGCCTCTCTTGCTTATGAAGCACTCCTCCTACCTAGAAAAATACTTAACTATGTTCAACAGGCATGCCAGGCTTTTTCATCCATTTGTCTTTCCACTCAAAATACACAAGTCATCTTGTTATTTCAGTAAACATTCTTCTCAAATAGACCCAAATTCTTAAAAAAATAAAAAGAGTTTGATCTTAATAAATCCAGATAAAGGAGAATAGCCTCAACTCAACTTTTGGAAATTACCCAATGAATAATGGCATGGAAGTGGTGTGGAATAAAGCAAGTAAAGTCACAGATTTTTCAAGTGCAACTTTGTTTTACTGTAATTTTTGCTGACATGAAAAAAACCCAAACAAAACAACGACTAAAAACATCCACAAACAAACAACTAAATCCCAAACCAAAACCAAAACAGTAATAGATGTTATATTATATCAAACTTTTAAATTTAGCTCTTACATGTTTGACTAGCTCAATGAGTTCATCTAGTATTAGATTTACTAACATTTATTATTCAACAAATTGTGCAAACACAAATCATTATCAGAAAACCTGAAATAATTATTATACAGAACGAGGGAAAAAACACATTCCTTGTTTTTGATTTCCAAATTTATAATATAAGAACTCTATTGAAGTGCAAGATACATTGACTGTGTTCTGGAAAGACAACAAGGTTAAAGAACATGCATATGTGTGTCAATAAATAATAAAGAAAGCTATTAACCTCTTTTGTATGGGTCATTTTTTCTGCAATGATATCATCTATGCATTTTTATTATGGCATTTACGCTATTGCCACCGGATTTAAAATCCCATATGCCTCATATAATTAATTTTTTTTAAAATGAAAATTAAATAAATACACATGAACTTAAAATTACCAGTTTGTACAACCTTAGCACTAACCATCCAGATTAAATAACTAACATTGTGAGTATGAAAGTTTAAGCTTCCAACAAAGGAAAAATAATTTATATATTTAATTAATTGTCCCTCAGCTTTACATGTGCATGACTATCACATAATACGTGCTGCCCTACCTTCAGAGGTTTTTTGTATACACACACATTGTCCAATGTAAATAGACTGTAGCTTGAAATAATTACAGACAAGAGGCTGTAATAGTAGTCTGTTCATCACTGTGTTATTTTAGTCAAGAGCAAAGAAATTGAAACTGAGCAGTCCTGAAATTGCTTGGAATGACTCATGACAGTGTGAAAGTAAATTATATTCTCCTCATCTATTGAAATGGGGGTAGTGATATTTACAGTGTCTGGTTTTGTTTATGAAGTGATTTGGAGATGAAAGGCTCAGTTTCACCCTGACTCCTTCCGTTGTGCCAAAAAAGTGTCTTACATTTCCTTTCTGTGGAGCCATATGTCCCACAAGGACAAAGCTTTGAGTGTCAAAGTGCTCTGCAGATACAATCCTTAACACGATTATTAGGTTAATAACTATGTGGAGCTGCTGTTACAAATTAGAGCACAATCTTTGGTAACAATATTATCCTGAGTGTCACTGTATATATGTATATATTTCCCTAATATTTATATTACCTTCCTGTCTAATGTAATTCTGTTGCTGTGTTTTTGTTTAAAGTTTTAAAAAGCAACAGAACAGGGTTTCATAAAATCAGTGACAGAAACATAACATGAATGTATATGAATTCTAATGTCTTTCAGCTCTAGAAACAGAAGTCTTCAAAACAATTTTTAAGTGGAAAAACTTTCTGTAATTGTAAGTGCAAGTTGTCTCTTATCCTTTCTGTGGAAAAAACGCCAGAAGGCTATATAGCATTTTCAACCACATATCCTTAATTGCAACACATTACACAGTGGAAGTACTGGCAGCTGTACCACCTTCTCAGAAATTATGTAGTCTGTGTCTTTGTCTCAGCAGATGGTATTTTTATGACCCACAGTTCCTATCCTATGCTCAGAAAATCTAGAGAAGAAAATAGAAACCAAGCAAAATTGGGAATATAATTCTCGCTTTGCATTTCAAAAGACAGTAGCTAAAGTTTTCAAAACTTAATAATAGCCTTAACATTAAGAATCATGGGACTAAATGTTCTGGTTTCAGAGATACACAGTAATAGTAATTGCCCTTTAAATACAGTTTCATGTGGAAATCCTGTCAATTTATGTAGGTGCCTCTACCAAGTATTAGTGACTTGGGCAGAAGAGCTTCAAGGGAACAAGTGTTGTTTGCAAAGAGAAAGCCTGTATAAGATCCTGGAAAAACACACCCATTCCTGCTGTTCAATTTTTATAAGGCTGAGTTCCAGCAAGGGTTTTCAGCATTCCACATCAATTCCATATAGCATGGTCACTTTAAACTATGAATAAGAGATCATATCAGATTGTTTCACCTTCACAAGTATGGATTTAATCAATGAAGAATACCAAAATATATGCCTCTCTTAATTTTATCTTACCCCAATCTACATGCTTAATCAAATTTCATGTTGTGCTCATTTTGCCTGGAGTGGAGTCAATTTCCTTCATAGCAGGTAGCACAGGGTACCATAGGCTGTCATGCAAAGCATATAAAGCTGAAAAAGGAAAAAGGAAGGGTGTGACCTCCACAGTGATGGCATTTGTCTTCCTAAAGTAGCTGTTGTAAGTGATGGAGTCTTGCTTTCCTGGGGATGGCTGAACAGCTGCCTGCCCATGCAAAGTGATGAATGAATTCCCTGTTTGGATTTGCTTGAATGTGCAGCTTTTGCTTTGGCTGTTAAACTGTCTTTATCTCATCCCCCAAATTCTTTTGCTTTTACTCTTCTGATTCTGCCCCCATCCCAGTGTCAGAGAAGTGAGAGAGCTGCTGTGTGGGACTTGGTTGTTGGCTGCATTAAACCATGACACATTTCAAACTGATGTTTTGAAAATGGGATAGATGATTCAAAGTTTTTCATTTTTATATATTCAAAGATTAGCAACTGAGCTTTGCTGTGATAAACAGCAAAAATACTTAAAACTAACTCCATATATTTTAGTTCATTATTATCATGTGAATATTCTGGTTCATACTATACACCATTTAATAAATGCCTTTCCCTAGACATACAAATACAGATGCACCATCATACACTCAGTTCTGGTCTTTGTACTGCTGTAAATCTGTCATAACTCCTCATTGGCAATCTCTTTGGATTTCTATCAGTACAAATAGAGGACAAATATGGCCACCCTAACTGAATATTTTACACAGTCCTCTAAAACTTCACTCAGAAAACAAAACTGTGGACAGCTTCTACCCCTTGATCAGCTTGTGAGAAATAGAACAAAGCAAACAAGTAATTTCCCAGCTGTAAGAACTCCTAAAGAAACTGTCATTCTGATAAATCCCAGACTACCTTTTGAGTAAACAAGTGTTTATATTTAAAAGCCACAATGTCATTCTAAAGAATTCTTTCTATCCCACTCATTGCTCATGGTTAGAGCTAATTGGAAGCCATTTTCGCAGTCTATTGATGATTAATGAGCAGCATTTTGGTTTTTTAAACACAGTATTCTTTAGTCCAATGTAGAAAGGCAGAAGAAATTAGTGGCTTCTTAACTTAGAATTTCAGATTTAAATGGTGAAAAGGCAAAGGAGAGGACATACCACAAGCCTTATTTAAACAAATCCCCCACTGAGAGCTAGGAAAGTCTGGGACCACAAGTAGTAAGCAAAATCAATTAATTTTGGCCTAACTCGAGTAAAGTTATTGATTTTCTTTAAGGATTTGATCTTCCACGCTTGTTAGTTGTCAGCATGAAAAATTAATCTCATTTGACAGGAGAGCATTAAATGCAGAGATTGCAAGGCTCTGAGTTAAAAAAGAGGGTGAAAGACACTCTATTTATATACTCGGAATTGCTTGGTGGTGTGTGGGATGTCTTTCATTCTTTCTCTTTAAAAAATATAAAACCATGAATATCCATTCAAAGTCTAGCTTTCTTGCCCAGCACTGTACCTCCTTTCATGCTGTGAGCACAAAAATTATGACATATCTATGTGTTTGAATAGATGTCTTCATAAACTCCTCAAAGAATGATGAATACCATTCACATTTCTATAATCTACAACCAAACTAGAAAAAAAATGGTTAGAAGATGTGTCCACAAAAAAGACACAATAAAGAAAAATATAAATTAAAAAAGCAAAATGTTAAGTGCACTATATCCTGATGGAGCTTCAGGGATGATACTGCTTCTAGCTGACTCTGGAAAATGAGAATCCACTCTAGCCTTGATTCTTAAGTTACTGAAAGTAGCAGATTTTAGATCAAGACCTGGAATTTCAGGTCCCAAAGAGTTTGGGAGTAGTCAACCATATGATACAGATGCTGGTTTGGATTTTCTGAAAGTCTTATACTTGTCCCCCAGTAGCTCTGGATGATGCAGATTTGGAAGGGAGATCAGCAATGACTTTGCCTTGAAGTAATAATCAGAGGTGAATCTTTGCATTTGTACCTCAGAATTGTAGAAAGGCACCCTCCTTGTTCTCTGCTGTCTTGCATTGTGTGAAATCATCAAAATTTCACCTGTACAAATGTTCATATACAAATGTTCATAAATGACAAGCACTGATGGAACCTGCCACTTGAACTAGGTATGAAAATACTGAGTGGAAGGAAGCCCTGTAAAGTTTAAAAGATAAGATTACTGCAGACCTTTCCACTTTAATTCATTAGTTTTTATTTGATCCTAGTCAATTATTTGCTCTGTGCTGCTTTCATACTAACTTCCAAGGTTTTTTGAGGGCAGGAAAAGTCTTTCTGTCTTATCACCCAAAGTGTAGACAAAAGATGATTTATTGTCAACTTGAAAATATGAATTATAGTCTGAGAAACCACCATAAGGCAGATATCCTCATAATAAACACATTCCCACAGCAACTAGATTACAGTGACACCAGAAAAAAAAGAGAGCCTAGTTTTCCCTCTCAATCCCAAAAGAAACCTCTGCTTTCCAATGCTGAGACAGGGCAACAGGCCCAGGACCTCACATACAAAGCAACTGCTCTGTTCCAATGTGAAGCAAAAACATTCCTCACTTCATGCAAAAGAGTAGACCAAGACCCCAAGCAGGCAGATGTTCCAGGCAGCACACTGCTCAGAGTGAGCTGGGTATGGGTCACTGCTCACCACAGCTATTCCAGAGCCCTGAAAAAAATCAGCTTGCTTTGCTGCTGCCATCCAGGAGAGGCTGAGAGGTGAAGGTCACTGCTTTGGTGCTCTGACCTCCATAAAAACCTCAAACCCTATGCTCTGCCATTGCCATCCCTCTTGCCTCAATTGAAACAGCAAGCTGGTTTGCCCAGGATTTCTCCCTTGACTCCTCATCCACCTCTGTCCCCTTTCTTCTGTTTCTGGTGCTGCTCTGGCAGGAGTAACCCAGGGTCAGTCAAAACCTGAACTGCCTTTTAATAGCAGCATATTAAATTTTGTCAATAATGCCAAAAATCACTGCACTACCTCTGAAGAAACATAAGCTCAGAGCCATGACTTACTTCTGTGCAACACAGCACTGAATCCTGCTCTGACCTTAAAGTATGTTCTAAACCTCCTGTCTTCAAGCAGATTAGCTGGGTTTGAGCATACACTTAATTGCTGTCTTGAGCTAGGCTAGATTAAACCTCTAGGTCTGTCAAAACAGAAATATTTTAAAGAGCACACAAAAAAATAATCCAAAAGAGGGACACTGTGAAATTCCATCAGCTAGAATTAATTTTTTCCTTCTGTAGAAAGTGAACTGGGTCATTCAGCATTCAGTGACTTTTTTTCTTACTTGCTTTACCACACACAGCGATTACTTCTCTAGATCTAGATCACAGTCACAGGAGGTTTAGTATTTTAATATTTTAAAATGGAGTGGCACTTCAAATTAAAGGGGCACAAATACTGTTTGAACATGGCAAATGCTGATCATATAATTACATGGCAATTAATTTTTGTGTGGTATCTGTGCGATTATAAGATAAATTTATGGCTTTTCTGTCTTCCAAACAGCACAGCAGTTCACAGTTAATTACTTTTAGATCTGCTTAGTGTAATTGCACTGTAATCCATGAAAGTCTGTACATATTCTGTCATTACTTCTTGTTTACTAATAACAGCACACAATTGCCTTAGGTCAGATCTCATCCTTTCCTCTTCAGTATCCTAACATGGTGGCATGGGTGTACTTCTTCTACAAAGGAAAATGAATGCAGGAATTTAGGAGGATTTCCTGGGTGCTCCACATCATGTGCAATGTACTCAGGTTCTGCTGGATTTCTTGCTCTGCAATATAATGAGATTTCCAAGATCATTTCTAGAATTTGAATTTTCTTATTCTGGATGTAGGATGAAAAGGGGCTGGATAGCTTTGCAACCATTCAACTACATTTTTTTCCCTGAGTTGCTTTATTTAAATACAACAATACTTAATGTTCTCTGTGCTTCTTCCAAACTGCACTTATCACCAGTTCATGAAAATATCTCAGTGTCTCAGACAAAGAAATAGTTCTGTTGAAGAAAAAGAATCCAAATCTCATCAAGCAACTTCTACATGTCCAAGAGAAAGACCCTCCCACCTGCAGCTGGAAAAG
The DNA here is from genome assembly GCA_034336665.1 of Luscinia megarhynchos. Lineage (NCBI taxonomy): Eukaryota > Metazoa > Chordata > Aves > Passeriformes > Muscicapidae > Luscinia > Luscinia megarhynchos. The sequence continues at coordinate 38,831,800 of CM067565.1, forward strand.
AAGTGAGGGAAGGGCAAGAATGTGCAGTTGTTCTCTGTTCTCACTGAGTTCAAATTTGGCAGGCTGCTGCTCCAGTATGAGAGATTACAATGATGAGCATTATCCCACATGTGATATGAATGGAGAAAAGACATAATAAAACTATAGTAGCTCTATATAACTTGTGCCCTGTGGTTTGAATATCTGCTACGGGCTCAGTCTGTGTGTACTGTTTTTATTGTGCAAATGCAACTTTTTGTCAGGGGGAGAGAAAATGCTGCAAGGCATTTACATTTACATTTGCATTTACAATTATTTAGTGGATCTCCTAATTCGCACTCATGCTTAGATATGCAACTTAAGCTCCCCTCAGTGACTGACATCTTATCTAGGGCGTTGTGCATCACCGTGTTTTGGTAACGTTGCTTAAACATAATATGGAAAAAAATGGGCTGAAAGACAGCATAACTATCAATGGGAATACTTAATCTATTATTAAATCAAAGGGGTAGGGTTTAGGAGCTTCCAGATTAAAATTCTGAAGACTAACAAATACCCTTCCTGATGAAAGCAAAGGCCAAGAGAACTGACTTTTAACAAGCTATGCAAGAGAAATTATTTTTTCTAGAGTCATGATTCATAAATCATCTTCAAGACAAACCATTGTGACCACTGTGTTGGCAGTTTCAGCATCACAAGCTATACATCATTCTGAAACAAAATGGCAGTTTAAAGTGTCCTTGATAATGGTACAATAATTCTAGATCTGTACTCAGATAATGAATTTTCAATGTATCCAAACTTACAGCATCAGACTTCAGAAAATCCTTGTTATTATGTTTTACTTGCTAAAGTCAACAGTGTTTTGAAAAGCCTTTTAAAATGTTAATTTATGCACTGGAAGTAAGACATGATTCACCATCTGTCACAGAAGGCCACTGGTTATATTTGGATCCATTAATAAACTCATAGGTTGCAGATGAGTAAAGGTGAGCCACCCCCCCAGTGGAAGGAGCTGGCCCAAAATCTTTGCTTTGTTTCAGGGCCAAGCTGTTAAAGTTCATTCTGACTCAGAGAAATTGCATAGTATGGGAAAGATAAGTTAGTCGCTCTGTCTGCAAAACAAGCCACCCAGATGGATCCCTGTTGGATTGCAGGTCTGGCCATGCCAAGCAGGCAGGATGACACCTTGCCTTCCTCTGCCTGTGGAGCTCAACATGAGCTTCAGGAGACTCACAGAATTTAAAACCCTCTGAGGGCCTTTGTGAATATCTCTTCACTTTTTAAGTTTGAAGTCTGAGCTAAAAGGTTCTAAGGTGGCAGCATTTCTGACCTTTAGCAAGGAATTGACATCACATGTGTCTCTCCCTGACTTTTCCAGATTGCATCATTGTTAAGCACTTCTGCTTCCCTCTGTGTTTCTAATTGGTTTGCTTGTTGGAGATATTTACACCAAAGGGAACTGCTTTGCAGCCTAGCAATGTCTGAGCAGCACAAGAGATCTCAGAGACCACATTAACCTTAAGCATCAGTTTTCTGAGCGCATTTCAATGGCATTTCTGAAGTTTGAAGAAGAGAGGTAATCTGGAGATAAGAGAAACTAGAGAATCTGCTCAAAACCTTATCCATTCTCCTTCATGAGACAATTGACAGAGATAAAACTCCAGTGGGAAAAAGCTAAAGAGGGATTTGAGTAGTCTACTTTAGCATTTTAGTTTAAATCAGGAATGCATTTTTTTAAATAAATCTCCAGACTGTAGCCATTTACCATACTTCAGTTCACAATGCAAAGCAGACTCAAAATACAGGAATAGGATTTCTTTCACCATATTTCCAAGGACACAATACACTTAACAGACCACAAAAGCGCACACACACACACACACACACACACACAAAAAAAGTATTTAGATGTATTTTAAATTATTCTTCTTTCTCCTCATGGGAAAAACATTCAAAATTTTCTGGAAGCAGGAACAGATCCTCAGCTTCCATTAGTCATTATTTTGGAGGAATTGTGCTTCAAAGTGAAGGAAACTGAAAGCTGGAGTCCATCAGGTAAGTAAACTGTAAAAACTCTGGCAAATTTCCAGCTGATGATTATCTGTCTAGAATAGCTCACAAGATCTATCCCACAGTTTCATTACAACTTCAGACAAGGCATGATACAGTGTCCCAGTAGTGTTACTGATTTCATATGAAGAATAGAGTCTGTTAACCTTGCATTGAATAAGTTAAGTATATCTTTCTAGTTTATATTAAACTATTACATTATGAAGCTTTAAAATTTGACTTTTATCTCCCTGGAGTTACAGATACTCATCTGTTTAAGTATCTGGAGACTTGTTTTTAAGAAAACTTAAAGAGAATCTAGATGAAGGCAACTTGAGGTGAATATGTTATGGATAAGGATTCATCTCACCCTTCAGTTTCCTGTGATCATAAACGACAAAATCAAATTTGGTTTTTCAATGCTAATTTCACATGATTGGGTATATCATAAGAAATAAGGACCTGTAGTTCCATACCATGTCTGACACTATAGTGAGAATATCACTAGGATATCTTGTTAAATATATACCTGGAAACTGTATTGAATTTAGTGAATTAAATTTTATTTAATTTTTTAGAAAAATTCAATAAAAAGACAAACTGAAAAATCTGTGAAACATCAAACACTATAGCTTAAAAGAGATTGAGCCAGCATATTATCTGTTGCTCTTCCTTTTACTGTCAGTCTTTAATGGCAATCTGTCACTGACAATATCTGGCATACAAAAACCTACCACACACTTATGTGTAAGACTGACTGTGCATGTGCATATATTGACATGAGTGGGAAAGAATCTCTTACACCAAAAGCCATATACACTCAGATATATAGGTAATCTGTTTGACAAAACTGTAAATAAAGTGGTGTTTTCACTTCCTTCACAGGAAAGAGTGGGAGAGATCCAGCCTCAGAAATCTCTCTCACTACATTCCTGTGAAACTCTGCCAAAGAATGAAGGAAGTAATTTCAGCCACTTTCTCATTTGCCATTTTCTTGCAAAATGCTTTGCAAACTGGACCAGCCCATCCTCAGATTTCTTCTCTTTAGGTAAGTACCATGAATTCCTTCCTCTCAAAGCTCTTATGATAATTATCACATTGCAATTAGGATTATTCCAGTCTTAAAGATCAGCATCTAGGAGTGGGCTTTTCCTTTGCATCAAGGTTCATCCATTTCTCAGCTTCATTTTCAGAGGAAGAGGCTACAGTGATCTTGTCTCTCTGTGTTCATCTATGTACCTACCCTTGAAAAAATCTCAATTCAGAGGCCAGCTTCTACCAAACATAACAAAGAGGCAAAAGTTCAAAGATATTCACTTCTGACATGCTTGAGGCTTGGGATGAAGACAAGGTAAGTAGAAGAGACATTTCCCATTTCCTCTGCAATGCAATTCATCCCGCATTAGATGTCAAAACAAAGAAAAAAATCCATAGGAAATCGTGACTCTATTCTTATGAGAGAAACTTCCATCACCAGCAAAATATAACTAATTTCCCTTACTGTGAAGCAGGGATTGTGATGATTGAGTTCTGAGTACATAAAAAATTGACAAGAGATTATAGCCTTTCTCTTCATGGTAATAAAACCTTTGTTTATCTTGGCCTGCTTCTGCCATGCAAATCTCAGAGCATGAAAAACCAAGGACTCTACAGTAAAATTCAAGTTCATCCTGCTCTAGAGAAAGTGAGATTTATTTTATGAAGATACAGAAGTTACAATATAAAAAAGTGGCTGGAAGATATACATGTGAGTTCACTGCTTACTTATTTTGATAGTTAACATTTCCTCCTTGTACTAATCAAACGAATGCAAAAATACCTCAATATTTGTGAACAATTTATCTTAGAGATTAAAAATAAAAAATGTATATTGCATTGCATTGCAATTCATTTTTATATAAAAGCAGGCATGGCTTAGCTATGAAGTATACAGGTGCTGTGAAAGAAATAAGGATGGGAAAAGCCTCAACAGAAAGGCAGGGAGAGGTCAGAGGCAGCTGAAGGAAAACAAGACTTGGTTCATTCCTCATACCCACATGCAATGACAGCTTATAAGAAGGACTGTGACTGGCTTTACATCATGTGTCAGTTTTCCTGCCTGCTCAGTCTTTATTGCTGTCAAATTTTATTGTTCAGACTGACATACAACTGAACACGAGTTTAAAGGGTTAGGGCACTGTATTCAAGTGCAGTTCCAGCTGATTTAAATCAGGAAGTTGCAGCACCCCTGATTCCCCAACCTTTTGTCTCCCCAACTCTTAGAACTTCCTAAGCACCAGTTGCACTAGAGGCAAACGTGGGAAGTACATGACTGCAGAATATGGGATCCTGACCTCCCTACTACAGCCAGTTTAAATTCTAGTGGGAGACATTTCCTGCGAGCATGTTTAAATACAGCTAAATGCAGCAGAGGAGAAGGATGTCCAACCTGCAAGGGCAATATTAGGTACCCAAGCAATTATGGTAAGCAGTTCATGTACACTGATCATGGTCATAGAATAACTGCTTTCCATCACAGATTTTTCCCAAGGATGTCTCATTCTTTTTCTGTACAACAGACATCTTTCTCTAAGAAGCTCCTGCAATAATTAATAGCTCCTTTGTGCTCTGTCTTCATAGTCACAAGATCTGGATGAAGGTGTTGTACACTTTGCCAGCTGCACCCAGACATGATGTAAAGGACATTTTCCCTACATTTGCACAGAACCACCTGTGTTTCAGTTTGAGCACCACTGAGAAGTAACTGGCTTTGCCTTCTAGCACTGTCCCATCACGTATTTACACACATTGCCCAGATACACCCCTTCCTCAGGGCTGATCACGTGGAAAATCTTGCAGTCTCTAATCATCTTTGTTACCTTTTTCTGGACCCTCTCCTGCATGTCTCTTGCACTGTGGAGTGGGCACAGCACTCCAGATGTGTTTCACTAAGTAGAGGGGAAGGATTCCCTCCCTTCTCCTGCTGGCAGTGCCGAGGCTGTTGGTGCTCCTCAGCACAGGGACACATTCCTGCCTCGGGTTCAAGCTGTTATGCACCAGGATCCCTTCCCTGCAGAGCTGATCTCCATCTGATCACCTGCCAGCATACACTGGGGCATGGAGCTATTCCTCCCCAGGTGCAGGACTTCACACATACCATCAACAGATTAGAATGTAAAAGAATTTAACACAGAGAATCATTTATAAGCCTGCTTTATGTGCTTCAGAATACTATGTACTTTAGAGGGCAGATGCTGTCTGACCATGGGCAGGTAATTTTCATACTGTTAAATAAATATGTCTCTTACGTTAGGACTTCTTCTTACCTCTTACAGAAAACACAGAAATCAGCAGAAATAGCTCAAATATTGTCTGTCCAGTCTGCTTTATATAAAATACCACAGAGGGAAACCTAACTCAACTTGCTTTCCATATGGGAAGAAACAGACAGAAGACTGACAGAACATGATACACAGGGATTCATGTAGTGGTTGGTTTGGGGGTTTTTTTCAAAATAAGAATATGCTCTCCAACTGCTTTTATTTTTTTTTTTTTTTCAGAGGAACTTTAATTTCAACTCTGTTTTCATCTGTGGTGCTTCATTTAGGAGAGATATACCCACAACCATAGAAATGTGTAGTGTGAAAAGATAATAGATAGGACAATTTAGATGGGATAAAATAGCTTGATGCTTTTACAATGAGCCTCAGAATCTAAACTCTCAGAGCCTGAGACAGCAGCTGCTCAGCAAGTGTCACCCTCTCAGGCACTCAGTGTGAAAAGCCTCACTTTAATCAGCCTTTCAACATGATAGCCATGGAAAAAGTTGTTTGTAACCACGGGGACCACTTGCAGAGTGGTGCTTTTGCCATGCAGGCCCCCAGGTTCTTCCCTTGTTCCTTCCTCCAGCAATAGCCAGCCACTGACCAGGACACACTGACCAGGACACACAGACCAGGACACACAGCGCTTCCTGCCTCGCTCCTTGGCCTTGGAGAGTTCCAAAACCAACTAGGAAAGCCGTGCAGGAAATTCCTAAGTGCTGTCCCAGAGTGCCAAATAAAACATTTCTGTCTTTCCACGTCATGACAAACCTGAAGCCAGAAAGGGGAGACATGAGCCTGGTGGTTTCCCATGGGTCTATGGACAGTCCTTGCATGACCCAGCATATTCTGAAGGCATGAATTCAGATAAGGGATTTTCCTGCAGTTCATTTCTAAATATTTGTCCCATGTAGATCTTTTGGTGTCTTTAATAAAATTCATCTGTGACTTTTCCCTTTCCTTTACGGGACAACTACTCTGTTAACTTGCTTTGGATCTTTCTATTTCCCAATAAATATAGGGTATATGTTTCACATTTTCATCTGTCTGTCAAATTTAGTTAAAAGTGGCCACAGAGATTATGTGGGTTTTTTGCGGGGGAAGCCAAAAGCAGCTGACAACTAAGCATTTTCTGTGTGGAATCTGGATAGAAATTTCTAAAAATACATAATACTCTCAGGAACCATGAAGCTTTACATATGCTAGATGATGGAATTACCTAATTTCTACTTTCTTATAATAAATTTAGGGGAAAATCCAAATGCTCCCATTTCCCTATGAAAGTACAACTTCTTTATTTAACACTTGAAATTTTTGAGTGAAACCTCAATGGCAGGTTCATTTTAAAGGAAGGTGTTTTTTCTGTTTCTTATGCCAAACCATAGACAGCTACCATTGTTAGAAACCTTTGCCCTTTTAGCTTAAGTACTGATCCAGAGGTCAAAACTGCAAATTGCAGTCCACTTACAAAAGCAGAACTGTAGACTGTGCAAGTGTTAAGCTATTTAATCTCTAGAATGTCACACTCCAGCTCAAGTTACTATTCATTAAACAGGAGCTGTAAATGTTATTTGTTGACATCATGAGTTATCACTATTTGACAGTCATTATCTTGCAGCAAGGCTCTTTAGACTTTTTTGGACCCTTTCTCTGGGATTATGTTGTATTAATTTTTTTCTGTAAGCAGTAGCTCATTTATCATTTGAATTGGGAATTATCACAGAAGCCTGTTTCCCACTGAGTTATTAGTTAGGAAGGAAGAGGGATGTAGTAGTTATGGATGAAGTTTGGACTGTCTTGTCTTTGAAATAGGGTAAAAAAACCCTATATTCTCCACCTAGACTGGTAGCTCCCCTTAAGAATATTTCAAACATGGTTGTGTTATTTTCACTGAGACTTTTTTGTATAAGTAAGAAGGAAAGGAAGGAAAGAATGACTCCTAATGCCTGCAAAATTCATCCCTTAAGTGGTAGGAGGAAGACAATGTTAAAAAAATATTTAGTGGGATGATGAAGAAGGCACGAATAAGATGATCTAAGGTAGTCTGTGACTCAGGTTGCCTTTTCAGTAGGATTTTGTAGCCTGTGAAGTACCACATTATACTGCAAAAATAATATAAGCAAAAGTTTGAATTTCTAATCCGTTAGCAAAGCAATTTCTTGTTCCAAATCAATGTCAAAATATTGAGGATTTTTTCTCATCAGAAAGTTCCTAAAATCCCTGATTCACAAATAGCTAAATATTGTGTTATGAGTCAGTTTGACATTAAATTGGATTAGCTGTCATCCCACATGGTCTCACAGGAGCTGTACCATCACCAGTTCATAATCTACTTCATAAGCAGAGCTCAGTGTCAGGACTTCATCTTTCACAGCACACTGACACTCGTGATTCTTCACATGTTTCAATCAAAAGGCTACTATAAGGCACCATGGGGGTTATAATCCATCTGGGCAACATAGATTACAGAATGCCTGGAGGCAGGACTCTCACCATCTAATGGACAGATGTTATGAAATTTCACCGACAGGAGGAGACCTAGGTTAGTGCTGAACTGAAGCTACTATTCCAAATGTGACAAAAATAAGTGTTTAAGCATTCCTAATGGATTTTTTTAAAATTTAAATCATCAACATAAAAACCATGATTTTATAGAAAAAGTATGTTGTGTAGAATTTGGCCTCCTCTAGCTAAAAGAAATAAAACAAAATTTTCATGTCCATCTCCTGGTATGGTGCAGGTTGATGATTTTAGACTAATGTGGGAGAATGTGAGATAGTTCTAAAGAATGATAGAACTTTTTCCCTTTGATTCTTTGGTTGTGCAGAGACTTTAGACAAGGCACTGCCTCAGAAAGGAAGAACAGACATTAATAGCTGGACTATTTTAAAAAGTCAGATGGCAGGATGTCAGGCAATGTCACTGAAGTATTCAGATGTTTGATAACTCTGTAACTGGAGTCATCTATTTCAGGCTAGATTACAAACTGATTGAAAGCAGCTAATTCATCTGAACAATCCATTTATGTGAGCTACACAGGATCACTTCAGCAAAGAACTATTACATATCAAAGCATAATAAAATTGAGGGCATGTTGAGAACCAAGGGTCACTGAGGTGTTGCTTTATGCTTTATCACCACTTAACAACAAAGGGAAAGAAAGATAATCTTCTAATCAGTCCAATATGAAAACTGAAGATGAAAAATGAAGTCTTTTTATGCTCTTTGATACATTTCCATACAGCTGCTTTTTGAGCATTACATTTCTTTCCCAAAAAAAGAGTATATTTTACAGGGTTCTTTTTCTGGCTTGTTGTAGGGATTTGTTTGTTTGGGGTTTTTTTTCCTATTGTTTTTGAAAATGTGGATGAGACCATGAAAGAATAATGTCTCTTTCCTTACACAGCATTCTGTTCTGAGCAATTTCACCCTTTATTGCATCAAGTTTCCTATTTGATGTAATAAAGTAGCTCATCATTTCTTAATCATGCCCCTTGCCTTTGCTCTTATGAAAAAGGTTGGAACAAGATGCAGATAAAAGAGAATTAAATGATAAGAGCACATTTAATGCCCACTACTGTGGCTAGAATGAAAATAGGCCTTGTCAAACAAATAAGATTTCATTTTTGTTGAAATTACAGGTTTGATTGATGAAGGTAACTGCACAAGTATAATTGAATAGCTAAGTATTGACATCTGAAATACTAATTTAAAAATCAGCTGTATTTATGAGCAATGAATGAATCATCCAACTAGTAAACCTCCAAAAGTCAGTGAAGAACATTGCTTAGCACTTCTAAAACAGACTAGGAAAGGCTTTCTTGTCCATGGCAAATACAAAGCAATGCAAAAAGCATTAGCATTTTGTGGCAAAAACTGTTACAAAATTCGAACATCTCACGACAGAGCATATTGTCCTTCTCATCCAGAGAATATTTAAGTCTACACTTAAAACAAGAAACAGGTATTGAGACCATTTTAAGAATGATTGCAGTAAGGTAAGAGACTACATTTGGGATATGGGTAATCTGGTCGAAATCCAATTTTTAGCCTGAATAAAAGACAGAAATCTGCACTTAGACTCTCCCAGTTCCTAAGAGGTGAATTTATCACTACTCTGAAATGCAATTCTGTCATCTTTAATTTTCGTTGCACATTCCTGAATCTAAGAAACCACTCTGTAATACTTATCAAAATCAGCACAATATATGAAGGATATTTAATTCCAACTTATTGGTATAACCCAGTGAGACAGATCTTTAAAAATACTGGCCCATTACTATTTTCTATGGAAATTTGGTGAGGTATGACAATATAGCTGACACTAATCAGTATCTTCTTCAGTGATATGGAAATAACATAAACCTACTGCTGATAAAATTGTACCAACTGATGCAAAGATGAGTGGAAGCCTAAATAACGGTGATGAAACATCATCATGGTTGTTAAATTGCTCAGTAAACTGAGTCCATTCAGGCAGGATGCATTACACTAAAATGTGTATGAAGCACAATATATGTAGTACAGAAAGAGGGACTATTCTGTGGCCACAGAAAGTGTCAAGAGGGCTTAGGATTCCCACTTGAGTTAACTACTTCCAGCTGAGGATGGATGCAGGCTCTGTTCAGACTGCAGATGACTCTTTCAGGCTGTATGTGTGCTTCTGAATAATAATAATTACAAAAAATCTCTCTAACAGAACAGAAAAATTGAGTCATTCAAATTGGAAAAATGTCTTACATTTGCAATTATATAAATAGAGGGGTAAAAGTGAATTCATTTTCCCTCACTGTCTTCAAGTGAGCATATAATAGCTTCAAGAGAAATAATGTTTCAGCCCAACAATTTTCTATTTTTTCCTAGCAACACTGTTAGAACTTCTGTGCTCTTGTTGCCGGATGAAGAAGAACCGTTGGCACACCTGCTGGGTTAACACAATGCTTATTCTTCAAAAACCACTGGCCTATGGAACCACACAATGCTTATTCTGTAGGATCATGTTAAGCATTAACCAAGAAGAAGAATTGAAAATAATCAGCTCGGTTATGCCAAATTTTCACCAGTTCACCAAACAGCCAAGTACAACTTTGGGGTCACTGGCCACCGGGGGCCCCAAAAGAGACCCCTGGGACAGAAGAACACATGCATAAAGGGGGGAGGGAATATATGTTGAAAAATTTTGGGGAAATAATCATCAAATGTATGTTTATTCCAGGAAAATCAAGGAATATGTATGTAAAATACAGTATAAAAACAGAAGCTTTTTCTGTACTCAGCATGAATGATATTTTGAAGAACATATCCCCTTGTACATCCAGATAAATAAAGAATGCCTGCTTCTTAATGTTACATTTGCATTAAGGAGTTTTATTTTTACCAATTTTTGGTAACAATCTCATCTTTGATTGCAATTCCGTAGCATGGGAACAAATTATTAGCCTTCAACACTTCCAACAAGATGAAATGTAGTCTCTGGCACTAGGAAAGTCTGGATTCCCATGAACTTTTAAGCTACATCATAGACTTCTGGTGGGTAAAAAATAAAAAAGGGGGAAAAGAAAAGCTAACTCCACCTAGAAAGTCAAGCCCCTTCTCATCTGGATTGGCTGGTGGCTCCAGTGGATGTGCTCCTAGAGGAGACTTTTCTTCAGGTTTAACACATGCAAGGTACATTTCCTACACTTCCCAGCTGTTTTCATGAAACTAGAGAACTAGCCTGCAGTTTAGGCAAGAAAATCGAAGCCTGTCATTTGAACTCATCTTTAGATAACTAGTGATTCTGTTTCCATGCTCTAACATAAAAACCACTGAATGGAAAGCAGTAGGTGTTTCTGAAGTTATTGTCTAGCTGAATTCCATGCATAAACTATGGTCATCAAGATTTCTCTTCAGAGAGATCTCTAAAGCATCCACTTCTCTGCCTTAACTCTGTACAGGGAGTTTAAGATGCTTTAAGAATGCTTCTTTGCAGGAGTGGAAGGATAAACACATTATGAGTTTTCAGTTAAAAAATTGCAATAGAAGACCAGAATCCTGAAGTCTGTATTAGCACTGAAACACAAATGTACCATATGATCCCACATATTTCTTTCCATAGGAAGCATAAAATGTTTATTAATTATTCTTTTATTTTTTTACTCTGAAAAACAAGCTTCAGCATATTTTAAGTGAGCTGGCATCCAAATTTTTGGAACAAATTTCTGTTGTAAGGAAAATTGTGTAAAAATGTTTTCCCTTAATCTAGCAATTTTTTTTCATTACATGAGATTATTAATAAATTAATGATTTTATTAATTAATAAAAATTTAAAAAATTATTTATAAATTATATTAATAAATATTTTTATTTGTCTAGAGAGCAGGGCTTAATAAATACCAACACTACTTCATCATATTTTTAAGCTAATATTACCACTTACCATTATCACTGAGTGGCTATTGCAGCTTGATGAAGAACCCAATTGATTACTGAACTGATCTTAAATATGTCAGAAGAATTGGTGACAGCAAAGCCTGTGCACTCAGAACATATAGATCTGCTAGACATGCACCTCTGTTCATTATATAGCTCCACATTTTCATTTAGTGTACATAGAGAATTTCTTATCCTTGGGCTACCTGCAGTTTAGGATTTGACTTGGATTTGTTTCCCTCTTCCATCTGTGCAATAGCCCAAAGCACAGTGCTTTTTCTTCCTGAATTTTTGATGCTCTTTCCAGCATGCTAGCCTACTAGGGTTATTTTCTCCATTATTCAATCTTTGTCCTATTTCTTGTCTTCCTTTAGCTTGATACACTTGTTCCAAACTGATGGCTGTTTTACTTCAGTGCTCTCACTGAAATTCAATAGGAGATATCTCTATAGAGATAATGATGTTCCTCTCATAAATCTCCCTAGCAAACTGGATTCACATAGTCCACAAGAGATTCAGCCTTTGATTAGGGATTTCTTTCTCTATCATACAGGAATAGACAAATTCTTAACTGTGCATGTTTTTGAACATTTTTTGATCAGCAGTTTTTGTCTCAGAACTAATCAAATTGCTCTCTCCTGTGTTCATACAGCATTTCTAACAATGTTGTCCCACTTATTTGCTTCCTTTTTTTGTCTCATCAAAATATTTAAAAGGCATTATCTCAATTTTAAAAAATCTTTATCACAGGGAACTCTGTATACACACTTGTTGTTTTTACACAAAGATATTTGCATCTATGGTTCAGCCTGAAGCTGTGTAAGGCTTTTTTCCTCTGTAGTGTCCAGCAGTTTGATCAGTGTCTTCCTAAGCATAAACATCAGATAACTGGATATTTCTACTGTTTTTCTTGCATCACCTGTTAAGTAATATATAAGAAGATTCCTTTTTCTTATGGCCCATTGCCTCTTTATTAAGACTTAGATTCTACAACAGTAGCCAGCATTCTAGGCACATGTTGTCTTAGTCCCATTTCCAACAGCTTGCTTTTGCAAGATGTATGCTTTCTTCCTCTAATGCCTTTCCAGAATTTGTAATTATTGCAAAGTTTACTAGAGGGTAAACAAGCAAGCAGCAGCATTGCCAGTGTTCAGTAGCTTTAGCTCTCCTTATGGACCAATAATTCAGTAATTCCCTTTACATTCTCAGTACATTACTTCTTTTCCGTAGCAGCAGGTGATAGCAGTTGATAGGGGGAAAAAAGTCAATTGAAACTTTCTGGAAATGTTAAAAACTCATTTGGAAGTGTGAATCTCCAAAAAAATTAAATTCATTATATAAGGATCTACTACAAATCAGTCTCTTGGCATAATTTAGTGGATCAACAATTTTGCTTGCTACTTCTGTACTTGGGACACAGATAACATGGGCTGATTAATAAACTAAATTTCAAAAATAGTTGAAATATAAGAATAGGGTGATTTATAATTACACCATACACTAATGAGGTTTTATATGTACGGTAATTAGCTATCCTATGAGTGTTTGAAACTCATATGACTGTTTGAAACCATCAACACTTTGAACCTTTACTATTCATAGCATTAATTAATAAGTGAAAAGTACTGCAGGGCACTACAAATAAGTGTAAAGCATCTTTAGTACTTTCTCAGTCTCTGTCTCAAGCTGACAAAACAAAGTGTATCTCAGATATCTGAAGAAAATAAATGGTAATCACAAATTATTAATAGTACAAAATCACAGTAGTACCTGTAGGAAGTGAAAGAAGGTAAAATATGAAGAATTAACAGTGTTGGTTTTTTCACAGGTAGGATCTAATTTGAGTTCATTAAATGGTACTCACAGTTAGGAGGAACACAGAATTCCCATTTGGTAAGTGGTGTTTCATTGAATACAACAAGCAACCACACATGCAAATCACAGCTTCATCACACTGGTACCCTTTCTCAGGCTGATGCTGTTAATTTGGCTGTACTGCCTCTAAACAGTTCACTGAAGCTTGAAAATAGTAATCCAGCACAACAGCTCCTCAGATGGGGTAAGCCACTGAGGGTCCCTCTCTGCGCTTCTGCTTTCATACTAGTGGCTGGAAGTGAAGCCCTGAAACACTCTCATGTCCAGAAGTTAAAAAAAATACTAAGTTTATTTTCCATATCTGAGCTTTACACATTTCCCTGACTGAAGATCAAGACAATGATGAAAAGGCAAAAAAACCCTCCTTTCTTTTCATCTCTGTTCCCCTTTAGGTTTGCTCAATGATATTTTTTGTTCTGTAAGTGAAACCACAACAGTGACCTTTCTTCAACAAGGACCATCAAATTATTAGCATTGGTGACAGAAATAGAGCCTAAGATTTAGGTTTTGGAATAAAATCAGATTTATTGTTGGTTCTGTTTCCCTTTATTCCATTTTTTATCATAAAATTGTCACAATCATGTGTCTTTCCTTGAAAATATTGTGTTTTGCCTCCAGCAACCCACAAATCACAAACAGAGATTGCTGAGGATGTTACTATCTTTCTTTCCCTCCCTCAGAAGTAAACTTTTTGTCTGATATTCTCTTCCCAAGATAAATGATCTTCTAGCAAGTGTGGCACATATTTATTCTGAGTTAATATGATTCTATCATGCACTTTGCACATGACTGGTTTTCTGCTTTGTTGACTTTGGGTTTTATGTCTTTTTTACAATTCCTGCAAGCTGATGGTAAGCATTAGAACTTTTTCACTAGCACAGATTCTGGTGGTGTTATTGAAACACTGAAATTCTCCTGCCCAGCATTTTGTGTTCCTCGCTGGTAGATCCTCAGAGATGAGTGGCTCTCAGCCACTGTACAATGAGCCTGAAGTGGAATTCAGGTTGTCAGAACCCCCATCTCTACAACTGCAAACCTGAAATCTCGAGGAGTATCTTCTTTCTGTCTGAATTGAAAGGAGTTTTTATTTAAACACAATAGGTAGCACCCTTCAGAGTTAGCTTTACATATGCCAGTAACCCTCACCAAATTATATGCCTTTTCAAGCTTCCCAGGGCAGATTAGCAAGGAGCCATAGACAGTTTTCTCTCTTCTGTACTGTCATACACTACTGGAGAGCAGACACAGGATTCCAGACAGCTGGTCCTTTGTTTTGGCCACTATGTGTGTCCTTATTGTGAGCTACCTCTATACTTTTAGCTTTGTAAAGCTTTCAGCACATGAATGACAATAAAGCTTTTCTGGTTACTGACTAGTGTAATGTTCTGGGCAGGATTTGCTAAGAGAAACAATGGGCAAATCTTCATAGAGGAGTGCTACTTCTATCAGTTGTACAGTGGATGA
Source organism: Luscinia megarhynchos (assembly GCA_034336665.1). Classification (NCBI taxonomy): domain Eukaryota; kingdom Metazoa; phylum Chordata; class Aves; order Passeriformes; family Muscicapidae; genus Luscinia; species Luscinia megarhynchos. The sequence goes on from CM067565.1 coordinate 38,846,883, forward strand.
TCAATTCTATTTTTGATAGAGAGCCAGTGACCTGTTGTCAGTATATTTTACTTTTCATTCCTTAGTTGCTGAAATGGAAGAAAGTAACCAAAACGAGTTTAAATTAATGAGAGGACACAGGATAAATGAACAGCTGTGGTAACATTACTTAAATTAATAGGATCTGCAAGACTTGTCACACCTAGTGGAAATTCCTTATTTCTTGTCACACCCAATCATCTTTGAAGCACATCACTGGACTCTCCAGCCTGCCCATGTCTCCCTTCTAGGACAAGGCCAGAACTGGACACAGCACAATAGATGTAGCCTCACCAGTGCACAGCAAAGGTAAGGATCACCTCCCTTGACCTGCAGCACAGGATGCCATCAGCTTTCTTCCGTGCCACCATTGGAAAATGTAAGAAGGGAATAAAATCCTTTTATTCTCTCCATAGAATACAAAGTGCTAGGTACTTAAATCTTCTTACTAAAAAAATGAAGCATTAAGGAAAAGCAGCTCATCAGTGGTCATTACAAGTGAATTAATCTTCTTTATAGCATCCATAAATATTGTTAATGCATTAGTGTTCCACACATTGAACTCAGAGATGAGAAAATATAAATCAGTAATACATCCACCTCATAACAAAACAATAAGCCTGTGTACCTCACAAAAAATTGTGAGACTCTCCACAACCTGCAGAGTTGAGAGACACATGTAAGGTTATTTGCAGCAGGCAGCAGGTGGTAGAAGGAATTGTTAGTAAATTCAATTCTCAAAGGACAGATTCTCCAGTGTTCATAAGCCACCTGCCATCAGAAGCAGACAAGTTTGCTCCTCCACACATAGTATGAACTGAAGAATTATTCTAAGGTGTGGTACCACAGGGGTGAGAAGGGTACACTTGTACTCCACTTGGGAACACATCTCAACCCCAGCAATGCCATACAGGTATCCAGTTTTTACTTCATGATGTTTCTGCCTGTTACACACCCTCGATTATTTTCCATATTCCCTTCCATATTTCCATAACATCTCCTAATTGAGAATGCCTCTCTCCCTTTTCAGTGTTTTTTTGTTGTCTTTGTACAACTGATGAAGGAGGAGACAGATGCAGCAAGAAAAGCTCTCTCTTCACTTTGCTATAAGCACACAGTGCAGGTCTGCGATTTAAAAGAAATTAAACTTAACTAGAAACTCCTGCATGCATTTCATATATATCCATAGTAACAGAGCTCACAGCAGACTTTTTCACTTGGTCAGCCACCCTGACAGTGGTTGCTAAGGATGTTTTGATGGTTTCTTTGCAATTAAAAGGTTTTGTAGAAACTGATGTTTCTGACAGTGCATTGTTTCTCTGAGGTGAATTTCACATTTGACCACCTGCTATTCCAGCATTCTACACATACACAGGCACAAATCAAAGAGCAGAAAATGCTTATGTCATTCAGGATGTTTCCAGTGCACAGTTAATGAATACACTCCACAGGCAGATAATAACAAAAAGTGAATATAGGCAGTCTAGTTCAATGTAATTGCAACCCATCACTGCAATCACTGTCTGCATGACAAGGCATCACACAGCCTTGCAGCAGGTCAGAACCTAAACCACACCTTTGAAGACAAGAAGGAAACAAAACAAAACAAAGAAGTTAATAGCATCTGATATTTTCACATTGTTATATAGCACAATGGGACATTTTGTGGCTTTTCATTCCAGTGCAGGAATTAAACTGGAGAATGCTAGGTCCAAATGACATGTTTCAGATTTGAGGCACTTATAGATGAAAACCAAGCCTATATTGCTTTAGGATAAAATTAATAACTCCAAAGGTGCAGAATGCAATCATTAAACAGTTGGTACACTAACAGATCAAATAAAATTTGACTTTACAGGACAGACACCTTTTATTACTTCAAATCTTATCCACCTCTTTCTCATGCAGCCATTTAAAATTACATAAGTAATTACTATTAATCAGATTTAAAATTAATTATTCAATCAAACAAATCCTCCACATTTTTCTTATAAGTTCTTTATATTGTATGTGTTTCAGCTAAAGAGCATAAGAATCATTTGGAATTCAAGCTTTGTCTCACTTAAATTCAGAATTTTTTTCTTAATAATAAAAAAATAAAAACTATTACTATTTACAGATATGCAAAAATCAACAAGCAGCCATGCATGTTATTATGCAAATCAGAATATTTCCTCCTCATTTATATTTTAATCATCCATTAATGACTATGAACATATTATGGATATTCCAGACACAAAATACATTTTAGCAATTTCATCATCACTTGTGGCCATAGACTGAAAATTGAATATGGGTAAAAAGATTGCTTTGAGGAATCATTTGAACTGGTTACTATGTGGGTTAACTAATTAAGTGCTAAGCAGGAGTGTAAGGTGGTGGCTTCTGACTGCTTTGGGCATCAGTTAGTGCTGGTTCCATTCAGCTCTTCAGGGATGATTGAGTAGCTAGAGAGAACAAGACAATCACTTGGAAACAATTCTGTTGAATGGAGCTGCAAAAAGCAGGGAGTTAGATGATACGACAAAGAGATCTGGAAAGATTAGAAATCTGTGGCAAAACCAAAAGAAGCAAAATGGAAAGGGGAAAAAAAATAAAGTCTTCCTAATATACCTGGGGAAATCTAATTTAAAAACAGATACAGAAGTACTCAGTCTGGGAGAAGTGTAGTTAAGATTAACAACATAGAAGTCCTAAGGGCAAAACCTAAAAGTGAATGAGACAGGGTTTGGCAATGTGATATGGCTGCAAAACCAACTGTTCTGGGGCTCCAGAGCCTGTGAAGGGCCCTGAGGAGAAGCAATGTGAGAAGCAGCTGAGCTCACTTGGTTTGTTCAGCCTGGAGGAGATTGAGGGGAGACTCCCACTGCAGTTACAATTTCCTCATGAGGGGAAGAGGAGGGGCAGGCACTGATCTCTTTTCCACTGGTGACAGTGACAGGACTTGAGGGAATGGCCTGGAGCTGAGTCAGGGCAGGTTTAGATATTCAAAAAAGGTTCTTTCCCCAGAGGGTGGTTGGGCAGTGCACCAGGCTCTTCAGGGAAGTGGTCACAGCACCAGCCTGAGAGAGTTCAAGAAGTGTTTGGACAATGCTCTCGGGCACGTGGTGTGACTTTTGGGGATGGTCCTGTGCAGGGCCAGGAGTTGGACTTTGATGATTATAATGGATCCTTTTCAGCTCAGAATATTCTGTGATTCTGTGATCTATCTTCTCAAAAATTTTAAGAATTGGAGTCATCATATATATGAACTTCTATAAATATGATCTAATTAATATTTCAGACCATGAGAAATTAACAGCACAGTATATGTTGCTGTATGAACACAATTAGTGCAATAATAGTTTTCCATATTCTTATATAAATTAAGAATTTACATCAATTTTCATAATTAATGACTATGTACTGCCAGAAAGAATATAAATTATTCAAATATATGAAGTTGTACTGATCTTTGGGAAAAATTGGGTATCAAAATCAAATGTAGAGAAGGCTAAATCCTCTTTTACCAATTTGCTTAAAATTATAATGGCAATGTGTGTAAAAAGCATTTCATTAGCATTCTCCAGTAAGTTTAAATAAAGAAGCAATCTTTCCTGAGTGAAACAACTGCTAATCAAAAGCAGCCTAAATTTTCATCTCCAGGCACTGGGTGAAATTCAGTGTAAATCTTTGCTATCAAGTGAATGAATGTACCACAATGATATGGAACTTTCATTACAATGAAACACAAGTTGAAGCACTTTACAACAGGAAACAATATACAGTTGTAATTTGCTACCCTGAACAATGGCTCAATACACAGCAAGTTTTCTCTGAGTTATATCTATTTTCTGATGAAATCACAACTAATACTGAAAGTATCACAGCAAATATTCTCTTGATGAAAGCTTCAGATTGTCTGTTTCTCAAGAGCTCAATTAATCTTATATATAATCTTTGAGACAATAAAGGGCACAGATATATGTGTCTTCTGTTGCTAGATTTTATTTTCACTGGAGAATCATTAGCTAAGATGATTTCAAGATGTAACATCAAGCAAAAATACACAGCATTCCCAATTTCCAGTAACAAAAGTCCAGGCTTCTCTTGTATTCCTTGGGATAGATTTCTTCAGCTAATCATTAAAATATTTTTCCATCTTTTCCTGCACCTGTCCATAAAGAAAAATGAACACTGTCTTATCATAGCTGAGAAATTGAACAGTGTATAGTACTTGCACATAATTCAGAAAAAAAACACCTTCTTGCTCAAAATAATCACCTCTGCCAGGAAACTTATACCACCTGGGGGGAATAACATGCATGAAAATACGCAGGCCTCTGAACAAGTTATGCAAGTATAGGCATGAGTGAAATGACAACTGATTAATAAGTCACCTCACAATTGCTGAAATGCTGCAGAATCCTTACGACTACGGCAGCAGAATACTGCACTTGCAGACAGCAAGATTGCATTTTGAAGGAATCTGAAGAGATAAGAAAGAGTTGCAGAAAAAGGTGAAATATTCTTTATTTTAATTACTGACATTCTCTTGGGTTTTGAACAAAAGATAAAACACAAACAAAACAATACCTTCCCTTCAGTAAAGTCTTAACAGAATTTTATTCCTGCCAATGACTTTATCTAATGGTTAAAAGGAAAATGTCTTCAAATATGCCATCTATCCCTTCCAACAGACACAGTCCAACCCACAATTCTCTTACAAGCTTGAAAGCAGTCAAGTAATTTAAATAAAATATGATACTCTAGTTCATTATGTAGCAAAAAAAATTCAAATACTATCATCAAGGGCATACCCAGAGAAGACAGATTTATATGCCATTATTTCTATGCAAATCAGAAGAGAAAAAAATATTTGTGTGGTTATTTACTCCATCAAAAGCTCCTCCCCTCAAGTCAAATTGAAAATACCATAAATTCAAATTCATGAATACTTAATTTGGTTCTGTAGTGACAGCCCTATGAGACTAGGTTTTCCTATGGATATGCATGAAACTTGCTGAGAGTTAAATGAAAAGTGCTATTAACAGCAATAGAAAACTACTCATAAGCAGATGGTTAAACTAGCAAGAACTTCATTTTTATTGAAAGAAAAAATATTTTACATACTTCTCTATCCACATATCAATAAGCAAGTAGTGTTAATATTATTCAAGAAGCAGTATCACTTGACTCAACTCAAAGATGATCCTTATAACCAAGTGCTGCAACATGATGGCCTCAAAACTGACTGATTTAAGGAGCTGGCTGGATCTGTCAAGGGCTCCCCAAAATTCCCATGAGAATTATTGGGTTTTTTATAGAATGCAGCCCATTGTGGAATTCAAAGACAGTTTTGTCTGAAGAGCAAACAGGCCAAACCTAAACAGAAACCAATGTTTCTCCCTTGAATGTTCCCTTATCAGTCAGTTTTGGTAACAACATACAATACTGACATAGTGCAACAGAAGTAACATTTAAAATGAAAGTGAGAGCTTCAAAGAAAGAGAAAAAATACCAAAAGATAATACAGTAGGATGATCTGTGGCCAAGATGGAGAAAGAAATATGAATACATGTAAAATGCATACTTCAAAACACTGCACACTGGGACAGAGTTCACACATGGCTGGTTGGTAGGGTGGATTAACAAGTTGGTACACATAAAATAAATACAACATACAGAGTTCTAGGTTCAAGGGGCTGAAAAAGAAAAGTGTGAATTGCAAAGAGACCTTAGTACTGAGAAAATTTTTTTCTGGACGAGGTTTGAATTTCCTTGCCTACAAACTCCCTCTGTTCTTAGGGTTATGGTCAGAGTTAAAAATAAAACTCGAAGTTTCATTGGCAAGAAAAAGATCCTACATTTCAAAGACCTGAGACTGGATGGACAGAATGGTCCTCAAATATTAGCACCCATGAGGCAAGGCAGTGTCTCTGTACATAAGGAAAGAGAGAAAGGGAAATCCCAGAGGGCTCTGGAAAAGCTCCAGCAAGCCAAGAAGGATGGGATGATGCAGCATTTCTTATATGGAAAGAGTCAACTCTGGCAGTGGAAACAGTGGCATAAAGGTCAGAATGTGGTAAGGTTTCAAGGTTTTTGTGAGAAAGCTGATAGCAGCACCTGCAATGGGTAGGGGTTAGGTCTAAGAAAGAGAGAAAGTATAAAGCTCTGATTGAAATAGTGCTACAAAGGCAAAGCTAAAACAAAGGTGGTGGAGGGCAGGGATGGGGCGGTAGAAGAATTAGTAAATTCCCTGAAAATTTCCTCAGCTTGGTTTTGTCTGGGAATATGGATGTGGCTAGGATTTGGATTATGATTCCCTTAGAATAAGCAAAAGAGAAAACCTAGACCACCCATTGGACTGTGGCTGCAAACAGGCTGAAAAAGTGAGGGCAAAGCTGTAAAAATAATTGTCCCTTGAGAACATGTTGACCTGGCTCTCAAACAAAGGCTCAGCTAAGGCCAGGACCAGTATTAAGGGTTGGGAAATGGACAAAATCTACAAGCAGTGCTTAGAGGCTGCAAGGGGGCTGAAAAACAAAGCTGTCAAAAGAATTGCTCCCTCCAAATGTGCTCATCCCTGCGGTGGCACTGGGCGCTGAGCTAGGGTTCAGCCAAGGAGAGGGCTCAGCAAAGGAAGAGAGTTAGGGTCAGGAAAGGGACCTACAGCTGGAAATGGGGTGGCATTGCAAAGGGGCTGCCCAGAGAGGTGTAGATTTCTTTCTTCAGTCTGTATTTTCTTGTGTCAGCCTCTTTGAAGCTCTCCTTCAACTGGATCCCAAGTGATAAGGTGACTGCTTCCAGCCCCAGTGCCTGCTTCAGCCCCAGTGCCTGCTTCTATCAGAGGCTCCAGGAAAATTCAAGTCTCAGCTCTTCCTTATCTTAGAAGATTTTTCAGTGTCCTAAACACAGCTATCTCACAGTTCATTGTAATTTTATTCCTAAATATAATCTGAAATATAAAATAAGTCTAGGCACTTCCCTTCTTCGTTTTACGCAGAAAAGGATTTACTCCAGGGGGAGATCAAGCCCACAGGGTTGGTTTGGGTTTTTTTTATCAGACAGCCCTTCTGCACCACTCAAGCTGTAGCTCTAGGCTTTTTCTCTCAATCATTAGAGTTGTAAAAGGAAGTGAGTGGTGCAAAAATAATTGTTTCCTTAGGAATTTTTCATCTTCACTGGCTTTTTTTTCTGAGGTTCATTTCAGGGTTTGAGTTAAGGTTATTTTTGACTGAAAGTCCACAGCTAAGTTTGATCCCATCTGGACAGCACCTGATAAAGAAACCCATGAGCAGACTGTAATGTTCTCCTTGGAAAAACACTGGATCTTTGCATAGAACACTGTTTTTGTTTTATGCATCAGTCAAGCATTAATGTTAGTGCCAGAGGAGGTTTAGAGACAAAGAAAAATCTGAAATGAAGTTATGGTAAGAATGCAATGTATCCTCCACTGTTAAGTAAGAACTGATACTACAGTTGGAGAATTGCATCATATTTATCTAATTGTTTATCAGAATGGAGAGGGATTCCTCTCCTGTGCCCAGGCTAGGCTTAGGACACTCTATTCATGCTAGGTTTGGTGAGGAGAATTAGCTCAGAACTTCAGGGAGTCTAATTCTGGAAAGGGGCTGTCACAGGCAATTGCAAGTTCAAAAAAAAATATTCTTTTGGCCAGTTTTCAGTAAAGATAAAGTCCATCTGGTCTTTTGTGACACTCACATGACATGTAGAATTTGGTGTTAGGACTTTGGTTACTGTTGGGAGAGAGAAAAAATCAAATGACACTTTGGAGATATCTTTTACAGTTAAGTAAAGATTTATATGTAATTTTTTAAATTTTTTTTTAAGGAATACTGATTATTTTTGGTAGAAATGTTAACCCTGTCCTAGATTAAACTATAGTTATTGCCTATGGCTAGAGCTGCAAGAAAGAAATTTCAGAGCTCCACTGGCAAGGAGGCTGGTAATGGAAAGCAAAAGAACCCTGAAATCCTCCCATGAGGAAATTTTTTTCATGACTGGGCTGGTAATGCTTTTTTTTCTGAGGTTCTCTTTGCATTGGGCTTTTGTTGTAAGAAACATATTTGTTTGAACATGTAAGATGTTTCCATTTTTAGTCACCTTAAATAACCAGCACCGTAATGGTAGATTCGTGTGCTTTCCATGGTACCATGAGTAAGGATTCCTTGTGCTAACCACAGAGTTGCAGAGTAGGCATATATTCACTTAGGCTAAGTGCAAAAATTGTGAAGGATAAAGTTACAAAGTCCTGTCTAAAAGAATGTCCTTCCCCCCACCTCCCATTTTCCAACATACAGGAATAAATACCCTTATCTTGTTAGCATTCTTTCAAGAATGAAAAACCTACATGTTCTTGTTCTGTATGATACTGTTTTCTTGAGTATCTGTCACATTACATGCATGTTCACACATAGGTCTGATCCAGAGCTTTCTGTCAAGATCTGTAACAACTGAACAGCCTTAGAACCATGAGTAGTGGTTAGAATGAACTGAATTTGTTTTCAGTGACTTTTGAGGGAACGAAAAAACCTTATATAATTATTTTTCATAATTTTTAATTGTATTATTTCATTTACGCTCAGCATCACAGTATTTTATGTGTTTATATTTGCTATATGCCAAAGCAAAGCACTAAACCAACAGCTCTATGACTGTAAATCTAGCACACATTACACAGTTTATATTTGAGAGAACATAAATATAACTCTTCTGTTGCTTCTGGCTGCATGGATAATCTTCCATAAACAAATTGTGGATGACTGAACAATGCTAGCCTGAACATGCCTGTTTAGGAGATTTTTGTAATAAACCCTTTCTTTCTCAGGGAGATGCTTATGCCTTAGGCTCTCTGCAATAAGAACCAGAATATAATTTTCATAACTTGAGGGAGCTCAGGTTCTGTTTTTCAGTTTAGTTTACTAAGAGCAAAAGCGACCAGCATCTAAATATGACCATAAAGATCAGCACATCCATACCAGGACCTGATTGAGGCCTACCACACCTTCCTGTCTAGGTATGAGCAAATCAGTGTAAGTGAAACAAGGAGTCTGAAAGGCTCTCACATAAATAGGAATGGTTATGGCATCAGTGGTTATGGGAATAAACTGAACAGTATAGCAGTGACAGCTCATATTTGGCTTGCTTCTTGAGACTACTTTCCACAAAGCTGACCCAGTTTATACCCATGTTGCTTCTGCTTTATGAGCAGAGCATTTATTAATCCAGTCAGAATTCAGACCACTGTTTTGCCTTGTGCATCAGGCATTACTCAAAATCCTCTTTCACATTCTGCATTACAATCTTTAGGACTTCAGAGCCATATTTTGAGTAATGTACAGGAGCTTGTATATTAAATTACTGTTGTTTTGTATGGCACTATTTTCTTGAGTCTCCCCATTTAACCTATCTTCATTATTATTTAAATACATGCATATACAAAGTTCTTAACATTCTTATATTCAGTACTGTATCTATTCAAAGGAAAGCATAATATATATGCACTGCACTCCATGTATAAAATGAATCCTATAGAACTGCACAATATCACTGGTCATATCACTAATTATTACAATGAAATTATTACAGACAAAGAAAAGATGACAGAGCAGCATCCAGGTAGATGATATTGAAAAGTTCTTCAGATTGTTTTCTTGTTGTCTAGAGCATAAGACTGAGGCAAATGTAGATATGTGGGGATGCCTTAAAGACTTAGGAAAAAAACAATATACTTTCAAGACAATATTAGTATAGGAGGTAATATGAAGACTGGTCTTTAATGGAGACCTCCAGGGGTAGATATGGAAAAATGCCCAGCCCACGCAGGGGGGCAGTTTAATAAGTTTGGCAAATTAGCATAATTGACAAGCATTCACAATTAGAAGCATAGGTGATGAGGGAATTCCTCCTTCTGGTTAAACCCTTCTGTGGACACTGCCCCTGCCCTCCTTGGTAGTAGCTGTACTTTACTTATAAGAAAGTGTCTGAAGAGAATAGCTCATCCTTGCTTTCCAGAGAATTTAGTTTTGGACTCCCAGGGCTTGGAGCCCCTGCAGGATGTATTTGGTCTTTTTGCCTATCAGGGGAGGAAAAGTCCTGGAGTTAGCTAGGAACTATGTAATTATACAAGAGTAGTCTACAGCTCTATGAAGATATATAAAGGAAATACACAAGCAAAAATAGTTCTGGAATATTCTGTTGTTCTGACTGCACAGGAATTCTCAGGATTCTGCTCTGTAAGTGTATGCATATCCAGCCATGTGCTAATCATAGAAGCAAGAATATCACAATCAAAATTCTAAACACATGCTAACAGCTGGAAAAAAGTATCTGCACCATTATTTTAAAGACCTTGTCTTTTTTATATTAATGAGAAGTATAGCTACCTCCTGAGACAAATGAAATTTTTAAAGATAAATATGAATTGCAGCAGCTGTTATTTTTCATCTTTTGTAGGTTATAGAGAGTAGCCTTCTATTTACATAGACTTGGAGACAGGTGAGCAGGAATTTTAGCTGTGGGCAAAATAAGATTAATTGATTTTGCTTACATATCAAGCTCATCCCCTTCCCAGTGCTTATTCTGGAACACATAGAAAGTAAATTTAATCCTCTGTTTTAATTATGTGTCTGTATGTATGTTTACAAACACAGGTAAGGGCTTGGACTGGTGACCTAGCTACTCATCTTTGGTTTTTTATTTTCCCTCAGTAACAATAGTGCTGTGTGGTATTGTTACACAAGATTGCAAAATAAAATTATTTCGTGACTGTGCTCATTGCACTGGGGGATCCAATTGTTCAGGCCTCAGGCAGTATCTGTACAAATGATGTAAAGAAATTATTTAATCTCTACAAAGTATCACTGGAAACAGCTGAAAAGAGATTTGCCCAAGTAGTCAGAGTGGTCAAGCTCATCCTGTATCAGGGCACAAGCTTGTCCAATACTTGTCCTATGGCAATGGGGCTATAATTAGAGATGCAGCTGCTGGATTAAAACAGATGCTGTTATATTCGAACTCCTTTTGTGGGAAAAAGGGAACATGACATATATATGAAGCTAAGAACGTATTTTTATTCCACTTAAAGTTTTACTAATCTGACAGTCTGAGTTAGATGTCACGGTCCTCAGCACATCAATAAGTTTTAATTGCTTTGACCTCCATCCATGCCCATTGGTCCAGGAGATGCAGTTAAGCTCTCTGCCTGAATTATGCTGTAGGTATGTTTGTGCTCAGCTCTGACCCTAGCTTGCTTGCTTGTTGCTTTGTGTATCTCAGATCATCATTAGACTGCAGCAACATCCACTTGCTAGAATAAATGCTGTCCCCCTGCACATTGTTTTACCCAGCTTGAATATTATTTTTTGTGGTGAAAAATACTTAAAGAGCTGTGCCCCCGGCCTGGGCTTTTATAACCCTGATCAACAGTTACAGCATAAGCAGCTGATGAAGAGCCAAGACACAGAGGCACAGCTTACTTTCTATGGCAGCAGTAAAAATGCATATTTTCTAACCCAAACACTGTATTTTCTCTTTCAGACTGTAATGGCTCAGCACCCCATGCTGCTCTCCATCTGTGGCTCAAGCCACAGTAACACACTGAACTATCATGGATGCCCTGTTAACATGCTGATATGATTTTTTTAAATACCTGTACATTAAGTACATTACTAAGTTTTATAGAATGAAAATTAAGAGCAGGAAGAAAAAAAAAAGTGCTTTAAGGAAGATTATTCTACAATAGTTACCAATGTTTGAAATAAGCAGTTTAGAAAAACATCTAATATTCATTCACAGATGCTGCCATCTAGAGTCTGGAATTATGACATTGTGAAAACAAGGATTATAGAGTAACTTTCAGGCAGGAATATTCCATTTGTGTGGACATGGAGGTGGTGGTTTCTGGGGGAATATGGAGCAGGAAAAGGTGAAAGATTAGCCAAGCAAGCAGAAGGCAATTTTAGACCTTGAAATGTGTGTCTTTCTTCTGTGATGGTCAAAGTTGGATCTTACACTGAAAGGTGGAATAGTGCATGAGAAAGAAAACTGGAGCTGCCATTCTGTCCATTTATCAGAATACTTAAAAAATAGATTTATTTCCAGTTCAATTTCTAGGTCTGAAAAATAATGGTCAGCAGAATAAGAGATGTTCTAGTTGAGCAACCTTGCTGTCAATTTTGATGAAAAAGCCTGCCAGTTCTCAAAAAGTCATAGAGAAAGCGTATTTAAGCTTTTCTCTCTCTCCATCAGTAGAATATTGCAGAAGACAAAATATCCCCATGAGGCAGCCTAACTGGAAATCCAAGGCAGCCTGGAAAATGAGCTATCCTGCTATGCTTTAGAAATTGCAAATAGCAGCAACCCGGTTTCTCAGCTAACCTGAAGGACCTGTCAGCATTTGCTACAAGATGCCTAATTCCATGCCTGGACTCTCACACTGTGTGCTATTTGTTTAGAAATGAGCTACAAACCTCAATTTGCTCAACGGGATATGTTTTGATTAAATGTGTCTGGATGCATTTGTAACGGGATTATAGATTTCAATTAGGAGTAAGTAACAATCATTACAAAGCAATACTTTGTCATGCATACTTTAGCAAGCAGAATGGGGGCAAGAAATAGGACTATGATGGAAAAGCCTCTGGTGTCTTTTTTTCTCTCCACAACATTGTTACTACTTCTTCACACTCTAGCTGTTTCTTTCTCAAGTTCAGGTAACGTTTCTTTCCCTTCTCTCTGCTGGCCTGTTGTCAAATTGATGGCTTCTAGTTCCACGGAGCTCTGAACATGGTCATGGTCCCAGTAACAGGCTGATCTGCAATTCTTCTGCCTGCTAGTGAATGACAGTGAATAGAACTTTACTGTATTTGATTGCTGGCACAGTAGGGTTAAGCCAATTGTCTCCATGTTGGTAGGGGGACAGCTTGACTGAACTAAACCAGCACTGCCTTACCTTGTGTCTGCGCTGCACGGTGCAGAACAGGCTTGAGAAGACAGTGAGCCCCATGATCCTCCCAGCTGGTGACAGCTGAGAGCCAAAACCCAACACCTACTGATCAACAGGTGAGTAAGCCTCACTTACCCCTGCTTTGTCAGGCTGCATCTGAGTCCTGCTGCAGAGCCGTGCACACAAGGATTCTCTCTTCTGCAGGAAGTACTGGAGCTAAGGCTGGTTCAGCCCCTTCGTGTAAAATTCAGGGTTTACAACATGGTTTGTGGTCAGTTCTCCTCTAATGAGTGGATTCTACTGCTGCCTGCAGTAGAGACTAACCACTACTAGTGACTTATTACTACTACTACTACTGCTGTTACATGTCACACAGACATGTAACAAAGTGCAACTTATAACGATGCACCTGCATTTTCTTTCCACCAAACAGTATGACCTCATTCAAAATGGAAATGCTGCCTGTACTGCTCTCCAGACTATATCCTGGAAGTCTGAAAAGCTATTACCTGGCATGGTCTAAAATCATGCTAGAAAGAGAGTCAACAGTGCTAGACTTCACTTGGATCTGTGTCCTGGACTCGAGTAGCCTCATGTCCTCAGAAAGCAGGAACTCAAGACAGCAGTGAAAATAGGTGTGGAACTGATTCTAAATAGAATGCTAGTTTAACAAATTACTGTGTGTTAATTATGGTTTAAGTGTCCATATCCTCCTGCGAAAAAATAATTATACTGAATGGCAAAAGTGAAAACAAGACAAAGCAGCTCATTCTCCCAGGCTCCCTCTAAGGGCATTGTTACTGAAACAAAAAATAATCACTTAGGATAGGCAAGAGAGTAAGGTTCTAATGTGTTTTGCAAGCATGCCATCAGGAAATCTATTCAGTCCCAGACAATATCCCATAGAATCACAGAATCTTAGAATGGTTTGGGTCAGAAGGGGACCTTGAAGACCATTTAGTTACAACCCTCCTGCCATGGGCAGGGACATCTTCAGATAGGCCAGGCTGCTCAGAACCCCATCCAACCAGGCCTTGAACACCTTCAGGGATGGGGCATTCACAACTTCCCTAGGCAACCTGGTCCAGTGCATCATCACCTTCTCAGTAAAGATTTTTTTCCCAGTATCTAATCTTAATTTACTCTCTTTCAATTTGAAGTCGTTCCCCCTTGTCCTGTCACTACACACTCTTGTAAATCTTGCCCCATTTTTCCTAACTGGGTAGAGTTACCTTTTTTCCTTATCTCCACCATTGTGGTGGTTTGTGATGTCTATTATTAGATAGACATCTGACCTGTTAGTGTTATGATCTGTCAGTGGATTGCACATGCTCAGATTTTATTCCAGCCTACAGAACCAGTCCGCATCAGCTTGCACTGTACTGGAAACCCTGTTTGCATATACTGCTGTGCACTGGCACAAACAGTATGGAAATGACTCACAGGCAATGCACTACTTATAATTTTGCCAAATGGGGCAGTGTATTGGCAATTTTGTTGCATCTGCCATAATATTCAGGCCAACTTTCTCTTCTGCATGGGAAAGAAAACTGCCTTCAAGACCAGATGAATTTAAAAAGAAATATGAGAAATTCTGCCCGTTCATTCCACTCACACATTTCTATTCACTAGTTACTATTTTATTTATATCCTTTATATCCTTAGTGAAGATCTGGTGCCTGTATTCGGGACAGCTATTACCAACCCATGGAATTTAGTGCACTACTAAGAAAAAATCTCCTTTCTACAAGAACAGAAAAAAAAAACCACAGTAGCTTAGCCTGGATTGATCACGTAGTTTCTTGTCAAGCCTTTATCTGATGGAATTTTATTTCATTATTTGAAATGTACAGAAAAAAAAAAAAGTGAAAAACATGTCGGAGTTCAGAGTATAGACAGAGAAATGGAAAACCAGCTGAGGAAAGAACATGAGAAAGTGAGAAATGCAGGTAACAATTCCAAAGCCTCACAGCAGACTCACATGAGGAACTGCATTAACTGTGTCAGAAAGAAAGTGACAATATCCTACAGACATATCTGATTACTTCAGCAAACGAGAGAATGGGGAGACAGATTGCTGACCAGTAGCAGTAACCTCAGATTAAGTTATCCTAGAAATCAGTCCATAGAGGAAATAAATTTTAAAGTTATAGATGTTTCTGAAAAGCACCCACCTTTTTGCCTTTTTCCAGGATCACAAAGCATGTGATGTTAGAGGTACATTAGACACAATTGTCAAAGGTCATAAGCAAAACAAGTCTTAGTTAAATACGGTTATTAGAACAGACAATATCACTGAAAATATTTCCTTCAGAAGGTGTTTCCCTTATGTCTGAAACTGAAACCTGACCTGCAGATCCTCCATTCTGCCCAACTTTCTAACCCATCTCTAGAACTCTCTTCTTCCTGCTGGTCATCCACAGAAACTCTCCAGGAGAAGGATGTCAGAAACTCACAGATCAGGAGCAAGACTGAGTATCTGATACGCAGGATGGCCCCCATGAGTTTAGGGCAAATTAAGCAGCCAGCAGATTGAAAAAGAATGCCTTAAATGGCCTGTGTGATTCTTCCCTTCAATTTCAGCTAAGCTGTCTGACTTAGCACTGCCATACCATCAGGGAAAAATGAGAGTCAGTGGAGCCCATATTCACTCTTCATTTTCTCATCAGCCCCACAAAGCCATATTTCCTAAGTTTTTAATTTGTATTGTAATTCTATTTATAACAGTCCTCTTCTCCAGAGTTAAAACTGATAAACAGAGAAGTACAAATATGGTGGGATTCAGAGAGGTATAGGATCAACATGTATAATCCAAAAGATAGCTGCCTGGGATAATTAAATGCCAGCACTCATGAGCAGTGATTAATTATTTTCACAACTGAGACAAGCTTTGATGCTTTAAATTGGAATACATTCCAGTTTTAGGTGAGGGCTTTTGGGAAGTCTTTAGGGGTTTGGGCTTTTTGCTTGCTTGTTTAGAGAAAATAGAAAGTATTTCCAAGACTGCATATTGGAAGAAATATTAATTTCCCTTCATTTTACAGGATCAGAGAAAAGAGTATCAGGTCTGTGTTCTCAGTAACACTTATCTGCTTCCACTGAGCAATGCCAGAGCTGCTGTATTCCATGTGGGAGTATAATGAAGTTCACTGGAACCTCAGACGGCTCATATTTATTTCAGCACATCATTTTTTAGTGCTGTTCTAGATAACAGTTTTGATCTGTAATTCCCTGGGTGGTTAAAAGCCACTGGTGTTCTCATTTTTTTTCACCAGCAGCTGAAATCTACTAAAACAGCAGCCACTGTGGGGCATTTGCTGGATGCATGGCTGGGGTTTTTCAGCAGTCAGGCTTTACAACCTACCCTTGATTCAATGAAGCTGAAAGACATCTGACTTTCAGCTGATAGAGTGAGGCAGAGAACATTTTTCAAAGGATGGGAAGGCAATCCCAGCAGGATTGCAGGCACACAATGAAAACATTACTGTGTTTTCTTTGGAAAGACAATTCATTATGTAGTGAGGACATACACCTCTCCACCCTACCCTCAAAGGAAGGACTTCACTACCCAAATGGCAGAAAAGCAGAGGCAAATACTACTTTGGGTTTACTGAGCCATTAGTCCCCAGTAATCTGCCACCTGTAAGACTGTGCTTAACGTGGACACATGTTCACACGCAACCTAACTCAATAAAGGACTGTTTCCTTAGCATGTCCTAATTAAAGCATTTCACTGCTCTTTACCTGACATATCATCTACTTGCAAAAATTCCAATATTTTAGCACATTTATTCTTTCCTTATATTCATATCTGTTTCCATTTTTTATTCAACTGAGAGCTGAAGAACAGCAGAACAATGTTAGTGCCTTCTGGGCTTGCCATAAGGAGAACTGAGATGATCAGTAAAAAATTCCCAGTAAGCACTCTGTCAAGAACTGAAGTATATAAAAAAAGGATGACCAACTTTGTGTTCTAGGCCAGCTGTGCCTCTTCAACACTCACAGCTTTACTACTGCTGACAATGCAGTACAAACAGAACAAACAGCACTTGCATGCGAGCATCTCTTGGCTAACAGTAGACTGCATGATCCATAACAATTCAGTCCCACTGGGAAGCATGGGCAAAAGACACTTGCAAGAATTACAAATTCTGACTTTTGATTCAAAGGAACTTCTACGACAGGTGTTGCATTTTAAAAGATCTGTTCTCTGGGGATGTGAGTCTTTCCATTGTACTCATGTATCGTTTTGTTCAGCATCTGTGGTGTCAGATTTCACTTTCTATTCCTCTTATACAATGTGAGTCCATTTGATTTGGCATTTATTCACCTCTGGAGTCATCCTAAGGCAGCTGGTTAGCCATGGAGAACATAATAAAATTAAAAACAGCAAACAAAATCCCAGAAGGGAATAGATTCACTATCTCAGGGATCTTCCATTTTATATAAATAAACAATGCAATTCAGATTCATGGAATGTGAGAATTCAAGCCTTGACTCTAATTTGCAGATGTTACTTCATGCAGAAAAGAAACATGCTTAAATGGGTAATTCTTTTGATGTCAGAATTAATTTATATATGTGTAAGTTATTTGTCAATTTTTCTCTACTTTTGAGCAGTCTTCACTACTGTGAATTTGTTTTCTATAAGACAAATTCTTGAGTTTCTGAAATGCTTGGGAATGAAAAGCTGTACTATCAGTGTTAAGCTCAACAACTCAAATTCATTGGCATTTATTTTACAGATTTCTTCTGTGCAAAATCCAAGAGTAAAGTAGTGGAATGTATTTGTAAATCATCCTAGATGTTATCGACTCAATGGTTATAAACATTACTTTGATTTCTGTGCACTTTCCTTTCCAGCCTTTTTTAAGTTATTGCCTCAGATACCTGCAAGCTGCTTTTTTGTCATGAAACCTACACACCTCATGGCCCATTGTAGAATAATCAGAGGTAAAAGCATATTTAATCCCTCGGCACACGTTTTCTTTCATTAGGTATTTTGCACTTCATGCCATGAGGTTTTTTTATTACACAGAACTAGAATGACTGCCTTAAGAAAGGTCTAGATCCCTCATTTCATGAGATAAATCTGTTTGCAAGGAGAGGATGAAAGGTTGCTGATTTCTGAGACTTGGAAATAATTTGCGTTCATTATATGACACCTGGATTAAAATATTGGATTCTGACTACACAATTAAGATTCTGTGAAATCCACTTCACTTTTTTCTCTATTTTTTAAAACTGCATTCCCACAAGATGATTTTTCCGTCCATATTATGGTGGATTGACCCTGGCTGGATGCTGGGTGCCCACTGAGCCACTCTGCCACACTGCTCTGCAGCTGGACAGGGAAATTTAACAAAAGGCTCATAGGTAAAAAGAAGGACAGGAAGAGATCACTCAGAAATTGCCAGCATGGGCAAGACAGACTTGACTTGGGCAATCAGTTTAATTTATTACCAAATCAGAGTAGGATAATGAGAAATAATGACAAATCTTAAAACACCTTCCACCTCTATGCACCCCTTTTTCCTGGGCTTAACTTTAATCCCAAATTCTCTTTCTCCTTCCCCTCAACAGCTAGGCAGGACAAGAGATGGGACTGTGCTCAGTTTATCACAGGTTGTCTCTGCTGCTCCTTCCTCCTACAGGGGGAATTCCTCACACTCCTTCCCTGCTCCAGCATGTGGCCCCTCCATGGGAAACATTCCTTTATGAACTTCCAAGAAAACTGCCATATTACTCAGACTTTAGTTCCATGACTTTAAAATTTCTATTCTTGATAGAACATCAATCTCCATAGCTTTAACCTTCAAAGCTTCTGAGAACACATAAGGAGTGAACCAAAAAAGCCGTAAAACAAGAAGGCAAATAAAGAACTCAAAAAACTATTCCTTTAATAAAAATAAATTTTAAAATATAGACAGAAAAAGTAAAACTTATCATTTTGGAGTTAAGTTCAGGTTCTGCTGAACATTAGGGACAACTATTGCTCACTCATTTGTCAAAGAAGTGCCAGATCTCTGTTTGTGGCTCCTGCCTGCAGCACTCCAGGTCAGTGCTCTCCCAAAACACCAGTTCAAAAGCTGACAGGAGCCAGGTGCAGGCATCTCCAACTCTCATGGGAGATGCCTTTCCCCAGCTAAACATGCCCCTCACAAACCTCATGGCCACAGCTCACATAGCTGTGTACAACACCATTACTGCCACATGCTCATTCTGCCCATGCCAACCTCACAGTAAACTGAAGTAAAACCCTAACTAGATATTGGTTACCAATTAAATAGACATTTATTTGTAAATTTTACCTGGGGTGACAGTCTCAGTGAGTGCTGAATAATTAAATATTAAATATATTAAATCACATATTTTTATTGTCCAAAATGCATTTAAACTATTCTAAGCAGCTTTGTTACAGATTCTCATGGCTGAGTAATGGACAAACTCGAATAATTTCCTGTGATACTGTTTTGGAGGCAACACCAAAAGACCAGTAGAAATATTTGATGAAAAGCTCAAGATCTTATTAGCACATTCATAGAATTGCACATTCCAATTACAAAAGGGAAGATTAATATCATCAACTTCAGTCAACTCAAAGTTGACTACTTCAAAACGAGTAACCTTAAGCCCTATACGTACGAAGAAAATGAATGAGGCACCTCCAGTGGGTAATTCATCTCACCCTAAATCTGGTGGTTTAGACAAGATGAATCACTCCATGCAGACACTTAATTCATTTCACTGACTCAAAACTCAGTGTTTAAACTTATACAGCTTCCAAGATTATAAGTCAGAAAGGATAAAGGTTGCATAAAATATCCATTATCTGAACTCTATTATCAGGTATCTACACAGGCATTTTCTTTGGGAATATCCAGAAACACCTAGAAAAGCTAGGCTTCATAATGACAGGCAGATTCTGAGTGCAAATATTTCAGAGCTTAAAACACTGCCATTACATAGCATGCAGTTACTAATATCTATAGACATGATAAAATGCTACATTATATATATGAGCCTTCAGTAAAAAGATCCACGACTTTTCAGAATTCTGCTAATAGACTTCAAATACGCTGTCTGAAACAAACAAACTGAAATTTCCAAGGAGAGGAGCTGTTGACAAGGCTACAGTAATTTGAAAAACTAAACGTAGCAGAAACTTGACATTTAAAGGGTCCAAGTTATTTGCAGTTTTACTATTTAAAATGCATTATTCATTTTAGTATCATGCTTGGAATTCTGCATACACTATATTAGACACAGTAATTGTCCAGTCTTCTTATTCAGCAAATGCCAAAAGTATAGATACTGTAAGTCTGTGTCATGAGAAAGGGAATCAGCACATCACAAAACAAAAGAGCACTGAGGTGTTACAGAAATAGTGAAGCAGTTGGCTCATGAATACCTCAGACTGAAGTTGTTCACTTCTCATAGCAAATTAACTGGTGTTAGCCTTCCTGTCCATCCCCTGCCACCCCCAGTCTTTTTGGCTCTGCAGGAATTGGAAATTCCACTTCTGATCACAGCATTTTGGGGCTAACATAGAAAACATTTTTCTTCTATGTGTAAGCTGAAGATCATGACTGGGATTCCATATAAGGTTAAGAAAGCTGGAGAGTAAGTAGAGACATCCAATGTATATAAAATGCTTTCAGTTATTCAAAACACCTGCATAGAGCTGGTAAACATGTCACAATCCTTGAGGAAGACACATATTTCTACAGGGGCAGTGAGAGAGCAGAAGAAATATCCCACAAAACCTAAATGACACTAGAGATCTACATACATGCAGCTGAATCCTTCCCAAAGGTAGGTGCCTACAATCATAGGCTTACTTAGGGTCTCACGACAACTAATAAAGATCTAACCAGCATAGTCCATTTGAAATGTTTAAAATGTCTTCCATGTGACTTTCAGAAAAGCAAAGGACTCCTTCAGGCCTTTTGTTTTACTTATCAGATCCACACAGGTGACAAATGTTAATCTCAGACTGGAGGCCAAGCAAGATTTCTTATCTAATATTTAAAGTTCACTAACTAGGAGGTTGCTAGAAGAGATTTAAAAAAAAAAGCATAAAATGCTCAGTGACTTTCAATTAAGGGCATTAATCAAGAAGACTATTCTGTTACTAATAGGACTAAAATTTGTACTTGTGGTATGGAGCCAGTGCTATGCACAGAGTTTCAAATACATATCAATGAATTGCTGGCTCTTCCTTAATAATCTAACAATTAAGATCTCTAAAACCCATCATAAAAACTAAGAACATTGTTTTGCTATTTTGTACTGTCGCAGCTGTTTAGGTACCCTTCACAAACTGAGTCTCCATTTTATTATGTTATATATATATATATATATATATATATGTATGTATAAATAGCCAACAAAAGGGAAAATTCCTACCCTAGGAACCTGCAGTCTAATAACAAGACAAGACACAGCAGATGAAGACCAGTGAAACCATGACACATCTTTATGTGTCAAGCGCTCTCTGCACACCACCAATCTGTTAACTTCTGCAAAAAAAAAAAAATTTTTTGAAAAGTTCATAGGTGGCAAACTGATATAAAACCTTTTTCACTATTCGAAATTAAATTTAAAAATCCAATCTCAGAAACAGAGTTAAACAGATTGTTTTTTTAAATTGTAGATTATATCTCAATTGTACAATCTACTATTCTTGACACCACCTCCCAATCCACAGTGAAGGGATAAGAAGGACAAATTCAAGATTCTATGAGGTTTTTTTCCCTCTTTTACTCTTTGGCTTTTAATTCTCCTATTACTCACCAGCAGCAGTTTCTCTGTGCCCTTTCATTAGACTGGCATTAAAAGATAGTGACTTCTGTAGGGAAAGAGTGCATTACTTATCCAAAATATTGAGACAATGTGCCACATGGAGAAAACAGAAGAGGAAAATCTCCACAAAGTAATTTTCTGAGATTTAACATTTATATTGGTCCTGAAAAAGGAATGCAATAATAAATTAATTGTGCAGAATGCCAAAATCTAAGGTATATTTTTTCCCCTAACTATCTGACTCCCTAGCTTCAGGGGTTATCATTGAAGCACTTAGGAAGATTATTCTACTCAAATTTTGCAGGTACACGGGAAGATTTTTTTTTCTCCTCAAACCTAGTATTTGCAGATGCATATTTAGAAGAAGGTTTGAATTTACTTTTTTTTTAAGCTGTGATGTTTCTAGTGGAAGGATGAGTTTGCTTCTCAGCATGCATTGGCATTCCATAAAGATCCATCCAAAAGATTTATTTGCAGTGTGTGCAACACAAACGCACCCTCAAACAAAACAACACAGAACTGAAAGAATTAATATGTTGAGTTGTTCTGCTTGAGCATGCCTATAATTTCAGAGATTTGGTGCTGCTCTAAGTGGAAACAAACAGAAAAAAAATTAAAAATCACACTCTGAAGGTTTTCTCTGAAAAACAGTTCTACTTCTTTGAACCTGTGTAATTAGTTTTCTAGAAAGATGTTAAAATTAACTTTTTCAAATAACTTTTATTGTTCATTTCACAAAAGAAAAGCCAAAACATACGATTTTTTTTTATTTCACTTAAAAATGTAAACAAATTTTGGTAAGAGCAGTCAGGAAATTAGCAAATACTATGAAAGTACACAAGCAGAAGCATTTGGGCTACTGCAACCTGAGAGGTTACCACACAGGACAGATCTCCTACAGTGATCCATACCCTGGATATTTTATGCAGCTGAGTCTCACCTCCCTTAGAAAATTCCAGCTGAAAACCAGTTCAGTTGTTTGTCTCATAACTCAAACCTTGAAGTGGTTACAGAACCTCATTGTACTGTTGAACCAAATTTGTCTCTAGCTTAATTATAGCTTTTCCCTATAGATCAGGTTTTACCTTCTGATTAAAAGCTCAATCATATTTCAGGCTTTTAAAAGCAAAGATGGATCCTTTTTCTGCAAAACAAACCCTCCATTCCCTTGTCATAAACTGTACCTACACATCTTACAGGTTTTTTTTCTTTTTAATTTGGATAGTTATAATTGTACACGATTCTGATATGCATTGTCTTTCAGCAGGGCATTAACACTCTCATCTTTACCAAAAATATCTGACCCCAAGTATCCTTGCATCATAGTAATCCTTCTCATAAATATTACACATTTTTAGACTACACTGATTCTGTGGACTAATTCAACTAAAGTGCTATGGTGACACAAACACTAATGCTCATTAAGTCAACCTGGAAATTAGATTAATTCATCTAGATAGACTGATTCCAAAACAGCTTTCCAAATGGAAGAGAGCATGAGAGAAGTAGGAAGTTAATACTTGTACTTTGAAATGAGGAACATGTGGTCTCCTCCACATGTGGTGAAGTGGTATGAGTGAAGGCAAAGCAGTGATCTGAAGATTCTATTCTTATTCAGAGCAGAAAACATCCTAAGGACAATGGGAGAGCAAAAGAAACTGCAGTCAAAAGCCTTCTCTCCTGTAAAGCAATGGAAACCACATGGTTCAAAGGGGCAATTTCAGAGGTCAAGACATGACAGAGACAGGTAGGCTTGAAACCTGGTTCCTTCCTTTCCATCAAAATTCTCTCTCCTGTGTGAAATACAGAATTGTGTGCTTTTATGAAGCTCTCTCTTATTTTGTGGCAATGGATTTCCAGCACTTTTAGTACCTGAAGCCATGCTGTGCTCTGAGCTGGCACCTCAGCTGAAGTTTCAGTGTCTGTCAAGAATATGCAAAATTTCAGCTCCCTACTTCAGGACAAGATTACAGACAGCTCAGCTACAATATAATCCTCATACAATGGAAGCATCACATAAAGGTATTTGAAAATATACCACTGGGAAAAAAAGCACTCTGGGGGTAAAAAAATGTTTGGTTTTCTTTTTATTTGCATATTTGTCCACATTGCATTTTTAAATTATATTAACAATAAATCTGTACTTCCCTTCTATTTTTAAGGGCTTTTAATCTAATTCTCTGGTTTTAAGTCCTACTTAAGTATTTGCTTGCCATTGGATTTTGAGACCTTCTACTGACAAACTCATTAAAATTTTCTCTGTTGCTTTTGATAGTATATATGCTTGTTTATTTATGCAGCAACATATATTTTGTATTGTTTGCAATACTTGGCAAGGGCATCTAGCACACTATGAATAAAAATTTTATATACTACTTCAGTGCTTTGTTCCATGATAGCTCAGTATATCAGAGGAAGATCTATTTCATGTTTGCAGTGTCTCACTATGACATGCTATGCTATTACTAACAAACTGATCCTCTATTTAGCATTAATCAAAATATTCAGCTGAATGACAAAATGTGGGTATTTACAGTGGCTTTTGTATTTTTCAAATTTGTTATACAAACATTTAATTTTTAACTGGGTGTGTATGCCTGAAAACTGCAGGAATCCATGTATCTTCCCTTGAATTATGTTCACAGATCAGGTCAAACAAATGGTTACTCTAAATTCTGCATATTATGTTTAACCATTCCTCAGAAAAGATCAAAGGCAGTTTTGTCAAACACAATGTGGGAATTTGCTCATTTGAACACTTCAGTACATTTAGTCTTCTAATCCAAACAGAGAGAACTAGCTTTCCAAACAAGGATATAAACTGAACTCAGTACTTCAAAGCTTAGAAAAATTTGTTAGCTCTATACGTGTATTAACAGAAAGAGCTACTTAGAATAGTAAAAAAACCCATGGTACTTATATGAATATAATTTTATGAGTACATGTCTGAACCACATTAATAAAGTGTATGAATCAGGCAGCTACTGATGCATTTAGTACTCTTACTTGTGAGATTTTCCACATATATGTGCTATTTAATACCCTGTATGTCAAGAAATATTTTGTGAGGGAAGACTTTATTATTGATATGAATATTCACTGCAAATAAAGAACCAAATGAGTATCAAATTCCCCCTACCTACTGTTAGGTAGGTAATCACACTAATTAATTGAAAATGTGTTGTTTCCTAACTGAACCAATTATGCAGAAAAGGCTGCCTGAGGTTGAGCTAAGCACCCTCCCATTAGCACAGCCACAGTGTAAATGACAGGAAAAGAGAAAAGAGTGCAGTGAAAAGCAAAACATTATTCTATTTATAACTGTGCATTCAAAAGGCACTGTCAAAATGAAAAAAGCCAAAACTACTCATGGCACAAACAGCCAGGGTGAAAACCCTCCTTCTAATGCAAGTGCAATAGTCAGTTACCATTCAAAAAAAAGCTTGTGCTTTATCCTGCCAGCTCACTCTGGTAAAGGACGGGTCATTGAGCACCTGTCCTTCATCAGAATAATCCCTTGTGAATCACCACATCAAAATTGTTACTAATATTTTGTATACCAGTACAATAAAAAACAAATGAGATGAGAAGTAACCTTTTTGATTGCTAAAATCAAAGTAAGCACATTAATGAGGAAAACATGACAGCTAAACCATTCAAATTCACAAACACCTGTTTGGTAGGAAAAAATGTTGAGCAAGTTATGAAGATAATATCATGACATATGCAGAAGAAAAGATCCATTTCAAAACATTCCAATTTATACTCTATTTCATTCAGTTTACAAATCATTTTCAGACATCCTACTACACAATTATTTATTCATTTCCATCCGCATAATTTCTAATTTTTCATCAAAACAGTGGTTACACTGCTATTTACTGTCTTTGTCTTAATAAATGCTCTGTATCAAAAACATAGACTGCACACAATCCAATTCCCCTGTATGTATCAGGTAAGATTCTGAAGTGTGACACTGCTCTTTCCGAGGGAAAGGAAAATATACTGTGCACATCAGAATTCCTCCAATTCATTTTTTATGCCAAGCAAAAAGTTTTGTGACAAACTACAACTCTTAGAAACTTTGTTCTTTTCTATTTTGCATTACTCATTCTTTCTATGTATTTTCTATATACTCCTAAAAATACCTTACGTAGTAAAAAAACCCCACCTGCTGTATTACTATTACACTATTACATAAGTACTAGAATACAAACCTTCATAATGTACTTTATGTCCTACAGACAGCACTGATTCATTTTGACAGGAGTAAGAACCTCATCATTTGCTTTTATTGTCCCCGATTAAGACAGGGTAATTGATATTCCTAGAGGGAATCAATGCAATAATGTGCATCATAAGATTTTTTTTGTGTCAATGGAATATAGCCATCAATCCATATTATAATAATTAAATTTTTAAAGTTTATTAAATTTAATTTAAAAGTTTATTTAAACATTTGCTATCACTATAGCTACAATAAACATCACACTTCTTTTATATACCAACAACAATGAAACAAAAACATTTCTGCTACTGTAATAGCTCTGGAATCAGCGAACTCAGAAGAACTGCAGAAAAATAAATGGTATCAACTTCATTTACTGTCATACCCATGCATAAAATAGATGCTAATAACATCAGAGCTCAGTTAACTGCAAGAGGTTTGTGCAAATACATGAATCAGTTACTCTATTTTTAAAACAAGATTTAACTTAACTTATAAGCTGTCTAATGAAAATTGATTTCTACAGAAGAAAATAAAACTAAATTGCTAGTTGAATAGCAATTAGGTATAGAAAATATTAATGCATCTATTGTGCATGTGCACTACATCTGGAAAGAAAAGGGTCCTTATAAAATTTCTTCGATTGCGGACTCAAAACAGAACCTGCAATTTGGAAATATCAAACGCTTATAACTGTTGGGTATTTATGATTCATCTGCTCCTTCTTTGCATGCTGGTGAACCACAACTCTAAGCTTAATTAAAAAAGAAAAACACAAAACAAAGCAACAACAACAAAAAAAATAACCCAGCTCTATTTACAGATTACTATTTCCAAAATTCTGGGAACTGTGGCTTGAACTCAAGTCACACACAGACAAGTGAAGTCCCAGCCATTCCACATCACGTTGGGATCTTAACTATGACACCCAGTTTGGCCAGTCCAGTGATTCAGATTTTAGCTGAAAATGATCCTCTATTGCCTGGTAGAGTATACATACAATTAAAGGACTTCAAATCCATTTAAGATTAGGTAGGAGGAATACAGTTCTAAGTCCCTAGTCCTTTTTCCTGATGTCCCCTATGGTAGCCTATATCTTCATAAAAACTGCTCCCCAAAATTGCTATCATGTTTTTTCCCTGTTTTTCCACTATACTATTAATTCATAGAAATATGCCTAAATCAAGGACCTGGCTAAGCAATCTCCCTTTCTGTCTTCTTTGCCTGCAGAGGAACATAGCTGTAATCAGTGAGCTTGGTTTAGATCAAAGTTTTAGGAAGAGCTGATCTTTGATGAGCTTGTCTTGCTGCTGCAAAAGCTCCGAGACCAGGCATCGAGAGCAAACCTCAAGCCCAAGCAAAATGAATCCTGCCCCTAATTTTTTATCTCAAAGAGAACTACCAGTGAAACTGAAGCCACACGCTTATCCCACTATAAAATGTTGTAACACCTTACTACGCCAGTTGCACAGTTCTTGTTCACGCTATTTCAGCTGCACTCAGCACTTCACCAACCCTGCCAGAGACATTTTCCTGTGACTTCTGGAAGGCAGAGTCACGGAGCGGACGTCAGGGTCAGTGAAAACAGCGGCTATGCAGGAAGCAGAGAGATGTGGAAGGACAAGGGCAGAGCCCGAGCAGCGCGGACCCCGGTCCCGTGTGGGCAGCTGGCAGTGTCCCGCTGCTGTCCCGCCCGGCAGGTGCCGAGCACTGGTGGCCGAGGCTCCCCCGCTCACTCCTCTGAGCGCTCTCCGCCATCGCCGCAGGCTCTGGAAAGGCCTTCCAGTCTCTGCTCTGACAGCTAAATAAATTCAGCTTGCCCCTCGCTCCGTAACAGCGGTCCCGTTAAGTGGCGACACTATTGCCCTCATACGCAACTTGTGGCCTAAGCTTCATTTCAGGTTTCGGTAGTGGGAAAGCACCGAAAGTGGTGGCGGCACTAGTGCTGCTCACGCTGGCAGCCCGGGCCCGGCGGCGATAGCCTGGCCGGGCGGAGCAGCCGCTCTCGGGCCGCCGCGGGCAGCACAGGAGAGCCGCTCCCGCGCCCCCCCGCCGCGATCCAGCGGCAGGAGCCAGCCCGAGTGCGGGAGCCGCTTCTCGTTCCCTTTCCGTAGATCCTTTTGTGCACATTGCTTCAGACGGCCGAGCCCGGCAGCGGCGCCTCCGTGCCGCGGGGCGGCGCTGCCAGCGGAGGCCGGCCCCGCTCTGTGCCCGGCCCCGCTCGCTGCCCGCTCGCTGCCCGCCGGGGGCTGACGTGTCGCGGCGCGATGGCGGCGGCCTGGGAGGAGATCCGGCGGCTGGCGGCCGATTTCCAGCGGGCGCAGTTCGCCGAGGTGGCCCACAGGTGAGCAGCACCAAGAGCGAGCCGCCTGCCGCGCCCCTTCCCCGCGGCCCCGGCCCCGCCGGGCGCGGCCGCTCCGCCGTTCCCGGGCTCGCTGCTGGGAGCCCGCGGCCCTTCTGGCGTCCCACAGAGCTCGGGCAGGCCCCCGGGAGCGGCTGGGCGTAATCACAGAAAAGTTCCAGCTGCCCGAAATCGTCACGGCTCCAGCTCCCGGTTTCTCCCTTCTGTCTGCTTGACCAGTTGAGGTCGTTGCCCAGAACTTGTTTTTGTTAAAGGAAAATGAATCCAAAACGTGCGCAGAAGTGTCATAGACAGGAATTCTTTAAATTAATTGTAGGCGTTCCTAAATTCCCCAGCCGATGCATTCTCAAAGCTGACAGGGCCAATAGCTGTTCAGGAGGAGAATAAAAGTTTTGGAGAGATGACTCGCCCAAGTGAAGCCATATGGATGAGTTGGTGGGTGATAAGCAGCATAATTTTAAGACATTAAAGTATATTCACAAACAACTGCAAGCAATCTTTGTTGTACTTCCTGTGTTTAGTATGTTTGAAGCGTCAATTTAAAGGTAACTTTTAAAAGAAGTACTTCCTTAGAATAACTGCTGAACTCCTTCTGGTTTTGGCAGATTGTCGGAACGGAACTGTATAGAAATTGTCACAAAGCTGATCGCAGAAAAGCAGCTGGAAGTGGTGCACACACTTGATGGCAAGGAGTATGTCACTCCAGCACAGATCAGTAAGGAGATCCTTGATGAGCTTCATGTTTGTGGTGGTAAGTGTGGCATTTTGTATCTTCTTTTGGATTGAAAGGAGTTTGAAAGTTTTCAGTACCCTTAATCTTTCAGAAAAAGTCCGTTTGCTTCATCTACACATTAATTCATCTACTGCTCTTTTATTTTCACTTCAGATCTGTGTCAAGCTTTTAGATAAGCATATCAAGATATGTTATTTGGTTTATTTTCGGCCATGTGGAATTCCTGACGTAAAAGTTACATGAAATCCTTTTGAAGGAAGTTTGGCATTTTAATATAGTTTAGCACCTGGCTGAGATGTTTGGCCTTGTCTTGGAATTTCAAAGTCATTCTCCTTTCACACCATTAGTAATAATAATATTTGTAACTTGTCACTGGCAGGTCTTTTATTTTACCAATGTGAAGAGCCACCTGTATTGTAAGATGTAACTTAGATATCTAAGGAAGCAAGTACTGTTCAGTCAGCTTTTTGTCCGTGGTTTTAATAAGCAGGCATTGTATGGTACTTTGAATTATACTTGAGGGGGAATTTCACAGCTTCATATGTTCAGAAGAGTTAACTTCTTATTATGTCCATACAGTTTAGCCATAGTCCCACTATTACCACAGGTTTGCTTCAGTTTGTGTTTTTCCATTGTGTGTATTATACCAGTGGGGCAGCTTGGACTGAATTAAAATTTGCTGGGTATTTTGTTAGTAGCATCTTGCAAGGGTAGAAAATTTTAACAATCTCTGGGTACTAATGGACTAGTTTAATTGGTCTACAGAAAAAGTGATTAAATATTGCATGCACAATGAGCTGTACTATATTCTAAATCTGTTTAAATATGTTTGATGTACTAAAAGTATGTTTTAATGTTTCTTGCAGGTCGAGTTAACATTGTTGACTTACAACAGGTAACTTTAAAAATAAAAACTTTTTACTTCTTTATTTTCTTTGCCATGTATAGTGTGAATATGGTGTTCATAAGTTATACTCAAGCTAAGTTATTTTTTTTTAAACAGAACAAATTTTATGAGGAGCTCGTAGCTCATGTCAGGGTACTGCAGATTACTTAATCTGTCAATTTATTGCTTTGTTGAAACCTCTCTGTTTAGTGATAATCCAGGACTTTTGAAATCACTACTGATATATACAATTTTAATTTATGAACTCTTTTTTTTGGTAAACTTATGAGGGCAGACAGAAAAGAAATATGTTCCCCATTTAAATTTAAAGCTGCAGAAGCATGCATAATTAACTTTGCATGCCTCTTTGAATCTTCCCTCTTCCTTCATTATTCTCTTGTCTCCACTAATCTTTGTCCTGCAGTAGTCTTCTGTGGCTAATTTTCCCTTCAGGCTTGAGCAAAATTACTTGGAAACATAACTTTTCTGAAAGCCAGTTTCCTATTTCCTCTTACTGCTTTCTGGTATTTTTTTATGTATAGGTTTCTTTTAAACTTCTAACAGTTACAAAGAGAGGGTTTTTCCCTAAAGCCTTGCTGGTTTATTCCAAAACACAGATGAAGTGTATTTGTATGCAATAGTGTAAAAAAATAAAAGCAGCTTTTCTCAAGACATAGGAATGTGTAACTAATATCTCAATGTTTGGGAACGATTTTCAATTTAAAGTTCTGATAAGAGGTGGTTTTTTTTAGGTAATAAATGTGGATCTTCTACACATTGAAAACAGAGCTAATGACATTGTTAAATCTGAAAAAGGTATTCAGCTTGTACTGGGACAGCTTATAAATGAGTGAGTACCTTCAGGAGCAATATGTATAATTCATACCGTATTTATTTTTTAAAATGCAGACTAAAAATAATGTCCAAGGTTTGTTACTTCTGAAATGAGATACATTTTTCTTGGCTGATCTCAGAGCTGCTTGGTGGTGATCACTGCTGCTTTAGGCAGGTGAGGCCTATCTCAGCAAAGCATCCAGTAAGTCCATGGTGTAAACTGTCTGCTGAACATCTGTGTTCAGCATTTAAGAGATTTCATTTCTTACCCAGCATCTTTGTGTACAACAGCCAGATCTCATTTGCTCTCTGGCTTTGCTGTCTGCCTCGGCTATTGACACACCTTCTATCTCTTGTTCTATCTCACAAGCCTAAGATGTTTGAGATAGTTATTTCATGGCTTCCAGCCCATTAACAGCTACTGAAGTAATACTCTTACAGGGTTGTTCTTTTTATTGATTGAGCTCCAGTATCTGTTCCTGTCAAAGAATATGTAGTTCCTGGCTCTCTTGAAATAGTTAAGACCTGTCTTGCTTACTAAAGCTGTTTTCCAATTTTCATTGACATAATGTTTTCCTCTTTCTCTTGCTTGAAATTTTCATACAAGTAGATAAATGGCCCATCCTAATACTAGATACCTGCTTCACAGGCTTTTTTAAAAACACACGTTTTCACTTCCACTGTTCTTCTTTATTCATTTAAAATAACTTTCATTTTATTTTTTCAAGATGTAGCAGAAAGAGGTATATTAAAAGAGGTCAGTTGTTTAATATGTGGTCTTGAGGTTGACTTTGAATGTCACACTTAATATGTTGTTTTTTCTTTTTCTCATTTTTATGAAAGGAGTTATCTGGATCAATTAGCAGAAGAAATAAACGATAAACTACAGGAAACTGGCCAGGTGACAATATCAGAGCTCTGCAAGGCATATGACCTTCCAGGAGACTTCCTGATACAGGTGATGAAATCCACCAACCTGGGAAATGCAGAATCAGTTGTGGCCACCTTCTTTGTTTATCTTTGCAATATTCATGACTTTACGTGACTGTTTTGTACAAAATTAATGCTAAATTAATCTTGGTTTTCCTGGTGCATGTGGAAATCATACTTCTGTTTTCTGCAAAGTTTTCTGTCATTCCATATATCTGATGGCAGAAGGCATGCTTTGAAAAGCTCAGTTCTTCTATTTACAGGCATTATCCAGGCGTTTGGGCAGAATTATTCATGGACAGCTAGACCAGGAAAACCGTGGGGTGATTTTTACAGAAGCCTTTGTGTCCCGCCATCGAGCACGCATTCGTGGGCTCTTCACTGCGATTACTCGGTAAATTGCAATGCCTTCAACCCCATATTAACATATTTTTGCCATAGGTCTTTGTGGGCCAGATTCACTTGCCATTGAAAAAGAAAAGGAGAACACGACCTATGGCTAGATTCCCCTAAGTGTAGTTCAGCTCCTGGGACCAATTCTCAGTTTTGATAGACTCACTTGTTAGAGGTGGGGACTCTCTTTTGAAAAACAAGGGAAGTGTAACAATATACACTATACCACCTACTTTAGTTTAGCTGAAGAAAATGTTAGTCTGTCGTTCTTTTGTTACTTTCTCGAATATCTGTCCTCTTGTCACTTCTGCCACTCCTTAGTGGGTTGCATATTGATGTGATTGCTACATGTGATTATAGATAAGTCTTTCTTATTGAATCAATAAATTTTTGTGTCACTTTGTAGGAAGAGGAAAACAAAGCAGAAGTTTCTGTACAATAATTATCATAGCTTTTGTGTTAGGACGTCACAGTAATTCAGAATTAAAGCTATTTTCCTTGTAAACTATTTCAAACATCAGGGAAGTACCCTGACATCAGTGAAGTACCCTGAGGCTAAGATACAATGTAGTTCTGCCGTCTATAGTAACCTCTCTTGCTTCTGGATTCTCCATGTCAGTTTCATATCATTAATTTATATTGTTTTGTTTTTCTTTTTTCTCCAAGGCCTACACCTGTAAGTAACTTGATCACTCGGTATGGATTTCAAGAACATTTACTTTACTGTGAGTTTCATTCAGAATATTTTATCTGTTTGTTAGGAAATCCATTCTTCATTACTAAAATGTATGCTTTCAAAGAAGCTTTTTAGTGTATAGCCTTAATTCTGAAATACAGAAGAATGTATTTCTTTAGTGCAGAAGGTATTAAACCCTTTGTGCTACCCATAACTGAAGGAATGTTGTCTGTATCCAAAGCAATGAAAACACTGGTTGACAAGATGCCTCTTGGGGCAGAATGATGCAAGAAGTATTTATTTATTCATCTCTTTCATTATTTGCCCTTAGCTACTGGCAGTTTTATCAGTGAAGCACACAAAAGGGGACAGATTATATGTAGCCAAATGGCATTAATTGCTCAGGATTTTATTTGCTGTCTTTTTTTCTACGATAATAGAGGCTAAACTTTTGTTATGCTTTTAGTTAAATGACTTTATATGCTGAGAGATAAAACATATCCTTAAAATGTTTGCTTTTATTTTCCACAATTCCTTTTCTAAATAGAAATGCATAAAGATTCCTTCCCTATTGAGCTGCTGAAATCTTTAGGCTCTACTTGTTTGTCACTTTGTGTGCCCTCTCCTATCTCTCAAAAATGCTGCTTCAAGCATCATTAGTCTTCTATGCTGGCTGGCCAAGTGCTGCTGGTCTTCTAAAAATCCTTTAATGGTTTTCTATCTCTTCTCATGAACCTTAATGCTTTTCTTGATTGGGTCTTTTTGCCCTCAGGGCATTGCTCACTTTAGCTCCACTGTAGTATCTCTCTGCTTATCCTGTTCTCTGACTCAGGCTTATCCATTACAAATTAAAATCCTAGCACTTAAATAAAATCATATAAAGGTTGTCACATAATCAATTTAAAATTTCCACCTTTTTTCTTTCTTTTATATGCCATCCAGGTTTTCATAGATTAAAGGGGAAATCTGTGAAATTGCATTATAATAATGTCTCAATACCCAGCAAATTTCAGTATTTGGTTGCAGTCTATTTCAGATAAGTCCTTCAAGTATATCATTGTGCTTTGATGATGTACAGTGTTAATGTAAATTGAAGTTCTGGTGTTTTCCTGATACAAGTGATCATCACAATACGTACTTCTAGTACTTCCATTTGGTTTTCTTAGTGAGTTTGTTCATCTTTTTCTTTAGTGTTTCCTACTGTCATTCATTGCCTTTGCAGCTTCTAAGTTTTTTATCTTTTTATTCACTGCCAGATTTTATTGTGCCCATTTGCTGAAAAATACCTTTTAATTATGTTATTTTTTAGCTTTTTATGTCTGTCTCTGTTAGCAGTGTGTTTAAAACTGGTCTTTGTCAGTTTTCTGTCTCTTCCAGAATAAAAATGTAAGTTCAGTGTAGTATTTCTATCATTTACAAAACAGCTAATTATTTAATCAGTACTTGGGTTATTATTCTTTGGTTCTTTCACATAGATGTGCTGCTATTCATCTAAAGCTCTCATAAAGTTACAATAAAAAGTAGTTTTAGAAATGAGACTCTTCAGGTTAAAACACTAATTACAAAGCCTAATGAATTCACAGATGTTACTCATTTCTGAGCATTATGTTACTGTTGTAGGACTGACAGAGGGATGCTTCCCATCTTTGTCAGACTTTGATAGAGACTTAATAGCACACTACAAACTACTTGGTCACCTTTAAAAATAAATGTGAATGTATGGTAATTCTACAGGGATCCTGTTGTTTTAAAACAAAATACTGTCTGGATGTAATTGTAGCAATGGTCTATGAAATCTCTGAGAGAGCCTCCTCTGCCCTGGAGTTTTAAAACTGGCACTTGATTAAATACAGAATTTAATTTAATTTATATCTTCATTGGACTTCTTCTGACATCTTCTTTTCCTAAAGACTCTGGTTCATTAATAGATTTTTCAACCAATTTTGTGGAGCTCTAGGAAAGTCTAATTCCTTTTCTTAAAAACTTTGAATAAAAAGAAGTTGAAATTGTAAACAGATCACCAATTTATATTTTCTAACAATTGCTTAAGTGAAATAGGCACACTGACTCTATTTTCTAGGGCAACTAGAGTACTAGGAAGTATAAAAAACTAATTTTATTTCCAGAATTGGTCTTATAAGTTCTATTTTATTCAATGTAACTGAACTGTTTCTGGCTCTTGTATTAAATTACATAAAGTTATATTTTGTTTAAATCAGTTTCTTTTTCTGCTGCATTTTTTCAGTGTAAGTATTGTTCATCTTTGCTAGTGGCAGTTGCATTCAATAGCTGCTAGCTTTATAGAAGCTCATCTACACTATGGGCATGTCAAAAACTATCTTGATTTACTATGCACTGTTTCTTCTGGAACTGGGCTTTCAGGTAAACTTGCCTTCATAAGTGAGCTAAACCTCTGTGTGCTGTACTAAGCATGTTGTACTGTTGAATGCTGCTTTTATTTAATGATGAAGAAGCCTTGCCATATGATGCCATTAAATGTTCTGTTCCAGAGCAAAACTTTTCTTCTAATGAAAGAGAAAAGAATGTAAACTGAGTATAAAAAAGCCATCTGGCAAAGCTCTGGAAATTATCAGTTAGCAGTTGATGTCACTGATTTTTTAAAACATATCTCTTGTATTACAAAAAGGCAGTAGCAGAACATAGGAGGCAAATCAGATATTCCTATGCAACTCGAAATGGATTTAAAGAATCTTATTCAGCTTTGAAAAGTGTTTAGTACTTTGGTATTACCAGTTACCAATATATTCTTTGTCAGCAGTATTTTTGTATTCTCAAGAGGTTATTATTGGCAACTGTGTCATGCATTTTAAGTAATGACTTTTCATGTCATTTTCTGTATTCAGAATTTTTTTTTTTTCCCTCATTTTGGTTTACATGCAAGCAGTGAATTCAAAGAGAAATTATTAATAAAATGCTAGTATATTTTACTCTTCTGGACAGAGAAGGATTCTTCTATGTCTGCATTTTTTAAATTAAAAGCTAAAACTGCTAAGTATATGTTCAGTGAAAAACATTTTGATCCTGCCATTGTGGCTCACTGTTTGGAAACATTATCTGATTTCCAGAGCTTTTTGTGAAGAAATTCTCATAAGTGTTGAAAATAATTGATAGAGCTCAGCAGTGTTTCACTAGAGCAACCATAAACTAATTGGTGGAAAGAAAGAGGAAACAAACCAGGGAAAATAATTGCTGTCTTTTGATTAATGGATATACTAACTTAGGAAACATTTCTTCATTTATTTTCCTCTTGTAGCTTTGCTAGAAGAACTTGTTAATGCTGGTCGTCTAAAAGGCACTGTGGTTGGTGGGAGACAGGATAAGGCTCTGTTTGTTCCTGACATCTATTCCAGAACACAGAACAAATGGGTGGATTCCTTTTTCAAGCAGAATGGTTACTTAGGTAATTCATCTATATTCTTATAGATAAAATAACTTTCTAAAACTAGTATAGATAATTGATCTTACCTTAATATAGCTAGTGCTTAGAGTGAAGCCTCTCTCCACAAGGGGAGGAGTGGAAATCAATGCAGTGGCTGATACTCCTTTGCTAAAAGACCATCTTGCTCATAATGATGTGTGTTATTTTATCACAACAAACTGTATTTCAGTGGAGGGGACCATACTGCTAAACAGTATTTCTCACAAACAACTACAAATGCTGTTTTTATTACTGTTCTGAAAACATTGATTAGCCTGCTCATTGTAGACTTTTCAGATCATCATGGCTGGAGTTTCAGGCCAGGTGTCCAGATTACAACTAAACTTTGGCTGCTAATAGTCCAAACATGCAGTGCTCAGGAAGAATTTATTTTTCCAAAATAATATTTGTAGAACTGAACTGAGTAGCGCTAGTATCCTGATTTGAATCCAGACAATTCTGTGTAACTTCAGGCTGAGTGATGCTGGATGATGGTGTTCTGAGACACCACAAGCTGGGAGAAAATGTGGATCTGAATAGAGAGGAATGTCCCCCTATGGTCCCAAAATGTCAGGCCCTAAGTAGCAGTTATTCTTGCAAATTGAAAAAGTTCACCATGACTTAAAATGATAGTATTAAGTGTTTCTGTAATACTGCTTGACTGATGGTCTGTCAGTCTTTGAGTGTTTTCCCCACATCTGAAGTATGAAGTGCTAAATAGTTGAAAACAAAACACTTGGACACTGTATGCATTGTAAATATTGTTGGTGCTATATTAGAATACTTGGAAAAGATAAGACTGCAAAAATAAACTCAATGGTGTAAGAATCCCCCAAAAAAATTTCTAAACTCAGATCGCTAAGTCACATGCATAATTTAATCTGCATACTTCAAATAACAACAGTTATATATAGTCTGTACTGAACTACATTTTTGGTCAGCATTAGCTTAAGGTTGCATTTACTGGTATAAAAAATATGTATAACTCTTCATTTCTGCTTTCAAAATAAAGTCCTCCCATAAGATCTTGTGTGCATATGAAGGAACTAAATTTTAACAGACATTTAACTATTTTTTAGAATTTGATGCATTGTATAGACTTGGCATCCCTGACCCAGCAGGCTACATTAAAAAAAGATACAAGTCCACACAACTCTTATTTCTGAGAGCTGCTTGTGTTGGTCAGGAAATTGTGGATCAAGTTGAAGCCTCTGTGGAAGAAGCCATCAGCTCTGGAAGCTGGATAGATGTAGCAGTAAGCAATCCTTTCAGTTGTTGTTGTTGGATTTATTTCTTTTTTCTTGTTTTTGTGTCAAATGATACTTTATTGAAACTGCACATATGTATAATGAAATTCTATGTTATCAAAGAAGAAAATTCAGTTTAATTACAGTGACAAGTAAAAGGGCATTATTTGCCTTTGATTTGATCTGAACAAAAACAGGGGAAGGACATTCTGGCATTCAGTTTATAGATATGTAAGACTAACTTTCGTTTCAAAACTAGTGCAAAAGTACTTTGCTAGAGAGCAGTATATTTCTATTAGGCTATTGGGTTTTTTTGAGAAAATGTCTCAACTAAATGCTTACAACAGTTTTGATCAGAGGGGTCTTAGCCATTTTGTCCTGGCTGTGTCCTAATTTTAGGCCTTGCAGCACTACCTTTGTTGCTCTTAAGTTCTGCTGTTGTTCTGTTTGCTGTTGCTCTGTAGCTTTTGAACTTTATCTTGAAGAAGTTTCCGTGCATTTGCCCGAGGTAACACGTATTTATAGAGCAATGTAGATTTACCATGTTAGGAGATTTAAAATAGTGTGTACTCTTAAATTATAGTTTAATTTGAAAACTGCAGTGCTTTCTAAATAGTTACCAGATGTCAAATGGCCTGTGTCTATTCTGTTTATTCATTTACAAGGCTATTGTACTTTAATTTTCTTTACCCTAGACTCTTCTGCCCAGCTCATTGTCAGTAGAAGATGTTGGGATTTTGCTCCAGCAAGTGATGAGATCTTTAAACAAAAGCTCTTCAGGTTTAGTCTTCAGTGACACCATTGCAGTCAGTGAGAAATTTCTAAGCAGCTGTGCTGACCTCTTTTCTGATCTGATGCAACAGAAAGCAGAAAAGGTACAGTAGGTTTTTTATTGGTCAAGATGCAGTGGATGTTGAATGTTGGAGTAAAGTTCATGGGACTTTCTAGTCACTGTTATAATTTCTGTACATCTTATCTGAAGTACAAGTAGAGAAGAAGCAAAACAAATGAACAATAGGTTTCTGTATTTAATGGGTGTAATTTATATTCTGGTGCACTTAGGAAGCCCAGTTTCATGTGTTGCACTTGGAAAACATGATGTTTGATTAGTGTACTTGAAAATGGCCAAATGGCTTAAATGTTTCTTCCATTGCTGTGTGTATCTTTTTGCTATGATGTGCATGTTCTTCATTTTAGGAAATTAAAAACAACCCTGTTAATTTAATCACTGAAGAAGATTTAAAACAAGCAGCTTCATGTTTAGAGAACTCATATGCTAATAAAAAAGACAAAAAGGATGAAAGAAGAAAGAAAGCAGCAGGTAAAGTATCAATATTCCGCTTAAGCAAAAAAAAAAACAAAGCTTGTTTTATCTTCGAATACTCAAATATAAAGTTAGTAGGACAATATTTTGTAGTCCATAAAATGCTGCTAGTCCATTGCTTAAGATATTTAAAAAATAATCCAACTGTTTACTGTTGTACAGTGGATGTGGATACATCTCAGCTACGCCCATGAGGACTACTTTCGGACTTAGAAATGCAGAGGAAGTATTATAAAGGTCTCTTGAGTTAGTTCAACACAAGATACCTGCCTTTAGAAGCAAGGAATTCTGTGTTCATTTTTTATTTTATACAGTATGGTCACATAAGACTGAATAAAACAAGTATTAGGTCAGGGACCTCTGTAGATTGTAGATACAATTTTAGTGTACATTTTTCAGGGATCCAGGAAAATTAATGTTTCTTATTATTAGTCTTGAGATGCTAATCCAAAATAACTTTGTCTAAATTAAGAATGAGTTTTGGGGGCATTTTTTGGAGAATACTTGTAATTTATTCTGAGGAAACAATGCCATAGAATTTTCTATTGTTTGCATATGTAACAGTTACTTAGAGATTAAGACAGTTTACTTTGAGGTGTATTCTGGATTAAATTAATCCCAAACTTTACTCAATTTGTGTGGTGACTGTTTGGACTAGATTTCAGTTGAAGGAAGAATAAAAATGTGTGGGTTTAACCCTTTGAAATCTTTCTGATTTTTAAAACAGTATTCAGTCTGAAGTCCGTGAATCCCAAAAGCTTTATGTGGCTCTTGTGTTGCTACAACACAGCTGAGCAATCTTTGTTGAACTCACTTGCAGATGTTGCTGTGCTACTGAAAGTAAGAAAATTAGAGCACTGATGCATTTAGCATGATTGAATATACTCATCTGCAAAATAAAACATCCTACTCTTAAAAAAAAAGCACAAGTAGGCCTGGTTTGACATGGAAATTAAACTTATTCTTGCCACAAGAGATGGCAAATTTTTCTAGGCCATAGCTAAGGCAGAGAAGCTTGAAACTTTAATTGAACTATCATAAGAGAATGACTTTGGTTTACACCCCTCTGAGGTGAGCCTGTGCTGCATGTCTAGACAAATTCATACACACAGGTAACATGCTGCACCATCAGCAAGCACTACCCTGAAATGTTTTATTACGGACTGTTATGTGCATTACCTAAAACCACCCCAACATAACAGTTTCATGTAATGTAATTACTGTAATGCAGTCACATTTTAAATAAGATTGTGAAAAGCACTGGTTTTTTGGCCTGCAAAGTGATGCTTAAAAATCCATCCATGGCATGTAACAGATGTAGTTAACTTTTTATATAATAGCATCTTGTCTTTGTGTTTCCTTTTCTTAAACAATAGTAGTTACATAATATAGTTACTTGAAATCTTGGACCGTATTTAAATGGAAATGGAAAAAATATATACTTTCTCAAGGCATAGTATATATATGTTTGGCACATATATGTGTTTAAACTTAAATACATAAATATATATATGTTTAAACATAAATAAGTTTCAATTTCTTCCAAGTGAAAAAATAACAGAAGAGGCTGTGAAAAAGGGAACAAAGAGCAGAAGAGCTTGCCTTGTGGAGAGGAACTGTATAGCAAATTGAGATTCTGTCTGCAGTTGCATACATTGATTGCAGGACTTCTGAACAAAGTAATTTGTTATGTGTGTCAGAACTGGAACATCCCATTGCTCTATAGTCATCTAAGAAAAGTTAAAAAAAAAAATTGAGTGCTCTAGTTAATTGAATTTGTGCTTCCAAGAATATTTTGGATAAATGCTTATAGTGTTGGACTCTTTCTCTGAAAATTAACAGAGCTACATTATCTAACATATATTTTACAAATTCAGTTATTTAGCATCATTGAATAAAAATGCTAAATGCTTACTAAGATGCTGTTTTCAGCCAACAGAAAATCCACCATTGCATTATGGACTTTGGTATCTCATGTGTTTTTAGCTGATGAAAAACACTACTCTTTTTTTTTTATTACTATTATATATGCATTTGATATTAGTGTGTTTGTGTTTAATAATGACATGAGCTTAAACAAAGGTTTGCCTCAGCTGCTTTGTTTTCTTAAGAATGAAAGTTATGGCCCTAAGATTCTGAAATATGTGTTCTAGGTTGTGTTTAGAATCAGGCTGTGGTTTTCAATCCAGCATTAACAAGTGACACAGATAAATTACCATGGTATTGTAAACTTTTTAAGTGCTACAACTTTCCCGTGTACTAAGCAAGTAATTCCCCACCAGAGGGCAGTGGAAGCGTGAGAGGAGGCGGTGGTGGGAATGCCAGAGAGATAAAGATTAAGAAAACCAAGAAGAAAGGAAGAAAGGATGCTGACAGTGATGAAGAGTCACAAGGGACCGCCACAGGTTTGTCATTTTAATTTAGGCACTACCTATTCAACATGGTTTTACTACTGGGTTTTTTTTTTCTACTTCTGTTCTTCCCCCACTGTTTAGATAAGGTCAGCTAAAATGTCAAGAAGATGAGAATACTATGTAGTTAAAATTGTATCAATGGATCTGATTTGCTATTTAAATGAAATGGACATTACATATTCACTGAAGGGTATAACTTAGTCTTTAAAAAAGAAATTTAAGTCAAGGAAATAATACCATTTTATATTTATTATTTTATGTAGGAAATGCTGTACATTTTGGAGTGGATGTTATACTTGATTTTGTAACACCTGCTGCATAGTGTATGAAAAATGAATGGCCTAAATTAACAAATCATAGCAATCAAATAGGTTTTTTCTTCGTAGGAATAAAATACACAGTCAAAACTTATGTTTTGATAGTTTTAATGTCACTTCTTTTTGGTGCCTATTTCTCTACCTCCACTGTTACAAGAAGGAGCATGAACAGCTTGCTAAGTAAAAGCCAACATTGTTAGATTTAGAGCAAACAGTGGCTGCAAATGAAACAATCGTGTTCTTTCTTTTGTTTGATGGAGAGCCAGAAATGTGTGCTTCCATTTTATATGTAGTGTCCACACTCAATACTGACTGAAAAATATTTTAAGCATTATATTTGAAGTGTGAAATACAGTGTAGTAATTTTGTTTGATACTGCTTTCACAGAGTACTATAATTCACATATAATTGGAATTATTTTTCAGGCCTACTCAGTTACTGAGTAAAACAGTGTTCAGTCACATCTGGGTTTTGGTGTAGGCTTTCTCTTTTGCCCTTATTGCTGCTTGTATTGCTGTATTATAATAAATAACTTGAACCACGATCTCAAAGTAAACTCAGATGAAACCATTCAAATGTAAATAAGATCCTTTTTAAAACTTGATGTATCCTCCCTTTTCGTTTGTTTGTAAGCTTTGTATGTTTGTTACTACTGCTACTTACTTGGCATAGCAAGGAAAATCAATGATCTCCATACTTATGGGCACAATAAGCCTGTTTTAAGGTGCATCTTGAACATTTCCTCTGGTTCTCTGTTATCATCCTGATCTCATTCTTGTATGTAAAAATTCTACAGCACCCGGGAAAAGTTCATGTTTTGTGCAAAACCGAAATACATATGCACTAAATTGTATGCATATAAGTTACTTTTATTACTGGAACACCTTGTCTGATTTAATGTATCATGTTTCAGATTTTATACTGTAACTTCAAGTTTAGGACACTGCATTACATGATTGTGTACCTTACTAAATGGAATTTAAAAAAATTAGAACAACAGCCTTCAAGTATGAGCACCCTATTCAGTTTTGGCACTTTAAATTCTATTTGGTCTTGGTGACATTATGGTTTCTAAACTAATGGGCCAAGTAGACTGAAAAAAAGTGTCACCAAAAATGCATATCCTCATACACTACTTGTCTATTACGAAAACTTCTAAGTGATCAAAAGAGAAATTTTGTCAGTTTTTCATATGTGTAAAATTCAACTGGTCATGTATAATCATCCCTTTTTTCCCATTGTTGATAATGCATCTCTTCTATGGTGTTTCCACTTTGAGGCTTTCGAGTGTCTCATGCCACAGAGTAATTGCAGCAATACTAAATGGAACGTTTTCTCAGTGAGTGTTCTTTATGGCCACTACAGGGAGGAACAAGAAGCTGGAGTTCCCTTTCATGTCACAAGAGGAAATTGAGGATGTTTTAAAGAACCGCATGCAGGATTGCCCTGAGGAACTTATTACAGACATTGCTGAACATCTAAGAAGGTAATTTCAATAATTTCTCTCGAGTTAGAAAATTTGTGATTCACTTCAGATTAATCTACACTTCAGTGTGTTTTCTTGCTTAGAAGAAGAGAGTGCTTTGTTGATAGATGTGAAAAACAATACTCTTTTTCTGTACAGCTCCATGTTACACGTCTTATGTGTACGTGCTATACATACTTGCATACTTACATACCATACGTACTATAACCTTAGAACATCTGCCATTAAGTATATTTTAATTTCCTTGTGGGGTTTTTTTCTGATTTTCATAATTTGCTTTTTGTTTATTTCACCATTCTGTAGGGTTCGTATCCCCGTCATTTACTACATAATGAGGTCACTTTCTCTATTGCTGATATATTTGGGAAAACCTTGTACAGTTTCACACTTTGCTCAATGTTTTCTTCTTTCCTGTTCTAAGACCTTTGACAAAAACTTACCAGGAAGTTGTGCGTTCTGTTTTTACGTCTTCAACATCTTCCTCTGGAGCCAACAGAAGACAGGCTATGAAGGACTTACAGGAGGAATTCTCAAACTTGTACAACAACATTCGGTTATTTGAAAAGGGAGCAAAGCATTTCACAGGTACAAAATGTATACTTTGAAAAATTAATATGCTCCTTCAAGGATGTTAAATTTATTCCAGAATCTAAATTGAAGCTTAGACAGGAACAAGTTTAAAAAGGAGAATCTAGAAAGAAAAAACTAGAGATGTGTTTGGTATGTCTAACAGTGCTTTTATGCTGAAGTGCATTGCTTTGCACAGGAATTGTAATACATTCTCTTTATTTCATATCCATGTTCTGTTCTATCTTATGTCAAGGTAACTGTGTTCTTGTCTTTCCTTCCCAAGTGTTTGCATTCCTTCCAATTTTTCAGTGTCTAGGTAAAAAAAATAAAAAAAATAAAAAGGAAAAGATTAGTAAGCTCACTTTATTCTGTCAGCTGTGCCACTAGTGAAAAAATTGAATACCATCTGATTCTAAGAAGCTGCTGTTTAAACCTTATAGGTTTGATACTGAGAGTAGCTGCTGACTGAGGATAGTCTGTCAGATTCGTTTTGCAGGAGGTTATTCTGTAAGGTGTGACAGAAAAGTTAGCATTAGGAGAATACTATAGACATATCTAAGATTCTCTGCTGTATTCAGCTTTCTCCTAGAATTTTCCCTGTGAAAATCTTCTAGCAGAAAGGAACATCAGCAAAACAACCTGTTTTGGAAGAGCCTTTGTTACCATTAGCCTTTGTTCTTGGACATGTATTCTACTGCCTCTTTTTTTTTTCCCAAATTCCACTATTTCAGTCTTAAATTCACGTGGCTGTTCTTCTATTTAATTGCTTGTCCTGCAGAATTTTCCTTTTATACTCTTGACTTGATCAATAGCAGTGGTTCAGAGGATTGTGTAGGGACTAGTTTGTTGCTTGTACAGATACATCTTCGAAATACTAGCAGTGCATTAAAATGTTCTTACAGACCTGAAAGCTCACATTTTTCACTGAATGATGTTCCTTAAGAATCTTGTCAGAGAAAGTGAGGGATGTTATCTTCATGTATGCAGATAATTTTCTCATACAACTCATGGTTGGTAAGAGTCCACGGTTAAGAAGATGCTGTGATAACATCATAGGTAACTATAATAAATAAATTTAATCACTTATTTCTTTTAACAGATGATACTCTTGCCAAACACCTGTTGAAGACTCTGTGTACAGACATTACAAATCTGGTTTTTAACTTCTTGGCATCTGAGTCAATGATGACAACAGAAAATTA
This sequence comes from Luscinia megarhynchos, assembly GCA_034336665.1. Classification (NCBI taxonomy): domain Eukaryota; kingdom Metazoa; phylum Chordata; class Aves; order Passeriformes; family Muscicapidae; genus Luscinia; species Luscinia megarhynchos. Next base: position 38,891,696 of record CM067565.1, read on the forward strand.
CTCTACAATCACAAGTGAGGTACAGGAATAAAAGTTCCTTTCTAAAAGATTAAAGTAGATCAGGGATGTTTGTTTAATAAGTAATTGCTTCTCTTGACATATGCCTAAATCTAAAAATACAATTAATATTACAGATTATATCCATTCTTGTCCCTAACAGGGCAGAATCAAGATTTTAGGTAAACTGCCAGAAGATACCAAAGGTCCTTTAACTAAACTACATACTTCTCTGAATGGCAAGGTAAAGTTAATCGAGATCATCAGATACTCTGTTTTGCTGATACAGTGCTAGTAAGTAGCTGATACACATAGTGTAGTACATAACCACTGCTGCTGTGAAGGATGAAGGCAAAATAATATCTCTATTTGTGTAAGGCAGTGAGAGAAAGTGTGTTTTCCTATCTGTGAATTTTTAGAGATGAAAAGGTGATCTTAAATTTTGGTGCTGATAATCACCTTTGGCTCCTTGCTGCTGTTGAAACCCAGTGTGCCTTTCATGGGCAGGTGAGAAGAGTGAAAACTGAGCGAGAATCTCCAGTGTGAAGTGTTTGATGTTTCTTGTGTTTTGTTCCCAGAGTTCTTGCTTGTTTTCCCATATATTTCTTAACTGGTAAAATTACAGATATTGTTAAAAAACCCAAATATTCAGATTTAGGCAGTATAGGCACAAGGAGAGTTATTTATTATGCAAAAGGCTGTATTGAGGTGTTTCTTAATAAAAAATATATCTGTAAGTAATTGTAGAACATGTATTCATTTTTAATTTTATTTCCAAGACTAATAAATTACAGTTTGGGTTAGTATTTAAGTATATGAACTGTTGTAAGATGAACAAAGGCAATTTCTACTAAATACGTGTTACTTTCTGTTTTTCTATAGTTTATTTCAAGTGTATTCACAGTCATCTTTCGTGTGATTAATTGTGAACAGTAGTTAAAGTTTTTTACAATCTGCAGACACAGATTAAATATTTATATTATCTTTAATAGAGTATAGAAGATTTTCTTTCGTGCCTTGATTCTGCTGTGGATATTTGTGGTATTATGGTGAAAAAAGGAGACAAAAAGAAAGAAAGGTACCTTAATTTTATTATTCTATGAAATGTGGCTATATTGCTGCACAAATACTGGATGGTTAGTATGGGAGCAGTCATACTCAAATGTGTAAGATTTTCCAAACTGCTTAACTGAAAAATGGATAGTCAAGCAGTTCTAAATCCATGGGAGAAGGAGAAGAGGAGAATTCACATTTAGCTAATTTTCTTGGCTCGCTACTTTCTGCGGTATAGTGTATAAATTCCCTGGAGGTCTTTCAAAATCTGAGCTATGCCAGTGATTGTTTGGTTTTTTTATTATTCATGTTTTGGAAGTCCACATAAATCAATGGTCAGAGGAGAAAATTTAAATTCATTGATGTCAAATAAGTTTTAGCATCTGTGATCAACTACTATATGATAGAATCATAAAATCATGTTTTTGTTTAATATGTTCTTGTTCCTTAGGCAAGTCCTGTTTCAGCATAGACAAGCTCTGATTGAACAGCTCAAAGTCACAGAAGATCCAGCTCTTGTTCTGCACCTGACATCAGTATTGTTATTTCAGTTTACAACTCACTGCATGCTTCATGCACCAGGAAGATCAGTACCACAGATCATTAATTTCCTAAGTGGCAAGATCCCAGAGGTATTCTTTTCCAGCTTTTTAAGGGGAAATGACTTGTTTTCTACAACAGAACATGAAAGTTGTGCATTACACTATTTTTGCTGCATACACCCAGCACTGTTGGTTTTCATGTCTAAACATTACTTATGTACAGAATATACAATTCCTCTGATCTGTACTGAATTGCAAACCTATCTTTTCAGGGATCTGTCCTCAATTTTTTTTATAAAATTTAAAAATCAATCTGTTATTAGTCCTTTGAATTAAGTATAGTGACAGCTCTGTCTTGAGGGATGTTATGGTTTTTACAACTGAACATTTTTATGTCTCTCTTCTGAGCCTAGAGTATGGTTGCTTTTTAAACTTTTCTAATGCAGTTTTAAAGAAAGGTGTACCTCTTCAAGAGCAAATACATTGAGATTCTGTATTTTATACGGCCAAAACTGGTGATGTTTACTAACTGCATTAATGCAGTCAGTGGTTAATTGTCCTGTTTTTGCAGCATGGGTGCACTTTCAGTTTTCTGCCTCTTTGAATGTTTCTTGGAATTTAGGTTATCAAATACTTCATTAGAAATGTTTTTTTGTATCACAAACTCTCTTTGCCCAAGAATGGGAGAATGCTTTTTAAAAAATGTCATCTTTAATTATAGGTCTGTCTACCTTCTCTGTAACATTGACATCCGCTGGGTTTATTCTCACTTTTTGTCCTCAGGATCAGCATTCATTGATAGTCAAATACCATGGATTAGTGGTGAAACAATTGACCAGCCAGACTAAGAAAGCTGAACACGGAGAGGGTGACACAAAAGATAACATGGAAGAGGAGGAAGGAGCAGAAAGCATTCGAAAAGAGCTCCAGGAAATCACTACCTCTATTAAAGATCTTGTTCTCAGACCTAGGAAATTTTCTGTAACAGAGGAATAAAACTGTTACTCAGCACATCCATCTCCATGATAGTCAGACTTTATTTTCTTTTATGCTGGAAAAAAGGGACAACATAATGCTTGACAGACTTAAAATTTGGCCTATGATAGTTTTCCAGTCACAGCTGGAGGACACAGTTGCTGGGTGATGGTGGCAAATGCAATTTTGTTACTTCTGCAGTGTACTTTTAACGCATTAATGTAGATATGGCACAACACAGTTGTGGATGCTTTGGGTATGAAACCAATGGGTTTTAATTGGCATCCTCATGTGAGACCTCAAGAAATTACTCTTCAAATAACAGTGTATTTTGTTCCATACACGCACAGGATGATAGTTCTATTTCTCTGATTTGGAATTGTAGTGAGATAAGGATTGCATATAAATGTCTATCTTAATTTCAAATACTGGCTTTGAAACATACTCTGGTACCTAACAGCACACCAACAAAGGCCTTCTTTACGCTGTGTCATTAGTGAATGTTTTCAGTTTCTGTTCACTGGTCTGCAATCATAAAAACATTTTGAGTACAAGTGGATATTGATAAACTTAAGGGAAGTGACCCGCTACTGGTGGGAGTTTCAAAATGTACTGAATGTTCATGAACATCAGCACACTCATATTACTGATGTATTCTGCTAACATCTGAAATGGCTGTTCATTTAAAACTTGTGATTCAGAGGAGGTAACATTCTTTTGCATTGTTATTTTGGGAGCAGATAAATCTGTTACACTTGCCATATTGTACATGCCAGGTGTTAATTCAACAGACTTGTTGAGTGCTTAGTCCAGTTCCCATAGCAGATAGAAGTATTTGTTTTCATTCTGTCAGCCTTTGAGAGAACTTGTGGTGTTCCGTTTATCCTGAGTTTCTTGAAAATAATTTAGTTAATGATCTTTCTACATAAGCTTTATAGACAAAAATACTGCTTCCCTCAAGTTTTTTTCCAGCATGAACAGTACTTTAAGTCTTCAGGAAAATGCAAAAATGTGAAAAATTGAGTTCTATCACTATTAATGCCATAATTCTTGTATGATAAATATACTTCTAATTTATTTTTAAGAGAGGATAATTTTCAAACTGGAAATATCTAAGTTCTGTTACTTCAGTAATAGCCATTGATTTCACGTATGTAATTTCAAGGGATTTGCTTAACCTCAAGGTTGAGTAATAAGAGATGAAAAATGGTCTTTTCACTAAAAATGTGATTCACCCGTCCTTGCCAAAACTGATGCTCAAAGAGGGTAAATTCTGTGCAAATTCTGCTCCATTCAAATTTTTCTGTTTTCCAACAATTCTCATACTCTGTGAGCTTGATCATAAACATATCCAAGCCTGAAATCGCAACAATTGAAAGTCGAAGAGGCCAGATATGAAACCCCAGTAACAGAGTAACAAATGTTAAGGTAATTTTGATGATGTAAACAATAGAGTTTTACACAGATTTAAAAGGCAGTAATGTTTAACTGTTCATGCCCATGCTGATCTTTTATCAGCTGTAAGGCAAGAACACATAAGGCACAAGCAAAGGTAGTTGTTTCTCTTTCCTTGGCGGGAGGTTATAGCAGCTGACAGTAAGACAGTGAGGAATAAAAGATGGAAAATATTCAGGTTGTTGAAGTTTGTATGCAGGGAATGGGTTTGATTTAGTGTTATTTAACCAGAATAATTAATAAGTTCCTATAATGAATGTAAACAATTTTATATTACATTGAGCTCTTTTGTAAATAATATGCCGTATGAAATTCTGTATGCAAATAAGAAATTATTTTAATAACATTAAATGATGAAGTATTTGAAGAGCATTCTGTTTACTTCACCAGTGCTTGATCATCTTGCAACTTGCAGCTTTCAAACAGCTATAGGTAATATGCACTGTTAGACTTAACACACTGTTCTGAGTGTCCCTGTTTCTTTGTTTGGTAGTGTTTTGTGCTGGTATAGTAACGAACTTACTACAGAATTTACTTTATCATGTGTTCAACTTGCTATATTCCAGCCTATGTTATAAGTAGGATTTAAAAAACAGATTCTTTGAAGTAGATACAATGGAAGCACTACTGTTCAGTGGTATCTTCTGGCTACTAATGGAATACAAGGAGACTGAATTTTAAGTTTACCTGGGAAAACTGTCACAGGGATTTTTTCTTGATTTGGAAATTCAGTCTTTAGTTTATGATACAGAAGAATATCTCCTGTAAGAGAAAGAAAAAGAATTTTGCTAATTCACAGGTTTTTTTTCCCGCTGCCTAGGAGGAATATATGTGTTAGGAAGAGTAATCTTGTTTTACAAAATCAGAAGTACAGTTGACAAAACAAAAATGCCCTTTGGAATTCTAGGAAAATGAAAGGCACTACCAAGTACACAAATTAACACTTTTACTCTGGTTTCAAGCATGTCAGCCCCTCACCTTCACTTGTGCTGTCTAAACACCACCATTATATTTTTAATCTCATAAACTAACATGTATAGATGCAGTATGCGTCTATACACAACCACTTGACTAATGTTCTCACAACCTTGTTTGCTGCTACTCTCTGGAGTGGATGCAGTAGCCATAGGTAGAGTAATACCTGCCTCAGCAACAGCCTTGCCTTTCCTTCTTAAGTGGCAAAAGATGACTTTTGTAGTTGGTTACTTGCAGATATGCTGGAAATAAGCAAATTGTTGCTCTGTTATAACTTTCAACTGTCATTTCATAGCTTCTTAAAAAAATTTGGCCCAGGTTTCTGGATAATATCACTGGGTTTTGTTGTCTGCATGAATCCATCTGAGAGCTTGTTCATATAAAACTACAGTAGTTCTGTTCTCTGTAGGCTCATGAGTAAGGCTAGTCAAGCAGTAGTTGCTCCTTTGAATGCTTTTGCTAGCAACAGTAGGCCAAGAAAGTGGAAATTTCTACAAATCTGGGTAGATGGGGTTTCTTGTTCAGTAGGAAGTTTAGTGCCCTTGCAGATGACAGAAGAGAGACTGTGGTGGGTCAGACTGAAGGTCAGTGTAGCCCAGTGTTATGTCTCCAGCAGAGGCTAAAAGTGGGTTCTTAGAGAGGAATATAAAAACAAGAAATATAGTATTTCTTCTTTGAGTGCTTTCTGAGCCTCCAAATCCATGCTGCCCAAACTTTTTGAACAAATGTACTTCATTGTAGATACTCTCTGCTAGCCCAAATAACAAAACATACTCAGTAAATGCTAAAAATATTTTGTCAGGAAAACAAAGTATTTTTTTAGGAATTGTTGAGGAATGCCATCTCTTTGAGGTTTTGTTCTTTAAAAATGAGAATTCTAAATTGGAACAAATAACTTGGAGCAGTTTAAGGGGAACCACCATTTGCTTGATGAGTTTCCCAAATCCTCAACATGAAGAGGAAGGTAGGTCAAGACAGGTCGTGTTGGGAGACAGATAAAATAAGCTGGTTTGTATTTCAGGAGGTTCAGAAAGTGGTGTGGGAGCTGTAAGAGAATCATCTAACCAATAATCTGAAGAAACAACAGGATTTTTGTGACCTCCTCATTTATACTTAATTTGTACCTGTTGGGAAAAACCTTGATTCTCTTTTAGGTGTTTCTCTGGGCATGTCTTTTGTTAATAGAGTTGTTATCTCTATCTACAACTTAGGCAAATTTGAGGGTAGTCTTTGAAGTATAAGGAAAGTGATGTGCTGTAGGACACCAAACTTCTCGTCCTTTGCAGCAAGAACATATTGTGTTAGTATTTCTAAGTGTCATTAGTTCTCAACAGATCTGCTTGAGAAATACTTCTGTCTGGATCTGATTTTTGAACTTGAAAAGGTACTTGGTTAAGAACTACACTATCAGGGTTTTTTTTCTTTTCTTCCTGGGAGGAAAGACAAGAGAAAACTATTTACAATTCTCATTCTAGACTCAAATTTGCACCTAATTCGTCCTCTCCTCAATCTGCTAAAATCACGGGCTTGAAATGAAAGGTGGTTGGTATAAATAAAGCTTACAGCACAAATTAAAATAGGAGGAAAGAGATCAATCTTGTTTAAGTAATGACTAGATGTCTGGAGAGGTTTAACAAGACTACAAGCAGAGATCATTGGGTCTTGGCAATAGTAGTCAGAGGATCAGTCTTAACAGTGAGACACTATCTAGACACAGATAAACTCCAGAACATGTCCAGATTTGGCAATTTTACCAAAGTACTCAGATAACGTAATGCATATTTAAACTACTCAAACATTTCTTTTTTTCTTCTATCTCTGATACTGAACAGCTCCCACCCACTTGACGTTATAGACCAAGTGATTCAGATCTATTGGCTCTTGGTTGTGGAAAAATCTGCCTTGAGGTCAGTTGTGGTTCATACCACAAGCAGCCATCCTTTCTTCACTCTGCCTAACTTCAGCCTGTTTTTTCAAATGGACTCAATGTCTTTACTTTCAGCTGCACTTGATTAAGGGTCTGCATAGAGTCATATGCAGAGTATAAGGGCCTCTGAGCGCTCTGTGCATGCAGGAGTCTGTCTGTGAAAGCTGGCCCCTGTGGGGTACAAGCAGAAAGCAAAGGACATGGCTGTGACTCAAAAGCCACAACGGGAATACTGAGAGAGAGCCTAGAGGAGTCCATTGCTGCCACGCTGATGGAACCCTGTGTGAACACCTTCCCACAGCCCAGAAAATGCTTAAGGCGTGTCAGAACTTCTGAGTTTGGCTATGTCCCTGAACATCTTTCCTGAAATGAGGAGTTTTTTTTCCTGCCACCCCCCCCCCCATTTCCTGTACACAACAATTAGACTTTAGTAATTGCAACTTTTCTTTTTCTTTTCTGATTTACAAGCCCACACGAGGCCTTTTGGATTCATTTTACATGAACCACTGTGTATCTGGGGATGAATAATGTTCTATCTTTCTTTTTTCCCTTTCACTGAACACTTTTGTTTTTTAACAGAAATGCCTTTTTTCTTTTGAGAACTCTCAGAAATATGTTCCTTTAAGAACCTCCTACATGGTATGTATTTGCAATTTGTAAACACAGCATGTCAAAGAATGATTTGATTCAGTGGTGAGGCAGTCAGATATTTGCGTGTCATGAGGTCTAAGGGAAACAAACTGACCCTCAGCCTTCCCCCACCCAGGCAAATTCTGAAGGGACCCTCAAATAGCTCTGGCAAAGTGTTCTGTTTCTTTTGGACTTGATGAATCCTTGTTTCTGCGAAGACATGTAATTATTTCTTCCTTTATTTTGCTGCGCAAGTTACCAAGAGAAGCAGCTTAAAACTAAATGTGAGTATTGAGGCTTTTTTCCATTATTCCTTTATGTGATAATCTTTAAACATGTTAGTATGGAAAGTGCTTAGTTTAATATTCTGAGCAAGTATGCAGGAAGTTTTTCCTCACAAAACTGCTGAATAAATAAGATGCAGACTTCCACATATATATTTTTGGTTTTAATTTTGTGTACCTAAAGAGATACCACACTTAATAAATAATTAAAAATATTTTTTATTAATTCTTTTCATTGTACTAATTGGCTCAACCACTGATTTGTGGAAAGATTTTTTTAGGATTTCCTTTGTAAAGAGATGAGGATAAGTTTTGTTTACTCCAAAGAACCATCCGTCAAAAAATGAATATGCTGTTTCCCATTACAGTTTTATCTCCTAGCAAGCTTTCATAGCTATTTGCTTTTGCAAGAAAAAAATCTAAATAGTGTCTTTTCTGTTAAGTCACTTGTTTCTAGAATAAAGCAATTTTAACACCTAATTTGGATTGTTCTTGATTTTGGAATAAAAACATTTTTCAAGCTGTTTTTTATAAGAAGCCAAAATATTGCTGTAAACAACAAGTACCATCTCCACATTCTCCCTTCATAAGACGCTTTATGTTATCTTTATTTTTAGAACCATAATTTTATTTGGAATTTACATTTAGAAATGAAGTTTCAGATGTCTTTCTTTTGTGTTAATGTTTTTCTTCTTTTTGTGCAATAAGTAGTTGTTTGTACAGTTGCAGAACCAACTGTAGTGGATTTGATATATTAACATTATAACAGATTGCTGATGGTCATCCCATGTAATTTTACTGCAGGATCAGGAAAGTTACTTTGACTCAAGGGTGTTTAATTGGTAGAATATTGAGATGATACTAAGTTGGGTTAAAGAAAAATTAATTTAAAAGCTGCTTAAAAGAGATTCTAATGTATGGTGTCTCCAAATTATTTGACAGCAGTTGGAATTTATAAAGCATTTATTTTTGGTAGGACACATGTTCCGTCGGCTCTCTACCAATAATCCCAGCTTTTTCATTTATTTTCCCTTACCGGACTTTTATTTCTCAAAGGGAAGGTTAAAAACTTTTAATATTGCCTAACCATGGAGAGACAGAAAGAAATATTTTAACCAATCCCAAAATCAGAGGGTGAAATTCCAAACCTGTTGGAAGGAGCAACCCTCCTGCTGACCCAAGCTCTAGATGCCATCAGGGCTTTTAGATCACCTGGAGAGTAAATGTGAGCTGAGTTTTTCTCCACACTTCCCTGCCAGTTTAGGGTAAATGATGCTCATAAATTAATGATTTCTAGTTCAGCTGTTCTATTGAAATCTCTAGAGCCCTAAGTTTGGAAGCTGGCACGGTGAAGTGCTGCTGATGCTTCCACTTGGGCTGCTGAGGCTGAATTCACTCTTCTGGGAAAGGGGCATGCAGCCCTTATGAGAAAGAAGCTGTGAGCTCCTTGTTTCATACATTTGTGTTTTCCTGTAAAATGTCGGAGGGATCAAGTAAGGAACATTTTTGTGGAAATATGCAAACATGACTCCAAGAAAACAAGTTAATAAAACTCCTTGACATAAATTCTGTAGCAGAGATTAAAATGAAGGACAAGACTCCAAAGGGAAGCTACATTGCCTTAGTTCCTTCATAATGATGGCTACCTTTAATTTCTGCTTGAAATCACCCTGGAGAGGAATTTATATCTTTCCCTTAGCTAAAAAAAGTGCCTTGCTTATTAGCTTCAGCAGGTTTAAGCTAGTTTTTGTGAATATCCCCATTCTCTGTTGCCGTGTACTGCATGCCAGCTATCACCCCTACCTGTTCCCCTTTCTTAAGAGTTTTCTTTGATTCTACTTCATTCATGCTAGTATGCTACTTTTCTTCCCAGCTATGGTTGCCTTTGAATTTGTTCAAGGTTCATGTAAAAGGACTGGTTAATTCTTGCACATCTCAGTGTAGTGTGGGTAATGGATCTGAAAAGGCTGTCCTAGCTGGTGGCTGGCCTCAGACTTAAGAGGCTTTATCAGTCAGGAAAATGTTAATCTTTCTGTAATGTGTCTTTGTGCATAGATAGCAGAATTAATAGCAAGAATGGCCAAGTGCCAGAGGATGGTGTAGTTGTTGACAGAACATTTTGCTTAAGAGTATTCATCATAACCTCAGAGTCATAAAGGACAATTGCAAAGTGCACAACTGGAACATTTTATTACTTCAGCTAAATTTGGAAGTGTTTTCTACCTCTAGCACTGGGAGCTGACCAGTTGGCAACCTTTGCACACTGCTTTTAACTATCCCACGCCAGGGCCATGGATACAGCTGATGAGCAGACCCATCTCATGGCAAAGGTGCAGTGAGCCTTTTGTTACCACTGTTACAGCAGGTTTGCTCTCTGACCTTGAGCAAGTCAATTGCTTTGCTTTGACAAGTATTAACCTTTTCTGTAGACAAGTAACTCACAAACGTGTTTTAGGATTAATCTATTCGTGTTGTTAGAAAAGCATTATGATACCTTTGGAAGGAAGGCTGTAAAATACCTCAGAGGTTTAGGTTTTAATTCTGTTTATCTGGCCCATAACAGCCCATAGCATTAGGCTTAAACATGCTTATCAAGCTCACTCTTTCTCAAGTGAGCTCTTCAAATTTCAAATTCAGCCACATCACTATTCATTTATGTACTAAAACATGCAAAACTGTGGCATAATTAGCATTCAAAAATCTAACTTGCATGGGAAGAAATGCTTAGAGTAAAAATTATTCCACGCTGGTCTTCTAATTGGCAATCTTTGTTTAGTTTGGTGCTTGAAAATTGAAAAGCATTGAGAAATATTTCAAATTAAAAGCTCAAACAGTTTGGGTTTGTTGTTTTTCTTTATTAAAATACAGTAGCAGAATTCTTAATTTGTTTGATCATTTGCTTAGGCTTTTTACTGAGAACTTTTAATAAATTTTCTATAAATAAACAAAAAGTCTTTGGTTTGTATTTGTTCCTTGGTGCAATTTCTGGCACTGTGTTCCACTCTCCCCCTCCTCTGACCAACCCTTTTCACCACAGCTGATCAGAATTATGGTCTCTGAGCACCATCCTCTACCAAAACCAGTCAAATCTATTTGAGGTTTGCAAAGATGGTTGTTGCTACATTCTTCACATCATCACTAGTATGAGTCCACACCAACCAACTGTTCCACAATATCCTTGAGTTAAATTACATGTTCTTAAAATGTTCTTTAATGTTAGAAAGCAATTTCTTTAGTCTTACCAGATTTCCTCCAGCATTCTAGGATTTAGTGATAGGTATTTTTTGTTTGAAGCAAATGTTGACTTTCTTGGGTGTTCAGATAAACTTTAGCCTTAATTTTCCTTCAATCAGATAGGTCAATCCTACACTGGAAGCAATTTTTAGATAGCATGTATTTATAATCATAGAAAGAAATTCATGTTGCCAAAAACAGAATAACAACAACAACAAGGACTTTTTCATATATCAGGACATTACAAAAATCCCAGCAGGGCAGTTACTGAAGGGTCGATAACCTCACATCATAATAAAGAAAGACAGAATACCATGGTCTACTAATTTTAAATCATAGCCACTTTTAGACTATTTTAAATAGAAAGAAAATGTTTAGTGTGTGGTGCAGAGACTTTAAGGCTTAAGGGAAATGTTGGGATACCCAGTCGCAGAATTGTTCTGCAGATTTTATCTCCAAGGTAGGCAGGCCAGGTAATGTAAGAGTCACAAAGGCTTCAAGTAGGAGCCCAGGGCTGAATCTCTGTAAGGACTGGACGTTGTTGCTGCCACAGGATGTGAGGATTCAAGTTAAAACTGAATCAATGCCATGTTATCCCCTATCTTGTTTGACAGCACATTATCTACTCAACTGCCCAAGACTTCAGAGGTCTTTAATTAACATTTTTTGCCTACTTAGTGGATGATGCACAAAGTCACATATTTAAGGAGCAAAAAAATGGAAAACCACTTTTTTTTCTGTATTTGTCCTAGTGACGCTGTTACTTTTCCTCCCTGGTAGAGGACAAACAAAAAGCCAAAGATCTCCACTCCCTGCTCTTCTTTCTACCAGCCCCCCTCCTAAAAGGGTTCTCCTAAAAGTGTTCACTGCCTTCAAAATTCCTGTTGTGAGACCACTTCTTAAACTGTTTTTACATTGGGAGTCCATATATGTCCTTTGACTGTGCTAGAATGAAATGTGCTGGATAACTATCAACAGTGAATATAGGACATGATGTAAAAGAATGTGTATATCTGAATATTTAATTTTTTTTTGCCCCAGGTCAAAAGCCAGCAGGCTGTCCTTGATGCATCTACATAGATAAACTTAGAAGGTTTTCCTGTCCACAGTGTGTTTAAAGCACCCAGGACAGGAAATAAAAGCAAAAAGCCACCCTGCTATAATTCCACATCATTGATGATATGCACACACAGCTGAATTGCACTATTTTGTAACTGCAACCTTGGTGCAGGTGCTGAGCCTTCATAACTGAATTGTGCATAGCACTGCCCAAAAGATAAGAGCACACCAACCCTAAACTGCAGAATTAAACCCTAATCCAGAAACTGTTAAATCGCTTAATCTGGCATCCATTAATTGAGATAAATTATTCAGCTACATTAATTTGCACACAGATGCCAGTGTTCTAAGTGATCCTTTTTAAGAGAAGACATAGCAGGTGGTCATGCAACACTTCGAGGGAACCAGAAAAAAGGCAAATAATCTGTTGAAGAATACCCACAGCATATTTTCATGTTGGTTGTTTGTTGTGAGCTCTCCTAGATACCTTTCTCACCATCTGTCTCAGTTTTATCATATAACCAGCTCATTACTGTAAAAAATGGTAGAATACAAAGAGTGACATTCCTTTCAGATTTTCTTTACCAGATTAAATGCTTCATAGTCTGTCTACCTAGCAGATGCAATATGTGCATATGTATTTTAATATGCTGTTATTATTATATCTCTGTATTCCAAAAACCAGTGTAACTGCAGAGCATCATTAGTGCTAAATATCATATCCATACCTACTATGTTAATTGTCATAAAAAATCTAGAGTCCATAGGTAGGGATCAGGTTGTTCATAGCTCTCTCTAATGTTTCTGCTTACTCCTCTCCTTGTTGCCCAGAGAAGGTGTGGATGCTCCATCCTGACAGTGTTTAAGGCCAGGCTGGATAGGGATCTGAGCAACCTGGTCTGCTGGGAGGAGGGGGGTTGGAAATAGGCAATCTTTAAGGTCCCTTCCAACCCAAACCATTGCATTATTACTTGATCCTATCTCTTGGAATTGCCCATCTTGAGGCCTGTTTTCCCTTGGGAAGGACTGGAGAGTAAGACAGCAGTGGTCACCCCAAATATCTCTCATATAATGGGAAGACATTTGCAGTGCTACATTTGCAGTGGCAGCATTTCTTAGACTGTGCAGCACTGGCTTTACAAACAGTGATTTCTGGTGTAATAAGCAGGCTAGGATTTGTCTGCAGAGCCACATCATCCCTATTTTCAGAGATGAGCTTGATAAGAAAGGTGGCAGCCAAGCCTGATAGAGCACTGCGAGCAGCAAAACTGTCCTATGGAATATTTGGCCTACAAATCAAAATACCTGGGAACAATGATGATTTAAGTAGAGATCTTAAATACCAGTATTACTGACAGTAGCCTTTGCTTTTCCTAAGCTGTAATGTCATTTAGCTCATCACAATCTCGTAACAAAGCTGACATTAGAAAATTTTAGATTTCATTCATTTTGATAAGGTGTCATCCTTTTAATAAAAGAGTGCTGTGTCTTGGTTTATATTTTTCCTCATAGAATTAGGTCAGGTTGGCATAGCACAGCTGGAGATAAGAGGAAAAGCCACTGCAGTAGATGCTTGATTATCACTTGGGGAATTTACTTTTGGGTTTGGGGGAAGCAAGTCTTTCTTTTTTTAAACAGTGTAATGAAAATCCTTTCCAATTTTAGCTTGTTGCTAGCAATGCTGCTGCTGATGATCTTTATATTTTTACTCATTTTATTTCTTAAAGCAATTCTAAGTAGGTCACAAGCTTTTAAATAACCCTTCTAGAAAACGTTGTGCTGTACAGTCAGCTGTAGCTTTTGGGTTTTTTTTAAAGGATTGTAATTCATGTGATGCACCCCTTCTCACACAATAGAGTAATCTTCATCCACCTTGCTATTCCTGAAATAAAATGTAGGGGTAAGAAAATCTGATCTCTACAGCTAAAACATCTGCAAAGACAAGAAATTACATATTTTTTCATTAAGACCTTAAAGATCACTATCAGAATCAATATTCCCTATTGAAGTTCTTTTACTTGTTAGTTACTAGTTACTTGTTAGTGGCAAGACTATTTTGTTTGGTGATCTCTGGGCACTTCACTCACCCTTGTATCACAGGTATCATTTCTTTTTACTGCTGTTTTTCCCAGGAAAGCTTTCAGTCCCAAAGGCAGGCTTGTGTCACTTCCAGGCAGGTGTGCCCCTGCCTGGTGGTGTCAGTGTATGGCTGAGATGCTGCTGTTTCCTTGGGGCACTTCTGCCCAGCTGTGCAGGCATTTTGTGCAGATGCTGTTCTTGCAGAGATGGTTCCAAAGTGCTCATCTGATGCTGCTCCCTGCCAGTATCCAAAGGGAGCCTAGAGGGAAGCTGGAGAGGGACTCTTCATCAGGCACTGCAGTGATAGGACAAGGAGTAATGGGTACAAACTGAAAGATGGGAAATTAATTATAGACATTAGGAAAAAATTCTTAACTGTGAGGGTGGTGAGGCACTAGAACAGATTGCAAAGAGAAATTATGGATGTCCCACCCCTGGAAGTTTTCACAGCCAGACTGGATGGGGCATTGAGCAACTTGGTCTAGTGGGAGGTGTCCCTGCCCATGGCATTTGGAGTTGGAACCAGATAATCCTTAAGGTCTCTTCCCACCCATAAAATTCTATAAGTCTATGATTTGCACAGTAGGGATGAACTCATTGGTGGAAGTCCCAGATCAGACTTCAGAGCATGTCTTCATTGTAACTTCCACTTTCTGTTTATTTAAACGCTTTTTGAAGTACCATTCATTTTTTCCTAGCCATGGATTGTATGTAAGTGTCAAGGCAAGAAATGAAAAAACAGGCATCTACAAGAGACCTGTATTGTTGTTATGAGAATGCTCCCACTCCTGCTCTAACGATACTGAGGGTTTGTGGAGACTTTTACCCTCCCTCTTCTGCCATTCAACAGTGATAAATTTTCTGTGGTCCACCACAGAACCACCTTGCAATTCTCCCTCCTGGACCTCATGAGCCTCCTTTCACCCCACTTCTCCAGTGACAGGGAGGTTCCTCTGGATAACAACCATCCATATGGGTGTACCAGCCCCTCCTCCCACTGGGTGTCATCTGCCAGTTTGCTCTGGGTGCTACTCTGCCCCATCTAACTCACCAGTTAATTTGAGTGTTCTTTATCAGATGAGCCCTTTGTAACTGATGCAATCCTCAAACTGTTTTATGGTTCAATATAGGAGGTACAACTAAGAATACTGACAGGATTTTACATTAAAAGTTACAACAGTGCACAGCTGAATTATTTCATTACTTCATTTTATTCCATAGATTTGCCAGTAGTCAGAAAGGAATGAGCTCCATAATGACTCAGGAGAAAACTCTGGCTCTTACCAGACTATGTGAAAACCTGTAAAAAATGTGGGTAAGAATTATTTCAGGGAAAAAAAAAGATAAGAATTTAGATGACTACACCGTTTGAGTTTGTGTGGTGTAAACAAAGCAGACAGCAATACCAATTAAGGAAAAAATTACAAAATTCCTGAGATGCTTGATTCCCTAGTTAAGCCACAGCTCTTGCCCTTTTTGCTTGTAGTCATGGGGTGTGTAAACACGGCACAATTCAGTACAAAATACCAGACCAACCTCTAAAATATCTGCTTTGCCTTGACATCCCACCAAAATAGTGTCACCTGTGGATCGTGAAGCAGGAAGGTTGGATTGTTAAAGCTGTGTCCTGTTTGGCATCCATTCTGGATGGTTAAAGGAGAATTTCATCAGTGAGAGCTCTGCATTCAATCAGATGTTTCCAGGACCTGATGCTGTATTACTGTCCTGTGCCACAGAGATCAGATACGTCAGAGTTAATATCTGTGTCTTCTTTCCTGTAGGTTCTTGGTTTGACTTGATCTGTAATATATGCCCTTAGTTCCTACTGCTACTCTAGCCATTTTTAGAAAAGCAAATATTACAGAACCCTTAATGTATGTAAATGCATGAGACAAAAATAGAAATAGGGAAAATGAAGTCAGCAAATTCATGCAAATAAGGGAAATAAAAACATGTGCTTACCTGAAAATGAACAAGTGCCTAGGGCAGCTTGCAGGGTTTTCCTTCTCATAAGAGATCAAACTGTTTCTCTTATCCTTCAGTGTTGTTCAAAGGATCTTTCCCCCATCTTTTTTCTTTCTTATGCCTCTCTAAAACAGAGCTTTATTCCAAAAATGGTATGTTCTTAAAGAAACAGATGATGAAATTCAATGGCAGGTATATTTAGATTGGGAAATAGTCCATTAGAATTGCCATGAAGTGAAAGATAGAATATTTTTACCTATAGGTACCACTAATTCATTTCTGAGTAGTATGAATGTTTCTGCACTTTTTATTCCTGTATGATGTGAGGGAGATTAACCTATATTTATAGAAAACATCAAGATAAATTATTGAGAGGTATATTAATCTTCTAGCTCTGCTTTTTAGCTCCAGTGAGAAAATAAGCATTCTTCTCCTCATGATTCCGTATTTATCAGGACACACTACTTCTCAACCATGTTCTTACAGCTTTCTTCACTTGAAGCCTTTAGTGCTTTGCATTTTAGAGGAAATAATTTGACTCTCCAGAAAGTCCCTGTCCTAATTTGTTGCAACTAAATTCTATCTTAATCTATTTTAACAGCAGGCTGACTAGCCAGATCTGCTTTTTTTTATTTTCATCTCTTTTATCATTCAGTCCATGAAACCGCTGCATTCTCAAATCTGACCCCAGGGACTCCAGTTACAATATCCTCACGTCCTTGGCAACATCTCTTTGTACCTCCTTGGAATATTCATAACACTAAAAATAATGCCATGTATCCCTGCCTACCAGGTATATAAAAATCAACAGTATTTATCTTCCAATTTAAAACGTTCCAATTTAAATAGTAAAATCATCTTTTCCCAAGGAATGGCAGCATGGCAGTCTTTCCCTGTGCCTAGGACTCAAGTTAGCAGCTGGAATGCTGGAGTCAGCGTTTCATTCCATGAGAGTGAATAACATCAGATCTCCAGAGATTTCTCAACTGACCTTCAAAACACAAAGTCTAGCTTCCAGCAAACTTAAAGTAAACATATTTCTCTAGAGATTAGGATCAAAGCACAAGAAAAACATTCTACTTAACTGTGTGGCGCTGCTACCATTACTTATTTATTGGAGCAAGGATAAATGGTGCTGGGAGAGATGACATTCACCTTTTTTTGCTGCATTTTCTAATGGTAAAAGTAGTTATCAAAGGTTACCCATACCTTTGCCAAAAGTTTTGAAAAAAATCTTCATTCTTTTGCATACCATTGCTTCATTCCCAAACATGGTCTTTTATGATAATTCATAGTCAAGCTCTAAAGATTTTTTGAAGAAAAAAAGTCTTGGGCAACTTAAGCATTTTACTAGAGGAGCAGCACAAGAACACCTTCAGGCATTGACTCTGTTCTTGGGGTACTTTAAAAAAGTTCTCAAGCACCAACTCTCATCTGCAGAACAAGATTAATAGCACTTTTCTCCCATATCCACATAGGGGTTCAGGAGGATAATTATATTACAAATTCAGTATTTCTGAAGTATTACAGTAATGGGTCTTGTTTGTGCATGTTACCTGGAATTTCTGGTATAGACTAACTTCCTGGGGAAAAAAGCAAAATTCAAGAGAACTGCTTTTTTAAACGAAAATTACTTTGTATGCAGAGTTTTTGAAAACTTAAAAAACCTAATTGGCATTCATTAGAATGGAAAAACAGAGACCTTTCTACAGATATGGGAAGCTATTTATTGGTGAGCTTTGTGCAGCAAAAATGTGCTATAAGTAACAAAACTTTTCATGAATGCCCTGTTTGGATTTTGCTGTTGCCACTTTTAGGCTGAGATGAAGCTCTGTCAGGATGCAGGAGCACTGATCCAACAAGGAGGGGATCAGAAAGATGGCTCACTCAGGGTTATCCTATGAGGCAGTTCATAACTTTAATTCCCACTAAAAGAAGAAGAGAAAATCCTTTGAAACCCAGTTTCAAGCCTGTCCTGTGACCTTGACTGTGGAGCACAGTTAACCACAAGCACTCCTTGATTGTGTCCTTAGACACCAGTTTATGCTTCTTTCCCAACACAGAGCAAAATGCGCAAAACTTAACCTTGACTTTGGTCACGACTGTGATTGTGCATTAAATGCACTGAGCTCTGCCTGGTTTTTGTGTGTCATGTTCTGTAAATGCACAAGCTGATGGATGTAATTTTCTCATATAAATGGGTTTGTTTGTTACACATTCAAATCTCTGTTTGATCTTGAGGAAATGGAAGTCCCGATTCAAGCCCTGTTATAATATTTTCCAAGGATATCACATAAAACACATCAGAAATATTTTTGAGAAAGCATGTTTCCCACTGATCTGAGTTCCAGATTATTTTATTTCCTTATTGCACTCTGTCTTGGCCGACACAAATATTAAGGGCAGTAGGAAATACTGTATATCAATTCAACTCTGAAGATTTTTCCATTTAAAGGAGCAACAAGTTCTCCAATCAAACCATTACTTTTGGTCTGAAATAAGTATGACAGCCTCTCTCCCTGCCCCCTTTCCACTGTTTTACTACTCTGCCTCCCAGAAGAGATTCATAAATTCCTGACCATATGCATTTGTGTCAGTGGAAACCTGCAGTAACTGTTTTTTTCCTCACAGCTCAAACAACCATTTTGGTTTAGAGCTTACCAAAGCAGAAACCCAGAAAAATATTTTCTACATTTTAAAAACTGAACTGGGTATAAGACAGTCAGTGAATGTATAAAAACAAAGTATGAGGGTGTAACTCTAACTGGACTAGATATAGGCATTGCCAGGGATAAGAACTCCCTGGAATCTTGTCTTCTCTATGTTCTTCCTTATTCTCACGCTCTGCATCTGGTCAAGAGAAACCAATTTGCCCTGTTATTCAAAGTGCAAAAATTTCAGCTGCCCAAAGTCACTGACATGTAAATATTTTAGGAGACCTTCCGAGTTGTTTTCAACTGCTCTAAAATTCATGATTGCTAGTGCTGGCTGCAGCTACACCCAATGAAGTCTGCAATCCAATGAGCCCAGCAGATGTTTTTGGGGTTGCTTCACTGTGAACTTTCTGGTTTCTTCTTCCTTCATTTCCAAGAATTAAGACCCAATTTTAGCAAAGTGATGATGATCCAAACAGCAATAAGAAGACTGAAATAAGTCTTCATCTCTATAACCCTTAAAACATTCACTATTGCAGATCTATGAGCAGCTGAGGTTTGGATGCTTGCACAAGCCTCTTATCCCTGAAAAACTGAAGGATGGGAAATCCATACAACTGACTCTCAATAGATTTGTGGTATTTCCTGCACTTGTCTGGCACAAAAATACAATCTCACATTATTTTGGTACTGCCAACAAGGAATCCAGCAATAAAGAAATATGTAAGAAAAAACAATCTTTTCCAATAACAACAAGGGAAACTTTCTTTGAGTTCTGGTTTTGTTTGACTTATAATTCAGTTTATTTTTCTTTATACTTTACCCTTCTGCTCTCCAGGGGTATTTGTGCGACCTTACAATGCCACCACCAAATATTAGCAGCACAGCTGGGATAATGCAAAAAACAGTCATATATCCTGGAGTCCCTTGTCTTCCTTGTGTTGGGTCAGGTAGATGGTGGGGTATTTTGAGAAGAAAGGAAAGAGCAGAAAGGCAGGAGTACCAAGAGAAAGTCAGGAACACACAACAAAGTGCCTCTTCTCTTTCGGCTTTTAACTCTGCAGTTGGTTTCATTTCTGAATTATTGCTTCTATCTCCATTGCCTGATTCTGGGTGAAGCACACCTCAGAATCCAGTACATAATGCTTATAATGTCAGTAGTTGTATGCAGAGAATGTGAAGATAGCTTCGTTTTCAGGTGTCTGACCTGAAACAGTGTTAGAATAAGCTGAAGCAGCCCTCTTGCTCCCCATCATATAGGTAATACAATTCTCAGTATATGTTGTTAAAGGCTACCATTTTATTGTACAGCAACCCACCATTAAGAAATCCAGGGTACTGCAAATGACCAGGAAATGCCTGGTCAAATAACTTCCACAGGTAATGCAGCATTAAGTAGTATTTGAGCAAGCAAATGGTCATGCACTGAATTACACGATTTTCCCTTCTTTTGCAGAGCACGTGGAGGGCCCCAGCAGGATGACCAGCAGCCACACAGACTGTCATTTCTGCCTGCAGTCTCTCCGTGGCAGGAAATATGCACTGAGAGAAGAAAATGCTTACTGTGTTCCGTGCTATGACAGCCTGTATGCCAACCCCTGCGAAGAGTGCAAGCAACCCATTGAGTGCCACTCCAAGGTAAAGATCTAGCCTGCACCTTTTGTTCCTTGTTAAATTATGCACAAATCCAGTTTCTTTAATGGCAGATGTGATATCCACCCCTTTGCATATCCCTGTATGGCTGAAGAGACACAAACATAGCTGTTGTACATCCACACACAGCAGAGTGAAACAGGAATAGGAAACTGAATAGGAAAGCTCTGGGATGAAAGATGAGGAAATCTGCACATGCATATGCCTCAAGCATACAGCAAAGCTGTGGTGCATGTGTGGACCTCAGCTAGGCTCCATCCTTCACCTATAGTCACTCACTGGCTGCAGAGGCTGCACAGTGTTGGAGGGGTGATAGGGTGGGTGGTGTAATTCAGTGTATCAGGTTGACTGACACCTTGGAAATTCTGAGAAATGTTCTCTGAAAAAAATATTTTGAGCCCTGAATTAATTACTTTTACTGTAGGTGTTGACAAGCAGATGTCAAGCTGAGAAAACAAGTTTATAATTTGCATATTCTCTCTTTTGGAAATGAAGTGTTTTTTAATTTCTGCTTAATTCCATGCTTACTTTGATCATCCCACAGATGGTATATCAGTGGCAGTGTTTCTGACCTTGTCTTTCCTTTCACCTCTTCATTTTTTACAATATTAATTAATAATTCAAGTTCCTCTGTGGTCTTTGACAGGGTTTCTAGCATCCCATACTTCAATTTAGCACATGTATACCTGACTTTGAATTTTAAGGTCAAATGAAACCTATCAAAAAGCATTTGTTCTGCCAAGTTCAATGTGTATTGGTCACCTTCTCCCCATGCTCTCTTTGCCTATGCTCCTTAGAAATAAAAGGACAGAAAGTTATTAAAATAAACCTCTTGGAAGGCTTTTCTGCTAAGTTGTCAGGGGGATTTATATCAGGTGTAAAACAAAAGCAATGATTTTAGAAAAAAAATCTTACTAATAATCATATTGTTCTCAATGAGATTTTAATTGCTTGTTTTCTGCCATAACTGTCATGTCAGCTGAAAGAAGTAGTAACATCAAAAATACATTAGGTTAACTTCAAATTCTATAGAATATGGGCTTCCTCTCCAATGGTATGTGCACATTAAAAATCTTGTTCACTTGGTTCCCCTTGAAAGACAACTGTAATATATAATGATTCTTCCAATTAAAACATAGCTCTGTGTTATATGAGGAAGGACATTCTGCCAAAGCAGCTTGTAAAGGCCTCTGCAAGAGATCTACACAACAGTGTGACACTGAGTGCCTGCACCTTTCCTGAGCACACTTCTGGTTGGATCCACCACTGCAATGCTCTTCGTTTTTAGTTCTGGAAGAAATTGAAGGATAAAAACACCATAAATAAATGTTTGCATTAACATGAAGTTACTTTCTCCTAGGATCTGGCCTACAAGGGCCGCCACTGGCATGAGGGGTGCTTCAGGTGTGCCAAGTGCAGTCGCTCACTTGTGGAGAAACCATTTGCTGCCAAGGATGAGGTCTTGCTGTGTACTGAGTGCTACTCTGATGAGTACTCATCCAAGTGTTTTCACTGCCAGAAGACCATTATGCCTGGTAAGACAACAGAGGCTCTTTGCTGAGAAATGGAACCACATTTTTAATAATAACCATCTCCTGGAATAACCAAGCTACAAGGTCCTTGACTTTCAGAACAGCTAGGTGACCATTCCTCCTTTGTGTGTAGCACTCTACCAGCAGTGAGGGAGAAGGCAGGCAGATACTTCTGATCTGTCACTGACAAGTCTTATGAATCCTTATAAAAATATTAAGAGTTCAATGCAGGGTAAAATGTGTTCATGTGATGTCCTTGATTCTGTTGCCGTTCTTAGGAAGCATATCCTGCTGTGAGCATAGGTAGACAAACTATTGTGAGCAGGAGTGCCAGATTAGATAAATCATCTGCATGTTTTCCACATTGACCAGACCCTGTGCATGTATTCTTTACACTAGTGCTTTCACTCAGAAATATTTTTTTGTTTAAACTGTCAAAACATTACAGTTTGCCTTCAAATCATTAGCAACGTTTTAACTAAAACTAATACAAGTCCATTTTACAATATTGCCCATGTTTACAACAGGCTTACTTCCTGCCATTAGCAACCTTGAAAATTCTGCCCTTTCCACTAAACTGCTTCTCCACTTTTGATTGTGTCTGTTCAGGACATGCTCTAGGCTTTTCACTGCTACCACATCAGTAAAGCTAATTCAGCAGGGTGATTACCCAAAAGCTGCCTCTTCACAGCCATCTGAGAGAAGCCACAGCAACCATTTGTTGCAAAAGGAAGCTGCTTGCTTAGGAAAGTGTGTCCCTAACTGTTGGAACAGAGAACATCAGTAAATTTGGCAGTGATGTTGGAATTTTATTTTTCAGTATTTCTTAATACTGAACAGTAAGATAGAGGCTGTGCAAAAATATAATCTTACCATTGATACTAGATTATTCATGTTGTATTCAACCTGTAACACTTGTTTGTATTTTTACAGTTTGTTTCCTTTTCATTGCAAGTAAAATCTGCATTAGTGGAAACAAATATTGTAACAATATACTTGTGTTAATTTTAAGGATTACAAATTACTTAAATTGTATATAGTTTACAAAAATGTTGTCAAATCGGCACACCTCACTAGATGGGATCAAAAAGGTGCCAGAATACAGTCAGGCATCTTATATTATGCATCCTGCTTGTTTTCTCACAGAGTCTAAATCTTTGCAGCAAGTGCCTGAAAGTGTGAGAAACAGTGCAACAGTGGCATGGGAATGCCAGCCAGTCTCTATATCATTAATTTTCTTCTCATCATCTTGCTAGCTCTGTGTAGAAAAGACCTAGTGGAACACAGTGAAATCAGCCTTCTGGTCAGCAGGATGAAGCTGCAAACCTTTTTTGTCTAAATACAATCAATAGTTTCTCCACTGGCCCCACAGTTCAGGGAACAGGTACAGTGGGATTAATCAATTATAGCATCAATCCTCTTCTTCATGTGGAAAGGATGTAAAGCACCTTGCACCTCTCTGATGCTACCTACAGTCTGATGCTACCTACAGGTGGGAAGTTATGGATGGAGATCCACTGGAAAATTGCTCCCAGATATATGTGCATATCTTAGACTTCTACATCAAGATAAGACACCTGTACACATAGATAAAAGCTCTGAAACTCCTCTGACAAACATTTGACTGAGAAACTTTCTGTCCTTGTGCTGTATCAAAAGCATCTAGTTAAAAGAATTATTGGTTTAAGACAGAAATGGTGAGCTATAGTAGAAGGCAGCATAATGTGCTGTACCACAGAAAAAATATTGGCTTTTAGAAAGTTGCAAATTTAAGCTGATTAAGATAACCAATGCATTTATGGCAATCCAACAAATTAATCTCTAATTTATAAAAGTGCTGCATACCTGAACATTATCACTGAGTTGGCTGGTTAGAGAAACCGAGCAATTCAAGCATAATCACAAAGAAGAAACCCCAAAAGATTCGTATAAAAACAGACTAAAAACGACAGCTTAGGCAATTCAGCACCTCTTGTGCCAGATGATTATATGACACTGAATGTGTTCTTGAAATTTCAAGTGCATTCTTAGAAGCTCTATTAAATTGAAGGTAACTTTTTCCTTGGATAATCCAGGGCTGAGGTAGAAGGTTCAAAGCAAGAACATTCCCAACGTTCCCAACTTACAAGGGTATATCTGAGAGGATTGTTCACTTTGGTATTTTTCAGGTTCACGTAAAATGGAATTCAAGGGAAGTTCCTGGCATGAATCCTGTTTTGTGTGCCAGTATTGCCAGCAACCATTGGGAACAAAACCATTAATCACCAGAGACAATGAGAATTACTGTGTGCCCTGTTTTGAGAAGCAATTTGCTCACCATTGCTATGCTTGCAAAAAGGTAATTAAACATAAAATGCAAAAAATGCCCTAATGAGACAATACTGCTCATGGGAGAAAGGGCTGGATCATGTGAAATGTGTGGTGAGCTAAGAGCAAGATCAGAGTCTTCCCATTGTCTCTGAACACTGACAGCCAACTGCAACAGTGTCTGCTGTTCACTCTTGCTAGTCTGAGACTGATTATATCTGAAATAATCTGAAACAACAACAAAAAAATGCCTTGGGCTTCTTTAGTTAGTGATTGTGATTTGAAGCAAATGTTAAATGGAATGTTATATAAAACGCTTCTCTCCTGAAAATCTCTGATTTTGCCTTGGTAAACATGCCTCTCTTTCCATCTTTTTTCAGATGTATTCATACGCATAATTAGCCACCTGAACTGAGCAAATCATCCACAGTCTTATTTTTTCTTGAAATGTATCAGGCAATTAGCAGATCAAGTAACATTTAATTGTGATAACACTAGTCAGAAGTCCCACTGATACAACACATTATGATACCCTTGTGGGAACCAGAAAGCTGGATTTGATTTCTTTTTTTCCCCAAGTACAGATAAATCAATTCTTCTTTCCCTCGATTTCTCATGTTTTAAGATTGTCTCTTGTTGATGAAAATACTCAAAGCATCATACTATTCAAGTGTGGTACTTTTCTCTAGGGAAATGTTTTAAGCTGCTTTTTAAGGCAGAATTTTACTTATTCTTTAGTACCTGCACACTCTAGAAGCTTTTTTTTTTCATTTCATCAAACAACTTATAATTTCCTGTAGTTATGTAATGATTACCTGCAAACCTCTACCTCTAATAAAAGCTTTTAATTTCAGGAAAATATGCTGCCTACTTTTTTCTTACCTGGTTAAACTTTAGAAAGTACTTTTATATGTTCCCATGTCCTTACATCTAGCCTTTAATTTGCATTAAATGAACATATGGTGATTATAGTAATTATGCTCAATACTTATTACAGGCATTGATGTTAACACCTTCTACATGAAATAATCAGGATTTGCTTCTTAAAAATTCTAGAAATGCAAATAGTCCCCCTACATAATAGCTTAAACCATTTTACTTCTGAAACTTGCATCAATTCCCATACATAAGAATTGAGCCCAAAGTGATTAAATTGCCAAACCAAATCTTCAATTTTTGTCAGAAATTTTTAGGTTTTGATAGAAAAGCAAACATAATCACAAAGTAGCCCAAAACTGGAATGTTAAAGGGATTGGAAACTATTTAAATCTCTTTATTGCTTGACATGATCCAATATTATTCTTTATTTTCCTGAAATTATATTCCCCAGGGAAATTTGATGATACCACTATTTTTACTTAAGTTTCTTCAACTTTTCCTCCTCCTGTTCCAACAGTATTCATTCATTCATTCATTCATTCATTCATTCATTCATTCATTCATTCATTCATTCCCAGTCATGCATGTGACTTGGTAGTAGAAACACAATCTTACAGCTCATCTTTATCTTCACAGAAATTTCTCTGTACACTCTCACAGATTCTGTGAAACTAACTTTTTACCACACACGTGGGAGACTAGAACAACTGGAAATTTCCCACTTCAGAAATAACTAGTGCAGAGCTGTGATTGCATTGCTTTCAAAGAGAAGTTGATGACAGTGATAAAAATTATTTTTTTCTTCTTCTGACCATGTAGATCTCCTTTTTATTTTACTTCTGTTTCTTTACTGTCTTGCTTCCTATTAAAAATACTGTTGCGGTTGAGAGACAGCAAAATACTGGTTGGAGATTAGCTATTACCTCAGTGTCAGTTCTCTCACCCACTGCCTATCACTAAGAATTTCCATTCTGAGAGCAAGCCTGTACAGTATAATAGAAAAAAAATCATTTAAAGATAATATATTTATTACAAATTACAGTTATACTGTGATAGAAAATTGAGAATAACAAACCAGTAGCATGTGGAGTTCAACTGCAGATTAGTTAAATGGATAATCCAGATGAAAAAAAGTTGGTGTGACCACCCTCTGTTCTCTTGTGCATATTGGAAGAGAGAAAACAAGTGGAAGTACTAATGAAGGATTGGACAATCCTTCATAATTCACACCTTTTTTTTCTTTGCTCTGCCCTTGTTTGTCAATACATTAGGTTATAACTTCTGGAGGAGTGACCTATGATGACCAGCCTTGGCATAAAGAATGCTTTGTGTGTGCTGTGTGTAAAACTCAGCTGTCTAGCCAAAGATTCATTTCCAAAGATGAGTACCCGTACTGTGTAGATTGTTTCAGCAAATTTTGTGCCAAGAAGTGTGCTGCATGCAAGAAACCTATTACAGGTGAGTCTCATCTTCTAGAGGGGACCAGATAGAAATGAATCATCAGTGTCCTCTCAAAGAAGACTTTCACTTTAGAAAAAAAAAAAACAACACTAAAAATGCTCCCATGGTAATGAAAGACAGAAGGAGTTAACTATCAGAGAGATTCTCTCTGTGTCACGTGTCCCCTGTCTTGCTAGGACATACTGATCACATATATTCCCTAACTGATAACTAGTTTTATGTGCCCAAAAGAGTTTTTGATGTAGTGTTTCCTATTGTAAAATTCCTCCTTAAGAACATTTTAAAAGGTGCTTTTTTTCCTCTTCTCAGGACAGTACACACAAGCCCCTCTGTGATTTCTTCAGTTTTGCTTTTAAATGCAAATGTGATCAAACTAAACACAGATTAACTGCCTGCTGGTAAGGCACACCTGTCGAATTAGCAAGCTTGCCAAATGCAGCAGGGCTCTATTTCATGCATCCTTGTATACTCACAGATGATTTATAATTAGACATGTATGTCACTGGTCTATGATAGCTGAAGTTTCCTGAGAGCATTTGATGGTGTTCTGCATTTTAATCCTATTATGTGTGGAGTCAACTGTTGAAAAGCACTTCCTGATTCTTACAGGTGCTTGCTGCATATGTCATTGAACAAAGAATTCAATACCCAGCCACATATGCATGATTTTAAAGAAAAAAACTACTAAACAGCAACAAAAAAACCAACACCAAAACTATTCAAATTTCCCTAATCCTCAAGATTTTATTTCAGATTATTCTTCAAGGAATCTCATTATCTGGTAATTTTCAAAATAATCCATCTAAGAAACCTAATTATTAAAATTCATTCAGAGTTGCATAGAAACTATATGTTTCAACATATTACAAATAAATGTCATGAGAGTTTGTTGGAAGATCAGCAAACCTGAATGGGCATTCTGATAAACCCATTGCATTCAGATCTCATAATGGGAAACGCAAGTGACTTGTGGCTTTGCTTGAAATATTTTCCACTGTTTAAATTTAAAGGTTATTTTTGAATGCATCTACTGAAGAATATTTCACACTATAGATTTTTCTTTCATTTTCCCATTCCCTATATAAGTGACAAGCTGAGCATACATTAGAAAATCACTGCATTGCTGAACCATGTCCATAAATACTGGATTCAGATCTTTTTTTTCTTTCTCTTTCAGCCCTCGGAGGTGTCAAATACATCTCATTTGAGGAGCGTCAGTGGCATGGGGAATGCTTTACCTGCTCCAAATGCTCTGTCTCCCTGGTGGGCCAGGAGTTTCTCACTCAGCAGGGTGACATCCTTTGCCACAAATGTGGCTCTGCTTCCTAGTTCTGTGGAAAGATGTACAGCTGCATTATTCTCACTCTGCAACAATGTAGTTCATTGGTCTGCTGTAAGAAAACCAGATAAAAGTTACTACAGTTATTCAGTCATTCAAGTAACTTTCCAACAGCAGTTTAACTTTGTCATAGTTCTCAACTCCTTATAAACAAAAATTAAACAACCGCCCATACTGGTCAATAAAATGATGCAGAAAATATTTGTATGTATTTTAAACCTAATTCCAGTATGTTTCGCTTGTAACACACTGCACTCTGCTGTTAGAAGCTTTAAAATTTGTCTTTTATCATGTCTAAACCAAGGAGGACTGTGAAAATCTGCTTGGTATATGAATAATGATGAGTCAT
Source organism: Luscinia megarhynchos (assembly GCA_034336665.1). NCBI lineage: Eukaryota > Metazoa > Chordata > Aves > Passeriformes > Muscicapidae > Luscinia > Luscinia megarhynchos. Next base: position 38,920,045 of record CM067565.1, read on the forward strand.
TAGTACTGATTCACAAATGCAGATCTTGGCATGTGTAGCTGGGCACAAGCATTTTTCTATTGGATCACAACACTGAAGAGAACACCTTGTAAGTATTATATTCTTCCATACTTTGTGCAAAAACATGCAGACAAAGCAGGCAGAAATTGTGAGTAGGAGATGCTTTCACACTGAGGACCACAGAGTCAGAGAGGCCCATTCCAAGGGCCAAGCCAATGGAAAAAAAGTAATTTTCCTTCTCTTACTGGGATTACTTCCTAAAGAAGTCGCACAGAACACTATAGCACAGGTCCTTCCCAAAAGTGAGTCACTGTACTTAATTTTTTGGGGCATAGATACTCTAGGACATAAATAAACCCATATTTTCAGATACTGCTAGAGGTAAGGATTGCCCGAGATTGAATAGTGCTGATGTACACTTTCCCACAACTAATATGTCTTAAGACTCTGTTTCCACTGTCTTTGCTATACCTTCAAATACAGGCCTAAAATATACTTTTTTATTAGTTGACATAACTCACACTGGTCCCTTTAGCCTTGTGCTTTCCTTCATTAAAAACTGCTTTGCCAGCAATTGAAGCCTTGCTAAGGGTTAAGCTTACCTGCTTGGTCTTTGATTCACAGTTCATTCCTCTGTTTGTAAATTCCTACATGTGGACAGCAGGCTATAAACTCTCCAGAGCCAATACCTGATTTGTTTCACCATTAGCCACATGTGTTTTTTAACAGTATGTCAAGAATTAGCAATTGTCACTGCCAGCCAGGCAGCTCTTGCTTGCAACACAGGGCCTTAATTTTTGGGTAGCCAGCCTTTATATCTGCTTGTTGAGTTCCAGCACTCAGATGTCTACTAATAAAGGTCATCTAGAGCTGAGTTACAAACATCTATCTTGTTCCTTTTCCACAGTGTGTGTAACAGTGGCCTGGTTTGTGTCCTGGGCCATTGGATGGAGCAGGGATGTCAGGATTGGCAGGTTCTGCACTGTCCAGCAGAGTTTGAGACTCATCTCCCTTCTTCAGACTCTGACCTTGAGTGCATAGTTATTTGGCTGACTTGAGTGGCCTTTATTCATATTGAAGACAGCCATTACTTTAGGCAGAAAAGTGAAAAAACAAAGATTATATGTGCATGGCTAAACCAGGGCTGAAGTGCAGTGGCATAAAATCAATATGAGTAATGACTGACAAATGAGTACATAGCAGTCTGTCAATAAAATATTGAACTTTTGCTCTATGCGGTGTTAATTTTTGGTTTTCATTTTCTTCTTTCATGGCAGCTTTTATTGCACTCTTGAGTTTGATTAGTTTATGTTTTTCATCTTATCCCAGCTGCTTCCTTTTCTATTTACACATCTCCCATGGCTGACACAGGTTCTTGGTAAGGCTTAGATTCCCATAAATAGAAATCTGTTTCATTGCCTTATATGTATAAATATATATATACAAACACACAGATATAGTGGAACACAGTTATGTATGATGTTGTAAAAAATTGCACTTAGCTATCAGAAATTAGTAAATGTTAATGGTCTTAAATTTTTAAATTAAAATAATGAATCACCATATTCAAGATTGTCTGTGGATTGTACCTTTTGTTTGTTTGTGTGAAATAACATTTAGTACTTCTCAAGAATGTGGTTTAGATCCTTTATTCAGTCTCCTCCGAAGAATCATACATCTTAATTACAAACTGAAGCAGGAATTACCAGGCAGCCTTCTAAGACATGACAGAGTCACAGGTCAGACACACTGATCATGATAATCCCAGTCTTCCAGTCTTAGCATTTACAAAAATGAAATTCTGCTCTGACTCATCAACTAATTATATTTTTGGAAATACCAACTGAATTATTTATTTCTTCTGAAGTAAATACAGTACAGTCAAATCTGAAATGGAGCATTTTCACTTCAGAATAATAGTAAGAAATGAATGTGATTGCTATAAATAGTCTGAATAAAAGTCGTATTAGATAGCAAATTGCTATTTTCTAGTCTCTGTCACCACCTACCAATGCCTAAATACAAGTACAGTGATACTGTGGTGGAGGGCTGACCCTGGCTGGATACCAGGTGCCCACAAAAGCCCCTCTAGCACTCCCCTCTCAGGGGAGAAGAAACACTACTCAAGGCTCATGGGTATAGATAAGGAGAGAGAGACATGTCTAAGCAATTACTGTGACGGGAAAATAGCCTTGACTTGGGGAAAAATAATTTATTACCAATCAAACTAGAGTGAATAATCAGAAATAAAACTATATGTTAAAAACACCTTTTCCCCACCCCCTCCTTTCTTTTTGGGATTAACTATACTCCTGAATTCTCTACCTGCTTCCCCCAGAGTGATGCAGAGGGACAGGAAATGGGGGCTGTGGTCAGTTCATCACACATTGTCCCTGCTGCTCCTTCCTCCACAGTGGGAGAACTCCTCACACTCTTTCCCTGCTCCAGCACGGGATCCCTCCCACGGGAGGCAGTCCTCTATGAACTGCTCCAATTTGAGAGTCTCCCACAGGTTGTAGTTCTTCAAACACTGCTCCTGTGGGGGATCCCCTCCATGGAGTGCATCTCTCCAGGAACAGGTTGCTCCAGTGGGTCCCCCATGGGGTCACAAGTCCTGCCAGCCAACCTGCTCCAGTGTGGGCTCCTCTCTCCATGGGTACACAGGTCCTGCCAGGACCTGCCCCAGCACAGGCTCCCCGCAGGTCACAGTCCCCTTCAGGCACCATGTCTCATGGCATGGGATTCTCCAGAGGCAGAAAGCAAATAACAGTTCCTCCATGGACCTCCATGTGCTGCAGGGGAATCTGCTCTGGCACCTGGAGCATCTCTTTCCCCTCCATCTTCACTGACCTTGGTGCCTGCAGAGCTGTTTCTCTCACATGTTCTCACTCTGCTCTTTGGCTGCTGTTTCCACAGCCATTCTCCTTCCTCCCCTCCCCACCCTTTTCCAGTCTGTTATCCCAGAGGCTCTACCACCATCCCTGGTGGGCTCAGCTATGGCCAGCAGCAGGTCCAGCCTGCAGTCAGCTGGCATTGGCTCTGTCAGACACAGGGAAAGCTTCTGACAGCTTCTCACAGAAGGCCCTCCTGGAGCCCCTTCTACCAAAACCTGGTCACACAAACCCAAGGGAACTCTGCACAGTTTTTATACTTTTTGTAGATGAGACCAACTTGAATAGGAGCAGAGAAGGGCAGCAGGAGGAACAGTGGGTCTCTGTGGAGGACTGCAGGTCATGAAGGGGATAGGTGGCTACCATAAGTGAAGAGACTACATTTGGTTCAAGAATAAAGGCAACTGAACTCCTCAGCACTGGAAACTGGAAATTAGGAGGTGATGTCTTCTGCTAAGCAGTGATGCTTCAGGAGAGCCTCTTTCCAGAAGAAAAAGGGAAAAAGCCCTGTGGGCAGTTTTAAAGCGATGCCTGATCTGTGTGTTAAATGCCATATAGAACATTATTGTATAGAAAAACAATGAGGAAAAATCAGCCTAATGATCAGCTTCAGTCTGTGTTGCTAACATTGGATTTACTGCAGGATACAGACTCCAGCACAATTCAATTTTCTTTAATAAACTTCGGAGGATGGAAAATGTGAGATTTATTTTTAGGGAAATTTTTAAATGCCATATGTTTTTCTTTAACATTGTACTGTTTAATTTTAAAAGATATCTAGTTCTTCCCTGTGTATGTAGCAGCCCAGCTCTAAGGTAATCACATTGCTTTTGTTACAATCAAGCTAAATTGCTGAGATGAAGTGATGTCTCTAATGCCCTGGTGACATCTCTGCTGTACTCACAGTTATCCCAGGGGACCAGAAGGGAGGCTGCCCTTCGGGACCAACTAAGAGTGAATAGGTGCCCTATTACCTCCCTCAATATTTCAGGCTAAAGTTTCAGCTACTCAAGCATTGCCTAATTGTCAGAGAACTCCCTGAGACAAACATGCTTAAAATACAGAGACACGACCTGAGACATTGTTAGCTAGTGACCCTTCTCCATCCATATTTCTGAATGTCACATTTTTTACTCTGAGGCAAGGTCATATTAGGAGAGCAAGGTACCAGCCTTTTCCTGGACAATTTGTTTTAAAATCCAGGCAAGTTTTTGGTAGATTTTGTAGCAGGCAACACAGAGCAGTAGTGTTGCAACCTAGGACCATTCCTGCATTTCCCAAAGGCATGCACTCCAGAGTCATGGCTTATGTCTGTGATGAAACCCAGATATTTTTCATTCTCTATCCTTGTGCCCTAGTCCTCCAGAGAGAAAATCTGTGAGCCTGGACTGGGGAAGAGCTAGGACATAGCCTGGCTATGTCACTGAAGGGGATGCCACACCTCAGTTTTTCTGCAGTATCTCAGCACACACAAGTTCAGCTGGTTCTTGTAACTTACCAGTGAACAGGTGCCAAGTTTTCTTCATGCTGGCCATGGCTCAGTGCTACCAGAGGAGCTTTATGAAGAGGGGTGGTAATGTTTTGCAAGGAATTCTAAACTTGTGGTTTCAAGCACTTCCTGGGCCAGGCCTGTCAAAAAAAGGGCTGATGGGGGGTGTCTGTGGGTGTGTACATGTTCAACCCCAGTGAATTGACCAGCAATTTCAGCACCTGCTCCAAGGTTTTATGACTCTCACTTGAATCCATAGAATGGGTGTATAGCAGTGCATTGTACTTTAGGAAGTAAAAAAGTGATTTTTATACAATGACAGATAACAATAGGTAAAGGAAAGTAATGTTAAATGACTGCCTAAGTGGAAACTGAGACATTATTTCTGTAAACAAAAGATCCAAATATATAGCCAGAACAAACTTGTTTACCAAGCAGGAAAGCTGCAATAAATCCTCTACATTCTTTTTAATAATATCTCAAAGAAAATGTGTGTATGTGCATGCATGCTTGTCCACCCTGGAACTGCCAAAGCTTGAATGAACTGAGTCATGGGGAACTTGGCAATTTAAACCAAAGTACAAAACACCTAGCAAGGTTATAGACTACTATAACCACAAAGTTTCAGTCATTCATATCCAAAAGTACCATAATCTTGATGAGAAGTACCAGGTACGAGTAGTGCAATGCAAGAGATAAAAGTTCCAGGTATGAGTAGTTCAATACAAGAGATAAGTGGTTTGGAGGACAGACATGCTTGCACTCAGGGACACAGGTATGTTATCCAAATGGGAATACACAGCTGCAGTGGAGGATCTAGAGATATCAGCCTTGACCTGGATCATTAGGCTTCTCTAAGCAAGAACATTTGTCCAATAGCATCCACTTAAACATTTCTGTAGGCTTTTGTCTGCATTTTTCACCCAAATCCTTACTGGAGCTTCTTGAAGATGAGGCCAGATGTAAGCACAGTCACACAGACCTGCACAATGCCCATAAGAACCTAGACTTTCTCAGTGAAAACTAATTTTGAGTCAGAAGAACCATTGCCCAACATGATATCCAAGCTAATAAACCTTATCTCTGTCTTGAATACATTCAATATCTGGTTTTATTAACTTGAGCCTCTGCTGTACATCTTTTACTGTTCTCTCCAGTAACATATTCAAAACTGTAGGCACTCATCTGATTCATTGCAGATTTTTCACAGCACCAACTGAATTGCAAGTTATTTAGTACAAGAAGCTGCACTACCGCCAAATCCCTGGAAAACAGGAGCCATGAGTCCCTTTCATGCATAATGTGTGTGAGGCTTTGAGAATAAATCACATTAAAACAAGCAAAAAACCCCACTGTGCTCTTTTCTGTAGCCTGGGCACAGATACAAAGGCATGAAAATAGATCACTTAGAGAGCAAGCAAAGGAGCATGGCCTCAGATGTTTCAGGAACTGTCAGGCAGAAGACTACCTAGCAAAATCAGGAAACAACACAGCAAGTTTTTGGGGGTCGAGATGTTTCAATCCATTATCTCAGCTGTTTTTCAAGTCACTTCTTAGCTCACACCCAGCACTTCACATCCTAACTATCCTCAAGGGCATTCTCATCATTTCCAATTGTGACCAGGAGAACAGGCCACTGCAAAAGGATCTGAGTCTGGCACAAAGACTTAACCTCAGGAATCTCATGGGTGACTTATTCAATAGAGGATAGGCCCATCTGGAGGTAACAGAAGTCCTACCAGCCTTAGGTTATTGCTCACATTTAAACACCAGTGCTCATCTTGAGAGTACTTTCATAGCAAAGACCCACACTTGAAGTAGGTATATCCACATTCTTCCTGGATGAAAATCCTCATTTAACATCTCTATTTTCTATTGGATTTTGGAAGAGCTTTTGCTAGACTTAATATCAAATAAATATGTAAAATCTCTTCCATCCAGGCTCAACTTGCCTGGATTAAAAAAAATAAAAATACAGTGTAAAGCAATGCAAACAGTTGATCTAGTTCTGCTGAGTTACATTTTTTTGTTGTTTTTTTCCCAAAGGAAAAGAAAAAGATGACTTATTTCTTGAGAACAAGATCTTTACTTATAAAAAAAGCAAATCAAGCTCTTAGTCAAACATTTTCATTGGAAGGACAGCAATCTGAGTAGAAATTTATGGCTATGGATGCAGATGACCATAAAAGGCTACTAATATGAAGAATTTCTCACAATAGCCATCTTATTCCCTGTTAGCTTGATTCTTTTTTAAGTATTCTTATTGTAATCAGAAAGTAAACCCCCCTGGCTGACTGGGGGAGGCAATGTCTATTATTGGTTACCAAGATCTTTAATTCAGGCTATATTTCCACTTGCCCATAAAACACTGTCAAAGTTAAATGCTTTGTGCTGAGCCCCGTGCCAGACATTCTCAGGCGAGTTTCTGCTTTATTCTTCACATTTTTGCTTTTCATCTTCAGAAGATTTCAGTCAAAATTATCTTACCTTTTACAAAAAAAGAAAAAAATACACAGGAAAAATGAAATGTTTTCCCTATACTAAAGAAGCCCGAACCTTTTCTTTGAAGAGTTCAGGTGCTTCACTTGATTTTGGCTCAGGAACCTAATTTACAAAATAAAAGAAAAATTTATTTCATGGAGACGTCTCCTGCCAAAAAATCCAGTTGTCCCAATTGCATCTCTTCTGCATTAAGGAACTGCATTTGCCCATTTTCCTGGGCAAACACATGGTCCTGTTACTATGTGCTCAGAGACAGTCACTTGTAGGCATTTGAGGTTGGCTGCATGTCTCAGTTCCTATCTTGAAGAAATCTAGCTGGACAGCTGTGAGACATGGTCCATCTAAAGCACTGACACAGCAGGCTGCTGGTGACCAATCTGATGAGGTCAGCCTGTAAGCTGAGCTCCCAGCTGTGTCATTAAAACATTGTTCAGCATGACAGGAAGCAGAGCTGAGAGTCCCAGAGAGCATGGCCACCACAAATGTGGAAAACCTCTTCTTTGTCCATTTTGAATTAAGGATTTGAACTTCCTGGAAAAACTGTCCTGTCCTGAGCATTGGTTATTTGTGACTTTCTGGAATCAAGAGAAGCACATTTCTTGCTGAAGAAAATTTCTTATTACATAGATTAATTTAAAATTCTACCATACACAGTGTGAGAAGACCTCTACCATACACAATCATGTTGCTCAGCTGGGAAATGTGGAGTATCCAATTTCAGCTGCAGCAGATGATAATTCTGTGCGACTGCATCTACCAGCCCCAAGAATCAGGCATGGATTAGTTGGGATGCAGTTTTCCAGAGGAAAGGCTGCTACTGCAGACATTCATACACTAGGGTGAAGGCATTTTTAGCTTCTCTCCTCTCAAGGCTGCTCTGTGGACATCATTGTGTGGATTTAGTTGAGAAATCCTTGCCAAAAAGAACATAGAAGTTTCAGCATGGTGGTACCCAGCCATGGTTTTCCAGTACTGTTTGCTGCAATACTCTGAGTAATTTACTTTATTTTCTCAAAACAGTAAACATGGGAACAAGAAATTTAGCTCAATTATAGATACTATCAACACCACCATGATTTCAAATACTGGTCCTGCTGGGAACTGTCTCTCTCCTGAGCAGCAGGAGAGAAGAGGGTTTGCAGAGATGCTGCTGGACTCCCAGAGGCTGGGAGAATGGCAAGGCAAGGGGTGGTGGGTCCCTTGAAAGGGGTAGAAGGTTGTCATGATCCACCTGTGACAAAAGGACCTGAGTGTTCCTTTTGGACCAAGTTCCCGTGTGCACTCTGGAGGTGGAGAACCATACATTTTATCAGCAACTGGGAAACATTTCAAACATATGTTCTTTCTGCTTCTCATTCTACGCAGTCAGATGGGAATTTTAAAATTATATAGAATTAAAACTCTCAAGAATAACTCTCAATAGGCCTGTTCCAGGATGAATTGATGGGTTAAAAAGGATTATTTTTACTCTGTTGAATGATTGGATAAAAGAGATTTTCTTTGCTAAAGTCCCTGATGGATATTAAAGGGGATACAATTGGTATTAGCTGGATGAAAACTTCACAAATACAGGGGTGTGGTATAAGCAACAAAAGGAGGGTGTATTATTGAAAAAATAAATGCAGCAATAACTATCATAATGAGTAAGAAAATAAATAAATAGGTCTCTTGCAGCTAGCTACAGGTTTATTTATGAGAATAATGATTTTAAGTACTGAACCAAAAGCATATGTGCAATTCCTCTGAATATAAAATATTAAACATGCAGAACACAGTCTAAGAGTGACAAGCATAGTAAGAGAAAAGTGAAAAGATGCAAATGAAATATAGGAAAATAATAGTAATGCATTAATCAGTATTGACAGCAGAACTTTCTTATTTAAAAATTATGTAGCAATTTAGTCATGGAAAGATGATGCCAGATCTAAAGACTTTCCACATGAATCAGTAATCTTTACCAAAAAACACAAACAAACAAATAAACAAAAAAATTCTAAAAACAAGAAAAGTCTATTGCATCGTTAATAAAGTGCCATGGCAATTTTATATGCGTTTCTCCTTATAAATAATTCATGTATTTTCAGCATACTTAGTATTTCCTCCACTTAGGCCACATATAGTTGAGTCTGTGTAAAAGCCTATTAATATAATCCATGCTAGCTGAAATTATTTTCCCCTGGTGAAAATATTTTGTGTTACTACACAAATTTCCTTATCTCGTTAACTGGAGAAACAGTAAATGTGTGTGCATATTTATTTCTCACTTGTTCCATAGCTTTCCTAAACAAAAAAGGGAGTTTTCTTTGTTCAAGAGAATCTATGAAAAGCAAATTCTTCAAGGAATTTTTAGTCCTGTCCAGCACAAAGAGGACATTTTAAAGACAGTTTGACTACCCTACCTTATAGCCACTCTCACAGTTACAAACTCAGTCCAGTGTGACATAGAAAAGAGCAGAAAAGTTGGTTTTGCACTCACACAGTTTAGAAGAGCTGGTTTCTTCATTCCCATATGGAAGCTCTCAGTCAGATAGCAATAAGCCTGCCTTACCTCACTGCACATAAGAAAGGCTCGTCAGGACACAAGCAGCTTGAACAGCTTCTCTGCTGTTACACAGCACTCAGAGAAGCATGAAAGTAGTAGGACAGTTTTTATTCCACCTTTGCAATCCATCCTCTACTGTGCTCAAACGAGTCTGTGATAAATTATTTACCACTGCAGTGACAGATGCCGTCTGTCTCACAGCATGTGCCAGCCACACGAGATGGCTCAGAGACAAGCACACCACCCTGACCTGCACAGATGAGGCTCACAGAGCAGCCCCCCACTGTCCTGCACATCAGACTGGTGCTGAACAAGCCTTCCAGAGTGCATTCTCCAGTGAACTCAAAACCCTGAGCTGTCAGGTCGTGAAGGAGAGGTGGCAGATCTGACAGGTTTAATGAAAAACCAGGGCAAGTGCCTTTTACACTCAGCCCTCTGGAATGACCAGAAACTCAACTTTCAGCATGAAGAAGCAGAAATGCAGCTTATTTGCCATTATCCTTTACAAATGCAAAACTTTCTAAAGAAAGCTGTTGAAAGGATGGTCTATCAGAATTGGTTAAACATCACCTGCAGTGCACATCTTTTCATTCCCACCACAGGAATCTGTCATTCATGTGTCAGTCAAGTAACTTCTCACAAAAGACTCTTCATAGAGCCCATCATTTAAACCCAGACAACTGCAAGAAACTGCAAGGTTCATCATAAAACACACTCAACTTCCTTGGAAACAAGAAGTTCAGTGGGACATATTTTTGCCATTTCTACTTTTGGTCAAAAGTCATCCCTCTCAAAGCTCAGTCACTTAGCTTTGCTTCAAGCTCCTTGGCAAAAAGCCTGTTAGAGAAAGTTCATCACTTCAAGAGCATTTGTGATTAGTCAGTATAATGCCATGGTAGGTTTACTGCATGACATCGTGTGAAGGAGAAAAACTACAGTATTTCTCACTTCCCTACCAACTGCTAATGAAGCCAGTGGTTCATCACAGGTATTAATAACACTTGGCAATATTCGCCATCTCCAGTGACAAAACCAAAGATAAATCTATCCTGAGTCAAAAGCTCTGGCTTTGCCTGAAGGTAAGGTCTTGCTAATGCTGACTAGGAGTACATTTCTTCAAGGATGAACCCTCACTGACAGCCTGTCAGCACACCTAAGATCTAGTTGTGTGTTCTGCTTGTAAAGGAAAAAATACAGTTGGAGGCTGTCTTCAAAAGCTGCGGATTTGTGGCCGTGTGATGACAACTACTGAAGATCAAGAGAATTTCTACATTAGGCCTGTCAGTACTGGCTAGATGGTCTGGGGCTGTTTCTGAAGATCAGCAGCAGCAAGTGCTCATGGATCAGTTTAACAGCAGGGGTAGGAGAGAAAATGCTTCATTAGGACCATCATAAGAGAGAAGATGAAGGCTTTTCTGACATTGATGCATTTAGAATTGGAGTTATACTCTTAAAATTATTTAACTCCGATTTTTCTTTTTTTCATATCTGAAACATTGGGCTTTTATTTTTGAATTCCAGAAGCATTAGGCTTTTATTTTTAAATTCCAGAGACACAAATCTTTATTTAATGATATTTGGCAGTTTTTCACCACAGCACTTCAAGGTGCTTTAGAAACATTAACCACATTTTAAAGGTACAGAATAGAAGCTAAATAAAATGATTGATGTATTTATAGTCATGGGCAGTTGGGAAGCAGGGGAAAATAGGCAGGTAACTGCAGCTCTTTATTCTGTGGTGAAACAGAAATCTCACCTTCATAAAAACCTCAACAAGCAAGATAAAAAAAAGAAAGCTTTAGAAGCACAGTGGGAATAAAGCAACATGTAAAAATACAGTTCATTTAACCATGTAGACACATTTTGAGGCACTTACTGGTATTGCTTAACTTTGTTAATGACCCAAGTAACAAGAAAAAAGTACCCAGGAAGCTCTGGACCACATGCAGCTGAGGGAGTAATGCTAGAGGGCTGGATTGCCATTCAGAGAGCCCACAGGAACTGGGGACAGGGGCCAACAGAAACCTGATGAAATCAAACAATGGAAATGCAAAACAGACCAGAACAATCCCAAGCACCAGTGCAGGCTGGACTCCAAGCTGTGGTTTGTAGAAAAAGATCTGGGTGCCTGGCAGGCATCAAGCTGAACATGAGCCATCAATACATGCCTGCAGAATAGGAGACCAAACATATCTTGGCCTGCTTTAGGAAGACTATTGCTAGCAGGTCATGGGGTGTGATGTTTGTCCTCACTTCAGCACTGGTGATGCTGCATCTACAGCTCTGTGCCCAGTTTTGGGCTTCCCAGTCCGAGACCAGAGCCCAGATGCTGATCTGGAATGAATGGGTCTCTGTCCCATTCTTATTTCTGAAATAGACATTAGAAATTAAGACACTTGAAGCAACATGGAAAAATTCCTTCAATTCATTCCCTCTACGTAAAGAAAAAAATTACTATGTCACATAATGGAATTAATAGCCTAAGGAAGAAAGCATAGAAGAAAATGTAAATTTTAACCAGTGATCTCCAGAACCTTCTCTTTATGTCCTCTGCTGTTTCTCAAACTCAAGTTGCGACAGGAAATCTTTGACAAACCAGCAACTGTCACACAACATTCTGCTTACAGACAGGATTAATCATTTCCTCCAGTAGTTCATTCCAGATACATCTCAGAGGCAGCAGCCTCCCACCACTGACATTTAATTAGGTCAGCTTGGGGCTGATTCCTTCATGAGAATGCACTGAGAGAGGCAGGAGCAGTACATGGCCCCCAACAAGCTGAGAGCAAGGCCCACGTTTAGAGAAATGGCTTCTGTGCTGTCAGCCCTGCTGCATCCAGCTTGCTGCCAGACAGGCTGACTCTGACCCAGATTAATCATGTACATGTGCATGTGGCACACATCCACAGCTAGTGTGAATATGCAGCAGATGTCTGATGACCCTCTTTGGCAGATGGCATTAGCCCTCACAAGCTGATGAATCACATTCCTGTATTTTTTGACATGTATTGCTCCCACAGATGTTGGTGAAGCTTGTCAGGTGCCATTCAGTAGAGGAATACATTGAAATTCACAGGGTTAAAATTCCTTGTGTATCTATGACTTCTAAACAAAACCATAAAATTTGCTGCTGTGCTGAACATAACCTACAGTTTCTCATTACAAAATACTTCAATATGCACAATGTAGAGTTCCTGTGTTTTCAAGAGCTACTGCTGCAAAGCTAAACCAATCAACATCATCTATCACCATATTTGCATCCCCTTTTATAATAAAAATTTTCCTTAACAACATTGATAAAGCTGAAGCAATGCCATTTGGTGCTCATGAACATGGACATTCATTTCTTCCCATGATTTCCTAGTTAATTTCTACTGATATATAAGGCTTATCCTTGACATTCATCCATGCAGTGAAAATTTTACCCTGAATAGGACCTCAAGCTTGTGTTCCAACATCTTTAAAATAACCTTTCAGACAGTGATTCAGCAAGGCAATGTAAATTTCTGGATTTATTTGATCTGTATCTTTGGAGCAAACAGTTAAGCTGCCTGTCTCAGAAAGAAAATAAAGCACTTGAACTCTTGCCTTGGTCCTATTTTAGAGTTCTGTTTGCATGTTTGTTTTAGCATCTTCTGGGAACATTCTGTCTCCTTGAGGGCTATTCTACCAACATAGAAACACAATTTGATTTGAGTTTTTTTTTCATCAGCTTTGTCAACTTGATTTTGTGTTAAATATGCAAAATGCAAGTATATAAATTATTCTTGGCATGATAAACATATATGGCCATAAATAGAAAATCTCAGCAACAGTTATGCAGCCACTATTTGTGAATACAGTGTTTGGCTGCAAAATAGAATAGCAGCTAAAGATTTTTTTTAGAAAAGCTGAAGATGACCAATTTCTGCCTCACAAATAATTTTCTCCAAACTACCTAAATACCTGTGAGACATAATAACTAAGTGCAAGATCATATTTTTATGGACTTCTCACTTCTGTGTGTTCGAGTTAATCATGTCTCATCGAACTTAATGGTATTTTGCCTTCTTAAATTACTGCTACAGTAAAGCAAAGGGAGCAGCTGTTTGGGTTTTGATAATCTGATTGGTAGGCTAAAAGTCAATTTAAAGCTATTTCAGTAAGTTGTAGCATTACAGTCATATCAGAGTACTTTGGAGCATGAAAAAATTTGTCTTTATTGACGTGAGCACAGCAAATGTCTGCCAGAATTAGAATCATTGTTCTGTATACATTTACACATTTGTCACATTGCAGAATAATGTAAAACCTCACTGTAGACTGAGTCAGTTGCACAAACACGTGGGAGAAATCAATTTATTACCAAAGGCTTAAACTTCAGTCAAGAGGCTGCTTGTGACAACCAAAATGGGACAGAAGTACAATAGGATTCACTGAAGAATGGGACAAGCCATGAAGTAAATAATTTTGGACCACTGTAGTGTGCTTACATTGGATGTTCTCAGCTGCCCTCCTCAGGATAATCTCAGTCACAGTCGTCTCTGTCAATATGAGACATTTGCTTTGCAGCTATGCCAACCTCAGAGGCTGCTGGTCTGCACCAGCCCAGAATGTCAATACTGCACTGACACTACTGCACCAGAAATTATGGAGTTGTAACCACTTGTTTTCTCATTGCTGAACTGCACTTACTGATGATAATTCTGGAGTAATAAAAAGAGAAAACAGTTAATAGAATCATAGAATCACAGAATATCCTGAATTTGAAGGGACTCATAGGGGTTATCAAAGTCCAGCTCTTGGTCCAGCACAGGAGAGCCACAAGAGTCACACCTTGTGCCTGAGAGCATTGTCCAAACGTTTCTTGAACTCTGCCAGGCTTGGTGCAGTGACCACTTTCCTTGGGAGCCTGTTCCAGTGCCCAACTCAGTGCTCTGAGTGAAGATTTTCCTTGTATCCAACCTAAACCTCCCCTGACACAGCTTCAGGCCATTCCCTCAGGTCCTGTCACTGGCAACCATAGACGAGAGATGAGTGTCTGCCCCTCCTCTTTTCCTCGTGAGGATTTTGAAAACTGCAGTGAGGTCTCCTCTCTTCTCCAGGCTGAACAGTCCAAGTGACCTCAGCTGCTCTCCATACATCTTCTCCCCAGTTTAGCCACTCCCTTTGCACTTCTGTGAAGGAACTGGCTGAAGCAAGCTCAGCATACAACCTCTTCCATTGGGTGTCAAAGAATACTCATGTGTGAGGTAATGGTAAATTAGGATGGGACAGAAAGCTGTAGTATTTCACAGGTGACAAATTGCCTTTGAGACAGAGCCCAGCTGGTGATCCTCTGGCTCAAACAACATCACAAACCTGGTCAGCGTGACACACCATAAGCCAAATGACAGCTGTCCATGGCAGTAACAAGGGGCGGGGTGGCAATAAAAATGTATACCCACAGAAAAAAACAAGTCAGAGTAGCAACTGCCATTTTAGGTTTTGGGGAAGAAGAGGAAAGGGAGGTTTGAAACATAAACAGCTCTTTTAAACAGCCATCAAGATCTAAATATAGTAAAAATATGTAAAGTAAAAGTAGCAAAAAATGAGCACCCCAGAATACAATGCATCTTACAGCAATAACAAAAACACTCAAATAATAAAAACCTATTCAGTAAATATATTTGTGTTATGACATTTTATTCTAAAAATAAATGTCCTAGACATAGGAGAAATACGTGGTAAGAAATCTACTGATATAATAACATTGCAAGGGATTTAGATCCAGCATATGAGCTTCAATTTGTCTTACCAGCAAGTAGGCTTGTGTTCCCTTCCTGTTTTGCTAGATAAGATAGCATGAGTGAAAAGACCCATGCCTGCTCACCTACTTACTCTCTTGGTGGAAATAAGCCAGTCACACTTCTCTTACCTTTGTAGGTCTGAGAACTGAAGCAGACGACAAAAACAGCTGTTCTCCATTCCTCTCTTCTCATAGTTTTTTCCTGGCAGAATACCTAATTAAGTTTTGCTTGGTTGCAGTTTATGTGGTATTGAGTAAACAAACCCATGTATTTACTAAAGCAAAAGAAAATTCCCATTATCTGGCTGGATCCTGCTGCTTAAACCACAGCCTGGAGCCACTGCTGTATCCCATGTATAACTGCAGGGAAATAAACATCTGAGGCCTGGTGGATGATGGAACTAACACTAAGAAGTACCTATACATAGCCAAAAAAACACAACACAATACACTAGAAAAGTAGATAAGAAAAATGGATTCTCATTGGACCCGAGTACTCACTAGAGGGAAGGTGACTACATCATCATCAAAATAAGTGTCCTGTGGTTAATCCTGTGTTTATTAGGACAGTTAAGTCCAGTATCTCTCTCATTAAACCAGTAGCCCAGGTATTTTGTAAAAAAGCAGTAGAATATGCTCTAGCTGAAAGTTAGCTGTCAGTTTATTGCTAGTACAGTGGAAAAGGCTTTTTCTAGAGCCAACACAACCATCCCACAATTTGGTATCTAGAAATCTGACACTCTCATCAAGAAGAAGAAAGATTCACCAAAGAAAAAAAAAACTGTCGCAATTCAATAGTATATTTATCTTAAAATCCAAGGTCTATGTTTTCCTCCTTCAAAATCTCATTAATTAAGTCTTTTCTGGCATGCCAAAAAAAAAAAAATCCCCAAAATACCAGATAACTGTTACAATAAGAAAATAATCATGACTGAAATATGGTGACTACTCTCCAAAAATTGTAAAGTAAGTTTAGTACAATCAAGGAAAAAATAGTGTAAGACAAGAATAACCAAGCTCCAGGCAAGACTCTCAGAGGCATTCGATGTTCACTTCACACTAAAATTAATCAAAACCATTTTAAAGCCATTTAATCAAAGAATTTTACCTTTTACCCTACAATGACATTTCTCCTAATTTAATAAAGGAGTTCTATTATAAAGTTCCTAATAAAAGATGCAACAAAATGCCATAATAAAAAGATACTTGAAATATGCCTGAAGTAAAATGCAAAATAATTCTTCATGTTCTTCTCTATATGAGAACATTTGTTCCTATGAGTAAGTGTTTCCTAGTTTCTTAACTGGATTCTAATTCTGGAGTGGAGATGGCATCATTACAACCCATTTCCAAACACTATTAGTTTGGGACAAAAAAATGAGGCTTTTGCTGTCACCACTTTTCTAGGGAGACATCTAAATAGAACATAAAACCTCATTTCAGTCAAGCAAGATATTCTGTACCTCATTCAGCTCTGCTGAACAAATGCACACCCTTCTAGAATGTATAGGCTTCCTAAAACATTCAGAAAAATTGAAGAGCACAACAGCTGAATTACACCAAGTGCAGCAGACTATGCTGGATACCTTCATCCTAAAGCCTTGACAGCTCTGATTATCCACCAAAGTCCTCTGTCCCTCCTCCTACATCCTCCTCCAGCCTCAACTGAATTGCTCCCAGCTGTTCTTAAGCTTTCTATATCTTTCCATATCTCACCATCCCTCGTTCCTCCTGCATCTTCTCGCAGTGCTCTCCAAGCTATGTAAAACCCAGCTTCCAAACTGGTGTTAAGAATCTTCAGTCAGCTAAATCCAACAATTGCCAAATGGCTTTCTCTTTTAAACAGGCTGTGCAACAAGAGATCACGTTTTGGAAGCTGGTTTGTAAAGGTGCACTGGTTTTCAAGGTCAGTGTTGTGAGTGACTGAGCGCTTAACAATTGTGTCTGATTATGGAGTTCTACTTCCCCACACTTCAGCTTTTCTCAAGAAATTTGCCAGGACTCTGAGCAGATTTGTGTACACATATGTAATTTTAAAAGCAGGTGAAAGTTTTTAGGGAAAGGAGCGAACTGCAGCCAGCTCTGACAGCAGAGGTTTCAAAATGCCTTTTTCCTCACTGATCTGCCTGTCAGTTCGCCAAGGAGCTTTTAAAAAGATAAATCTATAAAGAAAGGTCAATGTCAGAGTCCAAAATTGTAAGACCTCAGTCATGAGATTAAAAAGAGTTAAAAACAACAGGAAGAACTAAAAAATCTTTTTGTTACTACTGTAGCTTTTGTTAGTGTTCAGCTTTCAAAGTCTCCAGTAGTTTGATTCCATTTGGGAGGACAGTCCTTTATAGCACAGAGAAACTGCAATGCGCCTTATCTTTTGTAAAATATCTAATATTCTCACTGAATGAACAAAAAAATTGGTTAATAAGGAAAAAATATACACCACAGGCCAGGTTTAAAAATGGAGAATTGTAGTAGTACTGATGCCATTTCTCTCATCCTTCCCAGAAAGGCAGAAAGGAAACACTGACAGTTTAGTTGACATGAAAAAAACAAAAGAAAAGGACCAACAGCTGCAAAGAGCTGCTCCCTTTTAATTCCTCTGCAAGATACTCTCCTCAGAGCAAAAATGTCCCAAAGACTTGATTTGGTACCAAAGTGCAACCTTTGGGAGCTTATGTTTTTTGTTGTCCTCTGGGTCTCAGGGCATCATCCCTGAAGCTGGAGGAGGCTTTGAGCTGGTTTGTCTGGGTTTACAAATGAGCAGCTATTATTAGGGTGGCAGCTTCAGCAGAGTCACCCCCAGCCTTACAACCATCAGTCTGGAATGCTGAGATCCAATATCCAGGCCGGGTGGGCTCATTAAATCATCCTGGGATTCCTCTCCATGTTTGTGTGCTGACTACCAGTGCCAACATCAGGTATTGTGTGTCCAATCCTCAAAAGTCATGAGGTCCATCTCCAGATCCAAGGCAGGCTCATCATTCTCAGTCTTCCTGAAGTGAAAAATCTCCCAGGGACATAGCATGCTGGAATAACTAACTAAGGTGCTAAACATTACTATAGCAACTGGGGAAAACCAGAGGCTCAGAATATAAATCTGCTCTATTTTCTCCTTCTTTTATCATTCGCGCTCTATCTTTACACAGCTATAACACAGTCCTTTGGCATTATAAACCTTCCTATTTATTAGAAATAGAGAAAACCAGTGTTACTCAGCATGATTGCATTTGCTTCCCTGGAGATTCACCTTGCACATTCATTGACAGGCTAGCTCCCTTTTTGTGTCAACAGTGAAAATTAAACCTTTCTGGCCTAAAGTGAACTGAAGAAGAGTAGGAAGCAGCATGACAGAATCTATAATGAAAACATTCTTTCAATGTAAATCATATAGCTTCTTTTTTTTTTTTTAATTAAGTGTTTCATAGGTTTTTACTGTAACTCTCACCAATTGTAAGAGGCATGAAGGAGATCTGCATGCCAATTTTTTCTGATTTTTTATCCTTAGTATTTCCCTGGCAGGTGTTTGAAGGAGCACATGATATGGAGTTTTACTTGACAGCATGACCATTTTTGTATGTTAAAGCCCCAATAATTTTTTTCTTCCTTCATTCTTTTATCCATTTAAATATACAATGTTCAATGAAGAGAATGTAGTCTGTCAAAGACTGTGCTAAAGGGTACTCCAATACCTGGATTCCAAAACTGCCTGGGACTAGGGACTGGAGTCTAGATTTCTCCTTTATGTGACAAGATTATGACAAAAAAATAGCACTACCTATCTGAGGACAAACATCTCCCTTTTCTCCATTATCACTGTGTGAGTTTCAGGACTGGGTTCCACACACTGTTCTGGCAATTCCCACTAGCTTCATAACACTCTGCTGAACTTTGCCATAAAAAAGCCAGAAAGAAAATTCATTTGCTTTCCAGAAATATGAGTTATATCCTTTATTTTTTCTGTTGGTCTTCAGATCTCAGTAGAAGATGGTAAGTTCTACTTGCGTGCCCTGCAATGACTTCTTCTTGTGTAAAAAAAACCCTTTTAAGGTCATTATTACTCTATATTTATTTATCTCAGATGGTCTTTGATGAAGTAACTCCCTTTTTTATCATACAGTTTATCTGAGTTTTGGGATTGGTCTAATAATTTTTGGACACTTCAGGTTAGGTGCATATTCTAAAGAAATTTTGAAAATTTGTCTTTGAAATTAATTATCTTGTACTCTCATATTTGAAGCAATCAGCATTTGCTCCACTGCACAGGGTTTTTTTTCCACTTTTGTTTAAGGTGGTTCTTTTAATATTAATCCTAATAATGTCCTTCCCTACTTAATAGTTCTTATATTTGAGTAACTGATTCGTTGAGCTCAGTCAAACACAGTGAAAGCTTTGATTTGCATAAATTTTGATTACTTTTAATTAATGGCTGGCAAGATATGACTAATTTATTTATTAAAGACATAATTCATATTCATTGGCTACAGTATTAATCTGGAAAAATAACATGATGCTTTCAGAAAAATTTTGAAAAAACCTTTGCAACTGGAAATGGGTCACAAAAACTAATTTTTACCTTCACTACTTGTAAAAGACTTCAGAATTTTTCTGTTTTAAAGGCTTGTGTGTGGTATATGTCAGGTA
Source organism: Luscinia megarhynchos (assembly GCA_034336665.1). Taxonomy (NCBI): domain Eukaryota; kingdom Metazoa; phylum Chordata; class Aves; order Passeriformes; family Muscicapidae; genus Luscinia; species Luscinia megarhynchos. Next base: position 38,939,874 of record CM067565.1, read on the forward strand.
AAATTAATTCATACAGCATTAAGGATAACTGTGGTATTACTTAGAAAAGCTCTGAGCCTGCCTTCACAATCAAGTAGTTGCTTCATCATCTGCATTTTTGAGAGTAAAGTTACATTTTATATCATTGAAAACATTCACTGTTTATAAGTAAATACAATATAATCAGCAAGAGAGAAAATTTATGACAGCAATTTCTGAAGCAATAGCAAAAGAAAATGCTGCATGAACAGAGAGATACAAGAGGCCTGGAGGTATCAATCTGTATTGTGTCTCTTCTCCCTGTCCTGCTTCTCACCCCAGCTCATCCACATGCTCTGGGAAACAGATATCAGCTAACATGACTCATCTGGAGCAAGGTCCATGTGGATAGGCCAACCTGTTAGAGCATGCCTTATTAGCCAGGAGGTTGCTATGAAATAGCAATACAATGACTGAGCTGTGCCTTCCTCAGAGGAGTCACAAATTTCTCCTTTATCCCGATATTTATTTCCATTAGACTAGCAGGAAAACATCTTTGAATACTCCACCATTTTTCAAAGCTGGTTAAAACTATCCAGCATCAAAAATAATGGGGGAGAAAGGGACTTGGCAAAGGGATCAATGTGAAAATTTTATAAAAGTCATTATTTTATGGGTTTTCTTTAAGAATTCAGGTCTAAAATTATTATAAGTTTAAGCATTCATGCTCTGTTTTATTATTATTGGTATTTTACCCATCCCAAATGCAGAAAAAGAGATGTTGATTAATTTCTAAGGTAAACAAGTTTTTCACAGCTCGTACCTTGAACCCTGACTTGCAGTGAGTGCTGAGTCTGTTGCAAGCCCCACGGGACTCATTGGGGTTGAAGCATCTTGGATAGAAATGTGGAGCTGCCTGCCTGGGTTGTTTCACTGACAATATTTATTCAGTCAATATTTCTTTGGTAGCTCAGCACCTCATAAACTTCAAGCTCTTTATTTTCATCTCTGTGAAGCATGGAGGCTCCTAGTTTACACATAGGATACTTATTAAAGTTACCTCCACCAAGGGAGACGACTGAAAAATCTTTTAGCACTGTTGCAGTAAATTTTCAGATGCCAGGTGCCTAAAGAGACATGATTCCTCATCAGGTCCTTGATTTCTTTGTTCTGCAAAGCTGAGCAATTAAAGTGCCCCTACCAGACAGAGTGCATTTAAATGTGTTAGGGTACCCCACCTTGTCTCCAGGTGCCACTCCAGGAAGACACACACCTCCAAACCTACTGTGCTGCATCTGCCTGCTCCACACTGACATCTTGGTAACCGAGGCCATCTCCACAGACACTGGGCACCTACGTTTATGTATCTCTGTCCCACCATGGATGGCGAATTCACAAGAACCAGGAATCTCTGCATAGATGAGACTGACATCTTTAAAAAAAATTAAGTCCAGAATAGGCAGGAGCATTATAAAAAGTACTGAAGGGCCCCAAATTTGTGAAACTTTTAGGGTTTGGGCATGAGGTGGGCATGTTTCACCCAGCAGGAAGATGCTGCCCACACTGAGGGCTCTAGACAAGAAGAATTTTATAAGACTTTGATTTATCACTGACAAGCTAAGGAAGATCTGTATATTTGAGCCAAAATAATTTTCTTTGTCATAAGGACATCTGGAGGAAAGGAAGAAATTTGACCTCTCTCTCCCATCACCTAAAGCACTGACCCATGCAACCTTACAGCACACTAGCCTGAAAAACAGTATCATAACAACCAATCCCTACTTGTTTGATTCTTTATTTTGATTTTATATATTCTGTCTTGGAAATGATTCTCAGAGAAGTCTAACATTATATTAAAGAGGTTTAAAGATAAGAAGAGGGATACAGACTTTCTGGGAAGTGAAAGACAAAGCTTGAAAAGAAGACTGGAGGAGGTTAAATGAGAGTCATTTGTGCAATTGGTAAGTACCACTCAAGAAAGGTCTTACTTCCTTTATTTCTAGTACCAGGACTGATGGGAGTTAAATGCACTGGCACTGCAGAATGATTGGTAAAAGAATTGAAAAGTAAAATAAATGGCTGCCCTTACTTTCCATAGTTAAAACAATTTAGTTACAGCAAATTACTGTTATGATTAATACAGCAGCAGTCAGGCAGATGTGGTCTATTAAATTGTTCTGCTTTTGCCAAAAGAAATTAATTCAATACAACTGGATTTTATGAAACCTTCATTGCATCTAAACATCTGCATCTAGATCTTCACAACTTTATGGCATTTTTTACATTCTTTTTTCTAAATGTTTTATTACCAAAGCATATTCTATGCTTTAAGATATTTATAAATATGCAATCCTTTATCTGTTTCCTCTATTGAGAACACAGTTACACTGTAAGGCTTTGTATAAATCACAGAGGTAATTATTTCAATCTCACCAAGAAGAGGAAAATTCCAGAAAGCTATGGTTTAAATGGCACTGGACCTCCATCTAGTGAGAAGAAGAATAGTGCAATTTTTATGTTAAAAGATTTTCATAAGGGGAATTGTGCTTAACTGCCAGAAGAGGTGCGGATTTATTTGCATAAAATACAAAGGGTAATGTTGTATTTTATGCTAAAGCCTTCACAAAATCCATAATTTCAGTTTAAGTGTCAATGATTGCTCACAGATCTTAGCAAAGGAAACAGCCATTGATGAAAACCTGCTGTAGTCAGGCACATGTGAGAGCTGATCTTGTATTGCAATGCCATGCTCCAGTGTCTATCCAGTTTAAGGACTGAAAACGCCTCTCAAGCCCCTCTTCTGAGGTGGGAGGTGTTACCCCACATTCCACAGATATGGGTGAAACACACCAAGCAAGGGTTGGATTTTAAAGGTTTGAAGATAGGCACCTGCTGATCTTTCCAGACATGCCTAAGTCTGTGTTTTAAAGTCAAGGTGTGAAGTGCCTGACTCCTCCTCAGCATCCTGGCAGATGGCTGTCTGCAGCTATTGCCACATAAACACCCATAAATCTTGTCCTGAGGTGCCAGACTGATGCCCTGCTCCTCTTCCCATCTGGAGGGAAACAGACCTGCAGAGTTAGTGTCTGTTCACTGATGCACCTGCAATAGTGACAGTCCAGTATTCCACGGGAATCAAGGAAATCTTCCAAGCATGCCTCATGACATCACTGTAAAAATTTCTGCATTTGATTCCATAGCCTGGACCTCACTTCACTTTAAAAATTTTGGACACCATTATAACATCTAAGGCAAGACACAAGCCCATGTTCAAAGCAATGCTCAGTTCTTGTTTTAAAGGGGATACCAGCCACACAAACAGGAGCTCTGCAGAAAGCCAAAATAAACCCCAGGTAAGGTCTATATAGATCACTGAGATATGTTTATCCAAACTGAAACTCTCTAAATAAAAGATAAAGACACTAGACATTCAGTGAATTACATCTAGACATCTAGACAGCTACCAAGGCAGCTTAAAATACCCTCTAATGTGTTGAGCTGTTAAATTGCAGGATCTGTATTTGGCACACAAATCTAAGCTTAGCTCACATGGATGCTTATTACAAAATCCTGTCTAATAACTGTGTCCCTTTTTTTCTGCATTAGCAAATAAGAATCTGACAGGTTAGACATTGGTTCTATGTATTAAGATGCTCTAGACTGTTTTTAAAAAGACTGGGAAATTAATTTTCCTTTTTATGTGGAATTACCTCAGGGTACCAAGACAGTATTGGCATTCTATTTATCCTGTCTTATAACCTTATTACAGAATAAATGTAGCTGTCCAAAGATAATGTGCACCAGCTATTTAAATCTCTGTTTTAAACCATGTAAAGAAGATTGGTTTAAAAGAAGGACTACATCTGGGAGTGATGCCCAAGAATGTTAGAGCAGTAGACAAAAATTCAGACAGACTGAAATGGTTTCTCTGTAGCTGTAATTATAAACATACCCTAACGAACTCAAATAAATTACTATTGCTAATCAGAGAAATCCATCAGTTCTTTGAGATATGTTCTTCAAACAACACAACATTCTGGAAATAGAAGATGAGGAATTATTGTAGGAATAATTGAAAAGAAAAGGAGGAAAGTCTCTTAAATTCCTCCTGAATACTGCATCTAGTTTTTGTCACTTCATCTTGAAGATAACAGACAAGGGCAGAGGAAAGGATGACCAAAATGATGAAGATAGGACATCTTTCCTAAGAGCTTTGGAATAGATTCCTGACAAGGAAATACTGACTAAATTAGGATAATTTGGTTGAAAGGACACAACTGAGAGAGGATGCAAATGACTCTAGCCAACACAGTGCCAGTAGGAAGAGGGAAACACCATTCAGGATCATGGAACTTGGCCTTGCCTTTGCTCCCTCCTTTTCTTGTGGTGTATTTTTGTGTTGGAGGAAATCCTTCCCGTGTGCTTGGGGGGTCACAGGTGCCTGGGCAGGGAATCCACTGAGTGGGTTCTTTTTATGAGGGCCTTGCAACAACAGCCAACAACAGGATGAACCTTTAACTGGAGGGATGTTGGACAAAACCAACGTTCCAGGCTGTGTACCAGTGGGCAAGGCTTTACTGGGGCTTGGCCAGACCCACCACAACCCCAAACTATAGCTGGATTTCCTCCACTATGCTCTCACCATACTGCCACATGGCTTTAGATTGTGCTCATTTTATAAGCCCTGAAAGTACTTTTCCAGGGCAATAGTATTTGTTGTGCCCCACCCTCATCCTCCTGATGCAGAAATAAAGTCCAGGTGCAATTCATTAGCTCCTAGTTATTATCATTTTTCCATTGAAGACCAGTATTACAAGCAAAATATGTAAAATCTTAATTTTGGAGGAAAACATGGTGGCACTTTTTCTTCTGACTCCCTAAAGTTTCCATGCTTATCTTGGGACCTCAAGAGTTTTGCAACCCTGCTGAAGTTCAGGAGTAAAACACAAACACACAGGATAAAGAGAACTTCAGACAGCTTTATTCAATTCCTTTAGGTGTTAAAATTTCAAGAATTTATAAAGCATGTCAGAGAAGTCAATTACATGTTTATGCAATTTCCTTATGTACAATAAAAATATATGTGTATGTATATGTCATTAAAATTGCTTCTGATGAAATAGTGACAGTAAGATGAACAGCTATTTAATGACTATTGAGCTTTGTTGCATGCAAAATGCATACGAATGCATAAGCAAATGCCAGAGGCATCATTAATGACATGGCATTTTTTCTTCCTCTACCTTAACTCACTGAATACTGTGAAGCCCACATAAGCCCTAAGAAACTTCCTGTATTACTGTCAGCCACAGACTTGACACCTCACTCAGAATAAAAATATCAAAGCAGTTTTCTTCCCTCAGTTGAAAAGATTCTCTTTATTAGCAGGAAATTTGTGCTACCAGATGACATTTATACCTTCCCTCCTTCCCTATCCTAATTTAAAACATTACTTTTCAAGGCTGCACAGAGGTAATGGATCGAGAACAGCTTATTAACTGGCAAAACACAAAAGAAATCCAGGACTAGAAATGAAACAGAAAGGTTGTAAGAACACAAAAATTGTGTGCATGAAACCAGTGATTTCCTGAGGCTCATTGCACCTTATTGTCATTCCTTTTTAAGTGCTTTAGCTTGTCTGCAACCACCACTACTTGCACATAAAAATATTCTTGTATACTTAATAGAAGAAAATTGTGCTAAATTCTGAGGCCTTCACATCAAAAGAATTCATCCAAACTTTCTCTTGAAACTCGAAAGCTTATGACTGCAAAGAATCACTTCACCTGGATAAGGTAGCTGAAATATGGCAATAAGATTAGAAGGTTCTACAACCATAAGTACAGTTATATTCTGCTTTCCTCTAGGTATTTTTGGTACTCAAAGTTACCTCCTTGCTTTGTTATCTTGTGAGGAAGAAAAGAAGGATTTACATTCATACACACACATAAATCCTCACACAGAAACGTATCATTGGTGTGTATATATACCCTAGTTATTCTCTGGTGTTCGCTCATTTTTAGTACAGCTGTCATACTTCATTACTTCTTAAATTCAAAATAAAGTAAATTATTATTCCTTTCTTCTGTTGCATATTTATTTTTTTAATTTATTGTATGTGAATAAACACTCTGCAGTTGTCATTTGCATTTTTAATTTAAATTCCCCAAATATTATGCATGTGTAGACTTACTTAAGAGATAAGAAGGGGGGATGGTTCTGAGTATGCTATTACTTTGTTCCCAGCATATGCAGTAACCTTTTGTCATTTTAATTTCTTGTGTTTTTAAAGTCCCCACTATATTTCCTTTTGTCCAGTTCAGAAAAGCCACCCTACACAGAGCAGGCTCAGGTGTGATTCTTCACAACTATTTTTAGGATGTGCTTGCAGTAAGATTTATACCATTCTCTGGAGGCGTCTGTCTCTCCACACTGATTAAATTGGCAGGCTGTGTGATTAAGCTTCTAATTTGGTCTTCTCAATGCTGGGTTTAGGCACAGGATGTTCTCAAGGGTCCTGGCCACATCACCTGCATATCTGGCATCATTAAGAAAAGGACTTCCCTTCTCACAAAAAAATCTTCACTGCACAGACAGCGACAATTTATTAAGTCCTTAGCCATGGGAACAGCAAAATTCAGCAATGCCTGACCCTCATGAAAAGACTTTGCCCACTTCAAATGGGTATCTCAAGCCAGCTGCCTGTGATTTTCTAAGTCCCAGATCAGTATCTCAACACACACCTTGAGTTCAGTTGATGAAGACTGCCTATGTGAAGAGTGAACATGTACAAAGTCCACTGTGCAACACAAGGCTCCTGTTCAGGCATTACGAGTCAAGAAGATGCTACTGTCAGTACTGCCAGGAGCTAGTCTCTGCTCCTGGTCCCTCTTTTTATCCCAGATCTTTCCATAAGAGCCATCCATCATTTTTCTCAGTTTTATTCTTCATAAGTGAAATATGTCATGTATTTTCATCCTGAATATCTTAGATGACTGTCAAATATCACAGAACTTTATAATTCAGATAGGGATGGAGAATTATAAATATTTTTCTATTTCAAACATGAAAACAAAAACATTTCTGATCCCTTGATTCTTAACCATCCATTGATAAAATCACCTAATTTTTTAGGTTTGAAAAAACCTCTTAGATTCTTGAATCTAACATTAACCCAGGACTGTCATATCCACCACTAAACAATGTCCCTAAGTGCCACATCTTTTTAATATCTCCAGGGATGGTGACTCAACCATTTCTCTGAGCAGCCTGTTCCAGGGCTTGACAACCCCTTTTGTGAAGAAATTTTACCTAATATCCAATCTACACCTCCCCTGGAGCAGCCTGAGCCTGTTTCCTCTTGCTTGCTACCTGAACAATAACATCTCTCCTAAGCCTCCTTTTCCCCCTTAGCTGCTCCTCAAAAGACTTTTGCTCCAGACCCTTGACCAGCTTTGTTGCCTTTCTCTGGATATGCTCCAGCACATCACTGTCTTTCTCATAGTGAGTGGCCAAAAACTGAACAGAGGATTCAAGCTGCAATGCCTCCCAGCTCAGAGGGGCTGGATATGCAGAGAACAGCTGGTCTTGCTGTCAAAGACTAAGGCAAAGAAAACATTAAGCACCTCAGTATCTTCATTGTCCTTTGACACTGTATTTCCCCCCACACCCAATAAAGGTATATTAGCCCCTTCACGTGCTGGTTCCCTCAGGATCCCATGGGTGCATCTCATCAGTCCCATGGACTGTTGCACCTCCAGGTTCCTTAGATGATCTCAAATCTGATCTTCCCCTACAACAGGCAGTTCATTCTCCCAGTCCCTGCCTTTGCCTTCTGTGACTCAGGTGGTGTGGCTGAAGCACTTGTGGGTGAAGACTGAGACAAAAATATTGTTGAGTACCTCAGCCTTTTCTACCTTCCAGTTAACCAGTTGTTCTCTTTCCTTACAGAGAGGGCTCAAATTTCCCCTAGTCTTCCTTTTATCATTGGCATACCTATAGAAGCTTCTCTTGTTGCCCTAGATGGCTCTGGCCAGAGTTAATTCTATGACAGTTTTAGCTTTCCTGACCTGATCCCTGTCTGCTCAGAGAATTCCTCCATATTCCTCCCAAGTTGCTTTCCTTGCTTCCATCCTCTGTGGGTCTCCTTTTGGTGTTTGAGTTTGTCCAGAAACTCCTTGTTCTTCTCTTTGGGATGCACCTTCAGGATGCATCAACCCTGAACTTGGAGGAGGTGACCCTTATACTCCACCAGCTTTCTTGGGCCCTCCTTCTTCCATGGTTTTGTCCCATAGTCTACCAAGCAGATCCGTGAAGAGGCCAAAGTCTGCTCATATTATAAGTGAAAATGAGGCCACTGTATGCTTATCCTCTTTTAAAAAGTATGAACCCAGGACATAAAATGTTGTTTAGAGAGAAAGGCAACATTTTCCTTCCAAGTGGTTCTCTTTAAGTGTATCTTTGTTTAGTGTGTGGGATGGGGTTGTGCTGTAACAATTACACAGCAAGAAATGAGAAGAGAAAGTTCATTAAATGAGCAGAAAAAATAAACATCAGGCAGACCTGCTTGATCTATTTCAATTTAGTATTAGAGGTCGACAGAAATGAGTGCCTCAGAAAAGTAAATATGTGGATTTCTTTGACAGAAAGAACAGTTGCAAACTGTAACGAGGATAATAAGAAAAAAAATGTGTCACATGGTGAGTTTGAATGAATCACACACAACTGTACATAGTGTGTTCATAGCCAGAAAAGGCATTTTTCTTAATAAAGCCCTTGCTGACTCCTTCAAATACTGTTATTATTTCTGCAACTCAAAGGTACAAAAAACTAGCACAAATTGAAAATGGCTATATCGTTCTCCTCCCTCATCAGAGTTTCAAGTTATCTAAATTTGGATAATTCCTTAGATTTACATTATGTTCTCTTAAAGCATATTTTGGAAACTAAAGCCTTAGGATAAAACCAATGGCTGTGCAGGCTAAAAAAGCCTTGGAATAATAAACCTAGCTCCTGCTGGAACAGAGATTCAGCACTGCAACAGTGAGAAAGCAAATCAAATAATCACTTTGGATTGCCAGAAGATCAGGACTCCCCAGCAGCTGCCTTTTTAGTTTCTTAATGGACACCAACAGATGGAAAAAAGCTGAAGAGAGCAGGCTTGTTTTCTCTCTCTGCTGAATTATTTCTTTCTTATGCCTTTTTGTCTATCTATAGCTTGCAGCTCTATTTACCCAAAATGATTAGAGCTTTCTGTGAAACAGAAACTTGGAGAAGCACAGAAGGTCATATGTATTCTTGCTGATACAGCCACCTGTTGTCTTGTCACATTCTCCAGTTTTTTTTACTACTGACTTGCTCAACCTTCTTCCACAAGCCCAGTGAAGTCAAATGGGACCTTGATTTCTTCTTTTCACTTTTGATGTAGCAAAGTAACAAAATGACAAAAACTGTCTGCCCAATTTTGTTACCTTTCTCTAGCGACATTTGTCCTGCCTTTACCAAAAATCATCACGGTCTTACCTCCTGACACTCAGCCATACAAGGGAGGTGATGGTGCCCATGGGTTTCCAGACAAAAGAAATAGTTTTGATTCAAGTGCACAGTCAGAAAGGCATGGGAGAGGAGCAAGGCAGATCATTCATATTGAAGTCGCTTCACAATGGCAAATCAGCTAAGCCCCTGGCTCATTTTCAGAAGCAACTTGGCTCTCCTAGAGATTAATTTTCTCTGCAGGACTTTTGGCAATGTTGTTATAGCTTGCTGAGACTCTCTGGGCTGCCAAAATCCACACTGCTAAGGGTTTTCAATATGCTGTCATTTCTAGGTCAAGCTGGTTCAGATATAAGATTTTTATAGAATATATCACAAGGCATTTCAAAAAATGAAACACCTACATTTTTTTGATAGGTCCTTCTCTGCAAAATAGGCATTGTCTAGTTATGTTGAAACATTCCCAGGAAAAATGTGCCTCTGGCCACAGCTCTACTCTAACCTGGCAATTTTAGATGGAAAATAAGAGCAACAAGAAAAGGGGTAATCATTTGTTGATTGGATAAGATGAAGCAGCCAGAATTAGACTTAGAACAGAAGGCAATTCCCATTTTATCTTTGGATAAAATGTACAGCATCTGTAATTTCACCTGTTCTCATTTTGCAGGAAGACAAGAAGCAGAAAAAAAAGACAGGGCTGAAGGTAAGTTGAAGGAGGGCCACGGGCACATGTCTCTGACTTTCAGGAGCACCCAGGGGAAATTCATATAACTACTTTAGGGGCCTTTTGTCACAATCAGTCTTCTGCTTCTTTGAGAAGCTGGATGAACTGAGGCACATATTTGAGAGATTTTCCCAATTGTTTTCAAACTTTAATTGACTAACCCTTTAGACATGTCTATCTGTCTGTCTACCTACCTACCTACCTACCTATCTGACTTCTTCCATGAAGAAGAAATGTTAGTTTTTATTTTCAATCACAAAGGTCTTAGCTCAGTGTTTCTAAATGGTTTTGGGAAGACCCTTTTGTCTCTAATGAAACCATTTAATTGTGTAGACTGAAAGAGCAGCTGGGCAAGCATCCTTTTTTGCAGGTAAACTTTGCTAATAATACTTGCACTGGGAAGTATTAGGCTGGCTTAGTCAGCATCAACATTTTATTTCATAAATTCTGCTACATGATCTGTCAGATTATATTCACTGTGTGAGGTTTTTTAGGAAAAAGCACTCAAATTAGACTTGGAAATGTTGCAAAGCAATGAGATATTCTAGAGATAAACGCTGGGAAAAAAAGACCTCACTGAAAAGAGAATGAGAAGAGGTCAGATGTGGTGTGTTACATGGGCTGGTAGTAGACATTTTCCAAAGACCACAGCTCTAGGTTACTCAAAGTCTGTTCTGGCCCTCATTTGATCCTAAGGGGAGGCTTCAGCACCCAAAGAGCTTGAGGTGGCTCCAGCAAGCTTCATAGTTCCCCACATACTTGGTTTCAGCTCCCTGCTACCTGGAAGGAGCCATTTCATCTCCAGTACCATACCAGTTGCCAAGAGGAAACCCATCAAGAACTGGTTGTTTTTTTTCTACTCGGAAAGTGTCTGGAAAGGAGTATGAAATTAGATCTTGGATAAATTGAAGTAGGGCACTCTAGGACAAAGTAACAAAGGAGATTTAACTAGTAAAAAACCAATAGCTCCATCTCAAAGGGCTAGGATTACATTTCCCATTCCGAGTTTTGACACTGTATCCTACTCTCCCAGTGAAAACACTCAAGAAGTCTGACAGGAAATATGCTTGTCTAAGTTACAAGATAATAAAATCTTAAGGATTGTAAGGGACATTAAAGGTCACCTTGTTCAAACTTCCATTAGAACAGGTTGCTCAAGGTCTTATCCAACTTGGCCTTGAACACTGTCAGATATGGAACATGCACAACATCCTCAGGCAACCTGTTCCACCCTCAAAATTTTATTCCTAATAACTAACCTGATTTTCCCCTCTTTCAGTTTGTACCTATTACTCCTTGTCCTATCCCTACAGTTTCTAGTGAAGAACCCCTCTCCAGCTTCTCTGTCAGCCCCGTCACATACTGAAAGATTGCCATGAAGTCTGCACACAATTCTCTTCTCTTCTCTTCTCTTCTCTTCTCTTCTCTTCTCTTCTCTTCTCTTCTCTTCTCTTCTCTTCTCTTCTCTTCTCTTCTCTTCTCTTCTCTTCTCTTCTCTTCTCTTCTCTTCTCTTCTCTTCTCTTCTCTTCTCTTCTCTTCTCTTCTCTTCTCTTCTCTTCTCTTCTCTTCTCTTCTCTTCTCTTCTCTTCTCTTCTCTTCTCTTCTCTTCTCTTCTCTTCTCTTCTCTTCTCTTCTCTTTTCTCACTTTCTCAGCCTGTCTTTGTAGGGAAGGAGCTCCAGTCCTCTTAGCAACTTTCTGGACCCCTCTGGACTTGCTCCAACTGCTCCATGTCCTTGTACTGAAGACACCAGAACTGTACAGAGTATTCCAGGTGGGATCTCATGAGAGCAGAGTGGAGGGGCAGAATAATCTCCCTCATGCTGCTGGCCACACTTCTTTGAATGCAGCCCAGGATTCAGTTGACTTTCTGGCCTGCAAGCTCACAATGTATTGTGTGTCATAACCCCTTATGTAAAGGGTTTTTCTTAAAGATCCCTGTAAAATTTTGACTATAGAGCCAAGCTTTGGTCACTGTAGCCTTTCTGGAGAGCGCCAAAGCTCCCTCCCCTAACCAGACCTGAAACTGATAAAGGCGACAGCAAGAGATATTTAGGAGCTTGTTTCCACCAGCCTTCTGCACAGACAGATTTCTGCTGTGGCCCAAACTGTAGGTCCTGAAAGGATATTTCTGTGGCAGCCAGGGAGCAAAGAAGTGAAGAGGCTGGTTCTGCCCCAGGATAATACTGGCAGGGATAGCAGTCATTCTTGATTCTGGAGGCAAGGATAAGATTCTTGCCTTCACCTTGCCCTTGGCTGATACAGACAATGGACACTCATGGGATAGTGGCCCCATAGGTGCTGGTTCTATGGTGTTCAATGTAATGTTCAGGCCATCTGGGAATCCAGAACACTTAGGAAAATCCATCAAATGTCAGGTAAGCATCCAAATACTTGTTCTATCCAGAGAACATGGAGAGCCCTTGTTACAACAGGAAACCAGGGAAAAAAGACAGAGTAGTATGTGTCATTTGCCACGTCACAAGCTGATAGCCTGGCTTTATTGGTGTAACTCCACTAGAAGGAGGAGATCATGGGTCTGGCACTGAATCTCCAAAGATGGGAGTCGTGTTTGGCCAAGGGATGTTAGTGCTCATAAGCAAGCTGATCCTGATGTTTCTCCTTGCTTAACTGAGGCATCCATCCATCCATCCATCCATCCATCCATCCATCCATCCATCCATCCATCCATCCATCCATCCATCCATCCATCCATCCATCCATCCATCCATCCATCCATCCACCAGAGGAGACTGGTTTGTGACTCTTGGTCCTCTAGAGAAACCCTGATCAGCTTTCCCTTGCCCTGACGGGATAGACACGGAGCTCCAGATAATGAGGGCAGGCTGCTAGAAGTTTGAATGGGTGTCCCAAGTTTAGGCACAGCTTTTTTCCATTGCAGATGGGTGCCCATCCCTTGAGCAGTGAGTCAAAGAAAGGTTCTTGAACTCTTTCCATTAAGAGTAGGCAGAGTGACACAAGTGATGCTGGAGAGGTGATGCAGACAAGCTGAGGGAGAAATGTGGGTAGAGAAACCAGTGCTGGGGAGACATGACAAGTCCATGAAACAGTGAGATGGGATTTATTTCTGCCAAGCTTTGCATGCAACTGAAGCAAAATGGAGATAAATGGCTGTGTCTAAACCAAGTGGAGACCAGAGCAAAAGCCAGACAACCTGTAGTGCTCCTTTCAAGGAAAGAAGGCTTTTTAAGGTTTATGTCTAATTCCACTGCTAGAATAGCAAAGCACTCAGGCTTCCCAGAAGACAGAGAAAGGAAATTGAAGAATTCAAGCTGTAGCGTAATGAAATGCGCTTTCCACCCACTTAGATTTAAGACTGTGATTCAGGACTGCATTTATGCAGTTTCTGGAATGGAAGGGCATTGTGATGCATCTAAATAAGATTTCTGAGCCAGTGGTAGCAGATGGACCTCAAGAAAAAAACCCCACACAGTCAGATAGCTAAAATAAGGAGATATTTTTTACCACCACTATTTCAGTGATGGTGTCACCCTCTGTCATTGCCAATTCCAACAAAACTAATAACCTCTTTAAGAATTGAAACACATGGGAGATAAAAATATCATAAGCAGAGATTAGTCAATTTAGTAACCTCACCATTTTTTGCACAATTTGCATCATCTGTATCATGTGTCTGACACTTTGACAGTTACACACAGAGCTTTTACTGGCAATCCAGGACATCAACCATTAAAGATTATTCCATCAATATTACTGTAAAAAATACATTAATAGACCTCTTGAGAAACTGATGGCAGCCATACTTGACAATTAACTCAATTTTAAGGAAAATGTATAACAGATTGTAAATTTGTAGGTTTATTTTATCATTAACTTGCTTTATTAAAATACAACTCTAAAATTAAATAAACCAATGAGACATTAAAAGTCTTTTATGCCTAATCTTTATAGTAACAGAGAAAAGCTCCTTCCACTTTAAAGTCGCACATTCTGCAAATTTTACTTAGTGTTTGTTTCCCTACCAAAGCAGCATTTGCATTTCCTTATTCCTGCATTGGGAAGTCCTGCACTCTCACTTGCTGTTTAAAAATACCCAACAAACAAAAAAATGAAAAGTCAACCAACCAACTAAAAAAACAAAAACAACACAACACCCCACCAAATTTCAGGACAATGTGATTGCTTCTTATTTGATTTGGACAATCCAGTGTTCACCCAAAATATTCTGTTTAATCTAAGGGAGATAAATCACTCTAGCATAATGCCAAACATTGCCTGTGGTTTGAAGCAGAGGAACACTTATTGCTTTCCAAGTCTAACCTATTAAAAACATAGGGATATTAAAAACAAGTAAATTTAGACTAGCATGTAAAGCAGAAAAGTTCAGTCATTCTGAGGCAGACCAGAATAGCTTATAAATTAGGAAGACATATGCACTGATTTAACTTTTTTTTTGCTTCTGAGACTTCCAGTTACAGAAATTGCCGTACTTAAATACGTCATTACCATTTCATTCACTGCTTAAGATAAAATGTGGCCAAAAAGCATCCATCTGTTCATCTTTAGCACCCACCCAGACAGAATCTATAGTGCCAATTTCTACTCAGAAGTACACTGAGGTAAACCAGTAATAACCACTTTGACAGTAATGTATTCAGGTTTAATATAGAACAAAATTTGTTTCCTGTTTGGCAGCTCTCTAAAGACTAGAAAATCTCCTTTGAGCCCTACGTAATATTTCTTCTGAAAAAATCTCCCTCGAGACCTACCTAATACTTCTGGAAAAAATAATGCTTATCTACAATAGTGTTTAAGTCATTGTTTGGCATATCAGTGTAAACACTCTGACCATTATTTAACTGCTGGGCAATCTGCTTTAAGGCATTTTTATTTTAGAAAAGCATCATATAATGTCACAGGATATTGAATAATTTGGAAAAATTCTCCAAACAACATTCTTTTTCCAATATCAGGTTCTCTAATTAGAAAATAAGATATCTGTGAGGTATTATAGGAAGTTTTTATAGGATGTTTCAAACATCCAGTTACACCCTGCATGGAGCAAAGCTACAGAGGGTTAACATTACAACAATCTTCAAATCAATCCACTCTATGTCTTAAATGGCTTCATAAGCATATGAAATCTCACATTGGACTCTGCACTCTCATGCTCAATGGAGATCACAAGTGAAATAAGGTTGAAAGACCTTAGAGTCTAAAGAATCTGTGATCATTCTCCCTCTCCAGCAAAAGCCTGTGATAAGTATGTATCTTAGTAGAAACATATTAAAGGGTGGAAACAAGATGAGTTGATTCTGTTGCCCATATCAAGGTCCAGGAAAAATCCTATGAAAATTTCATTTTAGGATATTTTCCTAAAAAATTTAAGAGTAGTTGGAATTCACTATCAGTTTCTGAGAACACTAGTGGCTGCTGAAAGATGTCCTAATCTTGGTCTTTGATGCCTCTAATCTAAATTATTCATATGGGTTCAAATCTATAATCCTAATTAGAGTTTTGCTCCACTTCTACAACTTTCAAGCTCTCTCAAAGGCATTGGCATTCCTCAATGTCAAAAAATAAAATTATTGTGTTTATAGTAAATGAGTTCATCTCAAGTTTGCTGCTATACTTTCTACTTGGCTACAGAATCTATATATGAAATCACTATTAAAAATAAATTGATATTCCCTTTGGAAGTACCACTTGTTACTTGAAAGCTTCAGAAATCTACTTTGAAATAATGAAATATATACAATTCAATTCATTAAAATTTTATTAAACTGCCTTTCAGCCTGAGTATTAGAAGCATAGTCACCATTTCCTGATGAGACTATGACCAATGGAAATATATGCCATGACACAGTGCAATAAGTGAGATTAGAAACTTTCCTCCCTGCATTCCTGCAGTGGGGGTATGAATTCAGCTGTGTGACTTTGTTGGCTTTAGTGGGAGCCATGCAGCAATATCTGGCAAATTGGTTTGTCTACACATCCCCATGGCTGGTGTTCACTAATAGGATCGTGCCCACAGAAACATTGATTATCCTATTTTATTATGACTCTCCCATATAGCAGGGTAACCACAATATAATCTATATTTCTGTCCATTTTCACATTTACCTTTGCTCAGACAGTAAATCTACATTGACAGATCAGATATTGCCTCCTCACGCACGAGTAGATTGCCAAAAAACTGAGGTTTTTGTAGCACCCCACACTTGTTTTCAAATAAATGTACCAGTTCTTGCACGGGCTTAAACCAGTTAGGCCTTCAGCATCTCTAGCAAGTTCCTGCCCAGTTACTGACCCCTCATTTTGACCTCTAATCCACAGATGATGAACTATTCAGTGCCCTGGACAGACCTTGCAGGAAACCTTTCTGATTCCTCTGCAAACCTGTTGATAGCTTGGTAAAGTTTAGAAAGAGTTCTTGGAAACTCATCTTGCTTACCCCACATGCTTGCTGGGAATAACACTGCCTGGTATGACACTGGACAGTCTTTCTTATTCCTATTTAAGGCAGCACTAGGTTAAAGCAACCTGGACTGTGCACCACGGTCCCAGGGAACATTACAGTAACTATTATGGTACTCTTGTACCACAGTACATCACAAGCTGTGTTGTAGCTATATTTAGGTCCTGCGTTGTGAGGACAATTCTCTCTAGGTGGAATTGAAAGACTGATTTGCTGAAGATATCAAAAATACCAGAGGAGAGGGTGGATGAGAGAAATATTGCTGGACACAGCTTGGAGCTAAGAGAGAAACTTTTAGACAAGTTTTCCTCTGTACTGTATTTTATATTAATTTTTTTTAATATTTAAAACAATATCATATAATTGTACCATAATAGGGAGTGGTATAAAACAACCTGTCACTAACAATACAGTTATTAGATACAGAAATGACAGTAGTAACATTTTTATTATTATTATTATTATAATGCTAAAATATCTGCCATAACAGAAGCATTGACTTATTTTTTTAGCAACAGAAAGTCAAAATCTTAAGATAATGATGTAAAGATAAAGTAAGTTAGCTCTAGGTAAAATTAATGGATTGAGTTACTTTAAAAAAGTAAAATATGATGAGTCCTGAAAAAAGGGTGAAGGTGAGTGCAAGGCCTGTCATAAGAATCATACTGAAGTGTCTGAGAACTCTCACCTAAAAATTTGAGGAGTCATTTGCAACCTTTAAGTAACGTCATACAGGAGAAAAACAAGGTGCTCATTATTTCTGCTGCTGACAAAGAAACAAGAAAAAAAACAGCAATGAGACAACACTGGCCAGTCAAAATTTGAACTAAAGCAATCTACTGCCTCTTTATACTTCTGGGTAGAGAAGACTATTTTATATATTCAAAACACAGTGGGAATGCCATACCAGGTACCTCATCTGCCTGCTCACATAGGACTTGATTAGGTAAAACCATTAGATAACTACCATGGGATAACGACAGTGTAATTCTCTGCTTCTCTCTTTTTGAAGCAAGCATGAACATGTAAGTCACAGATGACGAGAAGCAAACTCTCAACTTCATCTTACCACACCTTGGAGATGCAAAAGTTAACCCCCCCCCCACCCCAGCTTAAGCTTACCCTCCTCAAGAGTTACTGGAAGCAGGTGGGCTTTTTGAATAATGATTCATCCTCCTAAAATAAGTTTATTGGATAGAAGGGATGATTCACCACCTGAAGATACCTAGAAAGCATATGGGAGTAGTTTAGATTAGATGCTTAATCTTTTAGTGATGAAAGTTAGGTGAAGTAAATCTGTAATACAATAACTATCTGATATTTCCCAGAATCCAGAAATGAAAAAAATGAAATTAAAAAAAAAACACGAAAAGAAGATGCATTAATTTGCCTCACTCTCTATAATTACGTTGCCTTTCAGAGCGGGCAAATAGTTAGTTTATTCGTGACAAAATTCAAAGCAATGCCTTTAAAAGACATGTACCAAGCAGGTAAATGCAGTAACAAAATAGCATTTTACCATCTCTTTTATTTCTCACATAGCTATTATGGAAAGGAGACACACAGTTCAGGAAACCATAACAAGTCCCATTATTAACGTTCAAATACAAACCTCTTAAAGCAACCTGCATTTCACTGTAAGACATAAAAACCAGCACAAAATCATGCTGGTCCAAGACACTGGCACCAAGGACTTAAAGAAACATCCAGCCTCTCTGTAAAACCCACCATCCTACATTGACTGCAGAAAAAAAATTCCAGTTCAATTCACTGCTTTGTCAAATGAATGTTTCAAAGTGGTAGAACTGGATATATACTCCCTGCAGGTTTAACAATAGTGGATGTTTCCCAGCTCCTAATCCCTACTGGAGCTAGAGGGCCTTTTGTTAAATAAAATATCTCAATCTATAACATACATAAACTGGAAGTAATAGGCCCTTATTCTCAAAATAAAACATCCTCTGTATTAGTTTCACATGAGGATACTTCACAGCAATGCATGTCTTGAATTACTTCAGCAGGAAGAGGTTTCATTCCACATGCAACTCTTTTCGTGGGACAGGAGTGAACTGGCACTGAGAGACCGACACAGTCCTTGTGTTATGCTAGTCCTGATGTCAAGAAAAGATCAGAGACATTAAAAAAGCCATTTGCTATTTTAATATTCCCTTGAAAGACAATAATCCCAGTTTCTGACAAACATGTTAAAACTAATTCCTCAGATGCAGGGGAATATCAGGGACTAGCAGCAAACTCTGGGCAGCAGCATGTTCTGATAAGCATATTTTAAAAAAAAAATTTCTTTTTCCAGAAGTTCAAACACATTACTACCTAGGCCAAAATTGCACTTCCTCTGCATTTGTCAGGAATGGTTGCATAATTAGTATTGAATGAAAGGGTCAGAAAAGCAATAAAAGTGCAGATTTTACTATCCTTATTTTACTATTTTACACTTGTAAGCCAAAGTCTTCTATTGCACTCTGAGCTCAGCAGGGTATCTTATTGTTTGAGTACTTCATATAGAAGCCTATGATTAAATATCTCTGACTGGAAATTCGTTAAATTAAAATATCACTGGCTAGACAAGTTCATTGGATGAAAAAGTTAAAATTTGATTTCTCGAGGCTTGCTCACTAAGAAATTTTTATGAAGTTTGGATAAGAAAAGTGATATATAGGTCATCAACGCATTACAAATACCAGTGTTTTTTTGCTCTGCAAGAGCATTATACTTCCATGTCAGAAATATTTACTCAGGTTTATATTTTCAGCATGCTTGCTTTTAGTCCCTCTGTCTAGGGCAGGCCTCAATCAGAAAATTAACTCTAGAGGGTCAAAGCACAGTGCCTGTATTATGATATTATGTGATAGAAATTGATATGATATGATGATTCAGGCTCTTTACCCTCCATCCCAAAATAACTTAAGTTTTGCAAATCAGGTCATTTGAAAATGGCACCACCTCCCTTGGGCAAGACATGAATTTTACATCACCATGAATGGCAGCTTTGTTATTTTCCACTCCAACTGGGAAGAAGGTCAGTACAAAGGACAACAGAAATCTCATTATTTTTACATATTCAAAATGCAGTAAGAAATGTGTAGCAGTAGAGCCTTCCCTTTTCCACTGTGGCCATATCTATATCTGAGAACCAATTCCAAATTATAGGATTCATTTTGTGAAGCTTAGTGGGGATAAGTCTGTAAATGTAAATGATGGTGATGGCATTGAGTACAATCATATGTAAGTACACATACACACACAGCCATAGATCACAGAATATTCTGATTTGAAAGGGATCCACAAGGATCATCAAGTCCAACTCTTAAGTGAATGGCTGATAAAAGGATTGAGGCCACAAGCTTGGTGCTATTAGCACCATGCTCTAAGTACACTCATACTAAAAGTTATTTAGTTCTGGAGAGCGTCATACCTTTTATACTAGTGTCTGCCTAAGTCCAGAAAACTAGGACCTACTGCAGAAACATAACCAAAATTTTCCATGCCAAATTATTCTTGAGAATAATTACTCCAGCAGCAGCAGAACTAAGGACTTCTGGTTTCCCAGTTTATAGATTATGTGTACTTATGCACTTTTCCCTACATTAACTACATATTTCTCTTTGTTCCCTATAATTCTGGATATAACACAATGTACTGAAGCCAGTATAAACAATAACTGCTCTATGCCACTCTTACCAATTTTAAAGTAGTCTAGCATAAAAATTTCGAAAATCATTAATTTTCTCAGCATTTTTATAAAATGTAAGTCTCGTTCCAGAAAAGCAATTGACCTGTGGCAACACTGCAAAATCTTTTCTGCTGTAAAATTGAAAGCTATACTTATTGTAATAAATTAATCCGAGTTCTAGCAACTTATTTATTCCAAGCCCTTGCTTAAATGATTTCCAGCCTACAACATAAAATGAAGATACAATTAGAGAACCTATTTCTAATTGCATATTCATTTTTAAAAGCTATCCAGTCACCTGATATACATAATAGAAGCAGAAACAGTGGTGATCTTTAAACTAAGCAGCAAAATTTCTACATAGATCGGGGTGGGAAAGATATGATGAGTTCAGATTCTCAGGCACTTTGTCCCTGATTATTTCTCATATACTCTCACAGAGAAGTTATGGGGAAACAGACTGCCCTTCCTAAAATCTCAATTCCTTTAAATTGGGTAAGGTTTAACATTTAGAATCAGTCATCTGGAAAAAAATCCATCACACAAAAGTTATGTACAAGATATAGAATACTCTGGAAAAGGTGTGAGACATTTCAGGTCTGAAATGAGAATAGACCTGAAGTTGAACATAATCCTTATCTGCAGCTTCAGGTCAGTCCAATTCTATTTTCAATTTATTTGCCTGTTTGAGTATTGAGGTAGTGCCTCATGGTGGTGTCATCATTCTCATGGGATAAGGCATCTCCCAGAACACCCAGCCAAACATGAGCTGCAGAGTATTCCCGGGACAGTACTACACTGTGTTGAGATACTCATTAAGCCCAAAACCAGTTATTGCTACAAGGTGTGACGGCTGCAAGGGCTTCCTGTGGAAGAAGAGAAACCTGAATTTAAGTCCCTGTGTAATGAATGTGTTTATTAAAGTCCTGGTCTCTTGACGAAAAGAGTGTGCATAAGATAACTGTATCATCTCTGTAGGCAAGAGTTGCATTAAATTCCTGGACACTTGCAGGGCTTTAGTGCGGCTTAAGCAACTCCATCACAGTCAGATGAGGACACAGCTGCTCCTATACATGTCTGAAGAACCTACTTCACATAGCTTGGAAGTGTAGACACCTGCTGACCCTCACTGTTTCCAGGGACAGGGATGCATCTAACTAGAGGTTATGTTTACTTCATTTCTCTTAAAAATTAGCATCTCTTTTGCCTTACTGGTCACTTCGTGAAACTTTGGAAAATAACAAATATTTCTTTCATGATGTCAGAAGATATATTTTTAAAAGAAACTGTAAATGTAATGATCAGAACAGTTAGAAAATATTTGGATTTCTCTGCTAATAACTGCTTTGTATATTCTGTTCTTACCTTTGGGGAGATATTTTTAACTCAAATATTTAGAATATTTTACTTATTTCCAGATATCCTACACGTACCATGATTAGTAGGCTAAGTTGCAGGATATTGTACAGTTTATGAATTCTATTGAACAAATATTGAAATTCGCCTCAGGCAAATTGTATGCTAGAAAACACCACTTACAGAATCACCCAAACTGAACACAAGAAAGAAAAGAACAAGACCAAAGGAGCTCACTCAAACATTTGAAAGGATTGGAAGTAATTGAGGGGTTTGGGGTTCTCCCCCCTTTTATAATTTGTACCTTGCATTTAGCTAAGCCAGTGGATAAAGGCCAAGTGAGAGGACAGAATGAAATCTCTATCCTCAAAAAGCTGAATATCCATGCATGCCTTTTTACTTAAGCAAGGTACAAATGCATATTTCTGCTCTGGCACAAAGCTGCATAGAAGATGGCACCATCTTTTGTGACTCAAGAAAGCACTCCTGTGTTTCATTTCCCTCTGCTCTCACAGCTGGAATAACCATTCTTCCTTTAATATCACTAAGGTATATTACAGGTGATTGCTTTTCTCTGAAAAATTATGGGTGCAGAAATACATTTGGGACTAGGACTATTTTCCCCTTGGTCATGCTCTGGTGTACCTCTTCACTTGAGTAGAGCCTGGACCTTGCATTATATTCACCACAGATGGTGATATGGTTCGTGCTGATCTTTTGCTCCTGCAGGAACTTTTCTAATGGTGAGAAAACAGCTTTCAAGGAAGGAGACTCCAAACCAGGCCCTGGCCATGGTACTATTTGTGGCCTTTGTGTCTGGGGATAGTATTTCATCAGTTTTTGTACTGTGTTTTGCTTTACACATTTGTACATATTACAGTTTCAGCCCCCCCAGGAGACATTCTGTAGAATCTGTTGCTTAGTAATAGTAACCTTCATGGAAATTAGCTTGAACTTCAAAAGAACAAAACATCTTTCATTAGTCACAGGTTTTCAGTTAATGAATTCCTCTGAGGAAGTTGATTAGAAAAGCAAACTTTCCAGAGTCAAGTGCCACCAATATCGAACTAGGATAAATTACCCTCTTGAAAGTGACATTTCTTTGTCCTCTTCAAATTATGTTTGAGATAGTTTCTATCAATAGTCAGGCTTACCTTGACAATGGCACTAATAAAATTAAGTTTCATGAAAGTGGAATCAGGGTCTTATACAGAATACAGTCAGAAAAAGTTACTACAGTCATGTAGTCTGACATCCTGTGTAATATAAACCACATGAATTAATCATTGTGCTAACAAAAGCACTTCTTAAATTATCTCAATATAAAATACTTTTAGAAATTTTATTTTCTTGAAACCTGCTTTAGTTTTAAAAAAATCTGTTGTGTGATAAAGATGAGGTATTAAGGACCAGAAGGGCACCAGAATTGCTGCAGGGTCAGAGGTAGGAACCTACACCTGCTGCCCCCGGGAGTGAAGAAGTCAGCCACCTCTGCAGGCTGTCTCAGGTCGTCCAGGTGACAGAAAAGCAGCTGTTCAGTAGAAATGCTTGGCAGGACTGACACCTTCCTGCTGAAGTCCTGGCTTCCAACCCCCAGAGTACCTATCTGAAATCCTACATTTCCAGGTCGTGGGGAGGAAGGCAGGGATTTAACGGTAAAGAACTCATCCCTTTCAAATCACAGACGCATGGAAAAGGATCAGGATATGAAGGTGCAATCCTGTAAATACCCAAACAAAATCTGAAATCAAATGGGCAGTTAGGGCTGTCTGCAAGGATTCTGACTTGCCCAAATTAGTAGGCTGCAAAGTCAGGTCCTCTCAGGAGAGTCTCTTGGCTTTGGTCTCAGTTAAATTTAATCTTACAAATCTTCCTATGCTCCCTCTATCTAGTCTAACAAAATAGGTATGATAGCAGCTCAGCCTACGTAGTGATGTCTTCTGGATTTCTAAATTTGATATAACAGAAACAGAATTAACAGAACTTCAAAAACTCATGCTAGAAGGCTGGATAATTTTAGAAGTGACTTTATAAAGTCTTGTCTACATTGGAACATGAGAAATCAAAGACCAAGTAATTAAAGATACAAGGGCAATGCATTCTATTTTAACAATACTAATGCTTATTTCAGGTGTTCTCACATAGAAGCAAAGGGCTCTAATTCCTTCTGAAAAATTGGACCAAACTGAGCCAAATTTAATTTTTCAGGAGAAAATCCACATCATGGTTAGAAGTGCAGGAATTTGCATCTCATCTACAAAGAAGCACTAGAGGAATTGAAAAGTTCTACAATGACCAATCTTTTTTTCCAGTGGGGTCATCACCAGAAATAAAATTAAAAAATTGTTTAGGGCTTTTTAATGCTGTTTCACTTGCTTCTTTTGGAAGGTAACCTTCCAGAAGAGCTCCTAAACACTTGAAAGCATTCACTCATCTCCACTGGCTGCAAAAGAGCCTCAAGTGATTGGTGGAGTTGCAAATGCTATAGATAGCTAAAGTATCAGAGATGTATCTCATCGTATGCACCTGCTTCTGCATATGTCCGGAAGTACTGCAGCACTGATGGCAGCAAGCCATGCCCATCCCAAACTAGAATTTACAAAACAGGCTTCACATTATCTATGCCACAGAGAAGATTCAGCCATAGGCATCTTCAGAGCTCAACCAACAGTTTAGGCTGGGACAAAAAAAAAAAAAAAAAAAAAAAAAAAAAAAAATAAAAAAGCCCATAAGTGAAACAGAAAGTCTTGGTACACCGCTCCCTTAACCTAATAATTCAGTAGTGAAAATATCAGGATGGAGATGTAGTTTGTTGCTCTCAGGACCCCAGGGGATTTTCAACAGTTTCTCCTCACCTCTTGAATCAGTGGATTATTACCTAATCTCAGTGAGGAACAGAAAGGGCACCCTCCCTTGCCTCTGTGAAAGCTGTTTCATTTTTAAAGACTAATTAAATGCTCAGCAGAAGGGAGACACATGGGCTGGGGTAGTTACTGCACTGATGGAAAGAGCCTGGCTTCCACTGCTGCTCTCCCAACAGCCAAACTGTGAAACTCTGAATCATCATCAAACAGTGGCAGGAGAACATCCTCCCACTTTCTTCCCACACTTACCTTTTCCCTCCAGCCCAAGGAGTGTTAAGTGTGAAAGAGTTCACAGGAAGGACTGATGGTACTGTTCATCTCCTCTAGATCAGATCAGAACACAGGCTGATAAATGATAGCTTCAATTCCCTTTCAATGAGGAAGGGAAAGAAACCCAAGTCCAGGGAACCAAATTCAGAATTACTATTCTCACAGTTAAAGTGTCAATAAAGAAGCAAGACTTGATGGAAGAGATGTCATTTAATCTCTCTTCCTCAGGCAGCACTGACACCTGAAAAACAGTGGGGCTCAAACTATAGCACTGAGTTTTCCACATAGGCTTCAGTGGCTCCCTCTTGCCATCCTGGGTGCTCAGGCAAGACCCTCAGCCACCAAAAGCTTCCCACTGTCTTTGACACAGAGCTTAAGGCCAGTAAATCAAAGATATTGTTAAATTTATTACAGCTGTGATTACATCCCCTCTGGAGATCAGATTAACTGACTCTTGGAGGTGGAGGAACTGTCATTTATTTCACTAGATCTCTTTCAAAAGACAGGAAACGTTAGTGGAATTTCTACTCGTGATGGCAAAAACGCCTAGTTTTATTTCAGGTCAACCACAGAGGTTTGAATTGCAGTAACCTATTGAAGGCAGAGCACCGAATAAATGAGGAGTATATCTCATTATTGCCATGTTCTGTGCCTGCACATTGGCAAAGCTAGTTATGCAGACAGGAAGACAGGATAATA
The DNA here is from genome assembly GCA_034336665.1 of Luscinia megarhynchos. Lineage (NCBI taxonomy): Eukaryota > Metazoa > Chordata > Aves > Passeriformes > Muscicapidae > Luscinia > Luscinia megarhynchos. Next base: position 38,965,387 of record CM067565.1, read on the forward strand.
ATATAAGCCAGGAACAAGTTCTAATGTGGTATTTATGAACACTGTGTTACTTACCAGCAGTACTGCAATGATTTGGTATCAAACTGCATTCACTGTCACACAATAAGGCAGAACAACACAACCCAACAGTCTGTGCACAAATATCCATACATCAATTTTAAAAACATACAGTCTCTCTAATGGGGACTTAAGAATTCCCATTATAACTCACATTTTCCTCCACCACACAGTGCAGCCACTGACTTACGGCTGTTTTACCACTGACATCTGAGTAGAGTTATGGCTGTCTCCATGCATGCCATTTTGTTTTGACAGCAACCTGGAGGAATTTTGGTATGCTGGAAGCTCAGTGGCAGATCATGTGCCCAGAACACTCCTAGAGACACAGGTCAGCTCAAGGATTCTTATTGAGTCATGAACTGGCTGAAGATGGATGAAGCTCCGCCACTGAAAGATGAGGTAGAATAAAATTTCTAACACTACTGAGGATAAAACAAGGATCCTGCACAAGCACTAGAGGCAACCATACGTGCTTCTGTAACACCTCTCCTATGATGGCTCTGTAAAACCAGAGGTGGTAAAATTCGTCCCCAGCCTGTCATTGATGACCCAACCTGAACACAAGACAGGAAAGAATGGGGTCAGATGTTTGCTGCCTCCAGGGCTTGCCCAGCGACCTCCACCTCCTCCTGCCACCACTGCACCTGCTGCAACATTGTGATGAAGGAGTTGCCTTTGGGGGACACCAGGAGAGTATGAGGGAATAAAAGCTAGCTGTTGCAGAAGCATGAAGTAGAACAAGGCACTGCAGCAGCTGAGCACAGCCATTTTCAAGCAACCAGAAATAACTATCCCCTCTCAGGCACTCTTTGGGGACATGTCTTTATCACTTAGAGAAATTACTCTAGCAGCACTTCTGCTAAATCGTTGCCAAGCTGAAAGTTTTTCCCAACACAGCCGAAATGCTGCACTTCTTTCACTCTACTATGGGGAATAATCCATCACATGCAAACATGCAGCACTTGAACCATAAAGGTCGCTGTCTTGTGTTGATATGAATCATGCCCTGCAATACTACTGCCTGCTTTATTTATTGCACAGCAAGATGATCTTAATTACTCAGTGCAAGCTAAAAGGTAGGACACCCAGTTCAGGTAGCATTTTAGGAAAGTTACCTTCTTATTAGGATCTCTCTCTAATTGCTGGATACTATTTCAATTGTGCTAGATATCTTGACGTGTTTCTACCCCAGTGTCTCAGAAAAGAGTATTCTGGAAATGCTTTATACAAGAAACATTTTGACTTAAACATAACCACCTAAATCAAGCAATCCTGGTTATTTCATAGACAGATAAAATAAGTGATGAAATTGTGGAAGTGGGCATTAAATACAAGAAACAAGTGCACATGCAAACAAGAGCGTCAATTCTAAAGACTTCTGCTACATTTCTGGAGAATTATTATATTTATTTTCGCTTTTTTTTTTTTGGTTGTTGTTTCTCAGGTATTTTCATGAGTGTATTATGTACAGAAAAGACAATGCCATTCTACTTAACAATTTGTTTTAAAACAATAATTCAAGGTTTCTTCACATCAGAAAATTACTAGTCTGAAAAAAAAAAGAATCAAACCAGTTCAAAGTAGTGGCAAAGTAATGGCTCCTGGGAAACTGGACTTAAAGATATTCCTCACCATTCCAACTACAACAAACTTGTGCTCTGAATTTTAGTTTTCACACTAAAATAAATTAAAATCTCTTTCAAGGAGGGCATTGTTGAATGATTAAAGAATTAAAAATCTCAAATGTTTTCAGAAAGATCATTGAAATCTTAGTTATTTATGCATATGCCCAAAATAAAATATGAAAGTATTAAGAATACTAGTGAAAAAATAGTGACAGAAAGCAATAGGAGACAAAACAATTTTCTTCTCTATATACAGAAATAATCTTACATCAGTAACAAGAAATGTCAAAAATACACAATTTTGAGTACAAAATAATCATTTCAGCAATAGATTTGTACAATTGAGAACTGTGTAAGCAGCATGCTTTGACTGAATGAAAAAACTGCAACATACTTCAAAATACATTCATTTAAATCCTCCATACTAAAGATATCTGAAAATAGAACATGAGGGAATACAGATTAGTAATGACTATCATCTCTGGAGAAGAAGAAAATTATAATTCCCCAGTAAAGTCAAGATGGATCAATCTGAGTTTTTAAAAATCCTTGGTCTTGGTCAAGACCATTAAATTGCCTCAGGAGACCCAATATGTACGTGTTTTAACATCGCAAATCTCAGAGAGGTTGTGCAGGATTCTTGGTAGGATCACAGACAGCAAGACTGAGCAGTTCAGAGGTCTTCAACTTGGTTCTAGGACTTCAGCTGTAATTATCAAGGCACTGCTCTCAAGACAGTACATAGACACAATAGCTCAAATGATTATGTAAACACAATTATCCTGGGGATACTTCTACACCACCTTGTTTCTTTTTTTGAACACCCTTTTGTTCACTATATGCTTTGATCACCTCAAAAAACCTGGTAAGTGTGAATACTGTATCACTATGGAAATCACCTCTGAATTTAGGCCACACAATATGGGCTTCTTTTCTCTAAGGATCAGTAGATGCAGCTTTGACCAGAAACCTTGTTACAGTCAGTGTAAACAAACATTAATTATCAAGACAAATTAGCTGTCTTTGATGTTTGCAATGTATACTTCACAGCCAGTACATATCAGAGATCATGAAGATCCCACAAAATCTTTTTCCCTCCTCCTTCAGGAATGTAATTTCACTAGTATTGCTCATCTTCTTTCCTTCTTGAATTATTGTGTTTTACAACATTCAAATCATTTGCATCATAGAGCTGGAAGACAGCAAAAATACCTGTTCTTGCCATTTAGACAATGTACACTCTCATTCTGTTACATTAACTCTAAGCACAATTTTGCTGCTTTCAGAGATAAAGAGGTATGACAGCTTTGAAACAGAAAATCCATACTAACCAGGTCATAAACTTGTGCTGTCAATGTAAATGTAATTGAAAAATAAAAGCCTTACTGCAAAGACACACTAAAACACTCTGCTTTATAGTGGAACTCCTTTAGATCAGAAAAATCTATACCATCATCAGTAAAAGTGACAAGGAAGGGAAAGCATGGCCATAGATAACATCACCACCAGGTGCCTTTACAGGGAACCCAGTCTCAGTTGGTAGCTGTTTTTTTAAATTAAATTACTGAATTCAAAGTCTTTCCTTTTATACTCCTAAAATTTAAATAATGACAACAGTTTTACCAATAGCTGTCAATGAGAAGAACAGAGCTAACTTAAATTAGTTCTTTACTGAAGACCTTTTAAAAAAAACTGGGGTGTGAACATTTTGTTGCCCTCGGGAAGTGGCAGTCCCTGGACACCCACATAGGACAAGGCATTTCCTTCATACACATGTGTACTGTGTGGATACATAAAAGTAGATAAAATTGCTATTATTTTTGCTCCTCTGGTACAACAGCAACAGAGAGGTCCCCCTGTTTTGGGAGACTGAAAAACAGATGGAAGCAAGAGAAGCCTAAACCCCAGCTCTGGCTATTTTTTGTTGTACATCAATTCCTCTGTTCTCAGTCACAGTTCCAGAAAGCTTATTCTGCAGGCATTCTTCCCAGTCTCAGAGCACTGGGGATATGGCTGTAAAGCCCAAACCTAAGTCTTAATTCTACCTATTTCACAATAAATATTTATTTAGTTGATTGGAAAAAAAAAAGTCTGAATTTGGTTTGCTATCCTCAAGGAAAATCTTTGTCTCTCCGCTTTTCCAGGAGAATACCAACACAGCCTGACATTAATCAGAAAGGTGGTTTGGCATTTTAGGGAGAGAAGCTGATGCCTAATAGATGAGAACAGCAAGTAAACCCTTGAGGCAGCAGCCACTACAGAGACAAAGAAGTAACAAAAAAATCAATGTGAAGTAGTATCTGAGGGAAAAAGGGAATTTAACTTATATCCTCAGCAAACTCTGCTGGCTGACTGTTATAAGGGGTAATGGCTGAAAGCGAGTAGATTTATAAAAGATATAGGAAGATATTCTTCCATGTGAGGGTGGTGAAGCACTGGAACAGTTTTCCCAAAGAAGCTGTGGATATTCCATCCCTGGAAGAGTTCAAGGCCAAGTTGAATGGGGCTCTGAGTAGCCTGGTAGAAGGTGTGTCTGCTGATGGCAGGGGAGTTAAAGCAGGAAGGTATTTATGGCTCCTTCCAAACCAAGCCATTTTATGATTCTGCGACTGTTTATGGTTTTGATCCAATACTTAAAATTGCAAAACAAACCCAGGATTATTTTTCTCCCTGTAATTACTATGCTCTATGGCATGGTTCATTTGCTATCTGTGTGCTGGCTTACCCTACGATTTCCTATCCCAACAAATGCCTGACAGCATGATTTCAGCAGGGGAGAGCACACCTAGCCTTATATGAGCTCCAAGCAGAAACAACATTACACCAACACAGTACAAACTGCAAGCCCAAAAATCACCATTTCAGATAGGTTTTCAGGCATACCATCAGGTTTGGATAACTTGTAACAGCCTCAAGTAATAACTACAATCACCCTTTACCATGTAACAATTTTAACATGAACACTATTCTTCTAAACCATGTGTTAGGCTGAATCTCAGGTCATGATATTTTCGTAGCTTTCTCTTTCATTCCTCTGTTTTCTCCTTCTAACTCTCCTATAACTGAGCAGGTAATTTTGATCAATTGTTAGAAAATCAGTAAGTCTATGACTGTACATGTAGCTATAAAGATATAAATCACTCTCCTAGAGCTTACATGGGTCTTTCATTGAAATTCACCAATATAACAAATGATAATAAGACAAATAATAATACACCTTCAATAGAGAACAAAATATTCAAATGAACAAACTATACAGAAAATTTTGTAAAGTGCACAAAAGTATTAATGGAAATATTTTTTAAAAAAGGTTTTTAATGTTACCATGGAAACTTCTGAAATATCATTAAATTAGATAGAAATAATCTAATGAGACTTTTTGGCTCTAATATATTGACAGCAGCAATAGTTTTTGAAAAAAAATTACACCAACAAAATACACCATATCTTAGCAGCATAAAAAAAGTCCCCACAATTAGATAAAATTGCAGGCCTAGTAAGCATAAACCTGACAAGATGTTCCAAATATAGTTTTCATTAGAAGAATGGACTTCCATGGAATCCTAGAGGTAACAATCACATTCCCTCCCTCCATCTTCCCAAAATTGCACAGAGTACTGAAAATTTAATCAAGTTATAAGATATGGCCACACTGAAAAAGCCATATGAAACAAAACAAAATTCAACCTAAAGCCTAAAAACAGATGACCCCGGCAAACAACAATCATTGTCAAAGCACCCGCAGTTTCAAACTACCGACCGATGCTCCCCGCACACGTAGATGGCGCTGGGCCGGATGCGCCGCCTCGTATGGCCAGGCAGCTGCGGCAAGAACTTGAAGAATCTGGGCATCAAGTCTAAGCATGCGTCGTGAAACTTCTTAATCCTCCAGTAGTAAATCAGTGGGTTCAGTGCAGACTTGAGGTAGCAGAGCCAAAGGAGCCAAGTGCTTATCTCAAAAAAGTTGTGCTTGTAGTAGAAGTGGCTGTTGAACGTGGCAATAAGGCTGTAAGTGGTGAATGGCGCCCAACAGACTATGAAGACAAGGAACAAAATCAAGATGGTTGTGAAGGCACGAGTTTTAAAGCTCATATCAATATTCATCTGAAAAGGTCTCTGTAAGCTCATGAGACCAAGTTTGCTGGCCTGGCTGAGACATATGCTATCAGGGTGGCTATGGATACGAACTGCGTTGTGGCGGACGGTGTTGAGTATGCCCATAAAAGAATACAGCATTATCAGGAATGGAATAAAAAAAGAAATTAGCAAGATAATTATCACGTAGGCTCGGTAACCTGGGCTTGTAGAGTAGCCAAAAACACACTGAGGTGCTCTCGAGGGTATCTGCAGGTTAGGATTCCCTACTGATAACGGAAAAGCAACAACAAAGGATGCTGCCCAGGAAATCACAATAAGAATCTTTGCACGGTAGGGGTTCAGTTTATCTTGCCTCTGAACTATGATAAGAAATCGGTCAATACTAATAATAAGAAGAATGGCTACCCCCTCTATGACAAAAAGCCAGAAGAACATGGCAGAAACTCTGCAAAATATATCCCCAAAAATCCAATGTGTGGTAATGATTGTTATCAGAGCAAATGGCATGTTCAGCACTGCCAGCAGCAGGTCTGCAAAAGCCAGGCTTGCTAAGAGGATATTAATTGCAGATCGCATAGCTGCCTTCTGGTAGACCATCAGGCAGACAACAAAGTTCCCAAGGAAAGAAACCAATAGGATAAATATCATAGCAGCAGAAAGAATGATCTGGAGTGGCAAACTCAAGCTCCTGAAAACTTCTTGTGATGGCAGGATAGCTGTGGTGTTTACCAGGAAAGTACTTCTCTCAGTGGTGAGCACAGCACCTGAACCGTATCTCAACGGCTGTGTTGTGCCACTATGAAGCAAGAACTGGGGGGTGGTAAAATTCGTATAGGCATTTTCATAAACAATGAAAGTAGCATTTGAGGTCCCAGAGTGGGCCAGCGTCAACATTGCTGAGAAAACCATTGCTTCAGGAAAAATGAAAGCAGAACCAAAGGTCTTCCAGGCATTTCATCTTGTTCAGGCAGTATTTTGAACTGGTCATTTAACAATCAAAACTCAGCGTTTGAAAGCATCAAAGTTCTTAAGTTCATGTCAGTATTTCCATCTGAAAAAGAAGAAAGAAATGTAAATACACAAAGTAAAACTCTCTGAAACCAGTGGGAATGTAACGATTTCTCAGCTTTCCTTAATGAGAATAGTATCCTTTATATATGTTTACACTTCAGGTTAACACAATTTACTTAAGCACCAGACATGCCTCATAATATTTGGCCTCTCATAGATCATCTTCCCATAGTCCTTCTGACACTGTACAATACTCTCAACTCACCACGCTTTTTTTCTACCATTACCAAGGCTGAGAACTTATGTGTTTGAAAACAAACTTTACTGATTAAGATTGAACAAATCAAACAAGTATTTTAATTTAAATCTCATAATTTTTGAATTAAGTTAATTACTTTGTTTTGAAATTGCCTACAGGTGAAAACTTTAATAACATTTCTAAATAGCTTAAATAGTATCAGTATATTGCCTATTTGCCTGTTTGGCAAACACTGAAAGCCTATTTATCCAAGTTATTGCACATAATACAGAATTCTTTGTTCCATGTCAGTCATCCACATCAGATATGTCAGGAAAAACATGCAAAACATCTTAACCTGTTATTATGAAATAACTCATCTACAGGATAAAATAATTTCTCAATTTGTTTCATTTAGGGGCTGATTCACACTAAGGTGCAGGAAACCATCACTTCTTTGATCACTACAACTCTTCCTGTGACACTAAGCTTTCCTGCTTCCACTGGTCTGGGCATGTTTTTGTTGATTCATCTTGATATCCCATATAATTTAACCATGTGCACTCTCTTTTTCCTTGTAAATCTAGTCCTTAGACATTCTGCTGAACTCCTTCCCTTGTCATTATAGTAATAGAATAGTTTGGGCTGGAAGGGACTGTAAAGATCTTCTAGTTCTGACCCCCCTGCTCTAGCAGCGACACTTTCCACTAGACTAGGTTGGTCAGAGCCCCATCCAACCAAGCCTTGAACACTTCCATGGACAGGACATCCACAATACCCATGAGTACCCTGTACCCATGCCTCAATATCCATGGGCACCCTGTACCAGTGCCTCAGCAGCCTCATAGTAAAGAATTTCTTCCCAATATCTAGTGTGAATCTCTCATCCTTCAGCTTAAGACCATTGCCCTGACCTTGTAGAAAGTCCCTCTCCAGCCCTCCTCCAGGCCCCCTATAGATACTGACACAAAGCAACATTTCCTTCTATAGTTTATAAGCACTATCTTGTTGCACTAATACTACTAGTATTGAATTGTTACATATATCTGTATGCATATATTCTTGACAAATAAAACACAAAGGAGTTAAGAGCTCACTCTTTTCAACGCTAGCTCCTCATCTCTATCTTGGACTATTCAACACTCGCAGAGAACACTGGCATCTGATCAAAGCAGGAAACCAGGATTCTATGCCCTTTTCAAAAAATGATCACTACAGCCAGAAACATAAAGCGGGCTTCACCTCATTCATTCTGGATGACTGCAATAATCCCTTCTGGCTGTTTTCATGTTTATCATTAGAAAAGGGATAAAGGCATCTTCAGAGGACAATCTCTCTCCTCCATCTCTGCACACGATGACAAACTTGGGCTACTAACACAAGCAGCTTACAGTAGCACAAACCCTGCCCAAAGTATTTATGCAGGTTCTGTTTAGTATCAATGTCAGGCAAAAATAAAGGAAGAAAGAAATGCTTTTCATAAACACAAGGACCACAAGCTTTGTGTAGGATAAAAAGTTTACCCTTTGCTGGATAATACTTCACCAATAAAGGGAATTAACTGTAAGACAACAAAACCTAATCTGTGCCCCCAGTTTGGACTTCTGGCAATCTGAATGCAAGCCTGCTTAGGCTGCTGTCAAGAATTCATCAAATAACATAGGCACTATGAGCTGCTCCTTTCATTCCCTGACTATCTGCAAGCTCTATCACTAGATGATTTCCATGGCCAGACTACCATCAGAATTTTTATTTCAGATAAATGATTAACCTCTCTGTGTCCTTTAATTTTCAATGGTATCACAAAAAGATATTACTATAAACTTCCTAATTTAATTGACTCTCATGGTGGGCTGATCCTGGCTGGACAGCATGTGCCCCACAAGTGCTGCTTTTTCACTTCCCTCCTCAATTGGCCAGGGGAGAAGTAGTATTACAAAAGGCTTGTATGTCAAAGTAGGAACAGAGAGAGATCATTCACGTGTTACTATAACAGGGCAAAACCTCAGCTTGGGGAAATTAAATTAATATCAATTAAATCACAGCAGGGTAATAAGAAAATAGAGCCAAATCTTAAAAACACCTTCATCCCATCCCCTTCCTTCTTCCTGAGTTTAAGGTTTTGCCTAATTATCTCTATCTCCTCCCCATCAGCAATGCAGAGGGAAAGGGAACAGGATTGCAGTCAGTTCATCACACGTTTTTTCTGCTGCTCCTCCCTCATCAAGGGAAACACTCAACTCTTCCACTCCTCCAGTGTGGATTCTTCCCATGGGAGAGAGTCTCCCATGAACTTCTCCAATACAAGTCCTTCCTATAGGCTGCAGTTTCTCTTGAACACTCATGTGTGGGTCCCTTCCACTGACATTGGCTTTACTGGTCATAGATGAAGCTCTTGACAGCTTCTCACAAAAGCCACTCCTGTGCCTCTCTGCTACCAAAACCTTGTCACACAAACCCAATACAGATTCACAAAAATTCCACTTTCTAGAGGTCTTACTGATTGAATGAAAGTTATAATTTTTTATTTTGTCCTATTATATTTCAAAAGATTGCAAAACTCAGAAAAAGTATACAAATCTATCTACATTAATATTTTGCAAAAATTACCAATTCCATTAACTTTATTATAGATTTTTCTTTCCCTCCATTCTTTCTCTTTAAATTTTATTTTTACACTAACTCCTTTAGAGAAAACCTCAATGTCAATTACAGGCTAAAGCATATATACTAGTCAAAGCCCTTCTTTCTTTTATCTATATAAACTTTTCCTCTACTAGTCTTTAATATTTTTTTAGAATAAAATATGTAACCAATAGGAAAAAGGTTAACAGAACTTTCCAGAATAAATAAGAAATATTTCAGCAATGAACAAGAAAATCTCACCCAAAGTTCCACTGAGGTTTATGATTCCACAAGCTGAGAACACTATGAATGAAAGGAAGCTGTAGCATTCTGCAGGGACTGCAAAAGAACATAAATTCAAAAAATAATTCTGGACTTAAAATCTTGGAGCAAGAAAATTAGATCCCCAGGGTAGTATCTTTTAGAGCTGTGTAAGCAATAAGTCAGCAAAGGTAACTTCTGCATTTCTGATTGACTTTGTATAGGTCTTTCCACCAAGGCTCTAAAAGAAACTAATCTGACATCAGATAAATGCAAAACTCTCCTACAGACAATAACCAGTTTCACATAGAAAAAAAAAAAGAAGCAGTTAGTTTTACAGAGAAAAGTGCTTAGTAGAATGATCCTACAAATAAAATCTTTACAGGAGTTCAAGCTCTTTAATCTATAGAGGAGAAGAGGGAAATGCAAAACCATGACATTTGCTGATGATGAACATGAACTGTTTTTCAGGTCAATTTAATAAAAACAAAGGTCAACTACAAAAAGGCACAGAGGGCTCTCTTGAGAGATGGTGGCAAGCTAACTGTCTACCTCATAAAATTCACTGCTAGAGATGAAGCTAAGCCTGTACTGAAAAAAAGTTATCTGCACAGTAACAGATGCTAAACCAATATTTACCACCCAGAAGAAAAACAGATCTTCAAATTTTCATAGTCTGCTCTAGGAAAACATCAGCCATGTGTTCAGAATTGTAAGCAAAGGAACTGAGAAGAAAACCAGGAGCCAGCTATATACACTGTATATTTAGATACACCACCTGCTACAACATACATCTATGGCATCTCTTCAGCACTATGTTCAGTTCTGTACCACTTAATCTCTATTAAAAAGCAACTGAAAAAAAGGTATCATAGAGGTCTACCAAGTTTTTAGTGACACAGGGGCAAAGTGAATGATTGCTGTCTCTCATAACATAAGAACAGAAAAAGTCAAAGAAATCATAACAAAAATCTCCAGAGATCATCTCCAACCTCTCCAATCTCTCTGCTCAAGCAGGGCTGCCTAGCAGAAGGCCACAGTAGAGAAAAATTGTCTCCTGATGCTCAGGGGGAATTTCCTGTTTCAGTTTCTGCCTACTGCCTCTATCACCTGGCACCACTGAAAAGATCCTGGCTCTGTCCTCTTTGTATCCTCTTTTCAAGTATTTATATACACTGATAAAAATTGTGCTACTCTGTGTTTCTCAAGTCAGTAGCACCCAGTATATAGCAAAGGACAAAGGACTCACAAACTCTATAGTTTAGTTCATTCCTAACAAATTCAAAAAAGGAAAGAAAACCTCACACATTCTCTCACCATCCCAGCTCTCTATGCAAATAGCTACATCCCCTTTTGTGCATCTAACCCAGCAAGAGGACTGAAGGCTTTAGATCCCGTGTTGCTCCTGTGCTCCCTGATGGCCTCCAGCGGCACCTTTCTCTGTGCATCACTCTGAGTATAAAGTGTCTCCAGTGCACACAGAATCTGCATGCTCAGATACTGGTTTGGATTTACACTTACCTAACCTTCAGGCAACGTTCTTTCTTGGCTATCACCCTTCATGGAAGTGACCAACCAATTCAGCCAATAAATTCAAGCGCTTCCCTTCTGTTGCCACCACATATAAATTTTTTTTTTTTTTTTCTCCCTACTTAAAGGCCTTCTTCCATGAGCATGCACATGATTATCAAACATGTGCTTCCACCCTTCTTCCTACCCTTCCAACTTCTCTAAAATTATGTAAAGATGAAAGAACCAATAAGATAATTTCACAGCAACAGCATTTCAGTCCTCACTCGCTCCTTGAGAAAGGTAGATCCTGCAATTTCAAAGCCCCAGTCCTCGTTGAATGGTAATCACACAGCTTGTACAAGACAACCATGCTTTGATAGTTTAAATGGGTAAGTCTACTGATGGTCAGGTACTCAAGCAAGAGGCAGATAGGCACCTTTTTGTCACAGCATTCTCACTTTTGGAACGTGTACTCTCACATATTCTTTTCAGATGCAAAAAAGCTTCATACAGTCACTTTTTTCAATTTCAGTGCCGAAATTTACTGTGTATGCATATTTTCTCTGAAGCAAGGTTCTCCCTCATATACAACTTTCTTTTTATGGAACATAATAGACACAATTATTTCAATGAAGTACATACTTAAACCTAAATAACACACAAATTCCATTCATCAAGTATAATTATCGCTAGAACTATGGCGTCTGTTTCTAACAGCTTTAGAAGCTAAAAGGTTCCTGTTCAAAATTTGGATAGCACGCTCAACTGGAAATAAAAGATTACATGTTATACGCAAAGCTGACATCAGTCAAAGCCAGGAACTTCAAAAAAGACAAAAGAGGGAACATAATAGTGCCGTAATAACAGTTAAGTTTAAGGCATATCAGAACACACCATGAACAGCTGCCAAAATGTTCTGTGACTTAATATGTTTGTCTGCTAAAAGCAAGCATATATTGGCAATACTGACAAGCACAAAGATTTCATCCAGTATACAAAAAAAAAAATCATTCTTATTCAGAAATCTGAAGGCAGCACTGCCTGGTACAGTGATCCTATTTCTTTGGGATATTTTAAGTGGGCCCAGCAGCTTTTGCATGCTTTATAGCTACTATTAATGGCTTTATTTTACAGGCAAACTTTGGAAAAAATTATTTTTCGCAACATAAAAACATTTAAAAAACAAAATATTTTTAGGGGGAAAAATAAAAAGAAGCATGAAGGGCATGGCGTTATTTTGCTTTCAAAAGAATTAGTGTGCCATGAGAAAATGCTTGAGTACATGCTCTCTGACACCACATTATTGCTCAAAGTAGCCCAGGACAGACACCCCTCTAAATATGAACCAAGCGTTGTTTTCTATGCAATTGAGCAGAGGCAGGAACATGTTACAATGGAATCCTTTCTGCTAACACCAGTGAAAAGAATGAGTCAGAGCACAAAGCAGCAGGGACAATGTTCTTACCTAAAAGAAACCAGCAGTTTTCAATTTTAATACCTATTTACATATAACCTAAATTGAAACTAATCAACTACACTGCATGAGTAGATGACCCATAAAACTGTTCACAAGAGGCATTACTTTAATTTAGAAAATTGTTCTTTTTTCCACTCTATAAACACTGCTGTGGCAATTTTCATAGGAAGGTACTGTGGGAAACAGTCACCTCTGCTTTGGGTCATTTAGTACAACTAATTGCCCTCTCAATGATATTTCCTTATGATTTTAATTCAGAGAGCCATTAACTGCCAAGAAATGTCAGTCGTGGCAATCATTATCACTACCATAAACCACAAATATTCAAAATGTAAAAAAAAAAAAAAATCTATTTTCTTAGCTCTTGGGAAAAATCATGTTCTCAATTTGCAGATCATGTGAAAGGAGCTGGGCAGTTCTAGGTTCATTTCTATCTCTGTCATATTTCCCCTGACTTCTAAATTTCCCACTAGTTCTATGGTCACATTAATCATAACCATGATGAAGAGCTGAGTGAGTACTGTAGTACCTCGAGCAACAGCAAATGTTGAACATTATTGAAAACACACTGTTTTAATTCATATCCTCTGCCTAGTTATTAACATGCAACTAACAAGTTGAAAGCTTCCTAGGCGATTGCATTCCTAAATTTTAAGTGGATCTTTGAATTACGCATGCAATCTCTATATGTCAGTGTAGCAAAAAAAATCCCAAAAAGCTAACACACAAAACCCAAAACATACCAATCCACACAGGCTCCCATGAAGAGCAGGAATCATAAGTCATCTTGTGCTGTTTTATTCAGCTAATTATTGTCTTCCCAAATAATCTGCCAAAAAAAAAAAAAGTGACATATTTACATTCAAGACAGGACAAGAGAAGAACAGCAAAATTTTCCTTGGAATAAAACTTTACTGGAAGAAGTAGAATATGCTGTCTCTCCTGACAGAAGGCAGATTGCATGCCCCCTTTCTGGCAGAAGGAGTAGAAAGGCATCAAAGTTTCATCAAACCAGAGATCCTCAGCTATGTCACCTGCAGGTCGTAACAATCTCACCATTTCATACTAGTATCTGTCAGGGCTGGAGAAACACGTCTTTTCAGGTCTCACTCAGCCTTGTTTATTTCACTTGTAGACAAGCACAGAGCAGCCAGCTGTCCTAAGTCTTACTGGATATATCAAAATAAATTATTACCCTTAACCATCAGGATCCTGATCTTTATATTCCTAAAGATGCTCAAAACAGTAACACTTAAATCTACACTGAGTGCCATAAAGAAGGAAAATTAATTTTCCCCAAACAGCACAGATAACAGCATTGGCAAAACAAAGGACAAGAAAATAGGCCCAGAGAGGAAGAATAAACCATTAAGTTTCAATGTTTCAATACAGGACCTCACCACTTCCTTTACACATGCTTGTACCAATCATCATCACACAGCTAATATACCCCAGATAGCTAAATTATTTCTGCAAACTGGGCCTAACATAGTTAAAAAGCTGCATATTCTATCGTGAGTTCATGACAGAATCAACTATCAGATATCATCAGTTCTTAACTGAGAATGTCAATTTTCAAGGTAGCTTTACCTTATACTCTTAGAAAGAGGCCATAAAATTTCAGTGTGCCTTGAAAACTGAGTTTATGTCACACTAATAATTTTAAATGACCTAATACCAAGAGGACAAATATATGAGACACTTTGCATGCTTATTTTTAAAAGGCTACATAACTTAATTTCTGCAAGAATAAGCTTTAGGAACATCTTAAGTCACCTCCACATTGAAATGAAAGATATCAAGATCCTTCAGGAAAAGGTTTCTAAATAAATGATGCATGCAGGGGCTGAAGGACAAACCAGACAAGGAGTTTACAATGGCCTCCAGCAAGGGAAGCAGTAACAACAAGCTGAACTCCAGACCACCCAAGATGTACTGACCCCTCTGATCATTCAGTGCTGAGTTTCTGTACCTGCAGCCTTCCACAAGGGAAGCTGGTGTCTGAAAGATTCTTCTGATAAAACTATTAATACAAGTTGTTTTCCATGAGCACAAAAATTTGATTTTTGCATTTATTCCACAGAAAAAGGAGGGAAAGAAAACAATTCTCAGACATACCTATGTATAAAAGAGATAAAATGTAGTCATTGTATTATTACAGACTTTCTCCATTTGGTTTGTTCCCTCTTTAGTGAGGTAAGTAAAATAAATTGATAATCTTTCCTCTTCTGCTTTCTGAAGTGTCAAATAAGTGAAGAGGTCTGCTGGAGCCTGGACAAGATTAAATGCCTCAATAACCTGTAAGATCTTCCCACCAGACAAGCGCATCCTCTGACACAAGAGCCATTTCCAATCTCCACTTACATGATCACAGAAAATATTACAAACTCTCACTAAAATAAAAGTATCTTTAAAATCAATTTAGACAAGCATCTGAAACATCACAATGAACCAGGAAATTCTTTCACTTCAAGCCTCCAAGAAGGAAAAAAACAGAAGTACTTTTTCAAAGTAAATCTGGAAAATTTTATTTAATTGGAGTACCTTGCAGAGCTTGCTGGGCAAGATTGCTTTGGGTAGTTTTCTGTTGACAGTTAGGGATTAACACTGTTTCACAATTAAATTCCCTTTCTTCCACTCCATTATAAATGATTAGTCAGATTTTTTTCTAAGAACAGAGAGGAAAAGCTTCATAACCCTTCATGAAATTTGAGTGCAAGGACTTCTGATCCTGCAAAGAGCTCTACTTGTGGAATTACAACCTCGATAACATCAGTGTTTAGATCTGGCAGAGCTACTGATAGGATAGTCCTGACCTTTTCCTCCTTCATTCACTTATTCCTGAATCCAGTTCCCCAGTCCCAACACAGAAAGAATAGACTGGACTAAATCAGAGCCTGGCAAGCAAATTTAAAAGCTTCACATTTCTGGCCTGAAGCTGTGAGATGCTGGGAAACACAGAAGAAGGCCTATGATGTAGATTTAGCTTCTACATACTAAGAAGTATTTTAATGCAGGACAGTCTGTCTTGTGTCACAAGCAAGAATGCTGCAAAACCCATACTTACTGAGAAAAATTTGCATCTTACTTTGATTCCCCAAACCAGGAGCTGTCATTTCCAAAGAACTGAATTAGTGGAACTAAAATCACAAAGACTTTAAACATAATTAAATGTAAAGGTGTTTCCCACAAGTATTCAGATTACATTAAACACTTAGCAAGAGCCTAGAGAAGATCAGAAATATGATGAAATTGCATTTTAAGTGAGTCATAATTTTGTTATGTACTTTACTGACAATTCTCTACGTCTCCTCATGCCTAGTCTATAGCCATATTTTATCAAGTTTTCCTAACATTTTTTGGGATACTAAGTCTAACCACAAGCAACAATGAAGTGAAATACTGAAAGCTTACTTCCTTCACAAGAGTCAGTCCATCAGAAAATAATAAGCAAGTAAAAAAGTCTTCTTCAAGTCAGAAAGCTTTAAGAGAGTTGTCCTGAGGCTATTTTGGCTTTTCAACTTCAGAAACTTCTCCACTATATCCTCTGAATGAAAGACTGAGCTCTGTGAAAAGGTTCCACTTTCAGATACCTTAAGGTAAAGATCTAAAGGCTCCTTGCATTACATCATTCTTACTTCCTCTGTAGCGCCCCAGTAGACCCAAATATACACTATTGCATTGCCTTCTGTTAAAAACAGGGGAAGATCAATTTTTTTGTCAGTAGTTTGGACAATAGCTGTTAGCACACTGTCTTTTCTTGTCAGCAAGGGCTTACAAAATTCATTTATAAAAATGGTAATGCCAGCAGCAACACTCTAAGCTGGTGGAATTTAAGCCGGCTCTCCCACAGAAACATGCCTGCTTCTTGAAACAAAATTTATTTCAACAAAAATTCATCTCTGTATAAAAAGATGCTCTTTGCACTGTGCTGCCCACAAGTTCCTGGGATTTGATTTAGCTCCCAGAGCAAAGTGTTCAGGCCTGCTTCTGCTTTTCCCTCAGGGGTTCAGGTCATGCCAGAGCCAAGTTCTGTGCCTGCCCAGGAGTCTTGCTGCTGCAATACAGGTGGTTACGGATCTCAATTCTTGGCACTTGGCTCACATGGAAGAGGTGCTGGCAGCAAGTCACATGAGATGACCCCCACTCACAGCACCCTGCTCAGAGAGTGCTCCAAGGCCACAATGATAAGATTTAGCTGTGAACTAAGGAAAGATTTATTTTTATATGCCTATTTATATTATAACTTTTCTTCTCATATATATATACACACACATGTGCACACATGCATATATTTTCAATACTTATTACATACCTATTCAACCAAAGAAAAACATAAAATGCTTAATACAAAAAAATAACTTATAAAGGTTCTATTGATTTTTCCCTCCAGATTTACCCTATACTTTGCTTTTAGTCTAAATTAGTCTATTAAAATCAGCTACACGTTTCTATTGTAATTTATTTTTCCTAATAAACTATCAAATTCTTGATAGTGTCATCTAATTGATTTAATAGCTTCAGAATTATTTTTGGGTCATGTCAGCCAACTGGAATAAAGCTTTTAAGACAGCAACTATTTTGGAGAAACAATCCTAGTCAGAAATATATTCATGGTAGAGATTAAAAGACAGTTAAATGAAGAGTTCCCATCTGGACAACTCTCAGGGTGAGATGACGTATTACAGGCAATACAGGCACTAAATTTCTGTACAGACCCCACATGCAGGGCTTATAACATGGATCCCAAAGAGATTAAAAACAAATTGATTACATTTGCAAGCCAAAAACATTTAAATGAGCTAGTCTGATGATTTTTAAAGCACACCTTTTTTCATGTAATACAACAGATTGTACTTCAATTTTCTCTGGGCTTTTAAATTATAAAAATGCAAAGCAAACAAATATATGCATCAACCGAAGAATTCAAATCCTTTTTAGACACAATTTTTTTTAAGTACCTTGTAATTCCTTGTTACAAAAAAATTAACAGTTAATCAAAGGGATTTTTTATACTCATCACTTTTGTCCTATTTGGGACCTTTTAAATAAACAGAAGACCAAACCTAATGCCTTCCACACATAGTTACAGCAGTTCTAACTTCACAAACTTCATTTTTAAGAATGGTTTCTTTCCATGGAAAAGCTCCTTCAGTAGTAAGTTTTAGGGATTTTCACGTTATTTTTAAAAAGTAGAGAAATAAAAACCTGAAAATCTACAGAAACACATACACCTCAAAAAAAACAACAAACCAACCAACCAACCAAAAAAACCCACTGAAAAATAAAAATGCCCCAAATCCTACAAAGAGAGTATTACCTTAGCAGAAAAGCACAATCCATTATTTCCTGTTGTCTTCCACTTTGGTAGCTAAAGTTCATCTTTCCCTACTCAACCAAAGGCTGCTTAAGTATGCTCAACTAATGAATTTTGCAAATAACAACAGTGTTTCTTTGGTTATGGAGAAGTTTATTTAGTCTCTATTTAAATATGAAATTGAACCTGAGAAAATACTGTATGGAATTTATCATCCTGCACCCAGAATAACTCTAAATAGCATAAATGTAGCATATAGCTTCTAATTCAATTATAACTATTCAGTAACAGCTGAAAAATTCAGACCAAGAGACTCGTACCAACCTTTTAAAACACTGAAATACACAAAAGTTAGAAACAACTCAAAGTTATGGGCACGATTTATAGGAAAACAAGTGCAATGACATCTGCCACGAGATCAGAAAATTAAACCCTTGCCTCTGTGTTCTCTATAAATCTCTTTATACACTGCAATGATACAGCTGAAATTAACATTATCGAGCATAAGACATCAAAAACCAACACACAAAATCAGAAGTGATGCTTCTCCTGTATTTCCAGCTCAGCAGAAAAGAAGAAAAAAACTCTTTTAAAGACCCAGCTTTCTCATGGGTCCTACTGCGCCTTCCACCACACAATGAACACAGAGTGACATATAGGAAAGATTCAAGGTATCAGGAGCAATCAGCCACCAGGACAATTAAACTTGCTCAGTTTCAAAGCCCTCAGCAAAAGAGTGATTATAGAGGAAAAGTCATGTTTTACGTGCCATGAAGTTCTAGTCTGTGCCTAGCTAAAAAAAACTCAAAACACCACGTCTGCTGTACCATTCCTTAACCCTGGTCTGGAAACCTGATACATTTTCAGCAAAAGCACTAGAAAAAAAGAACCAGGTATCTTCTTGGGCAGAGCAAGTACCAAAACCCCAATTCAATTCCTTTGCTCCGAGCAACTTCCTGTACATACATCAAATAGCTATAATATTGATGTTCATACGTTAAATTCAAAACCTGTAACTTCACCAGATCTGCAGAAGTTCTGTTCTTTCCCAAGCACTCTGAAGCAACTCAGCTCACTTCCTCAGATCAGTTTTTCAGTCAGACCATACTGCTGCCAGGTCTTTATACACTGTTATCTATCCACTAGTCAGCAGCTTGAATGATTATTTTAGAACCTGTTCCTCTGTACACCTTCTGTCCATTTTCTAATTTCCATAGCAATATTTGTTCAGTGACCCACATGCCAGGTAGTTTGAGTGGGAAGTTAAGGTACCTTTTGTAAATACTAATAAAGCAATGAAAATTAACGAACCATAAAATACAGGAAATTAACTTCTCATCACATCATCTAGCTACCTACCTAAATGAGTTTAAAATACCAGCTTCAAGCAGTCTGATATTCTAGGGACACCCAGTTGCCACTTCATTTATAGTCTGTTTCCTTAGCAACACTATAATCCATCTGGCTGCAGAAAGCTAAATTCTCAAACCATATCCTCCCATACACCGGAAATAGGCTCAAAACCATTTATATTTTAAACAGACATCGTGATTACTGAGCATATAAATTAATCTGAAAAGCCAATGTCCTCAAAACACATATGCAAATTCTCACTGCTCTAGTTTGAAAAGCTGGTTCCCATACTGAGAATATCTTCCACCAAGAGTTTCAGAAATGAAAATACTTCATCTTTGTTTCATCACGTCCAGCTGAGAAGGCCTTCAGAACTGCACCTGGCCAATCAGTTCTCTTAAGACTTTTTCAAAGAAAAGTAATTTGCAAGACCTAGGACACAATGCCATTAATGGTGGCCAAAAAAACCCTGATGAAAGTTGATCACATTACAGAGTAGAGTCACTTGTCTTAGAAGTACTTACTCTTCAACTTTTTGCACTTTAAACTAAAAACACTTTATCTATACAAACTAAACTAAAAACCCAATCCACAACAGTAACTTTAAACATTAGAAGAGTAAAAATAACAGGTTCAGGAAATCAAGGTGAAGTACTGGAAGGTAACTAGCAACTTCCTAATGAAACTGGATATCAGACCTTCTATCACCAGGATGAACAGATACAACCTAAAATCCCAGAATTATACCTTAAACATACACCACTTTGCATGAATTTGGCAACTTCAACCTTGCAAAGGACACACTACATACCTAGTTATGTAGAACAGAACCACCACTGCCTGTATCTCAAAGGCTCATCAACAGCAAGCCAGTCTTTAATCCACAGAATACCTCTGGCATGCAGCGAACCATTTCAGTTTTGCATAACTTTTGTGTGACTCAGCTGTACAGGGGCGGCACACAAGTCCTCATTTCCTGACCTCCTGACAGCAATGAAGAGAGATTAGAGCAGGCTGAGCATTAAACTGGGTAGGCCTTTCAGCAATGTCTGGCAAAACTGGTAAGTGGTTATCAACATGAAGCCCCAAACCCTCAGACCTTAGGGAAGCCTGTTTCCTTACCAGCACCTGGTTTTACGCATGCCATCCTCCTCCTCCTTTTCTTCCTACTAGGGCTGAGACTGATCTCACCTAATTTCAACACAGCTTTGAGGTAACCACATAAGCTTAGTCAGCAGTCAGACAGATCATGCATTTCTGGAAAGTGAATTTACCTAAATAATTTCATGTAGCTATTTTATTTCTCTTGTTTTCTAACAGTACTGTGTATGAACACCTCTGAGTACCTATAATGGTCTGCACACGTCTGCCTGAAAATCTGACTCATGCTTCTATGTAAGAGCAACTTAGTGCTTAATAGGTACATTCTGAAATTCTGTAGTTTCAGCAAACTACAGAAATTGCCCTGTCAACAGCTGACACCAGCCTCCCCAAGGAGTGATTTACCAGGACCTCCCTTCCTGGAGTTAAGATGCTGGGATCCTCAGTGTGCTCTGGAGTTTGCCAGAATCCCACGAACACTGTAACAGAATCAAGATAACACATCTTTCCCATCATTTCAGAAGTGTAAAATCTTGGAAGTTCACCAAGGCGACTGGTCAGTCTCTAGCCCAATGCCTAATTCACACTCATTTATACTGGCATCAAGAAACAGAATCTGATTATTTTTCAAATAGTTACATACCCAAGAACAGAGACAGACTTTGCAAAAAGTGCAAGAAAACCAGAGAGAATATTCCAGGGCTATTTTTTATTTTCAGCCTTGCTGATAATAGCTTGAAGTGTATCATTGTACTGGCAGTGCACCATGAAGATGCTTTTTCAAGTCTATAATTTGTGGTGGCCTTGCAAACACACATTTAATCCAGTTCATTCAGATCTAACAGTTTAACAGCATAAGTGCTCTTACCTGAGATTTCATGCTTTGATTTGATATCTCCAGAAAAGATGAATGCAATCGGAAATTGCCTTCTTATCAAAATGAAGGGAATGGGGAAGGAAAACACTCCTTACTTCAGTCAGCAAATGCACTCAACTGCATCCCTATCGTCATAGTAAATGCAATGAAAATTTCTGATGGCAGATGCAGACGTCCCAATATCAGTAATGCATAGTATAACTTCTTGTTATAAATACTCTCAACGTGCCTTTATGAATCATTATTAAATATTGCCAAATTTATTTTAAATGTCACCTCCTTATCATAAGAGACACACTTGGAGCTTGAACAGACATGCTGAATGAATTCAGTCGTGTAAAGGATAGAATTAGCTTTTCTCAGCTCTACCACTCATGAACACTTCAAACCAGAAATAAGGCATGTGGTGGGAGGCCCCACTGCAATTCAGTTGATTTTGCTTCAAAAATAGAGGTAGTTCCTTTCCAGGCCACGTGATTTTCCCAGAGTACTCAAGTATATGAGGGTCTGGGGTACTAGTGGGCATGTGTGCACTGTTGAGAGAATGGAAGTAGAAATATAGCACACACATTTCTTCTATATTTCATAAAGTGTCTTTGACTAGATGTAGGAAGTTTGGATATTTGTTTGGAGATCTACTTTGGTTTTTAAAGTCATTTTGGTAATAGGATGAAGCACAAGAAATTTGGATAAAAATTTTAAATCATTATCTACACTTTGGAGTTTGTAAATGCAAAAGTATATGCACATATATGTTCAATGCTTTTAAACACATCCACAAGTCTCATGTAAGACTCAAGAAAATGGTCTAGAGAAAATTCAGAAGTGACAACTGACAGAAGAGTCAAAATCAAAATGATCAGGTAATAAGAGGCTTGTTGGGGTATTATCTACTGAAAATAAGAACTTTACCAAGATATATAATGTGTTTTCAAATTACATTTCAAGTTTTTGACAAAAAGAAAGTAATGTCTATTTTTCACAAGATATTAGTCTCTATCATTATACAAAATGAACTTCATACAATCCTTTGAAAGGATTAGTAGCAATAACCACTTCTAAGTTGCATCAGGTTTTGAAGTTCTAAGACAGCTTTAGAAAGGATTATTATTTCACAATTTGCATTAAAAATATACGCTTTTTCTTCTGCTTTGTTGCATGGTTTTTCCCTTGTGCTCAAAGCAATCAAAACTGAACCCCTCTTGTTTGTGAAATTTTCTGCCCTCACCCCATCACCTTCTTGCCTTTTTAAAAGGGAAGATAACTTGCACAAGATAGTAGGGTAATGAAGATAATTTAAGTTTTCCTGAAGAACTGAGATACAGAGACGACCATCACCACAAAAGCAATACACATTGAAGTTAATTATTAAGCATACAAAATAGGCTGCAAGTAAGACATGTGATCATATATTGAGCAATGACAAGAAAATAAAGGACTGGAAAGGATTAACCCCACCTCAACATAGCTGTCCTGAAAGCTGGATAGAAAGGCTAAGAGCCATTGAGACTCTAATGACACAAAGCAGAGAGACACTGAGCAAATAATGCAGCCATATGTAGAATAAACTACTTTCTCAACAGGCTTATTTTTCTCCCCACCGACTGTGCCTGAAAGGCTAGTTGAGACTACCTCAATATCAGTGTAGTACTCTGCAGATAATTTCTAACACAGCCCTGCAAAGTAGCCTGTAGTCAGTAGGTTTAAATTTGCTATGCAGGGGGTCCAAACACCTAACAAAGTGGAAAAAAACCCCCACACGATGACATAGCTGGCTTTTAGAAGCCCTGCCTGAAGACTTAGATTTATCTCCTAAACCACCAGCATCTATTCACTACACACAATGAGGCAGTCACCTGATGAAAAATACAATGCATTATCATGTGTGAGAAAGGAGAAATTTCAAACATCTAATCTGTTTCAAAAAGCCAAGTTAGAAAAAGACTTTTATTTTGCTTCCATAAACAAGAAAGTAACCCAACTGAACCGATCAGCCTGTTATTGAATAAAGTGTGCAACCACGGCTGGAACAGAATTGTTTTTTATGTACTTGGCAAAATTTATCTATATTCCTAACAGAAAGTGTGCTGTTAAGAATTAGAAAAATATCTGTTGCTTTTAAGAGCATAAGAACCTCTCGGTTTCTTCTTGGAGGTTCACAGCAAAGGACCAGGACAATCGACACGAGCTGCAGTACAGTAACTTCAATTAGGCCTTAAGGAAAAAACTTCATAGTGACAGTGGTCAAACAGTGGAACAGGTTACTCACACAAGCTGCATAATTTCTATCCTTTGTGATATTCAACACTCAAGAGGACGTGACCCTGAGCAACCTCATCTAAATTTCAACCCAGACTCTGAGCAGAGTGGTGGCCTACATAACCTCTGGAGATCTCTTTCAACATCAATTATTCTGTAGTTCTGTGCCCCAGCCTCAGTTTACCTTGGTTATAATAGCAATTATTTCCTCACTACAGCCTGCAAAATACAAGCACTGGATCTGAAAGCCAGTTTTCTCTTTGCTTTCTAGACCTGATCTGCTTGGCCAGCTGACCTGACCCATAACAACTATAGGGCTGCACACGAGATTAGGACAAAACAGTCACACTGGCACAATGAAATCATAAGCAACTACAAATTATTTATTAAATCAACAAAAAGGAAATGGTAGGAAAATGCAGAAAGCAACAGGGCAATAAGATAGCCCAGAAAGAAACAGGTAAGTAGAATATTGCAGGGAAAGCTACGGTGAAGTCACCAGACAGCATCGCCCTGTGGCCAACAGAATGGGATTTGTGCATCAAAGCTTCAAGTCAGATGTATTATATTACATAAAAACTAGGAAGCAATGTGGGTTATTTCATAACAGATGTATAAAGGCTGCTATCTCTCTTCATTGCCAATCCACCTATGGATCACGACCTACCACTACATTTTAGACAGTTGCAGCCTGAGCTGGCATTTAGAGGTTCTCACTCTACTAATGACATCAGAAATGATCAAAGACACCCCAGAAAAAATACACCTTCTGCTTCTATTTCTTTTAGGGGTTAAAAAAAAAAAAAAAAAAAAAAAGGCAGCACTGAGAAAATTACACACCCAAGAACTATGTTAAGAAATTAAGGTTTGAAGGTCAATCTCTGAAGATTTGAAAAGTAGCAGTTAAACCCTGTGACTTCAATTAAACCCTGGGACATAGACTTTAACTACATGACTAAATACTACTTATCCACACAGAACCCATCTTCTTTCAGAAGGTGCATAGCTTACCAAGATGAACAAGTATTCAAAACCCTCCTTTCTCCACATATTTTATGTCACCATGTCACATTTAATCAACATGATTCAAGCCTTGCTTTAATAACTACAAGGAGGAGAAAATCCAGGAGAGATAAAAAAGTCATAACCAGTTACTAATTTTGGTTGCTTTATTCGAGATGTAAAGTATTCTGAAAAAACTGGGTCCTAGATTGTATAAGACAGTTCCCACAGGCCACATCATCACTACTTCAAAGCTCTAAATTTACAAACTCTTCTGTGCTTATGTGGTCTTTATAATACTCTTTTAAACACAGCTTGTGTATAATAAACATCTAGATTGAGGTAAATTAGGTTACAGTTATGCAAGAGATTTCTCAAAGTACCATTCAAACAAGTGGGACTCCTTAGATACCTCCAACACATGTTTAAGTGTAAATACACCTTACAGAACCAGTGCTTTTACACAGGCAGGGGGGAAAAAAAAGAAAGGATAGCTCAGCTTTCTCCTAAATAACACACAGAAATAGCTCATTATTAATAACTGTATTCTATAAGTTTTCATTCTAATGAAATCAACAGGAATTTCACTGTGCCAAGTGAATTTCACTGTGTCTGCTTTGGGAAAATACTAAAGAGCATTAACCAAGTCCCATCATATACTTCAGGTTTACATTAAGTATCTAAGTATTACCCTCAGCTGGAAATGAGATGATTAAACAATTTTCCTATTCAAGTTCAAACTGTGCTACTAGCTAGGTTAGCAAAATAAAGATTGCCAGCAAATTACTGAGATAAAAAGTACACTGTTCTATTAAAGTATTTTATATGTCTACGAGAGGCAGCACGACCTGACAATTTTCAACCTGAAATGCTACTTCAGGATACTACAATTAGGATTTCTTAGATGATACTTACACTTCCTCTTGCTTCACCTAACTTTTAACAACTAAGTCTGACATCCTTTGAAGCATTAAAAAAACCAAACCAAATTTGCTACTTGTAACAAAATAATCATGGAAGTTCCACATAACTGCAGGACATGGACCTTCACATCTAGCCATCAGGGCTGCTTAGGGACACGCATTGCCCTGGGAGCACATTCCCAGACAACCAAACAAGTCACGTAAGTCTCTTTCTGATCCTCTTTAACTCTCCCTTATGAAGAAGGGGGAAAACCACCAAGCCTTCACATACTCCTTCTTCACCCACATGCACAAGCAGAGAAAAAAGGAAGAAAGCAGCCCTGGCACTTCCAAGCAGATGACTATGAAAAGCAGCATTTTATAGTGCCAGAGATCCTCAATGCAGAGAAATTAGATCACTATGACTGAATAGAGTTAAGGGAGGGTACCTGCAGATAGACTGTGTCCACATCAGTAAACCAAGCAATGCCAGGAATCATTCCCTGGAAATGGAGTTCACTGTCACACTGCTGAGCTGCCACACATCAGCACAGCACTCTTCTAACACAGCCCAGCTACAGGTCTCCCATGCAAATTTCCTGGTCTGGAAGGCAAGAGAGTTAAACAGCATTGACAAAGGCTAACCCACAGCACTTACTTCAGAACCAGAAAATGGCCTTGGGTGAATTTCATTAACTGCAGAGAAGCAATCACAGTCTCTCCAAGCTTTATCTGCTATTTTTCCTAGAGGAATATTTTAAAAGTGGCAAATGCACACAAGCACTGCCTGATCAGCAGCACCTGACAAAAGTCACCCACGCATTGTAGCGCACAAGAAGAAAATTAGAAACTTGTAGAGTTCATCTTGCCTTCTTCCTGTTTCCTCTGAGTAGGCAGACATTGCATATGAACTACTAATTTCCAGAGTCTCATTTATTTTCTCACTTAAAAAAAAAAAAGTTTTACACATTTAGAATATGTTCTTACAGTAAGGCTGCTCTCTAATAAAGGAGTAAGGGAAAATAGCTGAAGAGAATGTACTTTAGAGTGCTGATCATTTGGCAGTAGATATTTCAAAGAGAAGTTATTCAGAAATTATTCTTCTTCTAATTACTAGTCATTACCAAATTTGCTTCTGTAGGCTAAGAATGCAATTACTAATGGGTCTATATTGCTATGCTGAAGCTACAGCAATGTTGGTAAATACATTTTCACAACAGATAACTGCAAAAACAACAAAAAAAACCATATTTGACAACTGACAATATGCAGCTATTCTGTGTTACCAATCTTGCAACAAATCTCATTGACATTTCTTTACATTTGCAGTAAATTTGAAATTATCTATTTTAAACTGCCCTTTTCACAATCTGATGCCTCTGACGCCTCTGCTCTAATGTTAGAATGTGCAATATGTCCCACAGAAAACGCATTATGTAAAATCCATTTGTCACAGCTTAAGCATTCATTATCCATTTCAGTAAGGAAAATTTTGTTTCACAGCCTTCTTGGGCACGGACCTAACTTTCCAGCCATGCCTAGCTCTAAACACTGAAAATTCCTATGCTACCTGTATCTTTCCGTAAATGAACTGCTTTCTTGGAAAAGTGTTTTGTTAATTTACAAGAAAAACTTTATCATATGCTTTGTTATATACATATATATACACATTAGGCTGCACCGCATCATTTGACTTTTACAAAACAAGTCTGGAAAATCATGTGGCACACCCAAACAAAAATTACATACTCTCCTAAGTAGATGAAAAACAATCAGAACCAAGCGACACGTTTCTATCAATTTTTTCCAGGAGCGACACGGGCAGGTTTAAGAGTTGAGCACAAGCAGCAGCCCGACGAGCAGGTGACAGCAAGCAGACAGCTCCCCCGTGCCTCGGAGCAGTGTCCCGGAGCGCCGGTCCCGGGGAGCCGGCGGGAGCCAGGCCGGCTGCGGGGACGGAGCGCCGGTCCCGGGGAGCCGGCGGGAGCCAGGCCGGCTGCGCGGACGGAGCGCCGGTCCCGGGGAGCCGGCGGGAGCCAGGCCGGCTGCGGGGACGGAGCCCCGGCCGGAAGCGCGGCCCCCGCCCGCCGCCCCCACCGGAGCAGGAAGCCCCCACAGGCGGCTCCACGGGCCCCGGGACGCGGCCGAGCCGAGCGCGCCCACCCGGCTCCGGCGGCGCTGCCGCCCCCACTGCCCGCTGACGGCTCCGGCGGGAGCAGAGGCGCCCGGCTCCCGGTGCCCACGCAGCCTCCTCGGGCTGCCGACCCCCAGCAGTCCTAGCCCATGGGCACGAATCCCCGGGGCTAGAACGCCTTCCCGGTGGTGGGACCGCGGCCGGGGGACGCGGCACAGCCGTGGGCGCTCCCCACCGTCCCCAACAACTCCGTCCGCGCTCCCGCCGCCCGTCCCGCCGCCCCTCGGGCGGGCAGAGCAGCGGCCGGTCCCGCGGAGCTGCCGCGGCCGCGCCGCCGCCACTCGCCTCACCTCACGATGTGACCGGAGCCCTGCGGAGCCCGGCGCAGCACAAGCCCGGCCTGAGCCCATCCCTCCGGGAAGTTTCCTGCCATCACAGTGGCCGGAGAAAACAAAAGCTTCAGAGCCGGGAGCGGGAGGAGAAGGAGGAAGGGCAGCGTAAGCAGAGGAGCGAGGGGCATTGCTCGCCCGCCGCGCCGCTGCCCCCGGCTGCCGACTCCCGCGGAGCGCAGCCCGCTCAGCGCCGCCTCCCCATTTGCTCCAGCGGCGGCTCTGCTGCCCGGGCAGCGCCGCGGAACCGGCGGACCGAGGAGCAGCCAGGCGAGGCAGCGCCGCCCTCCCTCCCTGGGTCCCTGCCCGCCCGTCCCGCCCGCCGCCGCAGAGCCCCGCCCGCGCCGCGGCTCCGCCCCCGGGGCGCGCGCACGCTCCGGCCGCGCTCCCGCCGCCCCGGGGCCGTGGGCGCTTCCCGGCGGAGCGGCCGCGCCGCCCCCGCGCCCCGCGCCCCGCTCCCGCGGGGGGGATCAGCGCGTCCGCACCCCTCCCGTGCCAGTGCCCACCGCCGGCAGGCTGTTCCTGCAAAGTTGGAGGCGTCTCCTTAAAAATCCAGGTAAAAGATGCTGAGGAACAAGATTAACAAATGCAAAGGGACGCCAAGCCTCCTGCCAGGCTGGGACGTAAATACTGTATGCGCTTAGTGGTACTGCAGTCCTGGTGTACATAAAGGGAAAATGAATACATCTCTAAGCGTCACTTTATTATAGAGAGTTGTTCCTGCTGATTTTTAAGGGCTAAGACAAGCCGTTATGTCTCCTCATTGCCCGCACAGCTAACTTGGTAAGGAGGATCTTCCAAATAGGATGTAGTAGCAATGCTAAGGTTGCATAGTATAGTATTGGCAGCCATATCACTTCCAAACTGGGATAGGGTGACTACTGATTCTGAGATGGGGAAGACCATAGATGATGATTTTAGGTCAAAGACAAAGCTGGGTGTCTGAAGAAAGAGTTTCATGATCCGTATTCCTATTCAAAGTGCATTTACCTGATTGCCAGTAAACATGTCCCTGTCTACATCAGATTGCAACTGTGCAAAGTGAACTCAGACCATTAAAGAAGAGAATGAGGGAGCTTCCTGTTCTCCCAAATGGATCTCTTAAGCACAGCTGATGGGATGCCAGTAGAATGCTAGCAGCTACATCTAATCAAAGTCCTGATACTGCTTTGATTTTTGAGGAGTTCAGCTCTTGATTGAGTTTGGCAGCCCTGCACCCACAAGGCTATGGCTGTGAACTGCAAGGCACAGAAAAAGCAGTTCTCTCTGTCTTCTTTACAAAATTATCGACTGAGTAAAATTATTCCTTTATTCTTAAATTTTTCTTTTACAAGTGGGTATCAGCACTATCTTTTGGTTGCAATTTCCTGTCAGAGTTAAGTTCACTTCTCATCACTCTTTAGTTCTGCTGCTCATTTTGGAATGCAAAAGAAAAGACCTAAAATAACCTGTGGGCTTTGTTTTTTGGGATGCACTCTGAACTCCTCCCATCTGAAATAGCCACATCTAACCTGTCTTGCGGTGGTTTGATAAAGTTTTTAAAGGGTTTTTCTAGCATAGGGGAGACATGACATATTGATTCCCTTTGAAAATCCTCAGATATTATCACTGCACTCCATCTTGTGGAAGAGATAACAACATGTTTTAAAACAATTCTGTAGTGGTTTGAGTAATTAAACCTAACAATATTTGGTTCGTACTGCCAAAGCAAAGAACTGCATATAGCAATGGATACAAGAAGTTGCTTAAGTCTTAATTTGCCTAATTGTACCCAGTGGATTCGTGTAAATGTCCCTTGGTTTTAGATATGAGCTTCACATGTTCGTTTTGGAAAGGAGCTTTAGGAAAGCATTCGAAGATCCTAATTTGAAAAGCGAAACTAAAGAAGAAAAGAATCTCCTTTCTAGGTGAGGTTGTCAAGGAGCACTCCAGATTTGGGAGAGATTTGGGATGGTGATAGGTTGATCATATGTGGCTGGGGTAAAGACTCTGCTAAGCAAGATTGCTCTGTAGGGAATTTACTGGGTTGGTCTGTGTGGTTTGCAAGGTTTTTTGTTACCCCTGTATTAAGTACAATAATCCAGTTGTATCTGGACAGGGTATTGAGGATCACTGTCTTAACCAAAAAAAAAAGAAAAAAAAGGTGATGAGATTCACTCATGTCTTTCTGAAGCTGACTTTCATGGCTTGTGACCTTTTTCCCCTTGATGTTCAGTGCTGCTTTGGGAAATCAAAATAGGTATTGAGGCAACAACTGTGAACCATAGCAAGAGCATAGTCATACATATTTGTGTCTGACCAGATTCAGAGAAAATTGAGAAACTTATCTGAATTCACTGCTATAAAAAGGTTAACTTATAATAGTTGCCCTAGGACAAGCTTGAAGATAAAGCCATTTAACTTTAATGAATAACTTAAAATACAAAGGGCTAGTTATTCTAACTGTTCCTTGGGTGGAAGCAAAAAGGTTTTATTGAAACAAGACTGTAGAAGAGCTTAGTCATTCAGACCCAAAGAAGCAGAGAAAAACAGGTCTTGCATGGGAAGGAGTTAGGAGAAAATTCTATTGTACAAATGAGGATCCTCTGAATTGCCTCACTCCAGAAGTAGGTTCCACAAGGAGAGTGAACTTAATTAGCAGCTGTGAACTATGCCTTTTCTTTTTCTTTCTTTTTCATTTTCTTTTTTGGTTTTTTTTCCCATAACTCTCCTCTCTCTTGCAGTAGCAAGTAGCAGTAATGTCTGTGCCTCTCCCTGTGATGTAGTGTGGAACAGCAGGGCTGTATGAAGCACTGGCCTTTTCTGAGGGGGTTGGACAACAACTTGCTGAAGGCTGGTGTGCTTTCCTGCTCCAGACTGAGCTGTCTGGTAAGGTAGAATTGATCTAATACCTCAGTGAAAACAAAGCCTAGGAGATGGAGTGTCTCTGCTATTCTAATAGTGGAGACAGGTCTCATTAATTCCTGATGTATACTAAAGGCAGGGAATCTTCATTGATTACAGTGTTAGCCTTTTCTAGACTCCTTGGTCGTTTTCCTAAAGCAATGACTCACTACTCCATCACTGCACTGATTACTTTAAATTGTTACTATTATTACAATGAAAGTAACATAATGCTTGTGTTAATCCACTTTGTGTGCAGCTGTCAGAATTCTTACAGTCCTCAATTGAAAGAAACCTACACAAGCATTTTGGCATTATTTAGACTCTTTCTGATTATGCTTTTCTATATTGTATGTAAAAACTTGGAGCAAATGACCAGACCTTTTTGTGAAGCCATTAGTATTGTATGAGGGGAAATCAGGACATTACTGCTCTTGAATATCTATTCCAGTTCAGCCTCACAGATTTTTATTTTTTTTTCTTACAGAGCAGGCCAAAAGTAATGTTGGGGCAGGGGTAACAGGGAAGATTCTCCAAAATAAAGTCTGCTTTTTCACAGTATTCAACATGAATGATAAAGCAATCAAGTTAGGTTTGGGGTTTTTTCTAACAGTAGCAAGAAAACATGCAGATGAACAGAACAAAAGTCAAATGTTAAGAGAATTTATATTTGCATTTACTTTATTAAGCAGAGTTGTATACAATCCCAATAGAGTCTTGAGTTTCAAGGCTGCCTCTGAACTCTGTGCCCAGGAGAAAAGAGACTTTAAAATGTAGTTTCTTCTATATGCAACACAAAAAAACACCTTATCATCCTTTTTGCCACTTTTTTCTTTGTAATAGAATGAATTTGAAGACATGAAAAAACACAGTATAGTGTAACAAGGAAGAGACAGTACTGAGGACAGGACCTTGGTGGATTATTCATGTGCTTGAAGTTACACAAGTATTTTGTTCTGCTTACCACAGTAACTGGAGCAAGGGAAGAAAGGCTGGGTCAGTAAGGATTATAGTGGGAAAACAGGCTGCTATTTTGAAATGGAAATTCATGACATTGACCTGAGAATTGGTGCAGAAGGCTGGTGAATTGAAGCTGAGTTTGAAATGTAGCATGAAAATGCTTTCACACCTTTTCTCTAGAAAAATTAAATCCTCTAGAGCTGTGTTTGCAGTGGAGCCCATATCAACTAATCATTTCCTCACAGCTTCATTACTTTGTTTTCTATCCTGTTTTCACTCTGAGATGAAGAGAGAAAGCATGTCGGCAAATTTTTTCTCACATTGCCAAGCAAATCATGAGATAGTTTAGTATACAAATTTCAGGTATTGCCACACATTCAGTGTCTCTTGTCCTCTTTTGGCCATCTGACAACTATTGAAGTAATTTCTTCTTTATTTCTTATGACAAAGATGAAAATATGATCAACAAACCTCACAATTTCACCTGCCTCTCAAAGCCATTTGCTGCTTCAGTTGCTACTGTTTGCCTTTGAAGCAAGATAAACCAAAGCTCTATTGCATCTGTGCATCATCCACATCAGCACAAAAAAGTGTTGAGAAAATTCAGCTTTCAATTTCCAATCTACAAGACCCTGTAGTCTGGGCTGTAGCTTCTGTAGTTATAATAATTTAAGGAGCTTGGGGGAGTGGAGGACATGGCACAGAATAGTCTCCAATGTGATATTTTGGCTCTTAAAGCTTAGTTCTGAGAACCATGTATCTTCATCCCATATTTTAAGTTTTAAGAAAGGAATGAAACACACAACACTTCTCTTCATTTGAACTCTCCCATAATAGAACCAGCAAACTTCTTCTTGTAGTTAATAAGCTGGACAAGGAGGCTACATTCAGTATTACTGAAAGTGATAAACTCTTTTTGTTTCCTTTTGTTCTGTCATCCAGGAACCAGGGGCAAAAAATATCTCCTGGATTTCCTAGAGAGAAGCTATAAACTTTCCCCACTCTCTGCCCTCCCCCCAGTTCAATGTTTCTCATGCTTCCATGATTAGGGTTTAATAAAAGAAGTGTAGTCTTTCCCCCATTCCCATCCCATCAGTGCCTGTTTTTCAAAATTTTTTATTGTGTCACTTTCAGCTTAGATTTATATCTACTTCAGTTACTTGATATAATTTTCGGTAGGATCTCTATGATAGATATTGATATCTCTGTTTCAAAACAGTTATTTTTACTGATAACAAAGGAATTAAAATTAGCAGTCTTAGTTTTCATTAAATCCTTTGGGATACTTACATTACAGTCTAGTGAAACTGGTTGGAATGATTTTCCAATGTCTTTGTGAAGGAAACTATCTACAGTGTAGTGTCTGAGTGTGTCCAGTTTTGTGTTCAACTACACTCTAAGAAAAGAGTAACAAAATAGGACTTCTGCCACAAGTGCCTTTCTTTTGTGATGGCACAAATTTGATAATCTAATTCTGTGCATCGTATTAGAATTGTTGCCATTCATTCATCAGCAAATTTGATTTTTAGAAGATGCAAGAAGTGAAGATGGACAACATAGATGATATTTATTAGAAACATTTTCATTTCTTTTTATTCAGAACCTAAATCAATGCCCCATGAACTTAATTTTATGAAGTTATCTCTATAATAAAAGATGTTTTTGAACTGAAAACCAATAACAAATGCTGCAAAAATCCTCCAGTTAAATAAAAATGATGATGAAAAACTCATTCATCATTGAAAGAGAGCATTACATTAAGTAAGGTATACCGTTTAGTACTGGGAAATACCTGTGTTGGAATCCACTTCTCTGAGCTGGTAAGTAATTTTAGCAAAGAATGAGCATGAAATAGTACTTTAAAACAAAAATTTCTGTTCAGTCAGTTTAATGAAAATATAACAATTTTACTAGGATGTTGCTCTCTTAAAAATAGTTTCTACCCTATTTTTAATTGCACCTGGCATTAGCTAAGTTTTCAAATTCTCTGTAAGTTCCCTTTGTCCTAAATACCATAACATATTTTGAACAACAGAGTGACTTTCACCTGTGGAGGCCTTTACAATTCACACCCCTCAGAGAGGAAAAAACCATCCCAAGAACATCCATTAATGGGGAAAATGCCCCACTGAGTTGAACTGTGGATCTTTTTTTTTCCATCAGAGGTTGGCAAGAGACCTTAACATACATCAGGTATTTTGAGTGTACATCATATACTATCTCTTCTCCAGAAAGGCTCAGTGAAGTTCCTGGTGTGCTTTTCCCTCTGCACTTTTTATTTATAACCTAACCAAGACCCTTTTCAAGTTGCAGGATCTCCTCATCAACAGCTTCCAGGCCCTATTGGTTGTTCATGTCACCAGAAGAAGGAAGCTGGATGGAGGGATCCTGGTGATAGTGGAAGCTGTGTATATTCATTTCATCATTCTCCCACATCTCCAGGCAGAGCATCACTGGAAAGCATCCACCTGCTCCTTGGTTAACCTTCAAGAAGTGATGAGTGATGTCAGGGTTTCTCTGCTTCATGCCCTCCTCCAGTTCCCTAGCTCTGTACCTCTGGTGCCGTAACTCTTCCCTTTCTATCATTTGTTGTTTGTTGCTGCCAATTTTTAATCCTTTTTTTCCCATTACCCATAGCCCTCTCCCTCCCTTGGGGGGTCTTTAAGGTTTTGCTTATACAAAATTCTGTTTTTCTAAACAGAAAAGCAAATAGAAATGGCAGCAGTAGGAGAAACTATTTACAGAGTGCACAGAAGCTGGGCCACCTTCTTCAGAATTTTTTTCTTTGTACTCCCCTAGCTTTTGTGGCTCTTAAAAAGGTAAATTCTTGCCTAGTTCTTTCACTGTCCTTTTTGGACTTGTTGTACATGAACTTATCCAATTCCTGTCTGAACCTACTGCTGGGGTCTGCTTCTACAACCTCTTTTGTCAGCAAGTCCAGAAATACATGAGGCACTGTAAAGTAATGTGTTCTTTTTATCTGTTTTCATTTAATTTCATTAAATGAGCCAAACTCTGAAATTTTATGAAAAATATTCCTCCTTATAGCCTCCTTCATGATTTCATAAAGATTGAACAAGTCTCATCACTGCCTTCTCTCAACTGAAAATTTTTGTGTCTGATCTCCTAAGACAGCCTGTCCTTTTAATCCCTTTAAAACTCCCCTTGTCTTCTGTGTATCTTCCCTACCTTTTTCATGTCCTATTCCAGATACTTAAACCAATTTCTTTTTAGGTCCTGTGAGCAATTACTTTTACCATTTTTGTATAATGCATGAATATGTCTATTGATCCATTGTTCAGTGCTGTTAGTCTTCCAAAGGAACAGCTCTACCTGGAATGAAGTGGAATTCTTACTTAAATAAGCTCAAACTTACCTTTGTTATATGGTAGATGATAGAATAGATCCTAGCTAGGAAGACAGCAGTGAGAGCAAATTAAAGTTGCTTTTGACTCAGTACCTGAGACCTAAGATTGAAAAGCCAGCTGCTTATTTTGGGGCTGGTGATCTCCATGCTAAGTATGGAAAGAGGAGAGGAAGGGGTGTTCCTTAAGCACCATTGAAGTCTTCAAAGATTTTTGGTTCTTTTTCTTAATTTGATTTCCAATTTTTGGATGCATAAGTGCCAAAAGTGAACAACTAGAA
Organism: Luscinia megarhynchos; assembly: GCA_034336665.1. Taxonomy (NCBI): domain Eukaryota; kingdom Metazoa; phylum Chordata; class Aves; order Passeriformes; family Muscicapidae; genus Luscinia; species Luscinia megarhynchos. Next base: position 39,001,116 of record CM067565.1, read on the forward strand.
CATATAGGAGGTTTTTATCAGAGACTTTTATGACACACATGTAAAATAACAATGTAGGATACCTGTAAAGGCAATTGCACAGACAGCAGACTTTTCTTTTATAAGGTTCTGTTCAGTTTGTTCTAAAAAAAAACCTGCTTTAGTTTTGTATTTTAAATCCAGACATTTTACATCATTTTATAGCAAATAAAAGAAGGTGCTATCTTTTGAGGGTTTTAGAGCATGCGTGTTGTACAATATCAAAAAAATACATAAAATACCTATTCAAAAATTAATATTTTCACACAGTTCTATTCTTATGAATGCTGATTACTGGAGAGGAAAGGATTGTTAATGTGAAAGCCCTATGTCCTTTTGAAGCAACTCTGTTATTAAAGAAAAAAAAGTTTGAAGAATGAATCTTTTACTAATGATCAGCATACCCTCTCCATTTTTGTCTTCAAATAGACCAACTGATGCCAGATCTGATATTTGTTTTTTTTAATGCAGGGAGGGGATAATTACAGCAAAGTTGTATTTTAACAAAAAAAACTTGATAAAGCCATCCTTTTTTCAATTTCAGATCATGTTTACTGAAGCATAAATCTGCAGACTGTTCTACATAAAGTCCTTTCTAATATTATGATTGATGCCTATAAATACACAGGGAGTGAGATAGCAATCACCAAAGAGGGAGAAGAGCTATGAATAAATTTACAATAGAAATTCAGAATGTTTCTAATAATCAGAAGAATCAGGTTCTGGAATTTCAGCAGAAGTCTTGATGGAATGATCTTTCAGTACAGAGATATGTGATTTTAGCTCTGCCAACTTAAATCATAAGACTGTAACACAGCCTGCAGTCTTTATTTCTTTGGTGCAGAACCAAAAAATAAAAACTCCAATCCTGAATACCACAGTCTAAGCATTCTACTGCCTATGTGGGACATAGCTGCATTTCTAATTTAGGGATTAAAAGGAAAAAATCCATATTCTTCTCCACTATACCTTGCCTGTGCAGACAGTGAGCTCTTAGTGAGCTGTGGAGTTATGTTAAATAACTTTTGTGAAAGCATTGGTGGAAGTTTTAGATATGACTGTTTTTCTGCTCGAGGGCACTGCCATCAGAGTAGAGCTGGCAGAAAGGCTTGTACAAGTGTTTCTTATTTTTTTCAGCAAAAGGTCAGCCAAGATTTGCTCAAAATACATTAAACAATAAGTCAAACTATGCCATCTGACTTTGTGAGAGGTAGATTAGGAATGCCCACAAAGGCCATTCCACAACTGAGCTCCAGAGGCAAGTGAACTTGGAAAGAAAGGACAGCCATTTCTGTGGTGACTGACACAGCTGAGTATCTGTATCCATGCAACCAGTTATTTCTGCTTCAATCTGAATTACAGCCTCCTTGCAGAGAGGACTGTTGAAATACTAGGCTTGTAACATTTCTGGACAGGTTGAAAATGCTGTGCTTCCAGATAGATGCATTCTGAGATGCTTTCCTGTGGTGCACTGAGAAATGCCTGATACCTGGAAGGAAAAATCAATGGGCAGTAGAGACTTGTGCTTGCTTCCATGCTGCCCTGATGCCCATTTCTCCTTGGCCTGTTTGGATGGGTCTGTACCACATGGCTGGTCCTTGCAAGTGCTGACATGGTGCTGAATGGGTGTTTGACACTTTGACCAATGAATGTCAGTAGATCTTTACAGGAGCAAAAAGTAAGGAACATGTACCAAATGATAACGTGCTTTCCAGCAGCGAGTGACTTATGAATGTCCTAAACCACTTGTTCTTCCTAGGAGTTACATCCCAACTGCTGTGTTTATTAACCACACATGAACTTTTACTTCAGTGTTGATATTCCAGGATGTTTTTGTACTTCACTTTAAATCTACTTATGCTTTTGACCTCCATAATGTCTCATGGCAATGAGTTCCACAATTTAATTATACATTAAAAGAGGGACTGGTTTGCAGGACTTTCAATGCACTGTAGCTTCACATTCCTCAAAGCCTGTTTGCCATTTTAGTGCCTTCATTGCAATGTTCCAGCCTACAGGGACACAGAGAAACTAGAAATGGAAAAGATCTATTGTATCACAGTGTTAGCTCCAGTCTTAATAGAAAATGTTTCAGTCACAGCTTGACATAATAACATCAGTGTACTTAAAAGATACAGCGGGTCTCAGAACATTCTGCAGGGTGTGAAAACAAAGACTTCTACAGCCCCCAGGGTGTTTTTCCTCAATAGAAGGAGCAGGGCAGGATTCATGCTAGAGCTGCTGTGAACATCTCTATTGGAATACTTGATGTTTTGAGTAGGCTTGTCATTTTCCTGACCATTGTAGTTTTAAAGATATTTCCTGTCCTTATTCAACAGTTGCTAGACTGTGTGCATTTCCTTGTACAGGTATTACAGAGAATACATTCTTGTATTAAGGAACCACAGTTTGTAAATATCTTCATGAGGAATACAGTTGGTTTTCTGTACCATAAACATTGGTTAAAGAAGAGGCAACAAATTGGTGACAGTTTACCACAGTCAGTCAGTCTAGAAAGTGGAGATCAGTCTTGAAATGTGAAGGTAGTAACTCACTGTGGCAATTTTCTAAGGATTATGCAGGATTGTTTCTCACTGGAAATTACTTGATCAATAGTGGCTTCCTTATTTTTCCCCTAAGCTTCTTCTGTATTTCAAAGAAATGGGAAATTAAGGAAGCATTACATCACTTTATTTTAGATCACAATAGGGCATCACAGTGGTCATGTCTAAGATTACATAAATTATGAACTAAGAACAAAAGAAGAACTCAGAATAACCATAAATGATTGAAAGCCACAATTTGCTCTGCAATAATTCAGAGTAAATAAAGATCAGCTAGTTTAAACAAAAACTCCTCCAGTAACCTACTGAGGGCTTTTCCTAACAAACAACAACATCAACACTGCAAATTTATATAATACAGTGGCAATTCAAAGTGGTATACAATGATTTATGAAAAATTCCATGCATCTCTAAAAAGCAATCTTCTCGAATAGAAAAAAATTGTAATTATCTACAATAATACACTGCATTCTGGATCAGCAGTGTGATTTCTGGATATTTGGATAATTCAATCTGTAGGCAAAATATATGAGTTGCTGTTCATTTTCCTCTTCTCAGAAAATAATAATAAACAAATGCTGAAGAAAATCCCTAGCTATGTGCTAAAATCATTCTTCCAAATCAATCCTCAATATTTGATTAAGATATCATAAATTTTTCATTAACACAATTTTTTTTCTCGAGAGAAAACCTATATTGTGGTTTTTTTACTCGGGACATTTTAAATCCTTCAGTCCTGTTATTGGAAAAGTTTTATTTTCATCCTTTTTAAATGGAAGTTTCTAAGCCTTGTGATTGTAGAGAAAATATTATAAAACTGCAGCAAAGGTTCAGTAACTGTAACCCCATACTTCTTTTAAAATTCTTTGATGCTTGAGGGCAGTAATACAATTCTTGACAACTGGGACAAAAGACTTTATCATGCTTGGGACTGAACAATATTGTAATTCCTACCTCTTTGTAGCCATTTGTTGTAATGAAAAATAACTTAGATGGTTTTATAGCCTCACTTTGCATTCCAACAAACACATACAGATTAAGTGACTGCAAAGTGAAGATGTTACTTATTATCAAATGTATGTCCTTTGTTCCAAAGTGCCCTCAATTAATGGAAACATTCAGTGGTATGCTGAACAAAGACACAAAGCTTTTGTAACATAAAATTTTGAAAAAATCAGTAATTCATCACATCACCTAGTTTATTTTACCTAGATAGAAATGTCATACACATTTTAATTAGCACAGTATGTACTACTGCTAGGTTTTAAACCATGTACAGTTTTTAAAGGTCTAATAATGCATGCAGCAAGAAGAATAAATTTCCAGTTTGTAGTTAGCTGAACGCAAAATTGGCAAAATTTGGTAGAGGGCAGTTACTTAAAAGAACTCAGTTCTGTCGAGCCAGATCTCAAAACTCATCATAGGCTTTTTATATACTTCTAACCATTATAAGCGTCTCTGATTTATATATGTTTCTAACTGAAGCAAGCCTTCCAGACTGCACATGCATGAAATCCATCTACCAGGTATATGGGGACTGTGGAGCAAATAAGATGCAAGCAGCTCCACAATTGTGCATGGATTTTGAGGAAAAAATTAATGCCTAGTGAACCATTAGCATCACCACAGTAAGTTTTTGGAAGTCTGGTCAAAGCTGCCCTTCTCCATGCCCACTGAGAATTCACACAGTTAAAAGTAGTAAAATAGTTTTATTCAATATTTCTATTCTTTTTTTTTTTTTTTTTTTTTTGGATACTCAACATTAATTTTAAGTGTAATTCTGTTCTAGGTGTTAGTGTTCTACAAAAGGTTTTTGTTTCTAAGTACATGTTCTGCTCTGGTAATTATCCCCCCTGCACTGTAATTCAAGCCTGGAAGTTGATTTATTCTCCATGTGTTCTTTGTACAATCAAATGTGTCGCCTTTGTAACTGACTTACATCTGACAAATCTGATCTAAACAGTTGCAGAAATGTCTCATTGCCTTCACAGTTATGAGCCCAATTAACTTGTCAACATTTTCCAGTCGTTATTTACTACAGATTTACCACAGCTGTAATCAGCTACTGAAGCAGGAGAAAGAAGGACAATTGGAGTAGGGAGTGTCCTTCCTTTCAGTTTTCTAGGTACCAGCGGAGCCTCATTACACAAGTACTTTAGGATCTGTAGGAGTAAAAATGGTGATGGGTCAGAAAATCATGAAGAGGTTTGTTCAGTGATTGTGATCTGACTGTGAAGTCTACTGAAATTAGTTTTTGTATGAACAATTATTTCATTCTTGGTTGTTTCTACAGCCACATTTGAAAATAAGATTATCCCATCTGTTTTAGCATACTTCAGATGTCATTGGCATGCAATTTGCTGCCTAAAGACCAGCTTCTGCTATCTTCATATCTCAGAATACCATAGCTGCATGGAAAAGGTGAAAAAAGAACAAAATGGGAACATAAGCTATTGTTCTGATAGCATTAGTCCCTTTCATAATTTGCTTTTTGCATGTATGCAGTATCACCCAAACTAAATTACTGTAGGTCCTGCTAGGGAAGTATCACAATTAAAGTTGTGTGATTTAAATATAGCTGGAGACAGCAAGGTGCCTTGCTAGAGAGCAGGTCAGTGCACATTGCACTTTCTGGAGCTGTTGGAAAGCGCAGAGATCAGAAGCTGTTGATCTAGCGTGACACCTTTACAATAAAAACTGTGTTCAAAACACCTTCATTCTTTTATGAGACAACAAGCAGCTATTCCCTTCGAGAGGGCTTTGCTCTCACACTGCAGATCTGTTTTCTTCCCCACAACCATCAGAGCAGCAGAGCATTCTCTCCTGTTAGCGGGGCAGGAGCAGCAGCAGCACTGGTGCTGCCAGAGGTTCCTAGCAGCCTCCTCCAGCTCTTAGGTCCATCACTGCCCACTTGGTGGTGCCGTGTGGATTGGGAAACACGTTTGCTATCAGGGTTCTTCAAAACCTGTGATGTTCAGAAGGTTTGGCACCCTTTGAAAAAAGGCATCTCTGTGAGTGTGGTTATTTTCAAACCTTGCTGGGGTGAGAGGGGATGCTTTGGATCTGGGAAAGTATGTACTGTGTTCAAACAGAAAATCATGTTGATCTGTCCATAGATAGGTCAAGTTGTAATTCTGGTTTTAAGATAATCTGAGTCGTAATTTTGGTATTAAAATACCTAGGAGTTATATATAATGAATATAAAATTAAAGTTGTTTCTTTTCCAAGAGGACGCTGTGGCTGAATGGAAACCATGGTAACTAAGGTGGCATAATGCCGGTACCTTGCTCCTGAGTGATAAAATGCATTTACTTTTGTGCTTAGCAACAAAAATGTTGGGTTTTCAAATAGCTCCCTCTAGCCCTCCATTACAGGTGCCACCCTTGTCCTATGCAGTATGTATCCCAGGCTTCATACTTTCATGTTCATTAATCCTTTAGGCATTCAGTAAGCAGCAGAAAATACATTTCACACAAAAGAAAGTAATTTAATTTTTTGGCCATTGCTTTAGAAAAATACACAAATCACATCTCTTCCCTGTAGAGCTGTTGTGGAGTATGACTCATCCTTGCCCAACATGCTGGCTGTTCACTTTAATTAGAATATGTGCATCTAAAGATTGTTGTAAACACTTGCTGTTAATATCATATTACTCCCTGTTTTACAATGGGAAATATAAGCAATCCTAATACATTTAATACATTAAGCTGTATATTTTAAGTCATGTTAGGGCAGCACACTAACAGAAATTAATTAGGGAAATTCTCTAATTAGCACATGTTGGCTGCCTTACAAATCACGTTGTCATGAAAAAATGGAATAATGCAAATTTTACTCTACAGTGATGCTTAAATATTTTCTAAACACTAAATATTGCTACACAAATCTTTGATATCTACCTATGTGGTCAATCTGGATGGAAATCCAGTTTATTTATAATAACGAGTGAAAAGAGATGAAGTATTGCTACTTTCTTGTTGGTGATGGTAGATCTGAAATAGGCTAACCTTTATAGAATCAGAGAATAGATTGGTTAAGAAGGGACATATAAAGTCCAGCCCCTCTGCAATGAGCATGGACACCTTCAACTAGATCTGGTTTCTCAGAGCCCCATCCAACCTGACATTCAGTGTTTCCAGGGATGTGGCAGCCACCACCTCTCTGAGCAACTTGTTCCAGGGTTTTGCCACACATGTCATAAAAAAAAAAAATTCCTTATATCTAGTCTACATCAACCCTCTTTTAATTTAAAGCCATTCCCTCTAGTTTTATTACTATCTGCCTGTGAAAAAAGTTTGTCCCTTTCTTTCTTACAGGCCCTCCTTAAGGACCAAAAGGCACCTATAAGGTTTGCCCAGAGCCCTCTCCAGGCCTCTCCAGCCCCAACTCTCTCAGCACTTACTCATTAGGAGAGGTGCTACAGCCCTCTGATCATCTTCATGGTCCTTCTCCCGACCCATTGTAACAGGTCCATGCCCTTCCTCTGCTGAGGACCCCAGGTGGGATGCAGTACTCCATTGGGGTCTCACTAGATTGGAGTACAGGAGTCCTCCCTTGACTTGCTGGCCACACTTCTTTTTCCTTTCACATACACATATTTTCCTCGGTGCAGGCAGGTGAAATGCCTTTATACTTAGCTGGGATCTAACCAACCCACACACCAGTGCCAGCATATGACACAGCACAAATTGATGATCCAGAGATTTTACAATCTTTCTCTTGGGAGATTGTAAAAAAAAACAGGAATATTATGTCTTTCCAAATGTGGCTTAGCATACTTGAGTAAGCTTGACTGCTTTCAAAATCCAGTATAAGAGTGATAATACCATGTGGTTTTGTGTATGTCTTTCTCTGTTGTGCAGAAATGAATCATATTTGTCTGTAAGCAACATATCTTTTTTCTCCTTTTAAAGTTCACTGACATTTACTGACTCAGGATGTACTGTATTTCATAATCATAATGCTGGATCACCATGTGTTAAAAGGAAGGCTTTAGGGTGTTAGACTAACTGACTTTATTAACATCATCTGTACTCTAGCAGTGTTCTCGCATGGTCAGATCAATAGCACATGATTTAAACATTATGGTGCCTTTTACTGCTCAGAAATCTTCACAGGGTGCCACTTCACACTTTCACAGAAGACTATATTTCAATGTTTTTATCTGTCAACCAAAAAAATCCATGAACAGCAGAATCTGAACTAGTCGTATCTCTGAGAAATTTATAGACACCTTAGTGTTAATCTGAAGACCTAACTGTACATATTTTTGATCACATCATCATTTCTTTTGGTGAAAACCTGACCATTTATGTAAATAATGCTCATATCTAAGCTGCATGATAAGGCCTTGAGAGTCTAGCTCATTCCATTCACTTGATGAGGATAATGGTGCACCCCTGCACTGGCACAGGCTGGACTTCACCAATTCTCCCACAGTCCTTTTGTGGCAGGTCAGAATGTTTTGGCTTTCTTTTACCTTTGATTCAAACTTAAGCACCTGCCAGAAAGACAAATGTGTATATGTCAAAGTACTATCAGAGAGTCTTCCTGGAGTGATTTAAGTGACATGACAACAATTTGGTGTGTGTTCCTAAGGCAATGATCAAAAAAGTAGCAACCACATTTCTTCATGTGTCTGATGTAGACCTGAGGCATTAAGAAATTGTGGAAATTTTTGTGTGGTATCATTAAGAAAATGTGGGAGATCTTGAAAGTAAAATGTCACCTCTCTTGTGCCTATCACTACCATTAAACACAGAATCAAGGCATCATAACTGCCTGTAACAGATTTGTTTCCAAATATTTCAGTAAGTTTGATGCCTTAGAAAATGAATAACAACTATGGATCTTTTAAGCATGTAATAAATGGAAACAATTTTCAGAAAGTGTTCAGACTGTAATGTGGATCCTGTAACCTTATTACCAGAAAATGTTACTACAGACGAGTTGCTAAGAGAAGAGGAGCAGTTGTGAGCTTATGTATAATTTTTCTACATTACTGTTCATTAAATAAAATAAGGCAATATCATTACCATTGGTAAGCCACAGAGAAAAAACAGGAATAAGTTTTGCCTGGGTTTTTGCTCATTTCCTTGTTCACCCACCCACAGCCCTGGCTGCTGCTTTCCAGAGACAAATGCATTGTCTGGTACAAAGTATATAGAGAGAAAACATGCAAGCTGACAGGAAGAGTGATGGTGTTACTCTTGCAGGAATAATCCTTAAATTGTGTATTTATATTCTGTTGAATGATTTGTCTTTTAAGTTATATTATAGTGCCTTTTCCCTCTATTCATTGAATAAAACATTATTCGTGTTTTAGAGATGAGGTCATAGAGTTAGTTCCCAGTAGAAACAGGAATTGGAAGGATGACATTCCAGCAAAGGAGTAAAGCACTGATGGATGAAACCAAGTTTCTTTCAGATAATTTTTAATATGCTGGTGATTCTGAAAGATATTTGGCCAGGTATAAGCAATATGGAGTCACTCTTCCATCTTCCAGTCTTCTAGCAGAACAACAATGGACAACAGTCACAAGTTGCAACAGGAAATTTTGCCCAGCTGTAAAGAAATTACTTTTCCCATGAAGACAGTTAAGCACTGGAATGGGTTGCTTATGTTGTAGAATCTACAGCTTTGGAAGTATTCAAAGCTTGACTGCACAGGATAAATTATTCCCTTACAATTCTAAATTACTCTGTGATTCTATGAATTCAAAAATGTTTACAACAGAGTGCCCAATGTTTTGAGGTAGCAAGTGGTCTTCCTGGTTCCCAAATGAAATGCTCAATTTTTCTTCCAAGATCATTCCTCCTGCCATTAGATCCCAAGTCTCTAGATGGCTGCCTGCAGTTGACTTGGAAGCTGGCCAGCCATGGTTAAAAATGTCATCTAGGTCCTGCAGGTCAGTGAGACCTCAGTGCTCCTTATTCCTGTTGTCTTTGTATGACCTTGATGGAACAAGGAACAAGCTTTGAAAGTATTACAGACCTTATACACGCTGCTAATGATCTGCAACTTTATGAGCAAAATTTAAAAGTGAAATAGAAATATTTTGTTAGCATGGCAATAGATGCATATGTAAAAAAGCATGCCTAGGAAAAGTCTGTATTAATTTCTCAACCTATGATTTTTTATTCCTACTCTGCTGCTAGCAGACCTCAGAAAAAAAATAGGTAATATTATTCCTAATAGCAAAATGAAGAAAAACATAGCAGTAAATCAAGTAATGTTTTGTATAATGACTTATCCAAGAGCTATGGAGTGAAGCATCCTTGCAGAACACAGAGAAAACAAATACTATTCTTGTTCTTATAGTTTACATTTAGTAGTTGATCCTGGTAAGTCACCTTCCCAAATGATGCAAACAGGACCCTTGAGATGTCACTGAATAAATTTAATGATGTTCTTATAAAAATCTCTCGCCACCTGCAACATATATAGATTTGCCAGGGCTTTGGGGAAAAGTTTGATTTGCAGAGAGGGGTTATTTGCAAGGATTCAGCAACAAAACCATCTGCCTGCATCTCTACTCTATTTTTGTCTAGTGAAGGGATACAAAAGATAAGCTATTTTCTCATCTTTAAGCCACATTTTTTCATCTTTAGATAAATACTCTGCAACTCCAGAAACAGTTTGACCAAGTGGAATGCACATTGGATTTTTATCTCTTAAGTAACCATTTTTTCTTATCATGAAAATAGCTTGAAAACCAACAGAACGTGAAGTTAGTTCAGATTCAAGTTGTCTTCCATTTGACACAAGCTTTTGATGAAGACTGGAAAAACGCAGTGTATCCATGTCTACTGCCAAGTGTAGAAAGGACATAACATTTGAAAATCCTTCATGACACATTCTTCAACCTGACATTTGAATATTTATCTACCCTTTCCCTCTCTCATTCAGGAAGCAAAGAAAATCTGTGCAGGAGAAGGCAAAGGAGATGCTATCATTTCACCAAGGACAAAGGATTATTTTAGAAAAGGCCTTTTATGCTGTTAAAATCTAAAAACAAGGGCAATTGTCAAAGAGCCTGTGTTAAATTCAAGACAGAAAGGAGTAGTAGCACATCAAGAGCCCTATGTAATTTATATCAATATGTCCAGCATTTTGACTTTAACTACATTTAGGTTTTCATCTTTCATTTTCAGAAGTAGTGAGCAGCTAAGACAGAGGAAGCAGTTCGTTTTTCACAAAGTATGTTTTAAGTCACAGCAAACTCAAGAGGATTTGAGTAAGCATGGCTTACACTCAGTTCAGCTTTTGTTCTTGATTGAGAACTAATTACACTTTTTTTGCAACATTAAACATATTATGCTAGAGTGCAATGTTGTAGCAAAAGCTGCATTCTGTAACAAGTTCCACAGCAGCAGAACGATAGCAACAATTTTTGAGCCTAAAAATCTAACAAGGGTTTCTCATACTGTTCTGTCAGTAAAACTATGGCTTTTTTTCCTTATCGTATCTCCAAAACATTGCAGCTTCACTGCTTTCTGAAGGCTAGAGAATTATGTATGTATGTATAGGGTCATGGACCCTGTGCATCACAAGCAGGTATTTATGCTATTTGTTGAAAGAACAGACTTACTTTTAGTAGCATCTTCCCAGCTTTTAATCATAGCTATGTGTCCATGGTAAAATTCAAAGTAATTTTTAGTCAAAATTTACTCAACAGTACATTTATTTCAAAAGGGTTAAGAAGCCATGATTAAATGTCAACCTATTAAGAGAGTAACAAGAAAAATGGTTTCATTTCTCAAATTGCCACATTAATGAAAACTTTGCAATATAAAAAGGGTTTAATATTGAAGAATTGCATGTGCCGAAAGTGAGCTGATAGAATTTATCTTTTGTTAAGTGATGACAACTGTGAATTTGTTCCCACAAAGGAAATCTTTAACTGATGACAGCTAATTGAGAAAGGCAGAACACAGTATGAAATTTATTTCCACTTTCCTTCTCGGCAGAGAAGCAAAGCCAAGAGTCTGGCATTATTTCTTCCTGAAGACATCTTCAGTAGCCTGTTTTACACTGATACATTGCTATTCAATGCACTTGCTTTCTGTTTATTCCAGTTTCACTATAGCTTTAGGTAGACAGTAAATCAGCCTCACTCAATGTACACAGTTAATTGCCTATCTATGAAACAGGACTAGAAACTTGACAAATGATACTTGTCAACAAAGTAGAGGGGTATGAGGAGGACTGGATTTAGGTAAGGGTGGGAATGGTAGTAATTAGAATGGGACAAACTGTTTAACACAACACTTGGCATTTGAGATTGACCAAAGGAAAAAAAGAGCCTCATTATTTTGTAAAAGAAAAAAAAAAAAAAAAAGGATGTCTGAACAAAATATTTTGTATTCAGTTTGAACTATTCTTAGAAATACATGTCATCTTATACCACCACACCTAAATAGGCTTGTAAAATTTAAAAAAGAGAAAGGTTTTAACAATATGCTTTTCAAATAAATAACCTGAGGATAATGCATTTCAAAAAATTCATAGCAGCATTTTGGTACATCCGTATGTTCAGCTTTTTGTCCTAAATTTTGTGCAAGAAAACCATGCCCAATTTCAGTAACTTGTTTCCCTCTGTAGGCATGTTTGGTAATACAAGTAAGCGAAATATATGGTGGCTCCAGCCAAAGGATAGCCACTGGTGCTGACAGTGGTAGACTTTCTTCTTCTCAGTATTAAAAATACCTCTTCTGCTTTGTTTTCTGCCATATTAGTGAATTAAAGTGGTTAATAAAGTGGTCTGACAATTGCCTGAGCTAGCAAAAAGAGAGGAGGTGGGCTGTAGCACTGGGAACAGGGTGAGGTGGTAAGGAACAAAGAAGGCTTCCCTCCCTGAGCTGCAGGAGCCCCTTCCCCTGCCCACCAGGCTGTAGCCCCTATCACTGCCCCACTGCAAAAGGGACTTGAGCCCTGCTACACTTGGTTGTCATGAAGAAAAATGATGTGGAGGAATTATGCAGCTGAGATACATAGGCTCCACCTTCTAGGTGGCATAGAGACTGCTAAGATAGGCTCTACCTAACACTGAATTTCTGCTTTATCTTAAGAGGGATGCAAATCCACAACCCCACTTGACAAGGGGACAGCTAACCATCAAGTCTGTGGCATCCTTTAGGCTACCGTGCTGTGCTGTGAACACCAGAAATTGGGACAGAGGGCAATGAAGGGTGACAAGCAATGCACAACACCCATACATATGGCAGCTGAACAAGGATCTGACCATCCAGGCTTACTGTGCTCTGCCCCTGCTTCATTGCTCTGCCTCTACTTCATACTCAACACATTGCTGAGCAGTCATGAACTGTGTTGATTTTTCTTTGGAACAAAGCCCTGTGCAATTAACAAAAGGGCATACTTTAAGTCAGAGGAAATGTCTCGAAGACTCCACCTTTATCTCTGTTCACTCTGCCAACACAGGCAATTATGACCAGCTCTGCACTCCCAGTGCACCTAGGTTACCAGTGCTGCCTCGTTGTCCTTTCTCCAGCCCCCAATCCTGTGTAAGAGCTTCCAGCGGTGACTTTACTCTCAGACTTCCAGTTCCAGCAGCCCTGGCAGGACTGACTCTAGCTCTCACCAGCACCATATGCAGCTCATCAGCAGTGGGATTCCTCAGACCCTGTGTGATCCCAGCTTCCAGGTGTGGGTGCCACTGAATGACTTTTGAAAAAGTAGAGATTCATGCAACTGCACCATCACTTCCCTCAGCTTATTAAAAAACAGTAGCCTTGTGCTTACAAGACATCATACATTTTCTATCCCCATGCAAGGAATCCTTACAGGAAATAACATGGGGTCTGTCCAGCCCCAGTTGCTTCCCTCTAGGGTAATGCAGCACTACTCCTCTCAGGAGCCAAAACACCTCACCTAAAAAAAGCTTCTGCAGTTGATGTAACCCACAGTGAAAGGAGATTTTGCACAACAGTCACAAAAGAACCACCTTGGAAGACTTATTTTTTTAATTCTTTTCCTGATTGTAGACACATCAAACCCCACTCCACCCTGCAGAGGCACGAGAGCCTCTGTGCTCTCCCTCCAGCCTCTGTTACTTACCACTGCTGCTTAGACTGCATCGAAGTCTCTCTTTCAGACCAAGAAAACTAACGTGAAGTTTCTAACATAATTTAATCCATGGGATTTGTGGCTTTTTTTCAGGAGAAAATACTTAGCTCTGGTAACAACACAACAGTACTTAAATTGTGAAAGGTTAACAGAATTCATTAGACTTGCTGGAAACAGATTTAATAACAGGCACAAACAGGGTGTTTTGATTGTTAGTAGCACATCAGTTGGTGCACAGCTTCCTAGAGTCTCAGGTACCAAAATCTGTTTGCACCTGAAGCTTATCTGCTCTGGTCATGCCTGCCCTGTCAGTTCAACACTGGCATCATCTGATTAAGAGCCAGGAAACTCCTGTATAAAAGGAGGCTTCAGGAAGAGCAGTGAAATGTGAAGCTTCATGCAATCTCAAACATGCTAGCATGATGCTCACATGTAACAAAGTGAGACAGCCACCTTTTTTAACTTCTGCATTTTGATCCTGCTGTATGACTACTTGAGCTTTGATTTCCTAATACAGAAATAAGTTTTGTAAGTTTAATACAAACCTCTCACATAAAATTTTCTCCTTGAGCAAAAAAAGGCAGATTAAAAGACAAGTTCCCTGTGCTGGGAGGCTACAGAAAAATCACATTTTGTATTGAAGGTCCCTCTGACTAAACTGCATTGGGAGCAGATTTAAAACTCACTCCTGCCTCACAGCTCCAATCTTGCTATCTTGCCATCAGTCTGCATGAACCAAGCTATAGTGATGTGGTGAGACAGATTACTTGGGTTCACATATCCCTAAAGAGTGGCTTTTGAAGATGTGAAAGCTAAGTTCCTTTTGAAAACCTGTCCTATTCATAAATTCTGCAGCAAAACGTGCTCAGTCTTCTCATCTTTAGCTCAGCAGATGCTCTGCAGAAATAAAATAGTTATTACTGAAAGGGCAGAATACAACCAACATTTGCATGTGATCTAGAACAGAGCAAGAATGCAACTGCATGAAGTTTTCATAGCAGCAAAGACTGGCTGAAGAAGGCTGGGAATAGACTTAATGATAGAACAAGGCTAGAGAAACAGGACCATGTCCAATGAAAACCTGGGTAAATTAGCTACTAGACTGCCCCTAAATAAATTTTTCTTTTAAAAAATTCAATTTTTCGAATATACTTGCTGGAACTCCCATGAAGAAATTAAATTTTATGTCTCACCAGGAATGTAACCCTCATTTTCAAATGAGGCTCAGCCTCATCCTGTGTATTCACTCTGCATCTGTGCCCAAAGTGGCCTTGGATTTATTCAGTAACTTTTGAAGAACTGGCATAATAATGTCATATATAAGAAGTTTGTCAACCATGTGCCACATTAGAAATGAAACAAATCCCTTACAGGCTCACAAATGTTTACTTGCTACATATTGTACATTAATTCCATAACAACAAAGCAGTCTGAGTGAGACAGGTTGTTCCCTACCACATGTAATGCTTCTATATGGTGGCCAAAACCACCTGAGCTAAACTTGTTTCACCATATGCATGGCAATGAGACATGAAAAATTCTTCACATAGAAGTACCTGAAAACTGAACTGCAGGTTCCCACAAATTTCCCATAATTACCTCTTCAAAACAGTTGCTTGAAAAATATCTGTTTCTTAAGCTGACAGCCAAACAGGAAAGGGATATAGACATAAAGGGACACAGACAAAACCATGTTTCAAGTATAAACAAAAGAAAAACATTATTCTTCCAATCAGAAACTAGTAACCAGGCAAGATTGCTGATGAGTAAAATGTCCCTTGAAACTGGAAGAAAGGATATAAGTAGTTGTAGAAAACATGCAACAGTGAGAATAGTCTTGTTCCAGACATCAACCCTAAAGACAGCATTACCTTCATACTCAAATTTACTGGAACACTCTAGGCACACATGCATGCTGTGGTCAGTATCCTACACAGGACAAGATGGTAGCACTGGAAAGCTTGAGCAGGAGCAGGCTTTCCCATCACAGCAAAGATCCATGCTCCTGGCTCTTGTGAGCTTTGGGCAACTAGCATGCTCCATGTCAGGAGACACCATGAAAGCTAAACATTCAGCCCTCGCACAATTTGGATAGATAATGGTACAGATTTTTACGTGATCCTGTACCATTGGCAGTATCTTTGTAATACTGGTTTGACGCTGCCCACCAGGTGGGGCAGGTGACCAGCAGAAGAATCTGTGCTGACAAATTGCATTACATCTAATTTTCCTGGGGTGAACAGACTTTACCAGAGAACCATCCTGCTCCAGAGAAGCCTTCTGGGCCACAAGTTCACCTGCTTGCAGGGAGATGGATCCCTCCACCAACTCTGCTGTGGGACATTTGCTTTCCCACTGTGGATAATGTACTCTGAGGAAAAGATATCCTGGCTCCACAGAAACAGGGAACAGCTTTGCAATCATCACAGTTGTGGATAGGATTTTGTCCTGAAAGTGTGGCTGGGGCACTGACTGTGATGACACCAAACATCCCAAAGTACATGCCTGCTGGAGGGTGTAAGCAGAACAGTAGTGTACCATAAAGTAAACAGAGCACTGTCATGGTATAGCTACATCACAAGACTTTTCATGAAGGCAGACAAAAGATGCCAAAATACCTATCAAGGTGGTCAAAGGGCATGGTTGAACTATTGTCTGGTGCAGTGTGTTTTTAATCAACTTCATAATTAAAATTCACTTTAAAGGAAATTGCAGCATCTTCAATATCTGTACCAAATGCATTCCATGGCTATTTTGTGAATGTTACCTTAAACATTACAGTAGGATGAACAGTACTGAAACAATTAAGTATTTCTGTTGCAACATTTTATAAAACAGAGTATTTTGTGCAAAACAAAGAAATCCTAATGTGGTACATAACTCAGGTGCATCAGTTTCAGAGTGCAGCTCTGTATCCCATTGTATTAGAGGACAAATGACAGGCCACACATTCAAAGACTTTTGAATTTTGATACAATGCACATAGTGTCATCTTCCACTATTGTACAGTATTATGTACTTCAGAAATGAATCAAACATAAACCTTCAAATACCCTGTGGCAAACTGTACTGGAGATACCAGTACAGTTCTAACTCAGAGAAGGTGAAGGAATCTTGCTTTGAAATAACAAAGCTGATCATCTTCTTGGTAAGACATTTACCAGACTCCAAATCAAAGACTTGGCAAAAAGGTTCTTGAAAAGAAAGTTACATTGTAAGCCTGGCACTGACGTATACCCTTTAAATTCACCTTCTTTGGTGATTAGTTTCTGAGGTTTTTTTTGAAGGAAGACAATCATAATGTATTTTAAAATATCAATTCTGATTTTCTGCTGCCCCATCTCTCCAGCTTATTTTACCACATTTTGCTACGGGATTAACCATCAGTACAAAACTTCTTACCTACACAGCCATGAACAGTCACAGTATCAGAATTAAAATCCAACCTCTAGCTCACAGTTTGTGCCACCCTTGTCATCTCTCTAGACGTCTGCTGGGAGTAAACATGACCTGATCTAGCCACTAGACACTTGGATCAGACAAAGCTTCCAAAGGGAAAAAAAAATGTAACAGGATGGGCAAACATTCACAGAAGTCCTACTAGTGGAGTCCAATTAGTACATCCAGTTGCATGTCCTTACTACCTATTAATATGAAGCATTGTTCCTCATACAGCAGATGTCATGGGCTGCTGCAAGAGACTTATGCCACAAGATCATCACTCTACAAATTCCCCAGCAGCACAGGCATTTAAGCTAAATCAGAATAGAGTAGAAGAGGAGTTACATATGAGCCATTATTGTTCCAGCACCAGAAAGAGGCCTTCTTGCTGTTCACCTTCTTTTTATTTTATGTTTGACACAGCTGAATTTTTCAAATGCCCTTGTGGTTAACCTTCTTTACAAAGTACAAATACCATTCCACTCTCATACAAAAGAAATACAGCTGTTTGTTATGTACACACACCTTGACAGCAAGTCCTTGAAAGAACAGTGCAACATGAAATTACAGAGCCAACACCCACAGAGCACCTCTTTAGCTGCAGGCCAGGAAGTCTCTGCTGAGAAAGGCAATCTTCAAAGCAAAAATGCTTTAACTGAACTCATAACATTTGAATGGGATAATGAGAACTGTGTAATGTGCTGTCATACCATGAATTATTCATATTCTGGTTTACAAACTAATTGCTGCATTTCACTGAAGCCATCCAATGTAGAATGGAATTGCTTGAATACATCTCACTGGCATCTCTGCAGCCTTGCAGACATGGAATATACTTGAGAGCACAAATGAAGACACGAGTGAGATCGCAAAAGGTTTTGGCAGTTATTTTTATGTTAACTGTTTTGGTTTGTGGCTTGTTATGGTTTTTTTGGTTTCTTTAGGAAATTCCATTATGGTGAAAGGAATGAAGAATTCCAGAAGAGAGTTGACGTCCTTCAGTTCCAGACTATATTCTGCTGCTATTTTCTCTGCAGTCCATATTTGAGGTTGAAGTTTATGATTGTTAAGAAGTGTAAGAGCCTCCACAAGGGAAATTTTGCCTTTGGAAACTTTCATAACATCTAGAGCTTCCAAGTGGCCTAATTTGGTAAGTCTCTTTTCCTGCTGTTTGCTTGGAAGATGTTCACCATCTTTTACCTAATTGAGGGAAGGAAAACAATAAGAGCTCAACCGCAGTTCTGTTTACTATGCATACTGTAGCAGCTAAGCTGCTTTCCTAAATATGGTATTTCCTATTAGCTTTCCCCATTTTTTAAAAAAAGCTTAGCCAGCCTAGCTTCTTTCCACATCCATTCTACATAGAGTGTCAACTCCCAACCAAATGCTGAAAAGCTCCCATTCACTGCATTCTAAGTGTTGTATTGGCTTGGCAGCCTTTCATACAAGGCAAACTACAGATTCTGGTAGGCAAATGTAAATCCAGATAACTAATATTCATTGGAAGGGACAAAAAAAATCATGCAACAACTCAGTATGCTTCGGATACTGATGGAAAACTTTCTCATGTAGTCTCTCTCCCCTTCCTTTTGTTTTCAAATTTTAGCTTTGCTACTAAAAGAAATTCCTTCTTTTGCTCTCTCTAGAGAACAAGCTTTCCAGCTATTTTGCAGCATCATATGGAGTTTAACTGCCATCACTACTACAATATGTACACACAAAGCCTCTTCTCTAAGGTCCCTTCATATTTCCAGATAATCTCCAAAACAACTTTCACTTCTTCATATTACCTTTTATTAACATTTAATCAGTGAATAACACTGAAAAAAAAAAGGATACAATTAAACCTTTCTTAAATTTAGAAATATATAGTAATCAGAGTGCACAACCACTGATTATTACACAGACACTCTGTATCAACTCACATGCTGAGAAAACTGTTGTGGATGCTACAGCACCTGTGAGACTGTTTCTGAGCTACAAAGAATGCCTGGCCTGTACTCCATGTCTTCTACTTCTTCCTCAAAACTGCTTGGATAATGATTTTCAACTCTTTTAAATTTGTCTCTGGGAATGTGCCACTTCAGGACTCCCAGGCTGGTACTTTTCCATTTACCACAGGCAGACATCCCAAATATACACAGAGGTGTGTACACATCATGTACACAATGCACAAAGTCATCAGGATAACATCAGGAATGGTAGAAAGCTTTTGTATTGCTTTGCCCACAAGTCTCTGTGATTTCACTTCAATTGTGCCCTAACAACTGCAAGCAGACACAGCACAAGGGCAAGGCTGTGGCAGCAAACTCTGAGTAGGCATGAAATCAAGCAAAGATTTGTTCCATTTTGGGCTTTTTCTCAGATCTCTCTTGACAGGTCTATACATGAATACTGAAAGATATTGAAATTAGACCTTCAGCACTTCAAGATTAGAGTCCCAACCTCTGTGATAGAAATTAACAATAGAGATTTCTTGAAAATTTCAGGCAGAGATCGAAGACAACTATTTACATTTTAAATATTTTTAGACTTGAATACCATATACATGGCAAATTAGGGATTTTGCTAGATGACTATAAAAATTGTATTGCTGAATAAAGTAACTGGAATAAAGTGGTCCAATAATGCAACAGGTAAAACACACAATATGATGGAAAAGAGGACACTGAACCCCAGTCTGCATTTTACAAAGGAGTATGCTTTGTCTTTCAAGCAAAAGACTGCAGCCAGTGGCAATAAGGAAATGATCACCACAAAACCCAACAGATTATGTAAAAAAACGTACAGGACTTCATGAGCTGGATTTAAAAAACTCTCTGCACTGTATAAAATTAAATGGAATTAAAGATGCCATTAAAGAGTAAACATCTTTGTTCTCTACCACATCCCTGCTCACTCAGCAGTCCCAGTCTCTTCTAACAACTCCACAAATGATCTCTGGCTACTACTTTACCTTTGCAAAAGGCTGGAGAACTATCCTGCAGAAATGGGAATTTAGGTGAAAAACAATGTTAGATTAACACTATGTTAAAAAAGGAGACTGTGTCAGCATTTAAAAGCTTGCATAATCACAATCTGTCACACATTCAAAACCTGGGGTCAGACATAATGTTATTGATGTATAGAAGGGTAATAAAAACACTACTTTTATCTACTGAAAAAAAGTAGCTTTTATGCATAAAGAGCATTTTTCTTGACACTGAGCTTTGTGCTGAGTTTGAAGACCACAAAGCTGATGCTGATATGGTTCATACAGAGACACACTTACCTGCACTGGTGGATCTCTGGACTCGACATAAACATCTTTGAGCAAGGTGAGGAACCTATCATCCTTTCTGAGAACTTCTTCTTTTATCTCTAGGCTATCTAAAGGCAGCGAGAAGAAGAAGAGAAGGGAGAAAAAAAAAAGAGAAAAGATTTATCTGAGTCAAGTAGTTTTCTTTTTGTTAGTTCTGCCAGCTCATGGCTTGCCCAGAGGCATGGCTCCAACAAAATGCATGAAGGTGTCATTCTTCCCGGAGCCCTGACCTTGGCAAGAACATTTCACACAGTGGGGCTGGGGTCACCTGTCACAGCACGGCAGGAAGCACACACTCTGCTCTGCAGCACTGCCTCAGCAGCCCTGAGGCTCCCTGCCACCACCCCTGCTACCCCTCGTTATAAACACATATTGTGGTGTTGGCTTTTCACAAATATTAGGGTGGATACTGTATGTGTGGTGTTGAAATGGTTTTTAAGATACAAGTTTGTTTTAGGATTAACATAGGCTGATTAAGTAAGTGTCTTTGTAGTAAGTGAACTACCTGCTTGGCTGGATAACCCAGTGAAGACACCTGCTACTGATACACCAGTTACCAGCACTGACCATCTGCAGAAATTGAAGACCACCGCCCGAATTAAGACTGGTAAAAAAAAATAAATTAAAACCACAGCCAAGAAATACACATTATCTAAAAAGGCAGACTCAAGGAGTGGCCATGCAAAATAGTTCTTGGCATATGGAAAATAGTTTGCAGAAAAGTTTGAAGATGTATGATGGATCTACGAATATGCAACAGGGTGATGAATTTAAGGGGTGTCTCCAGAACAGCAGGTGTGCTCTTGGCTGAAAGCCAAGCACCCGGTTATAACCTTTTGCTTTACTGTTTGTCTCTTACTGGCTTTCATTAAACCTTTTAAAATGTAGCAGGAAAGTGAACCTCCTTTATCACAGCCCCATTCCACCGCCTCCCAGGAACCACCCGGCCCATCAATGCCCTTATCTCCCGTCCCCATCACCGACCGCGCCGCCAGCCAGCAGCCCCGGCACCTCGCTCAGGCTCCGCCCGTCCCTCCCGCCGCTGCCGCTGCACCGCCCGGCCCGCGGCTCCCGGCGTGCCCCGCTCAATGTCACCGGCCCGCACCGGGAGCGACCGGGAGCCGCCGCGGCCGAGCCGCCGCCCCTCGCCCCGGCCCCCGCACCCGGCCCCCGCACCCGGCCCCCGGCCCGCTCCTCCTCCGCCCGCGCCGGGCCCACAGGGGCCGCTCCCCCGCCGGGGTCGCCCCGCGGGCGGGCGGGCGAGGCCGGCACTCACCGGCCATGGTGTCCAGCCGGGCCGTGCGGTGCCGCGGCGCCGGCGTGGGCTTCTCCTTGCTGATCTCGCGGCTGGCCCGGTTCTCCACGTTAAAATTCCGGAACACGCGGGTCACCCGCCCGCCCATCGCCGCCGCCAGCCGCGCCTGCGCAGGGGCGGGCCGGGCCGGGCCGGGCCGGGCTGCTGCGCCGCCCCGCGAACGCCCCGGAAGGAAATAGACCGAGTACCGCAGGCTAACAAACAAACAAACAAACAAGCCAACGAGGGTGCAGACAAGGCGCTTCGCTTGTCCCTTCACGGCTGCCTCGGACGCCTCGGGGCGGCGCAGGTCCCGCCGTGGCTTTTCCAGCCGCGTGTGTGAGGGGAGCCCGGGGTCGGGCGGCTCCCGTCGGGCGGCTCCCGTCGGGAATGCTCTCGGTGCCGCCCCAGAGTTTCCTTCTCAGCCGTGGCCGCCGCCGCCTGAGCCCCCGCACACGTCGTGTCGCGACTGTCGCGACTTATTTATCGGCGCGGGTCGAGACTGCAGCGAGGGACAATTCCCCTGTTCTGTGTACAATCTGTAGGCTACACAATGCTTTCGGGGTGCAGACCCTCTTTTTTCGGCCTCAACCAAATAACCTAGCTTCTGACTTTGCAAAAATTGCGAAAACTGCTTGCGAGAAAATATTGAGAAGGCCGTGAGCCGTGCATGATAAGAAAGGTAAATTTGTCGGCAGAATCAAAATTGTTGAGATGGAATCAGCAGTTTATAGACTCAAGAGGCAAAGTGTGAAAAGATACAGAATAAAAATACAGAATCCTCAAAGAAAGAAAGGCAGCAAGAGTAAGAGCTCTTGGCATGATGCAAAAAGCGATAAAGCCTGATTAACTATTTTATTCAGCCACGACTGATAAGGTGTCTTACCAATAGAGATTAATGACTCGTTCATTCCAGCTGCGGAGTGAATTCGCCAATAAGTAATTTCCTTATGATTTCAAATTGTGTTTGCACTGTTTGCAGACTCTTAGTGCATTCTGGGTCACTAGTTATTTCATGGTTGCCTGAAAAAAGTGACCTGGAGTGGGTGTGTTAATGAAGGACAGAGAAAAGACCAGACTTCTTGTGCCTTTTTTATTTTATTTATTTATTTAGGTGGGAAACACCTTTTTTTCTGCCCTTTACGTCTATCTAGTTTTTCTTATTATTGTGGGCATACAAAACCTGGGATTTCAGAACTTGGTCTTCTACTAGTAGCATTATTTAGTAATAATAATAGTGATAGTTGTCAAGGCTACAGTGTGCTTTAATGCTGGATTAATGAATGACTGTGTTTTCTTTAGAAAGAAGCCAAATAGATTTAGAAAGGCAATGGAGTCAAGGCAATATAAGCATGGTGTGTGTTGAATTTCTGCTCTCCTTAGAGAGGAAGGTGCAGTTTCTCCACTTGTTTATTTTGAAGACTCTCACAGTCTGTAGGAGGATAGAAACATATTTTTGTTCTCTGGTAATAAGCTTACTGACCCTGTCTTATTTTAGACATTGCATGCGA
Source organism: Luscinia megarhynchos (assembly GCA_034336665.1). Taxonomy (NCBI): domain Eukaryota; kingdom Metazoa; phylum Chordata; class Aves; order Passeriformes; family Muscicapidae; genus Luscinia; species Luscinia megarhynchos. The sequence goes on from CM067565.1 coordinate 39,024,331, forward strand.
ATGAATTAAGAAGACAAGCGATACAGTGATAATAGAAAGCTGTTAAAATCTGCTGAAGTCAGACTGGTGGCAAGTTTAATGAAATATATATAGTCAATTACTTGCTGGCTAAACCTGTGTTCTTGAGTCCAGGGACTTGATACTTTTGTAAGTTGTTAGTCTGTGTGGTGTGGCTATAATAGAAAAATCCACATGGATGCCTTTGGTTGTAGACCTTTTATAGGTGCTTTAGCATTTCTCTGAGATGTATTCTTACTGATCTGTCTCCGGATCAGCTATCGTGCCAAATTTGGAAACCAAGTTTCTCCTTCAAAAGCTAAGCAATCCCAGCTTGTGGAATCAAACTCAGCACAGAGCTTCTGTTTTCGTAATTACTGAATGTCATTAACACTGCTGTGATATGTACTGACAGCAAAATAAATTCACCAGAAGGCAGTCAGTTAAAAATAAAGAGTGATGTCATGCTCTGCCTGTCACTTCCTACCACTGAGGATGGCACAAGGATGTTCTTTTCTTATAAAAATGCATCAAAAGTTCAAGATTTTTATCCTGAAGAATCTTTCTTAAACTGTAGCAAGCAGAAAAACTGATTGAAAACAATTTTTAATATAATTTGATATTTTACCAATGTAACCATATTGATATTAAATGTCAGAAATCAAGAGGTTGGATTTTTTTCTGTATAAAGCATCTGCAAGTGGGATGATTAAAAAATTAATGTATATGTACTTACCTTAGAGTTTCAAATGGGATGCATTTATCTTAAACGAGGAGTCTGAATTTTTCCAGGAAATTAAAAAATAACATAACAAAACAGCCCATGAGAAGAACACAGACTATCCAGCTGGATTCATGTACGCCTGTTCTCAACAGGTTCTCATAGCAGCCTGCTCTTGACACTGGACAGCACCAAACACATCAGAGAAAAATACTGTAACTTTCATGATATATGTGTGCCATAGGCTGCCACTCTAGACCTCCTTGTAATACTTCCATACGTCTTAAGAGAGAAATTTATAAAGTTATTGTGTAGCTGGCAAGTAAAAAGTACATTTGTGACTGTTCTTTGAATCTTCTTGGTTTTCCATTTCAGTTTTGATTATATGTTTTGTATATTTTTTTCCTTCTCAGATAGTTCTTTAGCTGAGTGGAAAATTAGAAATTAATTTTTGTATTTAATTAGCATCAAAAGTCTGATTGACCTATTGAAAATTCCCTTTAGAGAAGGGAAAATAGGAATATTTGTCGTTAGTTTGTGTTACTGTGTGGTACTACTAAAGTTTCTTTGCTGTCCTTACTACTCAGAAGATCAGGACTCAGAATATGAGTCCAGATGGGCAGGTAATCTCAGTGAGATAAGAGTCTTTTACTGGTAATAGGTGCCCAGCTGGAGAATTTTGGAGAGGAGGCAGGTGAAGTTTGCTTTGTGATTTGTGGTCTGGGAATAGCACAGCAGTTGACCACAGTGGAAAATGAAGAATGCCCTTACACAGCAGCAGCACAGGTTTATATTTGATTCTGTCCACAGTTTCTACCACTGAAACTGTTTTCCTGTTCTCATTTTTCTGTTGTTGTTTCTTCATAATTCATGTCAGTCTAAATGGATACTTGAGCATTAGGATTCAGAATTGAGACCTCTATCCTGATTGCTGGTTTACCAGCAAACACAATGAAAGCATTGATCCTTTTGTTCCTTATCTCATCAGTGTTAGGCAGAACCAGAGAACATAGCATTAGCAAGAATTGATTATGAGCCAAGTAAAAATGACTGTCCTGCAAGTTTGTAGAGATGCACTCAGGAGAGATGGACTTACTGATGGATCACTTTTGCCTTTCAGTGATTTTTGGTTGTGCTGTTACTTAATTCAGATAATTTCTCTCTCACTGGTTTCAACTGATCCATCATTTATGGACTTCTGAAGTATCTACAGAAGGATCTGCATTGAAGGATTTTGCTTAATTCTAGTCTGTGATCAGAGTGTTCCTGAACACTTGCATATTTTCAAGGCTAGGTGGCTGCAGTGCTTTATTTAAAGGAGTTTTTGTCAAGTCCTTATGTGGATGAAGTTTATGGCAAGTGAAGCAAGCTCAGTGTTACAGACTCACGTACCAGCCCAGGCAGATCACTAGCTCCTTGTCAGTTAATACTAGTTTCAAAGACACTGCATTTAAATTCTCCTGATTGACTGTGGCTTGATATACTTGACCTCATCTTCCATATTTTTGCTGTCTGATTGTTGTATCTCAATTAGCAGGTTACTTTGAATTGGAAATGCACAGTAGGAGAATGCACATATTTGAGAACGAGGCAGCCTGGTACTGGAATTAATTAATTTAATCAGTTACACATGCCTTTTTACTTCATTTTTACTCACGGGGTTCAGTACCCCATGTTCTCTTCTCAGTGGCAGACTAGTTGAGACAACTGACAGCCTTATTATTGCCTGTAACCGTGGCTTCAGTTCATCCCTCTTTCCAGTGTGAGGGTGTAGGAACACCTCCAGAGCAAACAACATCACACAGATGGTCTAATTTAAGAAAGAGAAGAGCTCCCATAACTTTTCTTTGATTTTTGATCAATCACTGATGATTTGACTGGTCCACAGAAAGCTACTTGAAACACAGGAGGGAAAGTAAAATCCTGTGACAGGATGAGTGTGAATACCTTGAACTGATATTGCTGCCAGGTTGGTTGGCTGATTGGTTTGCTTGGTTAATTTATTTGTGAGAATTTGCACTTTGCTCCCAGATTGTTTCCCTCCAGCAGGGACAGAAACAACTGTACCAGCTCCAATAAGGAGGAGATGAACCAGCAGGAAGAGACTGGATGGAATGGAGAGGCTCATCTTGGACTGGCTTTGCTGGTGCTCCAACATCACCCAAGACAAACATCCTTTGTACTGACTTGAGGTGGTACTGCAGCCACTTAAGCAGCTGTCTGATAGTCCAGAAGAGTGTTAGTGAATGGATTCAGAATATTAGCTATCTGCTGAAGTTTATTTCATGAAATATAGCACATAAAATATATAATCTAAGTGTGCTGGACAGATGTTCTTCTACAGTAATGTAATTTTTTTCCAACCCCAGAGGATATTCCTGTTCTGTCTATATGGTTTTAATTTATGATGATGCATAAATATTTATAACTTTATAATTTATTTGTATTATCTGTGACTTGATGTATCAAGGGATTGATTTTCCATGCTTCTATAAGTAGTTGCAGAACCAGTTTTATTTATTCATATTGCACTTTAATTGCATCCTTCTGCAATTTACAAATTGTGTATTTGCAGGTGTGAAATACATGAAAAACTGAAATCTTTTATTTACTTGTGGGAAGCCAAATTTTGTGCAGAGCAGGAAAGCCAAAATGACCTCAGTGAACACTTCTAAAACCATTTTATATATATCTCAGTCCTAAAGAAGGCTTATATATAGATCTTAAGAAGCTGGAGAAGTTACAGTGTGGTTTAATAGCTCAGTGGCTTAATCAGTGTTATGCCGGGTAAGTAGCATTTGAGTCCATGTTCTATACCTGTATTTTTTTAGATGCAGTAGCTAAAAATCTGCCTGACATATGCAAAGGACTCTTCGCAGATATTCAAGAAATGCCATACTGAGATTACATATCTTTCCTGGCTGCTTCCACAAGCCTTTTCAAGTCCTCTAATTTCTAAAAAGCAAATGTATCTATACTAAAGCTGGAAGAGGATTCTATCAGGGGAAGCTACCAGACTGCAGAGCAAAGAAAATGTGACCATAGGGTTACAACTTACAACCTTTGATTAAGACCCTTGAAGTAAAGATGAATGTGCAATATTGCATTACCAGAAGATTGAAGAAATACATTAAATTAATTTAGCATTTGTTCCAAGAAACCAATTAATATTTTGAGATGTGCAGTCACTAGTAGAGTTACAATATTAAAGTCTTGCTGATTTAAACACATTTTTTCTTGAATTTCTGGTTGAAATAAGTTTATTCTAAACTCTAAGTTTAGGAACTGATCTTAAAACATATAAAAGAGATAAAATCCTATTGGCTTCAATAACATTTATACAGAACAGGATAAATAAGAATGAAATTAGTGGAAAAGAATCCAAAGCTCTAGACAAAGATATGTATTTGAAATTAATAAAAATTTTTGGAATTTGGAGTGCAATTCAGTGATTGTCAGATGAAAAATCCACAAGGGAAGATTTTTCATAATTATGTCCTCTCTACTATGTGGGCTTTATTTCTTTTACATCTTGCTGTGAAATACCCTTTGGAAGTCCTTATTAGAGACACAGTTTTAGATAACATGTATTCATATCGATGATCCGGTAAAAATAGATTTATTATCTACTTGCTTTATTTACCATAAAATATTACATTTTATTTGATTTAGGAACATACCAGTATGGATTATTGTAGCAGTGTTGTAACAGGAATAATGTCAACTACAAATGATTTGGTCTACACCTAATGCAACAGTACCCATAAATGTATGTCACAGAGAAGGATATAGTTAAGACAAAAAATGCTGCATTGTTTTAGTTAATTTTGTATTATTCCCTAATACTCTATGTACAACAATACAGAAAATTAATTACATTGTTCCTACAGGTCTTCTGAGCATTTTCATTTGTATGTCTACCCATTTACCTGAATGATTACATATCCAAATTGTGCTGGTAGAGAATGCAATAAAGACAGAAGAAAAGGTTTCAATGATACCAACGCATAGTCATGTGAACCAGAATTAGAGTTCAAGTGGAAATAATTACTGAAATTAGAGAGCCCTTTTGTGTGCCTCTTCTTCCCACAGCATCAAAAATCTAGGGGCAGCATGTGGGACACAGATGTATTTTGAACTGTTACATTTACTAATTATATAGAAAGATACAGTGGTTAAGTATGCAAGTGTCAGGTTGCTTTGGGGCCTACTAAAATAGGCTATTAAAGAGGTCCCCAAATATTTAAGTTACTAACTCTGGGTACCAGAAGTTCATTTTTAGATTGTATAATAAGGACATGATGAAGCTTCAAAGCTCTAGCATTTTAGTGCAGACTTACTGAGACTCCTTGAAGGCAGAGTTCTTTCTTTATGTAAGATGTCTTTGGGATCATGATGAAGCTACCACACTTGCCAATATATACATAATAAAATACAAAATCAGTGTTCTTAAACATTAGTTCAGAAATTCTATAGGTACTATTGTATGTTTTTGGGGCTAGAAAATGCTGAGAATGGTCAAGTTTTCTTTAGTTGATAGACAGTTTGTCAGGATTTCTCATGCTTTTCTAATATAAATTAAGAATTTCTCTACAGGATATATGATAACATGATAAATCTCATGTGCACAAAGAAGCTAGGTGCTCAGATGGATTTTTGGAACTTTCTGTGGGACTAGGTGTCAGCTTCTAAGAGCTACCGGGAGATGAGTTTCCCTGCTGTAGTAGGATTCAGCCTGTGGATGACAGACTTTAAATAATTCAGCACACTGAGTTACTCCAGAGGAAATGTCTGTTGATGGCCTGTCTGAATTACAGCTGCAAAGCTTTTCTTGTCAGAAGTACTGCCAGACTCTCATCAATGGACTGTGACATGGGCCAGTTTCATCCTGGTGTAAAATCTCATCAGACTGTAGAAATGATCCCTGCAGGACATCTCTCTTTGCAGCATGGGGAAATTCACCTCTCACCCCAAGAACAATTGAGATTTTTAGATTTCTGCAAGCTGCTCCTGTAGTCTTTCACTTTTTGTTCAGACATCAGAGGGAACATGCTAAGTTTGTTCTTGTTTAATACTTTAATCTGTTTGGAAAATGTGAGCCTTCTTGTATTGTGGTTAATTGCTACAACAACGAGGTGTTTTCAATTTTTTCTGTGAATGGACTATATGCTGTTTTTGGACATGGAGTCAAGAAGCAGAAGTACATACTCCTCACATGGGAGACAGAACAGCATTGATTTCAGAATCTGTTCTCTCTCTTCACGTGCTGAAATGCACATACCAGTGACCTCCACAAGCTGTTGCAGCTCCCAGTAGCAAAGCAAGATATATTTTTCTCCTTTTAATGAATGGATTATGTCAACCACTGCTTTTTGTTCTTTCTATTGGTTCACATGTATTTCAGGCTCTTCCACTATCCTAAGACAGGTTAGAAAATGGGAGTGGAAAGTAACACTGCAATTTTTGAAAGACCAGTTACACTTTTTGCTAAAATTAAATAGTTTTTTTCAGATGTTTTGTCTTTCTGAGGCATAAATAAGGTGTGGGGGTTTTTTTGGTTTTGGGTTGGTTTTTGTTTGTTTGTTTGTTTGGTAGTGCAGTGTATAAAAATTGAAAATAGAGAGTAAAAGGCTAAAGTTTAGTCAGGAAATGTGTAAGAACTATAATGAAAAATTATGAAAAACTTAAAAAGTGTGTTCCTGTTTCCTAATAATAGGGAAAATATGAAAGGTTTAAATTTTCATTCTTTTTTCAACTTGGCATTTTATTAATGCATTACATGTGTTTGCCAGAGGTGATCATATGTATGTTTTCTTTACTTCCCCTGTAGACTGGGGTTTAAATGGAAACAATATTTGGTTTAATGCCAAAATTTTATCTGCTGTTTCTGATTTTGCAGATTATTCCCACTGGGCAAAACAGAAGATGGCTTCAATGACTCTTCTGCAGGCATCTTGCTCATTTTTCTTCTCCTTTTAGACTGTATACATAAACCCCTTTTTTTGTCTGGGCATAGCAGGAAACAGGAGACAGTTTCCATGCTCAGTGTCAGGCCTACCAGGCAACATTCAAGCACATGTGAAGATACACAATTGCATGCTATTGTTGCTTTTGTGGACAGGAGGGGCTGTTGCTGTCTATAGCCCTTGCTGTCACAACCCTAATTTTTCATTTGATGACTTCCATAACCTGTCTCCCTCCATGCTGCTTTTCATATCTTCATCTCAGATGTACAGAGTGACTCCCCAGACAACAACCAACCTTCCTGGTTTCAGACCAGATTATTCAACTTTCACTCCATGCCTGTCATTTTGGTGAATGATTTGAGCAGTGACTTCAGCTGTTTTGAATAAAATAAATTTAATAAACAACAAACCAAAAACTATATTTGACTGTAGTTGGAAGTAGGCTATCGTTCCTAGTAACCTTAAATAGGATTTAGACTTCCCATAAATCAGAGGTACATCTCTTGAAAGTTAGTTGCAATCTGCCTTTTAGTGTCTCCTGCACCATTACGCCTTTCTGTCTATATGAGCAGACAAGTGCCTGCTTCCCAGAGTGGAATCCATCATCCTGAAATTACTTTCAAGTGTCTTTTTTGTGTTCTTACCAGAAGCAATTTAAGTCTGCAGTCCAACAGTGTGTTGTCTCTAAAGGAGAATCTGCTGCCAGTAGCCAGCCCTCAGCCCCCTTGGTAAGAAGGGCTCCTCTGCCTGCATGATAAGCCAGCTTAACCTACTGACTGTGCAGAAAACCACTCACTTTCTTTCATTCTATTTTTTTTCAGATACCCCTGGTTTAAGAGGGGGAGTAAGAAGCATAGCACATATGTCTTCCTCAAGATTTCTTTCAGGAAACTGTCTATTCTAGATTTCTACTGTTCCTTAACTAAGGAGTTAAGGATTGGAACGTCAACCTTTAAGGATTCAGTTACACTGTGTTAGGTGAATCCTTGGTCTGAATAAGTATAGTTACTCTTCTGCCACCTGTATGACTAAAAAAGTTCTTCCTCCACTGATTTAACAGCACCAGTCATGCACATGAAAATAGCAGGCTTTCAGACAGAAACTAAGGTTTTCATATTACTTAAGTACCACTGTGAGCGGACTCATCTATTCTGTGAATGTGTTGATAGAATATCTTCTGTTTCCAGTGCTCAAATCCTGACAAAGGTGCAGGGGCCTTAGTTCAGACACTGAGGAAATGAGTAAGCTGTGACCTTGTATTGCTGGTATCTACAGAAAATTATTATTTTGGTATCTACCTTTCCTGCCACTGTCTATGAATTCATGCTCTGACAACATGAAGCCATACAGAACCTTCAATAATGCCCTAAAAACCACAGGGAACTATTATAACATATACTAAGAAGGATAAAAGGCTGGTAGCATTTGCTGAAACAATCTAAGATGTTTTAAACCTCAAACTATAAGCAGTGGGAGTAGCAGCCTAAGATAACTGATTTCTGCAGGTGCTTTTTCATGAGGAAATACAGGAAGTCCTTGATCGGATATGAAATCAACTGTTCTCGAGATGGTGCCTGGCAAGTGAATAGTCCCAGGTAGAGGAAGACTACACATGCTCACTGTCCCATGGTGTGCTTCTAATATGTATCCACTGGCTCTTCTTGTTCTTTTCATTTTCAGAGGTTAGAAACTGGGAGAGTTTCTAACTGGGAGAGTTTTAACTATTTAAACAGTTAACTTTTTTTTTTTTTTCTTTTAACTGTGTGAGGAAAGAGTTGCTGCTGTGCATAGTTAGCTATGTTAGAGGTCAGCTCTGCCAGCTATAGTTGTAGAAGGGATGATAGAAAATCCTTTGTTTCTGCAGACAGACTAAGTTCAATAAATTACTTTTATGAGCTCTCGCTCTCCCTGCAGGTTTCTAACACCTGCATCCTCCCTCTTATGAGGAGAAGGACTGATGGTCTAATTGCCCTAGAATTAAAAGTGAAGCAAAGCATTCAGTCATTCTTTCAGATCTTTCCATTGCAGAAAGGACCTGAATGTAAGAAAAGGCTGAAGTAAGAGTAATCTAAAGACATGGTTATACAAACAGAAGTCCAACATTAAAAAAATGAAGAAAAAACTCATTGCTTTTGAAAGCAAAGGCATGTGGAGTGCTCTACACAAAGGCCTACGCTTTTGTTAGCAGAGTGGCAGTGCCAAGGCTTGCAACAGGCTCCCTAAAGTGCTATATATACAAGCTCATCTGTCACAGTGTAAAAAGCACTGCAGGAGTGCATGGTCTTTCACCCTCTTCCTGACCCCAGGTTCTATCCTTACTATCCTTTTCCAGCCATGTCATGATCCCTTTCATCTGATCATAGAGGTTTTAATACATCGGAGCCTCCAGCCTGATGTTCTTGCAGCAGGCACATGCTGAAAGGAGCAGCTACATTTTCAGAGTACTGGCAGTAAAACATGTTTCCTTGATGTTAGAAATACACCTCCTACTTCACAGAAATAAAAGCTGTGGAGTATCACATCTAATGTGCCAGACTATTTTGATTTCAACAGTTTAGAAGCTGAGAATGATTTTGTTTAAAGCAGCCTCAGGCTGAGCCATGCTCAACTGTTCTTTGGGAGTAGGGGAATCTAGGAAAGGGAGATGGAGGAATAAGAAAATTGTTAACGTTCAATGGTCAGCAATTTACCTACCAAAAGTACTATACAGGTTGCTTAGAGAACTGGGTTTTTTTTAGTTTCTCGTCTAACCTCCACTTCCTTTTTCCCTTTCTGTAAATGTTAAGGATTGCATCCAGGGCTGTATTCAGAAAAACATACCTAGCAGAGGAAGCATTGAAAGGTTCAAGCAGGATCTTACATACTCTGCTACCTGTCAGGAAGTTTATTTCCTCCAGTAGGGAATGTCACCCCATATGACTAAATCTGTTCCAAATGAAAGAACCAGGTCAAAGCGGTAACCTAGACAACTTCAATGTTACAGCTAACACTACTATTTATATAGCTTCTACTGAGAAGGGAATAGTTACTCCCTTACCTGTTTTAATTTTCTTTTGCTCACTGGGCTTCTTTTATGTACGTGCTCTCATGTAGTTTGTGTTTGTCAGCTCCACCGACAGGCAGAAAATCCAAGGCACTTAGGTATTTTCTTCTAGCTCCACTTGCAATGAGGATAGAGAGTGGGATTGCAGATACAGTTTTCTTCATTTTTAAATGTTGGACTTTTATTCTTTTTGTTTTAGATGTTTGTGGTACTGACGTGTAACCTGGAAAATGCTCAGCTGAGAGAACTGCTCAGAACATAATGTAGTGTTTGATGTTTTAATGTTTTTCATCAAAATAGGGGTGCTGGGTATACTTTAAGATGTAATAGGAATTGCCTGAGTTTATCTAGCTAATTTTCAGAATGTTGAGATAATGTGCACCACCAGTACAGTAGGCTTAAATTCAGCTTTGCAAATCAGGAAGAGCACTTTAAGAGGAAATGATGGGTTAAGTACAGATGAGTTGTAAAAAACCTCTGAACAGAAGGTTTACACAAACATTGATTGCACATGATCAGAGATTGCTCTAACTTGTGGCTATGTGGGGAACTCGTCATAAATTACCATAAGATGAGAATCTTGCAACCCCGTACTGGAATCTGAACTGCAGGTTTTCAGTATGGATAGCTGAGTGATACATGATCCTGACACAGTGACTGTTAATCATTTTTAGATGTTATCAGGAAACTAGAAGGAAAAAATACTTCCTAGTGTGGCTGGAACCCCAAGGAACTGTAGTGTTCGTAGAGGTTCCAGTGACAGAAATTTTGTATTTACTTTTCTTCATAGTGTCTGAAGGGGTAACATAAAATTCTGTATTTATGTTTGAAAGCAGTCTCAGTTTTAAGTTCAAGCCAGCTGTACCCTGAGGCTGAAACATGGCCATGTTTTGGCAGCAGGGAAGACTGCCATATGTTGCAGTGATAAAAAAAATACACTGATGCCAATCTCTGAAGTCAGTCTTCTAAAAAATATATAAGTGAGCATGTTTGTGAAAATATAAGCTTTTAGAGAGAGAGTAAAAGAGCTTGACAAGCCTTTATTTAAGGATAATTTTTCTATCTCTTTAAATGCTGCAAGTCGTAATTCACTGTTGTTTTTGAGAGAAGTTGTATATAATACATAAACCTATTGCATCTCCCTGTTACACAGAATTGCTTGCTGTCTTAGCTCCCAGCTTTCAATTGCCATAGGACAATTCCATTGGTTGAATAAATTCTTACTTATTGACTGGCTTTTAGTGCGCACAAACTGGAAATCGATAAGAAGACCTTTTTTTAGGAGTAATTCAGGCAGGCCTCTAAAGGAGACCCTGGACCTAGTTGGCAGCACCATGACATACTCTTTCCTTTTCTAAAGTCAATATAGGCCATTGGTTTGTAGCCCTCATGGGTGAGTTCCAATGCTTTTAAAATTGGCAATTTGTTTGAGTTCCAGCAGTATGTCAAGGATCTTTGAACACAACTATTTGTATTTTTATATGCATATAATAAAATGTATTGTAGGATATATTCTTACAGTGCAGTAGTTCCAAATTGCATCTACTGCAACCTTACTGCAGAACAAACTATTCAGTAAAAAAACACAGATCTCAATCGTAAACCTTCTGTTCCTTACTGCAAACACTGAAGCTGCTATTTATTGTTGCTGAAGCAGGATTGTTACTGATCCATAAAGCTGACTATCTGAGCAGTTTTAAATTCCCTCCATTTACCAGTATCCTGAGGTGTATTTTTGAGATTTCTGTGAAGTTGCTGAGAACAGACTCTGGATTCCACCACCATCTTCTTTTATGTCCATGAAACATATGGCCATAAACTACCATTTATGTCCTTGAGCATTTGAAAGAAACTATCCAGAGATGCAATAAATTTGTTTTGAAGCAGAATTTTTACTACTGGCTAGATCAGTAGTTTCCAGATAAACATTTTCTTGCCCAGCAGTCATGGTAGTCTTCAAACTTGCATTTTTTGACAGTATACATCTAGAGTTCTTCTGCATCTTCTGTGCCAACAGGTTCAGGTGGCTTTTAAGTGAGGATACAAATTAATTTTCATTCTTTGTATATACACACTTTTCCATTTCCACGTCTCTTAAATTCCCACAGTACTTGCATCTGAGAAAAAAAACTGGCTCTTTGTGTAAATTTTTCAGAGTGAGACAGAGATCTCCAAAGAAGATATTAATTGTTTTTTATGGCCCTCTATCTCATCAACCAGAAAATTTCCTTATGTTATTTTGAAACAAACAGTTCTAGTTTCAGGACAATTTCTACCACTGCTGTCAAGATATTTAATGCTTCTCCTGATCCAGATATTTGCTTCTTAATCAACTTGAATGGCTCAGCTTTACTAGCAAATGGCACAGTCCTATTTTGTAACACAATATCAGATACTTGAGAAAGTTCAGTGGACAGCAATTTTTAAACAGAGGTAAAAGACCCTGATACAACTAATGCAAATACATTATCCACTGAATAACTGATAGATAGGAGGACACATACAAAATATTCATAAGATGTCAACATCTGTTGCTGATTCAGACAGTTCTCACAACTGAATCTTGTACTTTATTGACCAGAATATTAATTCCTCCTGAAAATCTATTTGGATGATAGCACTGTGTTGATCAATAGCTCTCTTATGATACAGTTTTGCATAGATACATGATTGATATTAACAGTCTTGACCAAATGGCTATCTGTGCCATGAAGTTTTTGTGTATTCAGAACTGAAACCATATATTCTTTCTCAGGTAGAGGAATCTTGGTTTCTTGCAGATCTGTCTGGGCTTCTTTTCAGTTATTTCTCCTTGAATTGCAGATCTGTTTTCATTGTTTCATTGCTTTTGTTAATTGTGAATGGTTTAGTGATTGTTTTCACTACTGTTTCCATGGTGCTCATTATCTCAATATATTTTGTAACTTGTTCTTCCCATACTGTCAGCTTTCCTTTAAGGGCTACATGAAGTTTTCAATGAAAATAGAGATTCCATTTTACTCTTGTGCAGCAGTGAGATTTCCTTTTAGGTGCTTAGTCTCTTTAGTATCTTCCTCAATAACAGCTCCTTTTGGCAGCTGTTGGTTAACTTAAGGTTTCATCATGTTCTTTGCTCTGTGAGCATACTCCACTGTACTCTGTTTTCCCTTGGGATTTATAGATGTAGGAGAAACTGTGGCTGTTACTGATGTTCTTTGTTCTTCTCTGAGAGTCTTGAAGGATCCTCTTAGGATGCCCTGTGCCTTCTTCCATAAGAGCAGCAATAACTCTTTCGTGGATCAGAATAGATTACTTAGTATTTCCAGCTTCATAAACTCTTTTATGAACTGCCACAAACTGAAGTGTTTTAACCTCATGCAAGTTTATATTCCCAGTTCTAACAAGCTCTTGTCCATCTGCTCGAGCTACTTTCATATGAATGGTAAAGGAAAAACAGTAGGATCAACTGGAATATGCATTCATGTAAGTAACTGCAATAGTTCTTTTAGCTGCAGCTTTTTCCAAGATTTGGTAGGCTTTGTTTTTGTTGTATTGAGGTACATCTTCCGAGCCTTTCACGTGTACATGTGTCTTGTGTATGGGATCATTGAAAATCTGCAGTCTTTATCTAGAACAAGGAATAGGAGTAAGATAAAAAAGCTCTTCATTATATATTAGCAGAATAGATAATTTTTTTAAAAAAAGAATAAAAATAATTGACAATTTCTCTGACTTTTTCTAATTTCTAATATAAAATATGATGTATTGCCAGACTCTTTCAATGGTGTCCAGCAACAGAACAAGCAGGGACCATAAGCCGAAACACAGAAAATTCTACCTCAGCTTGAGGAAGAACTTTACATGGAAGGTGTCAGAGCCCTGTAGGAGGCTGCCCAGGGAGGTCATGCAGTATCCCTCTCTGGAGACATTCAAAGCCCACTTGGATGCAATCAAGGAAAGGTACCGTAGCAGTTTTGCGTTTCACATGAACTAACTGGTTCTAATGAAGCACTAGCCTTGTCTTTATGCCTCTATTCTGGAACAAAAATGGGCTTCTGGCTGGTATTGCACTGCATAAGCACCAAGCTGATTGACCCTTGACTTGGGGAAGCTCTGTGTTACTACTGAAAACTCTCCATATACTGCATCTGGTGCACTTTCTGAATTAACTTTCCAGTTGTTACTGTCTGCTCTGCAGATGAGGAATTGGGGTATTTCTAGATACCTTTCACAAACACGTTACAACAGAACAACTCATCTGTCAATAGGCTTAGCTGAAGGCCCACATCCTGTAAAACTATCTTAAGGAATTGTCATCTGAAAAAGACCTGAACTCCTCTAATGTGGCATGTATGTCAAATTAAATATGGAGGTGTGCTGGAGATGGAGGCAGAGATTTTTGGGATCTACTGCTTTTGTATTAGCTTCACGGATCAGAAAACAGGAACTAAGCTCCTAAGAAAATCCAGCAGCAAGATGAAAACTGCTCAAAAGTAGAGGTGCTCTGTGCAAATGTCAAAATAGTATTTTATCCTACATATAAAAGCATCAGTCTTGCTGATGATGAATGGATCACTAATCACTACATTTACTTTTTAATACTCCTGAATGTTCTTCATTACCACGCGATCAGTTAGAGGGTGCGGGAAGAAAAGTTCCTGCAAGTTTCATAAGGTGAGGCTGAAAGAGCAGCACGGTTACTGAGCCTCACTGCAGAGCTGAGTCCCGTGTCCCTGCAAAGATGGCATTTGGAAAAATACACAATGGTGCAGCACTTGTATCTCAGATAGATGTTCCTCACGACTTTTGCACATAAGATTTTTAAAAAGTCACATTAAATCCCATAACATGATGATAAAGCAGTGATGCCTTAATATCCCAGCATGTAGCGCTCTGGTCCTGACCCTGCAGAGACCTCATCCTTTCTGGCCGTACCTCTTGTCCTAAAATCCTCCTTCCTATATGTGCCCGTGCCAGCCCTCCTGGCCCCGCCGTCCCCGTGGTTATCCCGCCTCGCAGGTGCTCTTCCTGCAAACTTGGCGCTTCTTAAGGGCTCTGTGCACAAGGCCTCCTCCCTCGGGCAGGGCCGTGGCCGGCGGGTGGGCAGCAGTCGGCGCTGGCCTCCGGGGGCACGGCGGGCACGGAGCGGGCTGCCGCGGCCCGACCCGCCTCCTCCTCCGGCAGGTGCGGCCCTCCCGGGCCGCCGCTGCGCACTGGGCGGGGCGGGGAAGCTCCTCCTGCTCGGCACCGGAGCGGCACAGCCGGGACGGCGGCTCTGCGGCGCGGCAGCTGCTCGCCCGCGGCTCGTCCCCCCGCTGCCGTCGGAGCGGAGCGGAGCGGGGCGGAGAGGCGGCGCCGCCAGCGCCGTGCGCGGCCCCGGCCCCGGCACCTGCCCGAGGTGAGCGAGCGGCCGGGCCCGAGGCGGCGCCGCGCCGCCCGCGTTACCTAACCGGGACCGGGAGCGGGGCGGGGGGCGGCCGCCGGTCGTGCCCCGCGGCCCCGGCCGCTCAGCGCCGCTGCGGGGGCCAGGGGGCTCTGCTGGGGAAGGGGGAGGCCAGGGCGAGTGTCCCCGTTGCCAGGGAGACGGGTCAAGCGGCAGCTCCGGCCGCCGGGGCGCCCGGGCACCGAGCGCGCTGCCGCCGGCCCTGGGCTCCCGGGGGAGGCGGCGGGCAGCGGGGTGGGGGACGAGGAGCCCGAGCCCGGGGCGGCTCCGCGCCCTGAGCCCCGCTGCCCGCGGGGTTACGCGGGGACGTGCTCCCGGTGCCGGCTGGCGGCGGCTCCCTGAACATGGCTCTGCCGCCGCCACCGCGCTGGAAGGCGTCTCGCTACTTAGTGCGAGCTCCCCTCGCCTCTGCCGGCACTCGAAGCGCTCGTTTGACCGACAAAAACAAGCTCTTGCCCCTCTCCGGCGTTTGAATATGCGACAGCTCGCAGCTGCGAATGATCCTGGCACCCTGATTGCGGGAGCATTGTATCTGCTCCCTCGCGATTGAAAAGGTGCTGTCAGGTGGTTGTAGCTGATGGTGCGGAAAGATTCGGTTCCCGGCAGGAAATTTCGCGTTCGGTCGATGTGGAGCGGTTCTTCGGGAGAAGCGCGGGTCCCTGCGCCGCCGCAGGTAGCCCGTGGCTCGCCGTGGCCGCCGCAGGTTGCCGGTGGCCCGTGGCGGCCGCCGCAGGTTGCCGGTGGCCCGTCGCCGCAGGTTGCCGGTGGCCCGCCGCCGCAGGTTGCCGGTGGCCCGTCGCCGCCGCGCTCCCAGGCCAGCGGTGCGGGGCGGATTCCGCCCCTGGAGCGAGCCCGGCTTGTCTGAGCGCAGTTGGAGTGACAACTGATCCGTAGCTGTCACACCAAACCCTGGGAAGCGGCGTGCTTGGCACCAGACGCCGCAATAAAATGTGAAAGAAATGGAATTATGGTTTAAGTCTTACCACGGGGAAATAAACTGCAGAGGTTGGTCATAGCAAATAGTGTGTGACTACAATCTCTAAAGCTTGTCCTGAATTTTTTCAATTTTGTAGGGGTAGGAAGATATCTTACAAACGTTTCAGAAGCAAGTTTGGGTTAGTCTTATTTGGGTAAATGTGCATGGCAGCGTTTGCTCAGCGTGAAAAGATCAGGAGCAGACCCAGAGGCCACAGTCCTGTTAACTGTAGCACATAGGGTAAAGGATTACTGTAGCCCTGCCAATTCCTCTTGGTTCTGGGATCTGCCTCCATAAAGCAGTTGGCAGGACCAAGACCACTGAGGCGCGTTCAATTCTTTAGAGTTTCTATCTGAAAATCATATTTGTTGTTTAAGTAGATCCTACAGAAATCCAGTGATGTGCTGGATAAGTAATACAGTTACCACAAATGCTTGAAAAGCCACTCATATACAGCTACTCAGTCACATCTCTTTGTGTTATTCAAGTTTACAGATGATTAGAGAAAATTTTTTTCTTTACTTTGAAAGTACTCCAGAAAAACTCCTTTAATCTTTTGCCTGCTTTTCAGGCTGTGAATAATTTGACAGCATCTGTAAAGCACTGTACAGTTATTATGTACAAAGTACTACACTAGGTATTCTCAGAAACTATTAGAAAATAATAAGCTCTTGATTAGTAGGACATTAAGAATAATGTAGTTGTACCAATTAACATTTCTTAAGTGCATGATTTGTAATTTTTTTAGGTGCCTACAGTGTTTATAAAAATATTGTATTTTACTGTACATACAAGCAACAAAAAGCTCTGTTAATTCCTGTGTAGGCATACATGGAGAAAATGCACATTTAGGCAGCCATTGAATTGGCAAATGGGGGGCAGATTGCACTTCTAATATGTCAGGAGGGAAAGAAGTTGCCTTGGGGTTTCTTTGAAAGTGGTCCAGTTAGATTGGCAAGTATACCTTTCATTCAATTCCAAGCAAGACAAAATGCTGTTAGGGAAGGGAATTTAAGTATGGAAATTGAAATGTTTAACACTTTGTAGCTCAGTGCAAACCACATAGAAGATGAAATTAACCACTGTTTTTACTGTCAGAAAATAATGGGACATTTTAAAAGTAAAGATGACCATGCAGAAATTTCATTCATGCATATATTTTTATGAAAATGAGCTTGGAAGTGACTGTGCTTCAAATTGACCCTGAACAAATAGTGTAAAATCTTGCCTTGGACAAGAAATATGAAATTCCCACAGATCTTCTAGTGGAGTTGTAATCTTTCTTCAGTCCTGTCTTCTCTTTAAGACAGGACATGAACAACTGTGTTTAAAATGGCAACTTCTGTTGAAAAGTCTGTGTATTGCTGATAGTGTAAGTGAATTTGACCCAGGATTTGAATTTGAACATACAAAGAAATTTGAGTAGCATTGAGAGAGGTGGTTTTTTTTGTTGTTTTTTTCCCTCTCTTCTTACTAAGGGGAGCAATAACTTTTGATTTTACAGTAAGGAGAAGTATGCTTAGAGGATCAGGAGCAGATGGAAATTTATGCTTGCATGCGTCATTTCTTCAATGGGCACTTACAAAGTAAAGTAAGTGCAACTTGAACAAAGAAAATGCTATGTTCATTTTTAAAAAAAGACTTTTTTGTTGTCTATTTTTGATTCAGAATGTCTTTCTTTTGCCTGAAAAGTCAGAAATTGATATATCGTAGCTTCTTACACTGATGTTCAGCTTCTACAAAGCAGCAAAAAGGAATCTATTTAATAAGAAATTCATGGCACTGCTGTGGTGCTTTTGATCGATTCTGCTGACTGGAATACGATGAACTTAATGGCCAAGAATGACAGTAATTTAATGCCACACTAGCATGGGGAAGTGATGATTATAAATTGAACTAGAAGTGAGAATTGGATTAAGTGAAAAATGAAATTAATTTAATCACTTGTGTGAGAACAGATGATGGGTATTGGGAAAAACTAGCCAAATCAAAATATCATGCAGTGTAATTATACTAGCAGCCACCTATGTGTCTCATTTTAATTCTTTTATTGAAATAAAGTTATCTTTCATATTTCTTATCTGTCTAAGACTTTGGTATGATGCTTGCCAGTGTGTTCTCTGCTCTTAGGACTTCAATTACTCTGATTACCCTGATTACAGGAAGTGGAGGGAATCTTGTGCTTGAATTTTTGTATCTCTCTTCTTTGGAGATAGAGGAACAAATTTTTAGCCAAAAGGCTAAATTACAAGATTTTCCTAAGAAATTATTACATTTTTAGAAGCCCATTTTTAAAAATTTTTTAACAATTTATCCCCCACACACAAAAAAAATTCCTGCAACCACCCTCATACTACTAAATGGTAGAAGTTGTATATCCCCTCGAATTTCTTGAATTATCTGATGCTTATACTTAACAGTGAAAGACAGGATCCTTGACACAGTGATTTCTAAACCCTCACTTCTTTGTGTTCTGATTTAGATAGCTTTTTGACTGCTTATGAAATACAACGAGATCTGGTGCTCTGGCATTCTGTGTGCATACTATATTGCATGAGTGTGTGCTTGTAGATAGAATGCTTTTTTTTCCAAGAGATTTTTGAAATTTTGCTATCAAATTCTGATTGTGAAAATAAGTAAAGAGTAGAAACCCTTCACAAGGTCTTGTAATTGTTTTAATAATGATTTTTTTTTTTTTTTAATTTTGTCTCGTGTGGGTTTTATCTCTGACTGAATTTTGGGCTTTGAGCAGTTAGAACCTTCATATTGAGAAGAAACATACTTAAGAGACCATTTTTTGAGGGGTTATTCCTGCTAGGTCGAAGAAATTTCAGGGACTAGAGGCTACTCTGGGAGGTTGTTTCAAGAGACGAAAATGAAGAAATTATGTTGGAGTTTGACAAAGTAAACTGGGAGACCAGGAGAGCTTTGAAACTTCTGGTTCTGGGTGTTCCCATGTGGATCAGCCCCTGTGAATCTGCCTGACCTTTATAGAAAGGGAAATGTTTAATGTAAGCCAGAAAGGAGCTGCAGCAGGTTGTGTGTGTGTGTGCCAGCCTGTCTTCTAGATTCTTAGTAAAAATGTTTTGTCAAGATTTGTCAGACATGTGTTTTAATTGCATTTTTAACTATGGAAAACTTTGGACTAAGCTAAGCTTCAACACTGAAGTCCATTGCCAGGTTTGATGTGGATTGCAGTGTTCATCTTCCTTTCTAGGGCAGGAGTTCTACACAGATGAGGTTCCTGAATTAGGAAACCTTTTGTGCTCCTTGCTGTTAGTCAGCAGTGAAGTCACTCAGGACAGATAGCTTGTGCAAACTGGGGCAGTACCAAGAGGTCTTTATGCCCCTACATGCACTGCTAGATCTTTGAAATCTCCTTCAGCTTGAGACAAGAAAGATGCTGTTTCAGAAAGTGACATTCCAGCAGTGAATGCTGTGCAAATTTCAGTCACATTCATGCCAGTTAGAAGCTATTGACCTTGATATTGACAGTTAGATATTTCCCTGTGATGAGAAAGCAACGAAATTTGTAAAGCAATTATGAGTAAAATAAATCAGAGGCTTCAGAATATGAAGAATGAGAATGAATGATTTTTTTTTTCCTCTAAGCTAGGTGACTACTCTCAACAGTTATGTAAATTAAGAATTTGTTCTGCCAAAATTTCTGTAGCAATATGCTGCGGCAGTTTAGAAGAGCTTTAATTGTAGGGAATGAGCTCTGTAGGGGCATAAATATTGTAAATGTTTTGATTCATCAGTACGTGAAGGTTAAGGTTGTTCTGAAGAGTGTCTTTTTCTACAACCATCTGTCTTTGTTTTTCCTGACAGGAATGATACATATAGTGGTGGTAGTTGACAGCATAGATACTGTAATGTTGGAGCCTAATTTACTTTTGTGTTTTTCCTGAGTGCTGTGATTGTTTAGGATGAATCTTAAGGTCGTGGATTTTTCGCCTCAGTAGTCTAAACTCTTCAGTTTTTTAACCCCTTGTGCCTCCAGAATAGTCTTTCATTTTAGTCTTCAGTAAGAAACCAGTTGGAAAAAATTCTTAGCATCACTTGTTTAGATTACTAGGGGATTTTGTTTTAAAACCAGTTTATATTTGTTTATATCTCAGAGTGATCGAGGTCCCTTTTTGCACTGTCAGTAAGGCTTGATTTCTGTCCTGTGTGTTATGTTTGGTTTTTAAAGTGATTGCTTAAGTGAAAACAGCATTGCTTAGATTAATAACAAATTTTGAAGAAGATGTGAGCAAGCTTATGGCCTTATTATGTCTGAAACATTTTCCATCAGGTGTCACTTCAGGTCAAATAAAGTAAACTACTGTCCTTTTTAAGCAAAACTATACCTCTACCTGGCCTATCAAGACAAAACAGATAAAACTCTGTGCTTGAAGAAATGTCCTCAGGATATGTGGACTGTATATTTTTCAGGGTAATCTTTTGTGGTTTTTGCCTTTTCTCTGTTAGTTTTGAAATCCCCCTTTCAGTCAGTGACCTATATTTTAGTTGCATAAAACAACAAAACAAAGAAGGAAGTAAGGTGATGTTTTCAGAACAGAACTGGGACTTTGACTTGAGTGAACTGTGGAGATCAAAGTACAGGTTTCAAGAGCAAGGCTGAACTGAAGTGCTGCCTTGTTGTGGGGATAAAAGTACCTGTTTTGTGAGCTTGGTGTATTCCTCAGCTGAACTTCATTTTTTTTTCACTTTTTTCTCTTTGTGTTTCCGTAGAAAACTCAGACAAGCAAACAGGAGTGGAGCAGAACTCCTTTCTGGCAGGGCCTTAGTGCACACTGGAGTGTGCCATTCTCCTGCTACGCTGGGCTTCCCATCCTCAGTGAGGTTACATTAAAGTACACTGGGGATTTCTGGTGGTCTGTGGTGACTTTTGCATATAAATACTGTATTTGCTTGTATTTGTAGGAAATTGAATGATGGCAATGCAAGTGAGGTCTTATCCATTTACAATTAATGTATGTGGCTCCATCCTCCAAACACTCTCACTGAATTGCAGAAACCTATGTGTTGCCAAAATGTAAATAGAAGAACTCAGATGTGCTCTGCTTGCTTGCTTAGGGAAGATAATTATGAATGGAGGTGAAACAGAAGTAGGAATTCAGTATTAGAGAGCAAGTCAAACTCCAAAATGTTTTGGTAGCCGAGGGCTGGCTACCTGATACTGGAGGAAGCTCTCCTGGACTAGTGTGACTAGATCCTCAAGTATATATTCAGTTTGAATTGTGCCTTTTTTTTTATTAGATTTGTTCAATTTCTTTGAGACCTTTTGATCACGTCCATCATGCAAATGGCATCAGATTCCATGCTTCACATCTTTGGATGTACGTGACAGCAGATGAGAATAGTCATACACAAAATTAGTGGAGTTTATGTTCCTTGCAGCTGTTCACATTTCCCCAGGATTCCCAATCCACTGTAGTGCAACTTTCCCTTAAAGGCTGGAAAACTGCTAGACAGGCTGTTTGAATTTACTGTCTTTTCTAATTAAAACTAGCTCTTGCACTATGGAGTTGCATTGATTTTCAGTGGTGTTGCTGGGTAGGTGAAGAGAATTAAGGATCTAGTAGCAGAACCTTGTCACTTGTAATTTGTAGCAGTTTGAGACATAAATACCTCCAGCTTTCCACCTCCCTCTGCATGTATTGCAGAGCTGGAGGAGTAAAGCAAGTGCCTGTCTTTTGTGTGGTTGTAGGCACTGTTGTAGGGATGTCAGTATGGGTTTGTACCCTGACACCAGAGGCAACACAAGTGTCACTTGTGCTCTGGGGCAATAATATGTGGCAGAGCATGGGGCATACAGGGGAAGGGGAGTCAGTGCCTCTTCAGTGGCATAGGTTGATTCTGTCGAATTACATATTATGTTTCTACATTTTGTCCTGTCACTGGCCTGTGTACTTTGAGTGTTGAAAATTGCTGTTGGAAATCCAAGGAGTCAATTTTCATAGGCTGTGTCTTTAGTTCCTGATATATTTATTCCTTGGTCCAGGCAGTAAGGGAGATTACTGTGTGTTCACCAAGTAGCCCATAGCAAACCAGATCAAGCCCTGAACATCTAAAAGGAAAAAGAAAAAAAAATAAAGTCTAAAGATTTAAGGGACCTAAAGATATAGGAGAGAATGGTAGGGTTTTGTTGTTTGTTTGGGGTTTTGCAACCTCGTTGTTGTTGTTGTTCTTTGTTTGGTTTGGGTGTTTTTCTGAGCTAGTTGGTATAGTCTGTGGGAGGAATGAAAAAAGTGCAAACAGAAGTGTTTCTTTTGCTTAGACTTGAGAAAGGCACAGAAGTCTAAACGCTTGTCCATTCTTTTTCTAATTCAACTTCTGCTCCTAATTAAAGATGAGAGATTAAAAAATTATTTAATATCTTATTTTTAGGTATTTTTCCTTGAAACAGCATTTTTCCTCCAAGTTGTGTCTCAGACTAAGGAGGGTTAGGGAATGGGTGAAGAAAATCTTGAGCTGTAAATTCAGAACCTTCTATTTGAAAGGGGAAAAAATGCTCTTCCATTTGTTGTTGACTAAGGTTATTTTCCATTTGTTTATCTGTGTTACACACATTTAAAAACTGTCAGAAGAACCAGACTTTATCAGAAAATTTCATCTAATGGGTTTATGACACCTTGTGCGTCTTGTTTTGACACAATATGTTCTGCAGCTGTACTGGTTTGAGGTACCCCTGATGCCTCTGCCCTCCTACTGCAGCTTGTTGCTCATGTGTTTTGCTGGCATCACTGTTTGTGGAGGGGTATTGGGGATTGGGTTGCCAGCATGTCTCCTAGAGCTTTAAGAAAAAATAAAAAACCTCCCCCTAAAAATCAAAAAGTAGCCCCACAGAAGTGTCTCTTACACTTTTAAACCAGGTCAGGCAAAAGAAGGAAGTGTAGAAGCCAGCAGTGCTGCTGAACTTGTACCCATTCTGTCTTGAAAGAAGAGAAAGTTGCTTTGACCTGTGATGAATATATACGGACTAGAGAAAGGCATGTGGACTGTAAGTGTTTAGTTTTCTTTCATATAGTTGGGGGTAAAAGGTGTTAAAACAGTGGGTTTATTTAGCAATTTCTGGCACCGATTTGTAGTAAGCAAATGTTTACACTGCAGCTTGCCATAAATAAACAGAAGGATGTTTGGAAACCCTTACCAGCTTTTGTGTAGGAGAGAGCAGTCATAACAAACTGGTTCTGTGAGAAACTGAAAACAAATAAAAGATGGGCTGTTATTCATGGTTTGCAAAGGCAGAAGAGACTATGAACAAAAGAAGCAAGTAATTTTCAAATACTGAGAAACATTGTTTGTGAACCTGGCATAAATTTCAGTAACATTTCATGTTCTCCTGTTTCCAGTCTTTAGAATATCCAAAGAAAAGAAGGGCAAACGATTTTAACCAACTCCAGCTTCAGAGAAGGGTGAAAGTCTTCAGCTGTATTCAATACTGCTGTGAATCTTTTGTATCTCCCCAAGATACTTCCAAGAACATTTCCTACCTCTTTCTGAGTGTTAACAATCTTGCACTCACTTAAAAGGCTGTATGTAGCTAGCCAAAGAAAAGAATTCTTTCAAAAATCCTCTAGCAAATCTTTTTCTACAAGGAAATACCTACTATATGGAAGTTATTTTCCTTATTATTTTGTGTTCTTGGGATTTTTTGAGTCTAACATTGTGGCATAAAGTTATAGGTAGGCAATAGAGCATCTCCAGTTGGGTAGCTGAAGCATTGATTTATGGGGTTTATTTAAGTAATTATAAATGGTGCCAAACTCCAAAATCAATATTCCATTTTTATTTTATACTGACACATATTTTTTTGTGATTGAGTAATGTTCGAGTATCCTAGTAGCTGATAACTCATATTGACATTTTTGCAACATTTTTTGTGGTTTTCGTGCAACCACATCAATACACCAAAGAATCTCTAGCCTTAAAAGGTAGACTAGACTCAGACTAGAAATGAAGCTAATTAAATGGTACTGAAAATCATAGCTAAGGCTGAACCTTTTTCTTAGTTTTTCCCTGGGTGAAGAGGAAATGTGTCTTGTGCAATCTGAGGGTCTTCACAGAGAATCTCTTGGTTGTAGGGTTCCTCTGGAGCCAAGCAGGCAAGGGAATTGTATTAATAGCTCAAATGTCTTTGTGACCTGTGATGGTAGGAAAAAGAAATATGTTTTACAGAAGAGATGAAACCTTCCACATAAACTGCCATTGGGGCATACAAGTTGACTGTGGTGTGTAGAGATACCCACTTAGCTGTGAACAAATTAGCAAAACATTTTAGAAGGACTATTTGTGGTGTAGTATTTTGTGTGAGTAACGTTCTCAGAAATTACTTGCATGTCTGCAGGTCTCTGCATTGGGCTATGTTGAATGCAGGTGAGATGGTGATCCCTTGGGGACTGCAGGTCAGTAAATTCCAGTCTAGATTCAGTATTCTCTCTCTCTGTGAGAAATAGATTTCAAAGACCATGCTTACATGGTAATAAAAGTTGCAGAAACTATTGAGTCCTAACAGCTGCATCAGATATTGATCTTTGAGAAGGCTTGTATTCCCAGTAGTGCCTACTGAAGGGATTTCATAAATGGCTTTAATACTAGTTGGTGTGCAGAATGTGGTCTTTCTCTCCTGAAAATGAGTGGCAAGAGCTTTTATTCGGTTATCTTGAAATTTGGTATAAATACAGAGATAAAAACTTGTGTTTGTTTTTCAAATATAACCAGGAGTTAGCCTGAGAGCAAGCTGGTGGTGAAGGCAGTCACAGTGGTGATGCAAGAGCTTCTGTGTGCTCAGTGATGGGACAGCACTGTCAGATCTACAAGTTAAAGTGCTTGCAAGGTGGGGAGAGATCTTCCAGACTTTCTTTTTTAATATATTTTTTGGAGATCAGTTGTCTCCCAATTAGATGGAGGTGTCTGTAGTGTTGAATAACTAAGGTAAATTAATAAACCTGGCCGAAGTAGTCCTGCAATTCTTGGTTGCATTAGGCATCTTATTGTCCAAAGATGGAAAAGAAGCCGTGAATGTGTGCTTAGAGTGCTGGATCAAGTACAATACAATGGCTCAGTTCCTTGGCAAGGTGAGGAGCAGTCTGTCCCCTGCAAATTCCCTGATTCAAATCCAGCTTCTTGTGCGTGCCATTTGGTAAAGAGAAATTAAACACAAATTTCATTATCCTCTTAGTCCTTGGATGTATCTGCAGTATCCTTGGGCTGTTGGAGGGGATGAGTGCGTGCTTCAGGCCATCTTTATGCCAGTCAGCATTTTTTGGGCTAGCATGTCTGTTCCCTGCTCAAGACACTGATGAATAGCTTCTACTTGTTATATCATTGAATGGCTTTTAATTGTAGCATTGTCATTCTCAAGCATTCAATGTCTAAAAATCATTTCCCAGATGTCAGTAATCACATTAATTCAGACATTCCCCAATAGGAGCCATAAGCCTGGTGTTACATTTTCCTTGATAGCTTCCATGTGGGTTAGAGGCTGGTAATCTAAACTAATGAAAAAGTACCTGGAGTAAAAATAATGTGTAAGTGGTATGACACAGTATGTAAGTCAGAATAATATAGTAATATACAGTAATTCAGATTTCTACCAAGCAAGTTAACTTTTACAAAACTTTGCAGTGTCTAGTAAAAAATAATATTGTTTTGTAGGACAGAGGCATTCCTTTCCATTCTTTTCCAGAGTTGGTTGTCCCTTTTATGTCAGCAAATGTTGCTTTTGCTTGTTTAAAAGTTCACAGCAGCTGGAATCAAATGCTTTACTCTCAAACAAGAGTGATTATTAAGAAGTTAATCTCTGATCCTGCTGGTACCAGCAATATTTGATGTCTTTTAAATAATTAAAAATGCTAATGTGAGATCTTGTCAATAGAAAAGTGCATGGTTAAAGCAATTAACAGCATAAGATCTAGTCAAATGAATTGTTTGTTGGAAGTTTCTCTTCCACTACCAAAAAATCCAAAACCAGCTAACACTGAAGTGAGCCACCCCCTACCTGAACCTGTCTAATACAGGCTTGATAAATCTGTGCTCTGCTAAAAAGATTGTGGATCCTTCAATTTTAGTTAGAGCTTTGACTTCTTCAAATATAATAATATTTTTAGGAATGAAGGGACTATTTTGGCCTTACACTGTCCATGAAGAAGAGATTTAGAGGAAGAAATCTCTTGAGAGCTCTTTTGTAGAGTTTTGTTGCTACCCTATCCAGGAAAACTTCATTGTGTTCTGGGATATGGTGTTAACAGTAATAGGCCACTGTTGTCCCTTTGGTAATTCATGGTTTCCTTTTGGTTTGATTTTCTTCTCTACCTGGCAGTGTAGTTTTGATGGAGATGTCCACTGTGGCCTCTAGGAGCAGTGGCTTTCCTAGACATCACAGTTAGCAGAATTATCTTTCAAAAAGGCTTCTTAGTGTGACTCAGTTTCTGATATATTCTAATTTGTTGCCTTAACTTTTGATTATCAGAAGCATTACATTTAAAAGCAAAAATGTTAGTGATTGTTGGGAATTTATTCAAGGGGCTTTAAATTATTTGGATTTTTTTTTGGTTGACAGCCATCTGTTGGGAAACATTGAAAATACCCTCACTGAAACTTAGCTAAAGAAAATAAATAATTTTGCTCTTTGTCAGGAGTCATTGAGGGCTCAGCTTACTCTCTGGAGCTTATTCAACTATTCTCTGGAATAAGAAAGTCTAGTGCCACTTGAGATGGATGTCCTGTGTCATCTTTCTCATCTCCCCAGGAAAATGGCTTAGATACTCTACAGGAACTGAAATAGCAGTAAATTTCTCTACATTATCAACTGAATTCAAGTCTTAATTGAGTTTAATTTGGAAAATTTAAAAAGTGCATGCATGTATTGCTTGCAAAGTATTATTTTTGTTTATCAAGTAAAGTAATCATTAAACTTCATATGACTGATAATTGCACTTGCATTGCTACCAAGTTTTCCTATCTTAAAAAAAAATAAATATCTGCTTGCTTGTGCCAAAAGAAGTGTTTAATGCTACAGTACATTTGGGTTGGATTGGTATTATTTCTAGACAGGAGTTAAAAGGATTTCTAGGCAGTTCCAATAAATGGGAAAGACTGAAACTCATAAATGTGCCCTACTGGGACACCTATCAGAGATGTGGAGGCAAGTGCATTTGCTATGGTTTTGAGAGAATTTCCCCCTTTTGCCCCTTCTGTTTCCTTTTATGAGATAAAATGTCTTTAAGAAGACTGGAATGTGGAATAAGTAGATCATATGGGACTAATATGCTCTTGCATGCATGCAGTACATTCACAATCTTCTCAGCTGTACCAGAGAGCATCACACAAACCACAGAATTGTTTAGGTTGGAAAGAACCTCTTGACATAATTTAATCAAAGCCCCCTATTTAAGCAGGGTCAGCTAGATCAGATTGTCCAGGATGGTGTCCAGAGGTGTTTTGAGTATCTCTAAGAATGAAGATTGCACAACCTCTCTGGGCAATCTGCTCTGGTGTTTAACAATTCCTCACAGTAAATAGCATTTTCTAATGTTCAACAGGTATTCAATGTCTGTTAATTTATGCCCATTAAGTTGTAGAAGAAACAGAGTTTTGACTTGAATTATAAGTAGCTATTTGTAGCACTTAGTGGTTTTTAATAAGGTGATTATTGCCCTTAAAATTAAAAAAATAAATGTTA
This sequence comes from Luscinia megarhynchos, assembly GCA_034336665.1. Lineage (NCBI taxonomy): Eukaryota > Metazoa > Chordata > Aves > Passeriformes > Muscicapidae > Luscinia > Luscinia megarhynchos. Next base: position 39,052,148 of record CM067565.1, read on the forward strand.
TTTTAGAAACAAGGAAACAAGTGCCCTTTCTTTTTGTTCACTTCTGCGTGGCACTGTTTAGCTGTCTCAAATATCGTGGGATTCTAGTGCTTGGCATTGAGTTCACAAGGTTCAGTTAGGCAGGTAGGTCTGTTTCCACAAGTCAGTGATGTTTGGTTCCAGGAGCAGTATTCACAAACACTAGAGGCTTGCTGAGCTTACCAGTTTAATGTCTGGGTAGTGATAGATGCTTCAGAACAATGGCTCAACAAACTGCAAGTTGCTTGCACGTATATAAAGGGAAGAACAAGATGTCAATTTAACTGATAGAAAGAATCAAAAGTATACAAGTTTTAAATTCTTCACTTCTGCAAGTAAGCACCTAACTGTAGCCTTATGCAGTCTTTCAGAGGTGCCCTTGGGAATTTAAACAGCAACTTCTTTAAAAAAAAAGTTTTTCCTTTCCTTCTGAAATTTACCTTCTGGTTTGTTTGTTTTGGTTTTTTTGTGGTTTTTTTGTTGTTTTATTTATTTTTTTTTAATTTGTTCAAATAATCTGAGAAGTATTGATGCAACATTTACCTAAAAACGGATCTGAGTCTGTCTTTAAGTCTGCGTGTACCCAAAGGATTTAAAGTATGAGTTCTTGGATTGTCTCTGAAAAGCAAAGACTAGAGCACATTCAAATCTGATATTTCCAGACAAGAACTATTTATGTTTCTCTATTAACCTATTTGATAGAGCTTAATTAGAGTGATATTTTACTTTAGTAAAAAATATTTCCTTAAACTTAGTTTCTTAAGACGTGATGTCAAAATTATGACTCACCCTACAAATATATCATATGCATCTTCACTGTGAGTTTTTAGACTGTTGCCTCCCCTCCCTACCTGGTATGTCCCTTCTGTTCTGAGAGGAATTTTTATTTGTTGTATTGACACTGGGTTTTAATGAAAGTGGTCAGTATCAGAACATTTTCTAGATAGCTGGTCTGGAGCATTGAATAAAGTCTGTGTTAGAAATGGAACATGTGTTGGGTAAAGGATGAGAGAAAAAAAGAGATCTCCTATTTCAGTAAAATAAAAAACTCTAGTATGAAATCTAGATTCTGGATTCTGGAAAAATCCTTGGGGAAAAAGAATCCACTAACTCTATCATCAGCTTGGGCAGGGCATTCAGCTGTTTTCCAGTACAAGAGGTCGGGTGTCCTGATGTTTCCCCTTGTGTTTCCAGCAGATATGTGAACCACAGCTTCCTCTGGTGGACACTGTACCATTCCCAACTCTCCTAGTGCTGCAAGAGCTCACATTCTAGCAGATTGTACTCACAATCAGGGAGCAGGGAGAAGACCACTAAGTAAATCTGCCCATTGATATCCCTCTTGAGTTGAGAGCATGCTTCCTTCTAGTGTATGGTAAGAGCTTTCTCCTTTGTACAGTACCTGCATGTCAAAGCTCTTGCAGATTTATGTCTGTGGATGGAAAAAATCCATCTGGCACCTTCAGTGCCACTTTGACTATCCCAGACCAGGCTCATACTGTGTACTTATCTAGCTAGGCTCCCTAAGGTTATAGAGGTAGCAGTGACTGTATAGACATGTTGCTGCTGGTGAGTGTAAGAATTCATGGTCTTACTGTAACAAAATATGTACCTGTTAGAAACTCTAGAAACTCTATTTTTCCTAAAATATAAGTGATGGTTTTTTGGGGTTTTTTTTGTTTGTTTTTGTTTGGTTGGTTTTTTTTAATCTGCAGAAGGCAGTGTAAAACTGGGTAAAGAGCTAGAAGCAGAGATAACTGCTGGCTTCACTGCTTATGGCTTTTGTTATTGCAGTGTGTAATAGAACTTGGAGATGGGTTACCCTCTCCACTTTCTCCCTCTGCTTCTCACCCACAAACAGAATTTGTCTGTAACTTATTTATTCTGGTCATCTAATTAGTTTTGACTTTCTCTTTCAGTCTAGATTTCTTTAATGTTTAAATCAAATATAGCTTTTCAGTAAAGAAGTGTTTCAATCGATCTGAATTTGTTGTAGGGGAAATGTCTAAATTAAATGGATTTACTTTAGAGCTCTAGCTAACTTCAGATCCTGTCACTCCTACTTAAACTTCTAAGTCAATTATGAAAAGCTATGTGTAGAAATTCCTTTTATACCTGAAGCACCTTAAAGCTAAACAGTAATACAGGCATCCCTGTAATACAAGAGTTTATGCTGGAATGGCATTAGCCAGGATTTTAGAAGTTTTGATGCAATTTAAGTGTAGAAAAAGGGCCCTGAGGGAGTTCAAGCATTCATGGTTTAAGAAGTGATGGAATTAGGAATACCTGTGCCTTTTCTTGCAATAAGCTGATTATAGGGAACTTCAGTTTTGCTACTGGAGCACATAGCTTTTTGCCTTTTCTAGCATTCTTAGTTTCATGAGCATGTAAACCTTTGACAATTTTTCAAGGTAAACTAAAAAAATCTTGACAAGCTGTGTCAACTGAATAGAAGAGCAGCATGATTGGAACCACTAGCACTAAGATCAAGTAAACTGTCAGGAATTATTCACTATAATCCATTAAAGTCAGAAGAAAGTGAAAGCAAATGTTCTGCAACTGTTTCTCCACAAAAATAAAAAGTTCCAAACTTGGTGGTCTTGATTTCTAGTCTAAAATCTAGATATAATGGGCTTTAACAGACATTGATTCTTTTAGTTGCTTTCTTCTAAGTCTGATGGCTTTGTCATAGACACATTTTAGCCCTTTAACATTTTCCCTGCCCTTGTCTCTTTGTCTTTCTTCTGTGTGCTTTCCCAGTCTGCTCTCCTGAGCATTCATTCTTCTTGTCCAGAAATTAGAATTATATCCTGATGACTTCTGGCTTCTCTTCCTATGATTGCACGTAGAAAAATCCATGCTTTCTCTTCTATTTTCCCAGATACTCATCTGATTTTAGTATTGTGTACTATTCCACTGTTTCCCCTTCCCCTTTGCAAAAGAGGAAAGCCCAGGAAATAACTGTAACTGGTCTTCATCACCAGCTTCCTCCATGGTTTTATTTTTTCTTCCTACTTCTTTCACACTTGACATCTGCCTCTTGGCCTCATCAAGATGAATGACACTGTGCCAAATTTGCTTGAAGCTGTCAGAAATCTTTTGATGCCCGTTTCTTTTAACAGAAAGGTGTTGGCAAATATCTTTGTTCTCTTACATTGAAGAGTGGAGGAATAGTCCATAAACCAATTGTGTGTCTAGTTCTGGTGCCCTAAACAAGCAATGGTGGCTTCTTAGAAAGGGTCCACGGAAGGATCACAAAGATGGTCACAGGGCTGGAGCAGCTTTCCTGCAGAGACAGGCTGGGATAGTTGGGGTTGTTCAACCTGGAGAACAACTTGGAGCCTGGCCTCACAGTGGCCTTAGAGTAAGGGACCTTATAGAAAGGAGGGGGATTGACTTACACAGGCAGGTAGTGGTAGGAAAGGACAATGGTTTTACAGGGTTTAGGTTAGAGGCCAGGGAGTAATTCTTTATTCAGAGGGCAGAGAGGTACTGGAACAGGTTGCCCAGAGAATCTGTGGGTGCTCCATTCCTGAAAGTGTTGAAGGCCAGGTTGAATGGGACTTTGAGCAACCTGTTCTAGTGGACCCTGCCCATGGAGTTGGAACTGGATGATGTTTAAGGGCCCTTTTAACCCAGTCCATTCTGTGATTCTTTGATTCTATATGGCATAAAATTGATAGCGATTTTAGTGGTCAGTTACTCTATGACTTGAATATTTTTTCAAAATAGAAACATGGAGGTTAGTAACATGTTGCAGTGTTTTGAAGTTCATGGAACTACTGTGTAGTTGTACTTCTGTGTACTGACATTTTTTTCCCCTCTGACTCCTGACATTGAAACCACCCACTGGACACAGAGCAAGTATTTTATGTTATTGTAATTATGCTGGAAGCAGTGGAGGGAAACCCACTCTTTGAAATACTGTCACTGGCCTGGAGGCACGGGTTATATTGAAGTATAGTTCTGCCACCCTGTGGCTACTGAAGGCCATTCTTAGAAGGTACATGTTTACTTAACTGCTGGTAGTCACAGCCTTTTACTTTTGTCTTCATGAATGCTATTTCACAGAGAAAGTTGAAGGGCTATTGCAGATCCCATAGAGATGTATAAACTCTCTGTGATTTTATTGAATTATATAGATACTTGTTCACTGGAAATGCCATGTAGACACGTAACTGATCACCTCAGCTATGCAAGACTATACCCTGTTGAGAAATCACACTTTTCTTAGTGTTTTTATGTGGTTTTTTATGTTTCAGTCATAGATATGAAAAGTTCATGTGGCCCAATTGCCGAGATTGTAGACTTCAGTATTGTATGTTCTTGTCTGGTGTAAGTAGTCTATATGCAGATTTGAAGTAGTTTTAAAAACATTTTTATGTATTTTTGACTCTTAATACTCTAGAAAAGAGTAATTGTTGTCTTCAATAAAGGCATCTTGATGGTTGTGAAAATTAAAAATCTAAGTGAGGCCCTGGAGAAGTTGACAAAATTTCCAACCACACCTCACTATTGTATGTCCCTTTCCATGTTTGTTTATAGAGTTGTCAGGAGAAAAAATTATGATCTTTCTAGTTAAATTTCTGTTGCATTCTGCTATAATACATTCTGACTTGATTTAGAGAAGCCTTCCATATTTGTGGACCTATTGGAGCAGATCCAGGGGAGGGCCACAAAGATGATCAGGAGGATGGAGCATCTTTCCTATGAGGACAGACTGAGAGCTGGGGCTGTTCAGCAATGAGAAGACAAAGCTTCACTCCAGGGAGACCTTCTAGCAGCCTTTCAATACCTAAATGGCCTTGTAAGAAGGTGGGAGAGGGGCTTCTTACAAGAGCATGTAGTGACAGGACAAGGTAAAAGGGGCAGAAGGTTTTAAACTGCAAGAGAGCAGGTTTAGTTTAGATGTTAGGAAGAAATTCTTTACTCAGAGGGTGGTGGAGCACTGGAGCAGGTTGCACAGAATTCTGATTGCCCCATGCCTGGAAGTGTTTGAGGCCAGGTTGGATGGGGCCCTGAACAAACTGGTCTGGTGAGTGGTGTCCCTGTTCCTGCCTGGGACCTAGATGATCTTTAAGGTCTCTTCCAACTCAAACTATTCTATAATTTTACAACAAACATTTTCTAAAAAAAAAATAAGTTTAGGCTTGAAGAACAGGGTGTTCTTGTTTTTTTGGGTTTTTTTTTAATCCAACGAAATGCAAATCAAATTCCGAAATAACATTCAATTACAAACTATTAAAGTTGCCCTGTCTTTTATTTCCTTTTTATAAGTTCTACAGGAAAAATCTTGAAAGCATAGTTTTCCATAATAACAACGATTTTGGTTTATGCCAGGAGCAGAATGCCTTTAAACTGACCAGAGACCTTTTGACTTGTTCCCTATATAGCAACCATGAACTCATTGTATGGATTAGATACTTCATTTTGAGAATGCTTTGCATGTTTGTTGCCTAACTTTCAGAAAGATTAGAAAATAAGTTCATAGAAAAATAGCATAGTTTGTGTTGGAAGAGACCCTTGAAAGTCATCTAGTCCAGTCCCCTGCCATGAGTTGAGATTTCTTCAATGAGATCAGGATCAAGTTGTAATGTTTTTCTCCCAGTCATGATAAAACTGGTGTAAGTTATGCCATGCTCCTTACAGGTGAGTAATTGGTGTCATAGTTTAAATGACAGCAACAGTGGGTGCTCTGAAAAGCTAAGACAATAGTGCACAAAGGTATGTTGCTACAGTTGAGTAAAACTGTTATCTTTTTTCAAATTAAATATGTGAAACTGTGTGCACACATCCTGGAAGCAAACCTTGTCTTCAAAACCATCAAACTTCATCTGTGTAGTTTCCAGCTGAGTTACATGATTTTCTATGGTTTTATCACTGGAATGCAATAACCTCTTTCTCAGGTGGTAGTTTAGGTAAAATATGCCTTAAGTTACACAGATGACCATGAACCTGGCTTTTTATTTTATCTAAATGTGTATTCAGAAAGAGTTTTCTGAATGCTGATATATTGAGATATGTAGAAGATATAACACTGCAAAGAAGATATAAAGACATAAAGATGTTGTTTTACTCATACAGTCTTTAGCCCTGTGACTTGATTTTATGTTTTTTTCAGTTTAAGATCCTAATTATTCTGTGAATTCAGATGGTAATTTGGTAGTAATAGAAAATAAATCTCATTATTCTAAATGACTATAGCTGATGGCCTGAAGATGCAATGACCTTTCCAGTCTCAGAAGAAAGTAGTTTGTAAGTAATCACAAGAGTGTAGCAGTTTGAATTTTTTGTGGTTTTATTTTATATTTATTTTGCTGAATTTTTTCTTGAGGTGTTTTGACTGACTTCTGTTTCCCCAAACAAATCCTGGTTTTCAAATTTTTTATTCCCTTAGTGTTGTAATTTACATTAAATCTAAGTGGTTTTTTTCAGTACTATGAAAGTTTTTTCTTAAAAGTCACTGTATTGAGGCACTAAATTAGTTGAGCAACTTGTGTTTGAGCTGAGTGATGGTTTCACTGACAACATTGGGCAGTGGCAGAGCTTTTCTCACTTGACATTCTTGAACATTTTTTATGGAATGAGGAAAATATTTCAATTCTCAAAGATCTCAATTAAAAGAGGAAAAAATGTTGTCTTCCAGGCATATGGGAAAAATGTGTTAATATACTCAGAAGAGCAGGTTTGAAGTCAAACTTTAAATGTTTCCAAGTGTTTTCCTTTTGACAAATTGATTTGGAAGAAATGTGATTAAAAAATTTAGAAGATAAAATTATCCTTTATTTTCTGTGAATAGTAAACCCATAGTTTTGTTTCTGAAGAGACCCTGAGAGAAGGTGAAGTACAGCTTGAAAGGATGATTTATTCTGACTTATTAAAACCACAGGCAAAAGCAGAAGCTCCTGTGAATAAGGATCCAAGCTAGAACAGAAAATTGCCGTGGGTAAATCTTAATGGTCTCACTCTGTATCCATGACAGCCTCTGTCAGGATGTGTTATGATGCCATTCTGGAATGAAATTAATATAGTGTACTTCTGTTAGCTTTTAAATGTTGTATTTCTTTTTTTAAAAAGGCCAAATTTAAACCAGATATTTGAAGCTGTCAACGTGAAAATACCATTTCACTGCATGCAAATGCTTTATCTTCATGACTTACCCACTTGGTTCAAAATTTTACTTTTTTGCAGAAAGAACTCATGATCCCTTCAGTTTGTTCATGCATCTAACATGAAGGGGTGTGGGTTTATTTGGAAGTGTTTTTCAATACTTAAAATACACACTTGGAAAAGGAGTGACTTGAGGCAAAAAAGATAAGTAATTAAAGATAACTACTTGAAAATGCAAAATATTTTAGAAGTTATTTATATATTCAGTATTTTTCGTCTTTTTAACCAGTTCTTGAGCATGTGAATTTTAATAATTTCTTATGTAAGTTAGTTTGGTACACAGGAAATGTAATGTAAGTAATGTTGAGTTACAGTTTTTCCAACATAGTATCAGTCATAATTAAGAATGTTAATAAATATATCTAAATAAAATATTGCTATCTATATTGCTATATATTGTTATAGCAATAATAATATAGATAATATTTATATTATATATTATTATGTTATTATTATTATATTGCTATATAATATATATCTATTGCTATACATTATCTGTACTCAGATAAATGAAAAAAACCCCCCAAATTTAATGTGAAGTTTTATGTATCAATAGTTTTTTATGGTTACTGACAGGTGAAATGAAGTTTAGGAATGTAACTAAAAACTACTTATGTGAAATGAGATTAAAATCGGTACTTAAATACTCAGGGTTTGAGTGAGTTAAAATTTATTATTTTAAATATCTTTTTGATAAGCAGTATTGTTTTAAGTAATGTGATAATAGATCAATGAGTGGCTTTCCCAATTCAAAGTAAAAATTTGAAGGAGAAATTAGGGGGCTTTTCATACATTGAAGGACTTTAAAGGCAGAGCAGTACTTAAATAATGCAGTGCCATTCTGTGAAGTTTAGTGGCAAACAGATCAGCAACTTCATTGGTGATGAACGAGGTGAAAGCTGCCCCAAGTGGTACCAGTGTAAAGCACTCCACAGTTCCCAGAGTCTCACTGCATCCTGTATTCAGAGATGAGTAGCAGAGGTCTCCCCAGAGAGGCAAGTCAGTCTCTTGTCACTCTGAGTGGCTCTGAAGCACCAGGGGCTGTTGTGAGACACGAGGCAGTGGCTGCTTGAAGGCATCCCCAAGCGTTCTTGGCTCTCCTACCTCCCTCCAAATGTGCATCATCACCAGAGCAGAGATTGCATCTGGCTGCAGTGAGGATTTATGTGTGTTGGCTGCCTGGGTCTCAGGGAGCAAACAGTTTGAAAGATGTTTAGCTCAAATTTTGTGTTGCAGCTTTTCACAGTTAAGCTGTTTTCTTTATGTGAGATAAAAGGCACCAAATGCTCTGTGGTTTTCCACCCCATTTTTTAGAGCTGGCCATGTTTGCAAGACAGCATCTCTTCTGTCCAAAAAAGCATCTTTTAGTATCTCTTGAATACTGTATTAAGCTGAACTCTGTGAAGTGGTAGTTGCATGTGTTTCACTTTGATTTTTCTCACTTTTTTGTCAGTCTCATCAAGTATCTGAGAAGGGCAGAGTCTCACCTTTCTCACCACAGCACAGTGTGTTACCTAGAACCGTGGAGGCAGTTATGTAGGGTTTTTCTGACTCCTGCATAGGTAATAAAACCCTTGTTTTCCCCTAAACCTAGGCTGGGGCTCAGGGGATGGGAATGGGATAGTTCAGTAACTCCTGCCTAAGAAGTAATTACCATAATAAAGAAGCGAGTACAAGCTTTGTGTCGAATGCTATTTTATTTTTGTATTAAGAACACATTTAAAATTAGGATTTTTAAATAATTTAGTTTTTGACCTAGCAAAAATAATGCTTTTATCATGTTCTGTAAGTTCAGACTGAATTTGATTGTAACTCAGTTCTTACTTAGAGCAAAACGGAAAATTATTGATGGTGGTAATTATTTTATATAAGCTTGAATTATGTAGAAAACCTGCATGTTTTCAGGAATTATTAATAGATTACCATTTCCACAATGAATATACATTTTTTACTAGTCTGAAAGACAAAAGAATAATTAGAGAGGTAAAAAAAATTCTTATGTGCCCAGTATAAAATACAGAGCCTATTTATGCAACTGGTTAAGTTCTGTGATGATCTGGACTATGGTTTGGGAAACTCTGTAAGATCAGATATGTGAACTGGAAAAAAAAAAAGCTTGTTACTTCAAAGGGGAGGAAATAGTGAATTTTGGGACATTTAGGTTATTTTCAGAAAGTAGATTGAATATGAGTTTTATTTTGATCTCCTACACCTTTCCCCCCTTAATCTAATCCATATTCTGGTGGCTTGAATTTTCAAGAATTAATCAGAAATATGTTCTCACCTTCAGTTTGTTTCTAAATGGTACAAGAAAAACAAATACCACCCACACGCCCCCCATCCCCTTCCCCAAATAAACCCACCAAAAGGATGAGAAAAAGTGTAACTGAAATTCTTTCAATGCCTCTTATGGGTTCTGTGTAAACTATAAACGTGGTATTGGCTCCTCAAGATTAAATGAACAAGACTTTTTCTGAAAAAGGGCACATGCATTCTGCCAATAAATACTTTTGGATACTAAACTACTTTGCCTAGTATTTCCAAACCAGTGTTATATCCAATTAAAGTAGAGGAAGAAATATTGCTTGCTTAAATACTCTCTTTTTAGCAATCTTTGAACAAATAATTTCTGAACTCCACTGGTAATTTAATTAAAGAAGCGGCATAACCTAACAATGTGTGATGGATGCAGCAGAGTGACACTTTATTCCAAGATTCCTGAGAGTGCAAAAAACCTACTGTTTATTTTGCTGTGTCATAAGTCTGTGACAAAAATATATAAGGAGAGACTGACATTTTGTCGGGCAAACAGAGCAAACATTGTTTTGATGTATTAGTTTATCATAATCATTTGCATGGACATTTTCTGTCTGGCTTATATTTTTCCTGTCAATTTACAGCATTAAGGAGTATTTCACTATAATAGAAGGATTTAGATAGATTTAAAGTTTTCCATTTCAACCAAAAATCTTACCCTTAAATTTATAAACTAATATTTTAAACCAATTTGATCACTTAAAGTAGTTAAGTAGAAAGACAATAGTATATCTTAAACATTCTAATGCAAAGAGTTTCCTTAGGTACCAGTCACAGTTTATACAATGGAGATGTATCCAGCTGTCTGAAATAGAAGTAAACTCTTGGTGCAAATGTTTTTAGAACTGTTCTGTCACAGCATATTTATGCAACAGGTGGAAGTGATTCCTTAATTTTTTTTTCAGTAAGGATAAATGATGCTTTCAGAATTCCAGTTATTAAAAATGTTAAACACTGAATGCAGTGTGGGACTGTTTGAATACTTTGTTAATTCTTGATGCATGTGCCTTAATTATTGTAGAAGGAATGCTTTTCCATGCAGGTCTTCATCCTTCCTCTGTTTGCTCTCACTGCTGCTTGTGGTTTGGGGTTTTCTTTCTGTGTGGGGCCAGAGTTTGGACCTCTTAAAGTTCAGAGGAAGATTGAATTACCTACCAGTCTCTGGATGGTGTAGGATGTCCAAAGGGCAGGCATCAGTATTGATATATGGGTGTATGTAAAAGCAGGTACATTGATCAGAAATGTGTTTGCTTCCTTAGTTAAGAGCACCAACTTAATAGGATGTGTCTTTCTGTGTCTCGAAGGATAAGATGAATTGTGTTGGTAGAACTAGAATGGTGGTTGTTGATGGTGAGAGTGAAATGTTCTGAAACCATCACTGAAAAGCACTGCATACCCATTTGTGTAGTATCCCACTGAATCATCAGCATAAGTTGTCTATGACCTCACCCAACTGCTCAGAATTGCAGTCTTGTTGGAAAAGGGAGAAAAATGTGGAAATCTTTCCATTCTTCAGATTTTGTTGAGTCGTATTACTTCAATGAGTTACATTAAACAATCCAAACATGGCTTAAAAAAGCAGTCAAAATAGTGTATTTCTCTTTTTTGACTATTCTGTTCAAACTTATTTTTTCTTTTATAATGCTGATATAAAGTTGAAATGTTCGGCTCTGCTAGCTGCTACACCAGTTAAAAATTTGCTGTAAAACCTGTTTTCAATAACTTAGGTTATTGGACACTTAAACTATTTATTATTTATAAATAAACAGCTATGTTTTTATTTATATGGTCGCTTTAGTATTTTGACTTTTAAAAAAAAGAGCTGTTGTATTTATAAAAATGATTCTACTGTACTGTTTATATTTGCCAGAATGATTCATCATAGAGTCATTTAGGTTGGAAAAGACCCTTAGGATCATAGAACATAAAAACTGTGTGTTATTCTGGGAAAGTAAGCAAACACTAATACATGCCTTTGACTTACTCTTCATCTTGAAGGATTTTTGGTACAGTTACTTCCCTCCTCACCACTCTTCAGCTTTTTTGAAATTATATGTGTCCTGAGTTTGTGGAAAGCATTCCTCAAGGGCAGTAGGTGCAGGACAGTCAGATGGCAGGGTGTGAATCTCTAAAAAAGACTAGAGGAAACGCCACTTTCAGACTGCACTAAAATCTAGACAGTGAAACTTGCTTTTGAATTGCACATCCTGAAAGTATTGATCTTTAAGGCTGAGGCTGTGTGTGCTTTGAATTTTAATGTTCCTCTCCATTCTCTTTTTCTAGCTGGAACGCTCGCAGCTTTCCCTAGAGGATTATAAGTTTTGATATTCAGGAGACTGAAGGATGCCATCTGAGAGGTGCCTGAGGTATAGTACTTGGTGGTGTGTAGGAAGTTATTAACATTTAAGATGATGTTTACTAAAGATTCAGTTAAGAAAGTAGAAAAAAAGTAAAACTAATTATTTTGTTCATTAGGTAGGAATTCACATTAAATACATATGCATGTTATAATCTGCAAAATATTACCTTTTTGTTGCTTCTTATCATGGGCAAGGAAAACTCGCCTGGAATTAATTGGAGGCCCACAGTTTATTCATACATTATCTTATTTATGCCTTAGTCTATACTTGGGATTTTTGATTGTGGAAGGAACTGGCATTTTACACTTATGCATCTGAAATGGTGGCTGATGATAATTTTTTGAAGTGTTCCACTGTTCAGGACATATTACTTTTCCAGTTATGTGAAATGTCTTCCATGAATTCGCTCCAAATTAATTTTTCTGCCTTCCCTTCTGTCTCTTTCCCAATGTAGCCTTTCTCATTTGTTTGTACCACCCATTGTTGCAATGGAGAATTTTTCATTTATAATTTAATTACTTTCTGGGGGAAGAACATGTTTCTTTCAGAAAGAACACTCTGCAGAATTTATTAGCTGAATTGGTTTTCTGCAGAACTTTGCAGTAGTGTGATATGCTGGTTGTGCTGGAAAGATGATGGGTTATTCACCCTTTAAAAAAAAGTCTTCACTTTGATTTATGCTGAGATGACTCTCTGTAAATTCACCTTCTATAAACACATATTCTCTGGCAATATAAATTGGTAGTCTCACAGGGTTCAAATCAATTGCATTGTTTTGTACCAAAGACAATTTGCTGATATGTTTTGATTTGTTTCCATTTGCATCCACAGTTATCTTGTCTCTCCCTTCTGCTACAGAAAAAGGAAGCTGCAATCAGTCTTAGACTGGATTATATGCAAATATTATATTCATACATGGAAATATTCAGAGGTGGAGAAGGCCTTGACATTTTAAAACTGAGCAAACATCCTCTCCCTTCCCCCAGCACAAAACAGACAATCAAAAAAACACCACAACACTTCATAAATATGAATAGCCTGAAGTGGTCTGAAAACATTCAGTAACTCAGCATCTGCCTGTAACAGGCCACCTGAGACCATGAGGCATCATTCTTTTTAGAACTTCTTGCAATTGTCCATATACCCTCCTTTTTACCAGTGCTTCAGTTTGAGCCACTTAAGATTTTCCTGGTGGTCCATTGACCTAAGCCCTCTGTTGTTCTCATTTAATCCTAAAATGCTTCTGAATTAATCCTAAGAGCTCAGCTGACTTCTGGTACAGGAAATGAAAAATCAGAACCATTGAGGTTTTTTAATTTGAGTATATAATCAGTTTTCATAATGCATTGTTATATTGAGCTTCTCTTCTGATGTCTATGCTGTGTGAAAGATTTTTGCCTGACAGGGCTCCTGACTTTTTTGCTTTCCAAGAATTATCAAACTGCCTTGTCTTAGAAAAAAGTTGTTCTGTATTTCTGACAGAATGTGCTTGTTTCATACATTTTTTTTTGACAGAATCTTTCCCCTTTCCCCTCTCAGTGTTCAGGAAATGCTGACAGGTCAGAGGCTTTGTCAGTCTAGCTCCCACAACGATGCTGTCCTGGCAGCTCTGAATCAACAAAGAAGTGATGGCATACTTTGTGATATTACCCTTATTGCTGAAGAGCAGAAATTCCATGCACATAAAGCAGTCTTGGCAGCCTGCAGTGACTATTTCCGTGTAAGTCCCAGGATTTTTCTCTTTATATATTAAAAACTATCATTGTGGAGGATGGAGGTGATTATAGATATCATATTGAACAGGATTTAAATTGTAACCTTTGGAAAATGCAGGATTATTGCACACTCAGTAGAGTATACAACTTGAAATAGCCATAGGAAAGAAATGTTAAGAACACAATTAAGATTTTTTTAATAATTATTTATGGTAAGTCTTCTCTTCCCTCTGCCCCCAACAGAGATAGGCAGTGCATATCTTCCTATTAGTTAAATGCCCCAGTAAAGTGAGAAAGTAGAATGTATGTTAGTATGTAGAAATTTTTGTAGAACATATGAGAGTTGTGATGAGAGGAAGGGGAAGAAGAGACTGAATAAGATCTCCCATGGTCTTCAACATCCTCACAAGGGGAAGCAAAGGGGCAGGCACTGGTGCCCTCTCTGATGACCAGTGACAGGACTCGAGGAAACAGCATGAAGCTGAGTCAGGGGATGTTTAGGTTGGATATCAGGAAAAGTTTTTCGCCCAAAGAGTGGTTGGGCACTGGAAGAGGCTCCCCAGGGAGACACTTGCAATGGTCACAGCACCAAACCTGACAGAGTTCAAGAAGCATTTGGACCATACCCTTGGGTGTGTGGTGTGACTCTTGGGGTGTCCTGTGCAGGGCCACGAGTTGGACTTGATCCTGATTGCCCCCTTCCAAGTCAGCATGTTCTGTGATTCTGTGATTAGATATGGAAGTATGGGGAGAGGGAGTTTAATTTTTATCTTTTCTGTGATGCTGGTGAGGTACTGGAACAGGCTACCCTGAGAACCTGTGGCTGTCCCATCCCTGGAATTGTTCAAGGCAAGGTTGGATGGGGCTCTGAGCAACCTGGTCTAGTGGGAGGTATCTATGGCAGCAGGTTTGAAATTAAGTGATCTTTAAGATCTATTTCAACCCAAGCCATTCTATGATACCATGATAAATGCAATTTAGTTCAGCTTGAGAGTGGATTTTTGTCGGATGTAAATGGTTGCTCTCAAAGAAGAAGCCATGGTAGTATTTTAAATGTGATAAAACCTATTTTCAGAAACAAGTGTTTCCAAGATGTAAAATAAAATGTTCCCTAGGAAATCTGATTCTGAAAATTCCAGTCTAATTCCAATCTAGAATTGGAATAACTGAAAAATTTTATTTGCTCATAGGAAAAGTATTCTTTATATGAAGCAATTCTACTAACTTTTATTACAATGTACCCACTCAAAATGTTGGACCATCTATAGCTCTGTAGTTAACTGGTATTTTTAAGTGTGAGTCATCCTGTTGTTAATCAGAGACTAAAGCTGAAGTTAATTTCAAGGTCTATTTTCTCTAACTGAGTAAGTTTATTAAATATTTTGTCTACACAGTAATTGTAGTGTTATGAACTTCTTTATGGGGATCTTTTTGTCTTATTACAATAGTAATACAATCTATGACAACTTCTCTATATCTCTGATTACCTGAGCAGGGTTTTTATCTTCCTGTCAACTCTCTCTCACTTTTGGTTAGAATTTAAACTTAATTTATTCTGTGTTTTTAAGAAATGTTATTAACCTTGATGTGACTTTTGCTGTGATGGTGTTGAGGCAATTGATAGCTCATTTTTTGAGCTTATCTGCATTCTTATGGGTTCTGCTACAGCATAGTTTGTACTGCCATGGTTGCTGATGTTGCTTCATCACGATGCCCAGGCCCTGCTGTAACAGAGATTGCTTTGCATTTTTATTTCCTTTCACCCCAGTGCACAGAGAAGGATTCTGGACCCTGTCTACCTGCAGCAACTGCTATGTATAATTGCCAATGGTAGATATAGTGCCTGTTGTGCTGGTTTGGTTGAAACATTTTCATAAGGGTGCCATATCATCCACACCTGTGACACTTTCAGAGCTCATTGTTCCCTGTGCATAGAAACATCATGGAGTGGGCACCTGTGCCCAGCGTTCCAACAGTGTGGTAGGAACAGCTTCTACTTTGGTCACTTGTTGATTGATGTTGAAATTTGGGGCACTGATTTTTCCTGTTATTTCCAGTTGAGTTACTTGGTATTGAATGGACAGTTATTGCAAATTAATATCTTAATGCCCTTTATTGCTACATAAATATTTTCTATTCAAAAAGTATTGAGAGAATGCTTTATGCAGCATTGAATAATTTGGTCTGGCTCTAAACTCTTATGATTTGGTAGGATGTATTCTTCACACTTTAGGAATCAGCTATATGTGCTTTCTGAAATCAGGCAAACAGTTTTTTTATTAATGGACAAAAATATTTTTTTAGAACATTGTGAAGTAAGATCTTTATTCTGGAAGAGGATGGCAAGAAATTTACACTATGTTCCTGATTCTAATAATTTAGAAAAAGCAAGAATCGATTAAAAAGTAATATTATTTTTTATTTAACCTGAGATTATTGATATTTTTATATCTAATGGGATTTTACCTAATTTGAGCTACTTTTTCAAAGACTTATGAGAATGAATCGAGTTTAATTTTACATTTGTTGAAAAGAAAGAGGCATTTCCAGAAACTGATAAAGGAGAATAGCAGATTTGTTTAGAATGACATGAGTGATGAGATGCAAGTGCCAGATCTCTCTCAAGTGGCCATAAAGACCAGACTTACATGCTTCAAACTTAGCTGTTAATATTATATAATTTTTACCTGTTATTCTTTTCCTGGAGGAATTCTTATATGAATCTTTCAGATTTTCTAACCCCAAAGTCATTTATGAAGAACTCATTGCTATGTGCAACTTACCAGGATGGACCTTCTGAACCAAGGCTGAACCAAGCAGAGGATGATAGTAGCACTTCTGTAATCTGTTAAGGGGAAAAAAGTTATTGTACAGATGTAATTGTAGCCAGAGAAGAGAAGAGCAGGGTGAGAATATGAGAGAGGAACAACTGTGGAGACAGCAAGGTCAGTGCAGAAGGAGAGACAGCTGTGCCCCTGCAGCACATGGGGGTTCACGAGGATGCAGAGATCTGCTTGCAGCCCGTGGAAGAGACCCCGTAGCCAGAGCAGATGGATGGCTGAAAGAGGTCTGTAAACCCCTGGGAAGCCTGTGTTGGAGATGGTCCTGGCAGGGACCTGCAGACCCATGGAGAGAGAATTCCATGCTGGAGCAGGTTTCCTGGTAGGACTTGTGACCCTGTGGGGAACCCAGGCAGGAGCAGCCTGTCCTTGAAGGACTGCACCCCGTGGAAGAGTGACCCACATTGCAGCAGTTTGAGGGGTACTGTTGTTTGTGAGATGTTGTCTTGGAGAAGTTCATGGGGAATTGTCTCCCCTTGGAGGTACTATATATGTGATTCGTGCTAATTAAACTGTAACAATATTGACAAAATTGTTGCATTATAATTAATAAAAATTGTATTTAATTGCTATAAAGCAAAAAGAGATAAAATAAATGGTTAAACAAAGCAGAAAAAACTCACCCTCCAGATGTTAGGTGGGAGGCAGGATAGGAAGGGTATTTGTCTAAGAACAAGTGTCTAGAAATAGGTTTTTGAACTAGGCCAAATTGGGATGATTCCAAAGAGTTGGTCACTGGACCGAGGCCTCTTGTGGGAATATATATTTATTATTTAACTCTAAGCTCAGTGCACCTGCGCTACCTGAGAGGTGTCACAGAGAACACTGAGGAAGACCCAGAGCCTTCATCGGAAACGAGACCCCGGAAGGAGAGAGACCCCGACCACTGGTGACGCATGTGCAGCACAACACAGTGACATAGAATTTAGGAATAGAAACAAGGAGGAGCTTTCTAGCAGATTCTGTATTAACATGCATCAGTAAACAGTATATAAGTGAGATTTTTAGCTTGGCTGATTTGGTATGGTGTGAGGAATGGCCCTGCCCATACCCCCTGTCGGGGTATCCCCCAGTCAGTTTTGCTTATGCTTTATTCAACTGAGCCATTTGACCTCTATTATACTTAAATTGCTGCTAAATTTTGTATTTACTCAAATTTATATAACTCATATTTTTAAATTGTATTCATTTATATACAATTGCTATTATTAATAAATTGCTGCTAAATTTAACTTTGTTGTTTGATTAATTGGACAAAATCGAACACATCCAATATCCATTTATAACAGAGGGACCCCATGATGCAGCAGGGGAAGGACTCCCCTCCCTGTGCAGTGGGAGACCCTGCAGGTGATGAACTGACCATGACCCCTTTCCCTGTCTTCCCTGCACCACTGGGGGAGGAGGGAGAGCTGGGAAAGTGGAAGTAGTGCAGGGAAGTTGTTTTTAAGATTTATTTTACTTCTCATTATCCTGTTCTGTAATGAATTCTATTAATATCCCAAATTTGAGTCAGTTTTGCCCATGATGGTATTTGCTGAATGATCTCTCCTGTTCCTTATCTCAACTCATGAACACTTCATTATATTTCCCTCCCTTGTCCATTTGTGGAGGGGACTGAGAAAGCAGCTTTGGTGGGTCCCTGGCATCCAGCCAGCATCAGCCCATTACAGTCTTTTTTCCAGGTCTCCAAAAATATGTTCAGTTCTATGCAGGGCTCTGTCAGCATGAACAGTTTGTTTTCCCTTCTTTGTCAATATTGTAAAACAGCTTCTACAAGAGACTTGATGTTTGCTTTCTATGGAGGGTTTGTATAATTTTCTGCAGTTTTGTTCTGTGTCTACTTTGATTCAGATGGATTTACTTCTTAAATTGCAGTGTTTTCTTGAGCAGCATATTTTCTTAGAAATTGATAGTTATGTCCTGCTTTTACTGGAAAGAAATGTTTGCTAGTGCTTTAGAAGTATAACTAAATATGTATCATTTTACAGACTGGGGCAATTGCAGCCACTTGTGTGAGGAAGAGTGGACAGAGAAGGCCAGAAGTTTCCTTATCAAATTTTCTTTGAGATTATAGTTTGGAGTAAAATGTTTTGCTTTCCTGAGACAAGTTGTAGACATGAGCTTCAGCAAAATACTTAAAGGCCAGCCTTCTAGGATAACAGCAGGCCTTCCATTATTCCTGCTGGCATAGTTGGTCTCACAGTTCCAGCTGTGCAGAAACATTAAAGTTTAAATCCTAAGCCTATCTCCTGGTTTGGAAGCTTGTCACATTTGTATACCAAAATTTAGTGGGTTTTCTCTTTATGAAAAAAAATAATCCCTTAGGGAATTGGATACAAAGACTGTATACGAAGTTAAACTGCAAGATTAGACACTTGAAAATTAGAAGTTTTAATTTGCTTTCTTCTCCTGAAGTATCTCCTTTTTCAAAATGTCCTAAGGAATACAGTAGTTCTCCATACTTTAAAAGACTGCTATAAAGAATAGTAAACGTCTGTATTTTTATGCATTTTTAAAAGCAACAAACAGCATTTTAGGCAAACTTTTCCATATTGGCATGCTGTGATTTGCCATGTGTCTCAATCTATTGCACTGAGGCAAGGCAGTTGAGTTAATATGTGTTACTGTGATAGCTCTAGCAAGCTAAGTCATTTCCAATTAAAAGATTCTTCTGCTTTTTTCCCCTCTGGGAGAAAAATGAAATGTTACTGCATGACTTCATTAGTAGGCATTTACAGTGTTGGCAGGTGATTATATAACCTCAAGATTTTCTTGTACAAAATGCATTGGTTTTTCCAGTCAGTAAAATTCTTCTTCCCTACTTTTCATGAGTGGGTTTTTAGTTTCAGGACTTTGATCTTTCTCAAAAAGATGCAGATTTTCCATCTAATTTAGATGAACAATTTTATCAATTATCTGGAATAGATTTTAAAATGTCAATAATATTCTAATTCCTTTTCCACAAGGAGCATGCTCAATTCTTAGAAGAATTTTTCTTATCTGAAATGAGCTAGTAGATAATAATTTTGCACACAGACTTTGTACTACTAACTGTCACAGTTGATTCTTAAGCAGTTTCTTCTCAGGGGTTTTCTGTACTCTCTTTCCTGCCCATTGTCAGATAGTTTCCTCCTTTGTCCACAACACTGGTGATTGTTCATATTTTACAGTATGTTGCATTGTTTCATGATAAGGCTAGGGAATTAATTTTTATAAATCAATCCCTGAGAATTGAAAGGATGATTGATGCAAATAGCTTTTGAAGTCTTGTTATATTAATCATAAAGAGGCTCAAAAGGCTCTCAGTATCTCTTAGAGACAGATCTAAAGAACTAGTTCTGAGAAATCAGGGTTGCCTGCTACTTTTGCAGTATAATGTGATTTTGTCTTTCAGTATTTTACCATTGGTATGCGTCTACTAAAAAAACAATTTCTTCCTTTCTATCATACCCTGAAAGTGATGCTGCTTAGAAATTGTCTTTCCAGATAACCTTTAAAAATGTAATCTCTTCCTATTGGGCCAAATCAGCTCTGTTTTTTCAGACAAGCAGTAGTTCTACTTGCAGTCTTTCCCTAGCCCCAAGCCACATATGGATAGGTATGGCTGCTTCTGAGCTTCCTGGACAACAGGATAAGGAGCAATGGCCATAAATTTGAATAAGAGAAGTTCCAACTCAACCTGACGAAGAACTTTATATTGAGGGTGGCACAGTACTGGAATGGGCTGTCCAGGGAGGTCTTGAATCTGTCTGGTTTTATGAACATGTTGTTTATATGCCACCTGTTGAGAGTAAGAACTCAGTGCTGTTTGCTTCTCATTAGAAAAAAAGGAGCTTGTCTAAAATAGGAGGCGGCCTGGGAAAAAAAAATAAATTAATAGGATATTATAAAAGTTTAAACACAACTTTGAATGTTACTATTACTTTTTCAATTAATCAAGTTAATCAAGAAAGCTGCATGTTCCTTCATTTCTCAAAATATTTTTTGGTACAGGCACCTCAATTGTTTTACTAAATTAAATCAAAGCATTCCAAAATATTGGAAGTAATGTAGCATGGACAGGTGTGAGGTGTCTTGTGTAATGTTTATCTGAACAAACTCTTTTACTTCTGGAGTATATACAAAAATAGTTTGCAAAATTTTTAAAGCTTTCTAAATAAGTACTTTAATATTCTTTCAAAATGAAAAACTAGGGAAATTATCTGGATTATTTTATTTTGTTCATCCTTATCTTTACATTTAATGAGTTTTTATTCTGTGAGGGTCTGAAGCAATTTTTCTTTGCTGCAGGCAGAATTCCCACAGCACACCAGTGTTGGTGCTAACAAAAACATTTACAAGAATCTTCTCTTTTCTGAATTCTGTGTTCAAATTCCCAACAGTTGTTATTCTGTCTGCATAAATGTATTTCTGTTGCAGTTCTCATAGTTTGTAAATGAATTCATTGCAATTCTGTTGGTGTTGGATGGTAGACAATATGCTGTCATCTTGGTTCTTTTATTTTCCTTTTTTGAAGTGCCTGTATGGTAAGTGTATGCACCATGGTTTTATATGGCAAAATCAACTCTGCAGTTAGTGAGAAAGGCCATGGCAGGCTGTGGCTCACTGTCTCAGATCAGTGTGATAGCACCATGTGGTGTTTGGCTACTGAATTAGTGCATTTTCTCTGTTTAAAACCAGGAGAGAAAGGAGTCATTACAGCCATGTTCCTCTGGTTGTCCAGTTTCTTTACCATCTTCTTTGCTTGCTCCAGGTTACCTCAGTTCAGTTTTGCAGTGCTGCCATAACAAGTCTTCTGAGTTTGGCCTGGGCTCAGCTGCATTTCTTCTATGTTGCTTACTGTTTGCCCATGAAAACAATTTATTGGAGCAGGCCTGTGACAGAGAAGCGTTTTGTACCTGTTTTCCTCTCAGTCTCTGTAGTCTGGTGGAGAAGTCTTGTGTTTCAGAACATTGTTGGATGCAGTAGATGCTCTTGTATATCTTGTAGTCTCTGTCAGTATCTTCCTACACAACCTCGAGAAAAATTAAAACTATTCTGTGGGCGTAGTGAAGCTGAAAATACCTGAGGGAATTATTTGGGCAGCATAGTACTCTTAGCTTTAGTGACTAGGAGCCACATACCATTCTGACAGCATGAGAAGTATCCAACAAAAGAGACAGAGGGGTTAGAGTCTTTTGACATTCTTGAAATAGCCATTTTTCTTTTGTGTACTCCCTCAAGGAGTGTTCCAATCTCCTTTGTTTGTATAAGAAGAACATTAAAATGCAATTCTGGCTTTTGTGTTGCACAACATGCTTGTTTGAAGTATAGAGGAGATACCTTTCTTTAGATAAATTCTTCAGTTGCTTTATTGTGAACAGTGCCATTGTTTTACATCCTGTTAACATCTTCATTTTAGTAGACTGAAATACAATATTGGTGAATTGAATGCATATTGCTGTAGGCCTTAGTCTTGTGAAAGGTTGAATTTAAGCAGTGGAACCTTTGCATTTGGCTGTCCTGAACACTTTCTAAAGTGCTGCTGGTTGCTTGTCTTTGGCAGCAGTTTGTCTGAGTCAGCCAGTTTGCAAACTTCAGACATCGAAAGTGTCTCTAAATCCCAATCCACTCTTACTGAACCTCATGTGTGAGTGATGAATGAATCAAACTGCCTCTCAATCTGCTGCCCAGTAGGTAATGCCTCCAAGGAGGGAGATGCCCTCTGCAGCCTTAGGTGAGAGCATAGGAATGGCCACACTGGGTTGGATCATTGGCTGCTTGCTTTAGCAGCAGCTGTTTGTGGTGTCTGGTGAAAAGGAGTAAATGCAGGGTAAGTGCATGTGGTGTGTTCCAGAGGATTCCCCAGCTGTTTTCAGCTCAGGGACATTTCAGAGCAGGGTGTGATTCCTGTCTACTGAGCAATCCTTATTAGGTCTTTCTTCTAAGCTTTTATTGGCCTGTGTAAGATTCCTCATCCACCTTTCAGGGTGGCCAACTGCCTGTTATGTGAAGATTTGCTCTTGTTTGTTGTTAATCTGATTTCTACCAGTTTACTTTGATTCCTTCTAGTTCCTCTATTGGAAAAGATAACCATTGGTTCTTCTCATGTCACTCAATCCTCTCTTTTCCAGGCTGGAAACATTTGACTTAATCACATGCTATTTAAATGGAAGCTCTGCAGGATGCTTGAGGAATCTTCTTGCCCTTCTCCAAAGTTTTGACAGCTCTGGTATATGTTTTATGAGCTGAGGGTAAGGGTATTGAATGCAGTAGGCAAGGTGTAAATTTTATTAATCATATTTAATAATAGGATTGATTTCTGTTCTGTTGTCTCTTGCAAAAAAAAAAAATCTAAGCTTTAATTACCTTTTCAATTTTTTTAAACTTTTTATTGCTGAGGAGTGGGATGATTTTTTTAAATTAAACTCACACATTCATTTTTATAATTGCCATTTTCCAAGCCAACCACTTCCATGCAATCCTTTACAGTTTATCACATTATCCATGCCTTGACTACCTTGCATAGCTTTGCCTCGATGGACTTCCTACCTGCAGTGCTCTCACCCTTTTCCAGAACTGCTCTGCATATGTTAAGCAGAGCAGAGTTGCTCCACTGGGACCATCACTCCCTGTGAAAGCTGGTCTTCTCTTGTTCACTGTTTTATGTATTCAGTCACTTACCCAGGCAAAGATGTTTCCTCTTTTCTCTCTTGCCTAGTTTGCCTTCCAAGCATTTAAAGGCTTCTGTAAAGAGCTTTTTGTGAATCCACATTGTGAAAAAGTAATGATTGTGGCCCCGCATAACATACTTTTCACCATTAGGTTGCATCTACTACTTCTATATGTATAGAACACAAGCTTGTGTGTGTGTGTGTGTGTGTGCAAAAATCAAATTACCATCCCCTTAGACATGTGGAACATTCTACTGATGAAGTTACGACCCTTCCAGGGCCTTAGAGTGCCAGTTATGCAAATAGGCAACAAATGTACACAAAGCCCATCTTATATAAAAATTAGGAATGCTAGGACAACTTATGAAATGTTCATCTGCATTTTCAGAAGCTCTTGTATCTGGCATTTAATCATGTACCTTGTCAGGGTTAGATTTCAGCCAAGAAGGAATAGGTGTCAAATTTGGAGAATTTATGAGAATAATTAAATTAATGTTGTTGTGGTCTGTTAGCTCAGAAGGGGTTTGTTTGTTAGAGTTGAAGGAAAAGCCAAAGGATAAATGAGTATGTTCAAGTGCAGACAACTAAAAACAAAGTGAAGAGATGATTTTATAGAGGCATTTTTACCAGAGGAAATAGCTGATGGAGGGTAGAGCTTAGCTGATGATGAAAACTACTGTGACAAATGACTGCAACATTAACACAAGCTTGGTTAGTCAAGTCATTCTTCTTTTATTTTGCAAATTGTTAGTGTTTGTTTACTTTTTTGGTTTTTATTAGTAGAAGGATATGAAAAAAGCAAAGAAAAATAGTCAGTAATCTAGTTTTATTATTTGCCTTTATATGAAAGAGTTTTATAAATATATTGGTGGGAATTAAGGGTGGTACTTTAGCAAAATTGCACTGTATTCGTAATGGAAAATGAGTTTTAGAATCATAATGGAAAATAGAACTATTTTAAAGGATATGAAAGTTATCTAGTTCAAACCCTCATAAAATGGGCCAGATAGGAAAGATACCTAGTGCAAACTCTGATAAATTGAACCCTTTAAGATTTCAGCATTAGACTCCTCACATAACAAGTATGCTTTTGCAGTTCCAATGCAGAATAGAAGTAATTGCCATAGTTTACTATTGCTTGGAACATTTGGATGTCAGTTTCTAATGACATTCACACCTCATTATATAAATGGCTTCTTAAAAAGGTAATTATAATAACAACTAAGATTGTTACTACAGTTCTGTTAGATTAAGCCTTGCTGTACAACTATTGAATTGGAGCCTGCATACACTAAGGTGGGACATGTGTCGTAATGGTATTGCATGAAGTATGTTTTTAAAATGAAGTCCCTTAAAGGTGTCCAAGTTTGGGTCATGTTTTTAACTTGGAGGGGGGAAAAAAGTCACTTTGCCTTCCTGAATTAAATATATTGAGGTAGTTAAAATGCTAGTTCAAGAGCTAAGTGACTTTTATTGCAATTTTATTCTGGGCTTGCTTTTGATATCAGTTGCTAAAATCATCAAAGGACGTGAACAATAGGCTTATGCATTCTCTGGGAAGCATTAAACCAATTTAAGCCAAAATTTGCAAATGTGACTCATGCTTTTCTGTGCTTGACTGGAAATGCTGGGAAGAAATCTGGTTTTAGTTATGCTGCTTTCTTTAATCTCCAGAAGGCAGGCCTGCTTATGGGTGTCTATCGTTAGGAAAGGCTGTACATTATTGGAGTTTTATGCAGTGCTTTGCATGGCAGTATCCGTGCAATTCAGTTTTCTTGCATCTGCCATAAAATAAAGAATAATTTTGATATTCAGGACTACCTGTGGTGACTTATTCATTTTGAAAGATTGGAACTAATAACTTTACTGTATCTGTAATAGTTCACAGTTTTGTGTGGTTTTTTTATTGATACAGAGTTGCACACGGAAACTGTAGAATTATTTTGTTTCTCTGGCACTACTTATTTTGAATATGAGTGTTGTTAGTGATGATGCAGCAACTCATTCTGAGTAGAATGCTACTGAGTTCCTTTTTCAATGTGGGTTAAATTACTTTTGTGTACCTAAGCAGAGCTTTGGGGAGGACACATTAAAGTGTTTAACTCTGACTATCAAAACATGAATTATGTTTGATGCAGGTTCAATCAAGGATAAAACTTGCCAGCAATAAATTTTTGGGGATTTTGTTTGTTTGCTTGGCTGGGTTAATATACAAACAGGAAAAAAATCTCGCACACTAGTTTCTCTAAACAGTAGGGTAGTTCTTTATTGCAAATTTCATTACTTATTTTATCCAGAGAAAGGGATATCTTTTTGTATCCAGAGTGTAGGGTAACAAGTGCTTTGTATATACTCTTGATTTGGTAAGCTCTTTGGGGCCATGTAAGTATCCCTGTCTGACACTGACATACTAAAAGAAACTCAAAAGGTTCAGTGGAATTTTCTTTATTAACAGTAATACGTGATATTTGAATACTGTACATAAAGTTATATAATTTGCTGCTCAGTTTTATTTCTTTAACTATATATTCTCTTAAACTATGAATGATAGCTGACCTTTCAGTTTCATGGGATCCATTTTAGTTGCTTGGCAAATGCTTAAAAACCAATATTTAGGTAGATTTCATAAAGCAGATGAATTACTGTAGGCTCAGTTATCAGTGACTGATATTATGTGACATTTTCTCTGTGAATTTATATAGAACTTTTTTCAGAAGAATTGTGAGATGAGCCTCTTAATCATATTTCATGCAATTGGTATTGATGGATATGTTTTTCAGTGTGCAAGTGACTCCTGAGGACATGAATGATTGGCTGATGATTGATTCAGGATAAACAGGCTTAAATTGGGAGGGGAACAAAACTAATTACAAGAAGAACAAGGCACATTTTTACATGCTGTAAAGAAGCATTCACATACTAAATTGGTTATTTGGATAAGTATACGTTGTACATCTAGAGCATAGTTGATATTTGATGTGGGCATGGTCATCTGTCAGAGCAGTATTTTGACTGCTGTTCATAGATTCTGAATGTACTCTGTTTTGCTGTGATAGGTGAAAATAGCAAAGGAAAAATGACAGGGCTTATGTAATGAAGAATAAGAACACAAAGCTAAGGACACATAAAGGTTATTTCAGGAGTAATAGAACAAAGTAGATGAAATAGATTATGATTTATTTATTTAATATTACTGTTACATGAACAGGGGATTGTTATTTTTAATACAAACTGCAAAGCATAGTGTTTTGGCCTGAAAAAGTTTATAGCCCAAATAGAAAAGATTATGTCAGGATTGGATACTTAGTAGCCCAAGTGACAGATAAGCTTGGGTCCCAAATTAGAAAGAATGTGCCACTGATCAAGAAATCACTGATGATAATGAGATTTCTCACAGGCTTGAAGTTACATGTGAAAGGAAAACAATCTTGAGGTGTCACATCATAGCTGAGTTCCCTGAGCAGTGTGGGAGATTGATCTGAGATCTCTGAAGTGTTGGTTTACTTTCTTCATAGCTTTTCTGATCCTGAGATGAGAAGTACAATCAATTTCCCATAAAGAAAAGGCTATGCTAAGGTGAATATAGAATTAAGAGCATATGATGTGGGAAGTGAATTTGAATAAAACACTGCCCTAAATGAAGATGCCACATTTTAAAATAATTTTAAAAATAACTCAAGTCAGTATCATTGTTTAATTGTGGAGGCAGAAATTTGAGATGACAAATCAGCTCTTTTAAATAAGTAAAACAATGCTAGATAGTGGTAATTACTTAGAAAATTCAATGCAACAAGACGAATAGCTAAGGAAAACCTTGATGACTTAATTCATCAGTTCTTTAGCACTTATTTTGCTAAGTGGAGGTAATTCTAAAGTATCCCAGGACATTATTATGTGCAGGTACGTCTGTGATTGAACAAGAATTTGTGTAGGTCAGGGTTGTGCTTTGGTGGGAAGTTCCAAATGTTGGTTTTGTGTTATAGTGGATTTGGATCTAGGTCTGCTGGTTGTTACCAAAGCAATGTTTGAAAGAACAGAGGGAGGAAATGTTACTCTTGGAGTTACTGTAGGTTGCTGTACTAAGTTCATACTCGCCCGTTTTTGAAAGCTTAGATTTCTTTTGAATGTTGCATTTAAAGTTGAATCAAAGAAAGATGGAAAGTGATGAATGTCCCTTCACAATCTTGCTGAGGGAACTTTGAGATATTTTAGGGGTTATTTCTATGTGCTGGAACCATGCACTTCTTTACTCCTAGAAGAGAGAGAGTATTTCTTGAAGGCCTCAGGTCACAGCAGTAAGTTACTTATGATTTCAGTCACAGTGCTATGTTTTTAACAGCATAAAGCATAACCATTTGTTCCATTTACTTATCTCCTGACACTGCATGTGTTTTGATTCTGCTTCTTGCCTTTAAAAGGCCACTAAAATATGTGGAATTCACTGACAAAATTTGCTTGTTGAAAATACGTGCAACTTGATTAAGTTGTTCTGTGATCATTTGCTGTTTGCTATGACTGACATGGCTGGAAGGTTGATGTGTACAAATGAGGAGAAGCTTATTACTCTCATGGATATGGAACATCTGAGTAAGTACGAAAATTACTCAAAGACAAGGAGCAATTTTGTATGTCACCATTGTGACAGTGAGCAATATGTATTTTGGGGATTTTGACACACATCTTGTGTGTCTGTTACCGAGGTATCTATTCCTGAAGTGCTGTGTTGTAAAGGAGTCCATATATGTTGCTGCAGTGCTGCCTGACTGATAAAATCAATGTGTCTGGACATTTTAACAGTAATACATTATTCTGATTTGGTGATATTTTACAGCTATTGTGCACTTTGCTTTTGAAAGATAAACAACATGCTGAGCATGGAAAGTCAGGCACAATGACTGTGCTACACATCTCTTACTTCGACTGTTCTGCCTGCTTGCATCAGATCTGATCACATCTAATTCTATACACCCAGTGGCTGTGTGCCATTCAGTTTTGAGCTCTTGTAGTCTTTTGTTTTCTATGTTTGCTGAAGAAAACATTTTACAAAGGTGCCTGTGACTACTGAGGGCCACGTTGTGAAACTACAGGTGTGCTGTGTTAAATGCCCACCAGCTTGCCACATTTCTTTGAAGTCACGTTTTCAAAAGTCTGGGAATTTTTTTATGGCTTGAATATTTTTATCTAAGGACTTTGTGTTTTGTTTTCTTTTTCCTTTGGGTATAGTTCTGTAGCTTTGTTTCTGTTTCAAGCCAAGATTAGAAGAAGAATGGAGGGTTGATTGCTTTTTTCCTCCAAAAGGAGGAGCTAAAAAATTATCTGCCTGCACCATAAAAATAAGGCCATCCAAATCCATAGCATCTGAAATATATGTGACCTCAGGTGGAATTCCACAAATGGAATACATCAATTTGTGTCAGCATGTTGAGACCTGAATTTTGGAGCAGTTGCCACACTAAAGTATAATAGCATTGTATAATAGTATAATGAAGTCAATAACTAACACAATTAACATTTAATGCTTAGTCAAATTTGGTAGCTTTTCTGATAGGTTTCGCTTTGAGTTGTGCATTTGTCCAAATATTTTGTATTTCATTTGTTTTTCTTATATGTCACTTCTGCATTCACCTGAGATATTTATCTTATTTCCTTGTTTTAATGTACCCAAGGGAAAAATAAAGGAGGCTAGTAGCCTTGTATTAAAAGCATGACTGATGGGTCTATATAAGCTCACAAAACATTAGAGTGTTTTCAGGGATGTATCTGAATTGGAGTTTAACAGCTCAGCTATAACTCATTCTCCAGATATTGGTGAAGTCTCAAATCAGAATGTAATGGTCCATTTTTTTTTTTTTACAGTTAAAAACTACAATATTCAAGTACAGCAGTGCAAATTAAAGACTGCATTTGAGTTCAACTTCTGCCTATGGTAGAACAGATTTTTTTTTCATGCTGGATTAAACCTCAAAAACTATCATGCTAAGAAGGAAATTTGCCTGCTGGTGAAGGCAGTGTGCATCAGTGAGCAGTATGAAGTTCATTTAAGTGGGAGACTACTTTCCTGGAGGCTAATCAAGTTCAGATGAGTGTGAACTATCTGAGGACCATTGCAGGCCTTGTCTTTTGATCAAATTCTTTGGACTTGTTTCCTGAAAGATAGATGTAGTTCCTACTCAGTTTCTAAAACCTTCACAGAATATTTGAGGTGTGACTATCTCAGTGGAAAAGGGTAGAGCCACAGACTTCATCCATCTGAACTTTTGTAAAGCCTTTCTTGCAGTCTCCCACAACACCCTTCTCTCTAAGTTAGAGAGAGATGGACTCAATGAGGTAGATGGATAAGAAAGTGTTTGGAAGTTGCTTCCAGAGGTCAGTGGCTTAGAGTCCTGATGGGCATCAGTGACAAGTGGTAGTGGGAATTGGGACCAGTTAATACCTTCATCAAAGTGATTGAGTGCACCCTCAGCAGATTTGCAGAGTGAGTGTTGCAGTTGACACAACTGAAGGATGGGATGCAATCCAGAGGGGCCTGGACAAACTTGAGGAATGGGCCCATGTGGATCTTATGTGGTTTAATAAGACCAAGTGCAAGGTCTGCACCTGGGTCAGGGCGACCCAGGTATTGAGACAGGCTGGGGGATGAACAGATCAGAGCAGCCCTGGTGAGAAGGATTTGGGGGTGCTGGAGGATGAGAGGCTGGACTCTCATGAGCCAGCAATGTGCACTCACAGCCTGGAAAGCCAAATGTGTCCTGGGCTGCATCCAGAGCAGCCTGGCCAGCAGGGAGAGGATTCTGCCCCTCTGCTCTGTTCTCATGAGACCTGTCCTTGGAAGTGCTGCGTCCTGCTTTGAGGTCCTCAGTACAGGAAGGACTTTGACCTGTTGGAATGAGTCCAGAAGGCAGCCACCAAATTGATTAGAAGGAGCACTGAGAAAGACTGTGAGAATTGTGTCTGTTCAGCCTGAAAAAGAGAAGACTTCAGGGTGTGTGTCCTTTCATTATGTAGAAAGAGCTTTCAAGAAAGCTAGAGAGGGACTTGTGATGAGGGTATGTAGTAATAGGACAAGGGGGAAGGCTTTCAGTTTAAGTGAAAGAGAGTAGGTTTAGATTAGATAGTAGAAGAAATCCTGTACTGTGAAGATGGGCAGAGACTTGGTGGGTGTGCTATCCCTGTAAGTCTTCAAGGCCCAGTTGAGTGGGGCTTTCAACAAGCTGATTTAGTGGAAGGTGCCTCTGTCCATGGCAGGAGGGTTGGAACTGGATAATCTTTATGGTTCCTTCCAACCCAGACTGTTCTGTGATTCTCCACAAAGCTGTAGTTCTGTGTCTTAATGGCAGCTACAGTCCTGATAGCACACTGCACTCTTAGACTATATCTGTCGTTACAAATAAGGTGAATGAGAGGTTGTTTTCTGGCCCTAAAAAGACTGGCATAACATGGCTTTTGACAGTATGGCTAAACCTCTGAGAATATTTTGGCTTTGTCCATGGTACCTATTTGGAACAGCTGTGGCTTGAGTTGTCTCCTGGACCATAGTGTGGACATTGCCTGGGAGAGTGCTAGCTCTGCTGGAGGCTGTGTTTCTTAAACTCTGTGGGTGATTGTGTACAGTGACTGAGTTAGTGGCCTGATCCTGCTGAGTTCACTAAGTTAGGTGTAGTAATAAACCCTGTGTAAAGACCATGTTGGAATCTTTGTCTTAAAATAATCTCCTAGAGGTGAAGTTAGTAAGTGTACACAGAAGTCATATAGCAATGGTTTACAGATGAAATTCGGTTTAGTGTTTCTTTGTATTTGTAAGCTTAACTCATCATGTGGAATATTATCCCTTGATCAGAATAAGAGCTGTATTAGTAACCACACTGTATTTAGATGGTTCCTATGTCCAGGTCTGTAGTGTACAGATTGTTACTGCAGCTGGAGGACACAGAGGACATTTCTCCTCTGAGCATTTCCAGCCTTTCTGCAGGCAGTCAGTGACGGGGTTGAGTGTACAGGAGTGCAAATCTACCCCTCAGTACACAGGTGCTGTTTTGAGACTTTACTCTCTCTATTCAGGAACTGATGTGTGAAAGGAAGATTTTCCAAAACATTTATCTAGTAGTGAAATTCTGAGAAGCTTATCTCTTCCAGACAGTGACTGCAGGTCTGCTTTTCCAAAGAGTAGGTGGCTGATGAGTACCTAGCAGCTCCTGCCAAGTTCTGAAGCTTCACATTAGCTACTACATGACAACAAAATATCCAACTCTGATTACATTTTTAACCGATAAGAAAAGTGGATGAGCTTTATTTTTCTCCCTAGATATATTTCATGGCTGTATTTTAGTGTATCTGTTTGATAAACCTTTTAAACTATTTATTGCTTCTTTTCTGTTGCCAGTTTGGGAGAAGCCTGATATCACTTTAATTCAATATAAATTACAAAAATAGCAGGAATGACTGTATGATAAATATCATTCTTGTTTATATTGGATGATTTCTAGGAAACAGACTTATGCCAAATTATGGTGTTTTAATGATGAAAAGTACTAATATTGTATGAAGAAATTACTTATTTGTAGGAAACACTCAGTTCTTGAAGTGACCTGAGTTTAGGTGAATCATGGAATAGTTTGGGTAAAGATGATGTAGTCATTTGCATGTGCTAAATGATTAGACAGGATAGGACTTATTTTTTCTCTTTAAATTCAGCATTGCTTGGTGGCAAGATTGCATATATGAAATCCAGTGAGCTTGTTGACTCTCTCAGCTTCTGCAGGTATCAGCCAGGGTACAGAGAGAAGATAGCAGGGTTTATGTCCATGGGAAGTGCTTTGTTACTGGAGTTCCCCAAGGTGTAGTTTGGTAATCTCCATTAAGACATTGAGTACAGCACAAAACCTACTGGGGATGAGTTTAGACTTTCTTTAGTAGTGGCAGATGGCAGAACTGTTCAGTTTATTTGTTCACAGTTTACTGTTTAAAAACTGAGTGGCATATTTTGTTAAAAAAGTGTGGGAAGGTGCCAAAGAATGGAGAATGAGGCTGATAAGTAGGGAAGGAGTGGTAGGTAGAGGTAGTGCAGCAGGAGTGCAGGTTGAGAGAAGAAGTTTATTTGAGATGAGAAGAAAAAGATCCTCACAAGGATTCAAGAGACTGAGAAGGATTGCTTCAGTCCAGGGAGATACTGAAGACAGATGATCTGGAAAGTAAGGCTGGATGAAAGGGACAGTTGCTCTTCTCAGTGGTATATTCAGGGTAATTCCATAGCACCTTGCCTATCTTCAGTTTAGACTTTATGGTATGAGAACCCAGGGCAATATCAAGTAAGGGGAAGTTGTAAGTTTAGGTGACTGCATCTCCAGCATTCCTCTGCATTACTATTACATTGCTCACGTTCCAGTTTAACATGCATATTTGAAAAGGATTGCTTATAAAAGATGTTTTTTTAATGCCCCATCTCAAGTAATTGTGTATGGCTTATTGCTCCTTCTTATATACCAGGATACTATACCTAAATATTACTTTTAGTGGTGCTTGTGTAGATTGTTTTTTTCCCAGAGTCCAATTATCTTTTTTATTGAATTATACCTTATTGTGTGACTGTTCTCATTGTTTTCCTCTGAATTACTTAATTAAGAAGTATATATATAGAACAGAAGGATTTATCTCACTTTATCTAGAATAAGTTTTTTTTATTTCCTTAATGATAAAAGGACTCAGTTGCAAGATCAATTGCTGTAGTGTTACTGAAAACTTGGTATAGATCTCATTCTAACTCCCAAGGCTGCTGCTATTTGGAATTCTTATCTAAAACTGCTTAATGGCATTCCTGTTTTCTTTCCATAGGCAATGTTCAGTCTCTGCATGGTTGAGAGTGAAGCTGATGAGGTGAATTTACATGGTGTCACAAGCCTCGGTTTAAAACAAGCCCTGGACTTTGCATATACTGGACAGGTATTGTACAGTTCTTCAAACTGAGAAACACAATCAAAAGCAACTGCAATCAAAATTGAGTATTACTGTTTTACAGATACTAGAAAATACTTTCCTTGTGCACTGCTCAGTACAAGGTATTTTGATATAACAGATCTTAATTTTCTTATGCTGTGGTGCATTTTTTCTTTAGAAAGATTTTAATAAAAAGACTGCTTTATGTTCATCATTGTCAGCAACCCCTTTTTATGGTTGTCTGACTATTCATAAAATATTAATGTGAGTTGAATCTGCTTGCTAAATTAAATGTAAAGAAAAGTGTTTTGCTTATAATAAATATTTATAAACGACTGTGTTTGAAAAATTATATAATTGAGGCGAGAAGTAGTCTCTTACTCTCTGGACAGATGCAGTTGAGGAATCTTTGTAAATGCTTATAGGTACTGTACATCTTCATTTTGGCTCTCTTTATGACCGCAGATTAGGTATCACTTTATGGTAATTCAGAAAATGCAGGGTGATGCTTCTTTTCCCTGTGCCCCTTGCCAAAAAAGACTGCTCCCCCCCTAAAAAAAAACCCAAAAAACCCCCACAAAACAAACAAACAAAAGCAAACAAAAAACCCACCCCCACCATCCCCCAAAAAAGGGGGGAAAAAAAGGGGGGAAAAAAAAAGTACTTATAACTTGCCATATCTCTACACTGCATGCTTGGAGAGTGTTGCTGTGTGACTTTGTCTCAGTTCAGAGTTCATGGATAGTGAGCTCAGAACACCCAGCTATTTCTGCTTCGTACTTTAAAATTCTAGATAGCCAAACTATTTCTGGAATATCACTACAGCAGTTGAGTCCATTGACGCACTAGTGACGTTTATTAGTTAATTTTGAAAAGGAGGGCTTAATACCATATTATGATATTGTGAAGAGCTGTTAGGTCATAAAAATTTAAGGCATCTGCTTCCAAACTGTGAATTGAGTATATGACCTTATGTGGGTCTTTTTTGTTGTTGTTGTTGTTGTTGTTTTGTTTTTCGTTTTAAAGGATACCAAATAGAAATAAGGAAAAAAATTTACCTGTTTTAAAGAAGCTGTTTTTGCCACTAGCCCAGAAAACAGTTAAGCTTTAGCATTTGTCTTAGAGACTAGCACTTGAATTTATTTGGAAAAATTTGAGTTTGTGTTGTTTTAGAAAACATAATTTATTCAAAGATATCTTTAATATAAATAATAAACAGAGATACCATACTATATTAGTGAATTAGCTGAAGATCTTAGTTCATGACTTCTAATTGGTATGCTTTTCTTTTTAAAATTTCAGTTGAAAGCTTTTGTTAAAAATTTAATGTCTTTGATAAAAATGAAAATGTTAGGTACCTATACATCATCATATTAGTTAATTTAAAGCTGTAGATTGATTATTCTGAAGGGAAACTCTGGTTAAATATAGGTGTGCATGTATGTACAGTTGCTCATACATGTAAGTGATTATAAGATGAGTCTTAGTCTGTCATGTCTGTCAGATACACCAAGTGCTATTTTGATGCACAGACAAATGAGAAGGATTCTGTAGGAGTTCTCATGTAAAGATGCCTTTGAAGCACAACTCAGTGAATTGTGGGTCTGAGAATTAGCAATGTCTCATTTCACTTTCATCCTTGGAATTCTATTCTGGCACTGTGTTTGCATGCATTGAGCTTTGCTTGTGTTTTGACTCAGAATCTGGGTGAACACTTCTGGGTAGAGAGTGGTAGTAATCCACAAAGGCTATTAATAAATAACTGGATTACTCCATGCTTACATCATAGAGTTCTGAAAACAGAATTGTCTTTAGCTTGGTTTGCAAACTCTTCCTGTTTTTAAAAGACAAACAAAATATTTCTCAGTAATCCAAAAGTCACTTGTGGCAAATATAACCTTGTATTGCTCTGAAAATCTGGGTATCAAGATGTGATCTGAACTGCCTCTTAGAAGTGCAAACCATGAAACCATGAATTCTCTCCTGGCCTTTTTTTGGTTGGTTTTTTTTTTAAATTTTTTAAATCATATTTGGTCAAAATGTTGGTTCAAAAAATTGGTGTTTGTCTAGGTAACACTGTGGAACTCCCTAAAATATCCATGTAGAAACAGATAAGTAATTAGTTGCAGCTTTCTTCTCTTTATTCTTTAATATACTACACTTATATTTGACATATTACATTTCACATTGAGTGCAACTTTCTGTGTGAGCTAATATACTGGAGACATCTGGTGGAAATATTTAATATTGCACGATGGCAATATTTGATGCCTGCAGTTTTTGAAAGTTATTAAAATGAAGAAATTTAATTTTTAGGATGACTGTGAAATCTGAAATTAAACTCTGTTATCCTTGCCTCTTTTGTTAATTTGAAATCTTCCTGCAGACTTCAAATACAATCTTCATGTCCCTGTCTACTTAGGCAGACAGTACCTTATTGTAATTACTGTTGAAAATAACTTGCTTTTTAGGAAAAATTTATTTTTCAGAAGAAAAGAATGGTTTTAAAACTCAAGTTAAGTATAAATAATATAACTCCAACTGAACTAATGTATTACTATGGTCCTTAATAATTACAAAGAAAGAAATTTTTGGTAGAGAAATAAATAAAAACTGATAAAAGGAATGGCTGTAGACTTTGATTTTGTTCTTTGCATGTATGTTCTCATTAATCATTTAATAAAAAAATCTTCAGGAAAAAAAAGTCTTAGATATGTTTCATCTTGTCCATAGGCATTTTACTATGTAATCCCCACATTCAGAATTCAGAGATAGAACTCTTTTCCTGTTTGGTTGACTCTTTTCCTGTTGTAGCTGCTGTATCCTTTCTTCCCAAAAGGGCTTTAAGGTCATTCTCTCTTCTACTTCATAGCTGGCAGTGGTAAGGACAGAGTCTCAGTGGGTAGATTACTCACCTTTCTTTTCACAAGGGCATTTTGCAAGTTTCAGATGTGCCTTGGAAGGGAGATGGATCAAGTACAATCTGTTTACAAACTATATGTTTTAGAATGCTCATGCAGAGAAGCATTGCTAGGCAAAGACCTCACAATTCCTGCTGTCAAAATAAAAGCCTTAATCACTGTCTCAGACTCATGGACATTGCTGTCTAGTCTTTTTACTACCTTTTTTAATTTCAACTCATTTGTTAGGAAGAGACATAATCTTACTTGAAGGAAAGGGATAGCCACTAAATAGGTCAGTGGAGTTGGCTGACAAGTCAGAGGAGCACTGGCTTTAATTAGCCATGGATGATTGTGATCCTAATTCAACAAAAATACAAATAAAGGGTCCCATGCATACTGAAATGCTTCAGACTTGGATGTTGCTTCTTAGTTAATATGTTCTATCATATGACTTTAATCTATGACAACAAATATTTCGCATTTAGATAGAATTTTGAGGACCTCAAAACACATTACAAAAGCAAGTAATCCCTGTCCTTATTTTGTTGCATAACAAATTAATATGGGAGAAAATAACTTTCCAAAGGCAGCATAGCACAAGACACTAGTGGCTTCTTAGTGGTTAATACCAAGTACTAAGTTCCATTTTCATAAGTGGCTGGTCTGTCTTTTCCCCCTAGACTCAAATATTTTGTTTGTGTACTAATAGAAATTGCATCTTCCTTAAGTTATAATATTATCCAGAATTAGCAAAGCTGAAATGAAAGAATTAATGAGGAAGCCCATACAGACTAGGTGTTTATATTCAGCTCTTTCTCCCAAAGTGAATTTTGGGGCAATTTTTCCTGTGATGCCTTCTTAGCCCAAGATTAACACAGTCTTACTTCCTAACTGTGGCATTTTGAAATATTTTCTTTTATTAAAAGCCACATACAAAGTAGCACTTATAATGATTCAAAAATGGGCTTTAAATTTCTCTTATTAGCATATTTAACAGGTTATCTTTTACTTACAAAATGCTAATGTAGCACCAGTGTTTCAATAAACATAATATATTATTCCAGTTACAAATCTAGAACTTCAGTTTATTTCCAGGGATGTTGCTCCCAATATTACTTTAGTACATTACCTGTGTGAGTTCTATTTAACTATTGCCTTTACTTTGTATTGTTTGAAACCTGTCATTCTCTTAATAGGTGCTATTACTTTACCTAACAGCTTTCAGGAATTGGTAGAGTACCATCACATGATTTTTCAAATTGATGCACACAAACCTTTGATTAGTTAAAGTATTATCTTACAGCTCCTTTTTAAAATTGTTCTTTTAGCTTTGTTATTTCTTTAACAAAAAGCATGAAAAAGTTAACGATCTTCTTAGATAGTATAGAAATAATAGAAATAATTGTTATTTCTAAGTACAACTACTTCTCCCTATAATTTCCTTGATTCCTTTGTAGAATCATGGCTTTCATCTCTCATTAACTCCCCTCCTCATCAGATGTTGATATTTTCTCGAGTGATCAACCAGGATTTCATCTGCCATTTTTAGTTAAAACCAGTGTTAGTGCCCCTTATTGTGTTTATCCTCTCTCCTGGATGGAGGTGTATTGCAAAGCTGTATTGTGATGGTTGATTTTCTCGAGTCAGTGACCTTCTGCATCCTGTGCACAGCAGTTCCACTGGCTGCTTTTAGATTAAAATAAATCAATTAAACTACCTGCTGTCCCTAGCAGAAGTGACTTCAGCTCTTTTCTACTGGGGACAATATGCCAAAGTCATGGATAACTGAATACAACAGGTGTGTGTGCCTTACTGTAAATATTTAATGTAATTTTTCAATGCCATTTCAAAGAAAGAGTATTGATTTGATACTTAGATTTGGGCACTTCCCTTTTCACTTCTCTCAGGATAATCTGGTTTCTGTATCTAGCACTAGGTTACAGCTACTAGGTCCTAGGTTCACGGTTCAGACATAGATTGCCTAAAAGGCTTAGACTAGTACAGAGCTTTAATTAACTCACCTTATGCAGTTCATTGTAGAGAAAATTATTTGCTCGGGACAGGAATTAAGCTAGGGACAAGAAGGTTTTCTAGTGCTGAAAGTGATTAAAGTAATTAAACACCTTCCCAAAGAATAGTGAATTTGCTTGGAGTATTGCTTATCCAAAGCCTCTTTAATTACAGTAATGGTGCTTCATAGTGGTGTGAAGCTATGTCAGGAAAAGTTCAAGAGGGACATAATGAAAAGGTGGCAGGTCAGTGGAACAGGTTGTCCAGGGAAGTGGTCATGACACCAAGCTTGTCAGAGTTCAAGGAACGTCTGGACACGTGATTAGTTTTGGATAGTCCTGCAATACCAAATTGAAATATTCTGTGATTTTAGGATGTATATGCTGTGCATTTAACATGGATTTTCTTCTAATTTTCTGGAAAAATATTACAATGTATCAGAGAAATGCTGGTCATGATGCTTTCTGGCATTGGCTAATGAGACATCTGGATTTTGTAGCAAGTGCTACCAAACGTTGTGTGCCAGGGCTTTGGGCAGTTGCCTGCAGGGGACTAGAACATTCTTTCCTCACTCACTTTTTTGAAGCAGCACTTGTCAATGTGCAAGGAGCTCAGTATTCAACTGAATCATGAATGAGCAGGGAGATAGGCAGAGGTGCTTTCTGGTTGAGAGTGAAATGCAGTCTAAATTACTTTAAAATAAAAGTTAAGGCATTTGATTGCTCTCAAGCACACGGAATGATCTCCATCAAGCAAAAGCAACTGATACTTGTGTTTGATACCTGTCTTGTTCAAAATGCTGATCACTGCAATTGGAGTCAAGGAGGAATTTTCTTTTTCATCAGAGTGCCAGGAATCTTAGAAAATTTTTTTCTTGTTTTCTGTGTTAAATTCCATACCGTTTACTTTCCAGAATTTTCTGACAGGGCTTCATATTTTCTTACTCTTGGAAATGGAACTTAGGAGAACTTGGTATTAAGCACTAAGAAGCCACTAGTCCTGTCTTTGGAAAGTTATTTTCTCCCAAATTAAACATGGCTACATATTCCTTTATTGTTACAGCATAATATTGGTGTATTTTTAATGTGAATCATGCCACCATCTCACTTTTCCACTGTCCCACAAAGAGCTGTATGGAAATGAGAAAATATGGGGGATATGTGAGTAACTGAAATGAAAGAGATAAAAGTGCATCTTCAACCTCTCGATCTTTGTCTGGGTATGCAGTTTAGCCTTTTTGGGCCTAAAGTAGCTATTGCTTAGTGTCTTTAAAAATATGTGGATTAAATATAGTGGCCTGCAGTATTCAGAGAATAGAATGTTCTAGTTGTTCTATCCAGATAGAAACCTCATGAGACTCTGCAGAGGTGATGGTTAATCTGGATCTTGTCTTCTCCCTCAAGCTGTAAATTGCTTTGTTGGAAAGGATAGTTTAAGGAGTTTCCTTTTCATTATTTTTTGGCTGTTATTGTCCTCTTTGCTCTGACCTTACAATTTAATTTTTTTTGTAGGCTTGTAGTGCTTTGTTGGGTCCAGGAGGCATTAAAAGAGTAGAAGGACATTTTTGACCTGAACAATGTGGAGGTGAGACCTGAGTAGTTTTCTGAGGAAGGTTGGTGGTTCTTACACACTCCATTGCCACAAGTCTCAAAGAAGATTGAAGAGAGAGGCAAGATACATGATACCAGTTAAATATTTTCCCATGCTTACCCACAGTCCTGAGGTGTTGGAGCGGATGGAGGTTGAGTTAGGAAAGGAAGAGAGAAATTTTGGGGTCAGAGGGATTAAATTCTAGTTTTGAACTGCTGCCTGGAGGGTAAAAATATGGGGCAGGGTGTTAAGGCCCATGTGTTTCTGTAACAATGGAGCCGATTATGAAACTTCCTTTTCTGCTTCAGTATTGTGCTTTACAAGGTTTAATTTGCCATTTTCTAGTTCTTGCATTTGCAGAGAAGTTTTCTGCAATATATCCACAAAGTATAAGTTGGTAAGTTTCTAGATAAATTAAAATAGTATGCCTAAATATAGTGGACCTAAGAAATTGTGTAATCTGCCATTCTGGATCTTGTGGTCTCAGCATTCTGTTGCTAACAGCCAAATTTTGTATTGCTTCAATCCCATGGGCTGTGGATCTACCACAATGAGGACCAGACTGTATTTAATACAGCTTCTCTGTAGGGTCTCTGGCATGATTGAGAGTAGAAAGGCAGTTTTGAGGAACAGGTTTTCTGTTTAAAAAGAGTCATTTTAAGAGCAAAGAAGTTTGTTAAAGTAGATGAGTTTGAAAGTGAGCAGTAAATCAAGCTTGATGGCTTAGGAAAGGAAGTTACTCATGTATTGCAAGATGTGCCTGTTGTATACAGGGAAAAAGGGGATTTTCTTGGGTACTGTCATATGCCAGAGAGAAGCTGAAAGTATAATTAAAAATAAGGATTGAATAGAAGGGTGATTGTAAGATGCAGCCAGGTGCAATAGCTGAATTGCATCTAATAATTCTTAATGTAAAAATAGTACAGCAGCCAGTCTTAATATAGCCTGTGTCATGGGAAACCACATTCTTCACTGGTGAAGGCTGCAGTTTTTGTCTGAATTTGATGGGTCCAAATTGCTTTTAAGGTTCTGCCCCAGCAACTATGCCTCATAATGCTTGGGTTGAGGATGGACTACAGAAAATGATTAAGCTTCTCTCTATTTTTTTCAGACTAAAATTTATGATGAATTTTGAAGCTGTGAATCCAAGGTAGAGGTTAGTTTCACTCTCCTTAGTTTGCAATTAGCATTATTTTGTTGACCTCAGAGCTATTGTTCTGAGAGTTAGGGAAGCAGAGGAGAGTCAGTCACTGTGTGTATTTGAGGTGTGCATTTACTGTTAGTATTGAACTGGACAGCCTGTATGACATATAACCCCCTGTGCTAGTAATTAATAAAAACCAAGCAATTGCTTTAGTGTATCAAAGCTCAAAGGTTTGGAATAACTGTGAATTACCCCAGTTTCAGTAGAAGGAAGACTTGCAATATTTTCTTCCTTCTTTGCTTAGAGTTTTCTTTTCCTTGTGAATTTCCCCAGCATGCAATTTCCTGATGATGAACATTTAGCCTAGATGAATTAGTATTTTTGCCTGTATTCAAATGAGTATTGAATAAAAGTTCAGATAGTTCCATTTAAACAAAATTCTTTTGAAGAGATAAATTAGACTTTCTTCTGTTATCTTGGGAAACACAAAAGTGGATCTATTTCCTCAGCTTGCATGGTATAGGAGGGCTGTAAAAGTGGAAGAACATGTAGGAAATACATCTGCCACCTTGAAATGAACTTTTATGTGCAAATCACCTCTAGACAGTAGCCAGCCACCCTCCTTGCCTCTTGTCCTACTTCTTATCTCATAGTGCTACTAGTATTATTTGTAAATGGATTGCTCTAGCTTTAAAATACATTAATATTATCACAGTTAAATATAGTTTGTCTATGCCTACAAGGTACTAATCTGCTTAGGGTTGTGGTTCTCTGGCTGACAATAACATGCCATAGGATGGCAACTTCCTCAGCATCTGAATAAAAAACACTGCAAGGTCTATACCTTGTTTAGTCTGACCTTGAGTTCTCACTTGAAAATACTTGAGAGCCACATGCTTTTATTTTTTTGTTTGATTGTTTGCAATATCCAGGTCTGTTGGAGATATTTCTGCGATTGCAGTCCATTCTAGCTTTCTGTTCAACTACCTCTCATCATGCATAGCAACCTCAGTAGCACCAGCCAAAAACCTGGACTGTGCTGGGCCTGATTCTTATGTACAGTAGAATCCTTACACAGATTTCTGGCTAGATAAAGAACCTTTATATTTTATATAGTATGTAAGTCACATATAATGTTAACTTAAAGCCTAATTGATAAATGTAGTGATTTGCACAAGTGTTAAAGATGGTGTACA
This sequence comes from Luscinia megarhynchos, assembly GCA_034336665.1. NCBI lineage: Eukaryota > Metazoa > Chordata > Aves > Passeriformes > Muscicapidae > Luscinia > Luscinia megarhynchos. The sequence continues at coordinate 39,093,996 of CM067565.1, forward strand.
CTGCCAGAACTCAATGTAAATGAGCTCTTGATGTAAGCAAGGATCCGTTGCCTTCTCTCCTCCTCCTAATATTATGTTGGAGATATTTTGTGGTTTCACTTGAAGAAATGCATACACATATTTTTTAATTTCCCTCAAAAATAGTAAAACTACAAAAGATGCAGTTGAGTGTCTTTCCTTTTGTTTTCCATTTTCCTTGTTCCACTGCACTTGAGGTATACAAATGATGCTGTGAGATAAAACTGAATTGTGTGAGCAGAAAGAAAAGGATCTGAAAGCAAGCTTTACTTCCCTGTGGAACAGTGAGAGACTGACCTCATGTGGTGTGAAACCAAAGTTGCCAGGGGAACTACAAGGTTGTAATTAAATAAAGCAAGCATCTTTGAAAATTTAATTTTTCTCATGAATTTCTGATTTTTTTTTTAAATTTTTTTTTTCTGGATGTTGCATTACTTATAAAATTTAAGTCTGGATAGTTTGGTAGTTTGATTACTAATAGAAGTTGACCAGTGTCCATATTCCCAAAGACATTTTTGTGTCCCAAAAGGGATGCTCTAACAAGCTGACCCCAAGACAGTGGTCTATGAGCTGTGGCCCAATCATCCTTACTGCTGCCTGTACATGATTTTAATTGAAATGAGTAGGAGTGAGCAAGTACCTGAATAATCAGTCTTGGTTTCCAAGCCCTTTTTGGCACTTCCCCAGCAACATGCTCATTGTGCTTTCAGAGCTCTGCTCTCTAAAATGAAGACAGTGGTTAGGAAAACTATAAAGTGACACTGTGCAGAATAGGCAGGGTGTTCCTAGTCTGTATATGTTTTACATGCATGAATAATATTAATAGTGGAGACTTCTGAGTCAATTCTGTTGGCCTGATTCATCAGTGTATGTGGAAGGATCTAAGTATACAGATAACAAAGAGGAAGGTCTACTATTTTGAGAAGTCTCCTCCTTAAACAGCACGCATTTAGTATCAAAGGATTTAAGGGGTATTGTGGCTTAGAGATTCTCACTGGAAAAAGAAAATAACCCCAAAAAGTTTTAAAATCCTTTTGGAAATTCAGGTGAACTTGAGAAAATCTATCCCTATTTTGTAAAGACTTCTCTATATGTTTAATTGTATTCTGTTCTTTATGTTAACATAAATATCTGAAATAACAAAGGCCTTTAATATTTTCTGCAAGTATTCTGAGTACATCTTCCAGATAAAGAAACCTTCCATTTTCTTTTTTACAGATCCTCTTGGAACCAGGGGTGATACAGGATGTCCTAGCAGCTGGGAGTCATTTGCAGCTGCTGGAGCTTCTCAGTTTATGTTCTCACTATCTCATTGAGGTGAGGCTTTTTGGCCTGATCAGCTGTTTTTGTTTGGTATACTTTTGTTTCAAGCCTAATTTCAGTAGGATACTATTAGTGCAGTACCTGGTATAATCTAAATGGCAAAAACTGGATTTCAGGAGACCTGAATTTTGGGTGTAAATTTGGTTTCAGTTTATGGTCGGTGCTTTATCCCTCCATCTATTTTGTCCATTTCATTACTGAAAGCAAGAATGGTCTGCTGATTAATATCAGCACATGGGAGTTTGATTCCCCCTTTTACCGGGGGGAATCTTCTACCTCAGTGTACCAAATGTGAAGATATTTTCCTGTTGGGATCATGAGTATTGTAACAAATTCAGACACGTAATTCACAACAGAATATTGATGTGTATTCCAGGGCACTAGTATTTCTCACTGAAGGAATAGGGCTTATTATAATGGTACCTTATTCTCAATAGGCCTTATGCCTGTAATGCTGTTGTCTTTATTAAAAAAAAAGGAATTTCAGTGAAGTTTCTTTTTTTGTGCTTGGCTTGTATAGGAAGTGGCTTATGATGATAGCAAGAACATGGCTTTGACGGGTATCTGTGAAAAGGCTTCTAAAAATAAAATGGCAATCACAGTTCTACAGAACTGTTCCCTCCTCTCGGTGACTTTTCAGCACTGTTTCTGAAATCTGATGTGTTAACTGCACCTGGGCAGCACTTGGGCATGGAGATGCACAGCAGCACAGTGCTCTTAGTGTGCTCTTGCCTTCCAACAGCGTCACTGCCTTTGAACAGTTGGAGTGTGCTGGCAGCACGCTGAGCTGCTGAGCACCAGGGGCATGCAGCATCTCGTGTAAGAACTTCAGGATGCACTTGAAGGCTTTGTGTCTTACAGAGAAAGAATTTGTTCTTTGAGTGTTAACCTTAGGAAACCCTTCAAAATGTATATTCAGATAATAAGGTGGTATTAATTTGTGCATTATAAATTGATTAGAAAGTTAAAGGAGCTGACAGAGTGCTGCAATTGGTGTAATTTTTTTCTTAGGAATGCAAGAAGATATTTAATTTTTCTGAGAAAAGAGACATGGATTGTGATGGGAAGGATGGTTGGTTTGAGAAATAAGAATTGTGAGATACCAAATAAGCCACAAACCATTTAACCTACTAATTGTCAGGCAGGCATAGGGACGGGGTTACTGTAATGAGAAAGATACAAATCTAACACTGGTAGTCATATACAATGTATTTAATGGTCCTCAAACAAACCAGTCAGTGTGATTATGTCTGAGGCTTGTATGGCTCTGACTTTGTCAGAAACTGAACTAAAGAGACTATTAATACAACAGAAGCTACAGAAAATATTAAAGAGTAGGAAAAAGTCATCAAGTAGGGATGTGAGAGGATGTAGGACTCAACATAAATCCTTGTGCTAACTTTTTCTATTACCTGTGTTGAGTAGCCTCTGGTATTTGTAGCTCTTCTCTTAACACCACCTTAATACTTTTAATCTCAAGGCCATTGCAGGGGAAAGACAAGACAGCTACAGAGTTAGCAGTGCTTTGAATCTTGTCCTTAATGTGCAAGCTATAGTCAAGTATTTAGGAATAGATTACTGTTTAATTTAAAAAAATAAATCAACCCTCAAATCACACTGTCCCCATGAAAACACCAACACTTCGGAGTTAGTAAATATTTTTTCCAAAATACTTTGTAGTTAACAGACCAGTAAAAATTCTCTGGACATGACAGAGAAACTTTTAGGTTGGAAAAGCCCTTTAAGATGAAGTCCGACCACAAAGTAACTTGCAAAAGAATCAGAGGCATTTTAATTCCTCTCCTGCTAATGCTTTTTCTGTTGATCTCATATATTTTGATGCATTTCGTCTCATGCATATGTTTATTTGCATGTTTTTTTCTCTTTCTACAACTTGCAAGATTGCCATGTCTTTCATGAGTCATAGAAACCACAGCTCTGTGGCCTGCAGGGTGTGTGAAAGATGTGAAAAAGCACTGTTGTGCACTGAATATTGTGCCAGGCTGGGATAACTGGAGCTACACTGTTGTAAAAATTAAGAGGAAGTGGGACCCAGTGTCCAGATTTACAGTAGTGGAGGTAGAGAATAAGGTAGTGGATGAAGGGTAAGGGAAAAAAGAGGAGAATATGTGTTGGAAGACAGAGAGCAGTGCTAGTTCTGTAAACTATTTTTGGATCAGGGTCTCATTGGAAAGGTTTGGGATCTGCATGCATATCTGTGGTGTGGCTGTAGCTTATATCATGTTGGGATTTAGGCTGTAGTTTACTCTTTTTACAGTATTTTTTTTACCAAGTTCACCTCAGCAAGGCATACATGTAGACAGATTTGCAGTCTGAATAGATCACAGTAAGAATTTACCTGTCTTGTTTGTTTTGGACTGTTGAAGTCCATGCAAGTGATCAGCCTTGGGTAGTTGCTGTAAGTCTTTTTAACAGAGGTCAACAAGGTACTGCATGTTAAAACTGATATCTTTCAGGTCTAAACTAATTAAATCAAATTTATGTTTATGTTCTATATATTATTGTGTGACTTTTAAAATAGCTCTTGCCTTATTTTAGTACTATCTGCAAATAAAATCCAAATAGTTAAAGAAGACTTCCTTAAACCACTTATTCTCTCTGCAGGTGGTAACTGGGGTGTCTTGTCACCCCCATGCTGTGATACAGATGCTGGAAAGGGAATAGAGCTTGCCCTTTCTCTTCTCTCTGATGAATGGATGTGCCAGAGTTCTTAATTTACAGTGCTACTGAATTACTTTCATGCTGTTTTGAGTTGTTCAGATAGCATGAACTTAGCTTAGTTTAGCCTGAATTCAGGAAATACAGTGTGTGGGATCTAGCTGTCATTTATTGTCGTGTAATGATGACACAGAGTTTTAACTTGTTAGGATTGTCTTTAACTGTTTTGATTAGACCAAGCTTTTCCTGTATGAGTGCTGCTCTTATTGTTAGCACTTGTTTCCAGCTCTTGTCTAGATGTTCAGCCTGACGGTTCATTGGAACTGTTTCGAACAGTTTAATCTCTTTTTGATACTTTTTTCTGGGACCTGTAATAATTCCATGCATTTCAATAAGGATGGGGGTTTTTTGCTACAAATGCAATTGGCATTGCCCATTCATGTATCTGTTTCAAGGCACATTGGTGTAGTCTATGAGTCTATGACTCTGTAATGATCTGATTCATCTAAGATGATTGCAGAAGTGTCTGATTGTCTAAGAATTATTTGTAGTTCACTGGGGACAGAATAATTTCCAGCCAATGCTACTTTTATATTGAGTGGTCTTTAAGGAATTTCCTCTTGATTGTCTCAGAATAAACAAAATTTTATTTTGACTATGACTAATCATCTTTCTTATAGACTAAATAGCTTTGAGGACTTGAATTTTTTTATGAATTTCAAAAAAATTCTGTAAGAAATTGTTTAAATTGCATTTATGGCAATTTTTTAAAGAGTTCTCAATCTTTCCTAAAGGCAGGGAAAAGGAGAGGAACATTTTCTCCCTACCCTTAATTAGGTAATGTAATGGAGGTTTCTGACAACACTGCTAGTTTATTAAATGCATTTTATCATGTATAAACTTCTCATTATCAAATGTTCTGTAGCCTCTATTGTTGATTCAATGTTTTCATTTGAAAACTCATGCTCATTTTAGATTGTTAATTTACTAGTTTTTATTTTTAAACTGTTGTAAATCATATTTCCTTTATTTGCAAACAAGAGAAATGCCCAAGTATTCCTTATTTTAGGTCTTAATTCCAGCTTTGTGTAGTGCAGACTTCTGCCCCTATATCAGCATTGTCATACCTTGAATTATCAGCCTCTGCTGTTTGGGGGTTTTGTTTCTAGCTTCATTTGTAGAAGGGGACTCTTTTGAAGCATGCTGATGTATTTTATTTGAGATGCATACATATTCATGAATCTCTCATGTCATCTGCATAATTCTCAGGTACATTAAACATTGAAACAAGGCTTGTAAGCACACACATCTGTCTCGGGCTGAACAAACGGTAAGGCTATGGCATTTTTCTTAGCTGCTGCAGAGGTGTGGGAGAGCTAAAGCCTTGAACTTTGTGTACCTTCAGTGGCACTGTGGTCTGGATGCTCACACAGCATTTGCTTGCAGCGTGCACATCCAATTCTCTTAGGTTCTTGTTGCCCAAGTTCCTCCTGCAGCTCAGGCTGACTGTCAGTTTTGGCTGAGGTTTTTCAGAGGAGGCTAATGCAGCCAACAGGCAAACTTTCAAATGTATCAGGAATGAGTTATCTGAATATCTCCTTTCCCTTTAGAAGTGGACCATATTTGTCATATGACATAGGAGAAAGCAAGAGATAGCTAGTTAAATGCATTAAATGCATCTGAAAATGGACTTTTTAAATTGAACTGTAGAGAACATGGTATTAGGTAGTGTGTTTGTGATGACCTATTTTGCACTTTAAAGCTTGTGAATGTTTTTCTGAAGAATACATGGCAACTTTATTCTTATGCAAGAGAATAAATGTGTTAAAACTTTTATTCAGAACATAAAAATGTTTGTTTCATGAGTATGTCTGAGTTACATAACTGGTTGTAGATCTAAGAATTTTTGTCTTTTTCCTCAACTGTTTGTGTATTCAGTACCAGAGCCACAAACTGAAAATTATTTCAACAATCAAAGAGTCTTAATAAGGAGGGAATGCTATTGAGAATATAAGTTTTTAATGGAATTTCCTTCTACTGATCAACATCAGCTCAGTATTGTGTGAGTAGTAATTGGTTTTTAAAGCAGAGGTTGATTTCCACTGGTATGGGGGAATCTGGGATATTGCTCTGCCCGTCATTGAAATCTTAAAGCTAAGTGATTTTTCTGTGTATTCTGAAGTGCATTTTTTTTTCCAGTGGAGTTCTAGATACATCCTGATTTACATTCAAGGTCTGATAGTTTTGGGTGAGGAGTTTAGAAGTTGCCAAACAGTCCAAAGCAAAGCACTCATTTCTGAGAGGCGGGACGTGCCATGACTGTTAGATAAAATTTATCCCTTTAATTTTCTACTGCCAGATTAGGCACCTTTTGTGAAGAACAAATTATATTTACATACTGGACAGAGCCTGGGACATCATTTATGTTATGTGTATTGGTTGGACAGTGGCATTGTTTCAGTACAGACTTACTTGAAGTGACTGTGCTTGTACTTAATACTGGAAATGATTTCTTATCCTCACAGTTCCTAGGAGGAGCAGGTATAGTACACATGAGCAGTGATGATCAGGATTGCCACTGAAGTTACTCTGACTTGTAAAAATTCTTCTTGGGATCCTAAATGTTTTTGTGTCAAGTGAACTTTGAAAGTTTGATGCCAATTTTCCCATTAGTTTTAAGTGCATTTGGTTCGCTACTAAATGGTAAATGTATCAGATTACTGTTTAAGAACTTCATTGCATTAAATAGAACTCAGCTACAGGTCTATCTGCTTGCTTGCCACTGCTGTCAGTCATATCATCTTTAAAGACAGCTAATTTAACCTAAAAGGATAAGAACATTTTAGGTGAGTGACTAAAATAAACCTGAGCACAGCATTGTACAGCAGCAGTCATCTGGAATTTTCTTGGAACTGCCTCTGTACTGTCCTGCTCTGGATTCTTGAATACAAAAGCAAAGAATGAGGAGGATCAGACCTGGAATACAAAAATAAGATTAATCAACTCACAAATCCTCCTGGAATAATTCCTGGTAATAATTGAAGCAGGAAAATTTTCTTGGCTAGAGGTATTTGATTTTTAACCTTCTCTTGTAATGGTAAATTTAGGCTTAAAAAATAATTCTTCTTCCTGGTGTACAAATGCCTAATGATATATATTTTTCTTCTATTTTTAAGCTATTTGTGTTGTAGATTGAAATATGTTATCATTTTTAAACAGAAAATGACTGCAAATGAATTTGTGTGTGGAATTAAAAGGAGGAGTGTTCATGGTTTATATATGTGGGTAGGCCAGGGCTTCAAAGCTATTTATTGTTCTTAAACCCAACTTCTCCATTTGGAACAGTGCCAGTGACAACTTTCACTAAGATAAACTCCTTCAGAGATGAATTAATTTGTACACCAGAGATTGAGAGCATCACCTTTGTATTGCTAGAAGCCCCAGATCAGTTGGGATTTTAGCTCCTGGGTTTTTCATACGGAGCGAATTAAACTGCTGGAAAGAAAATCTAAAGGTCATCTAGCAACCAAGGCTTGCTTTTTTTAACTAATACTGAGTTTTTAATCTAAGTGCATGCATGCACACTCTGCACACTCCCCTCAATCCCCCAGAATTAGTCACCACCAGAAGCTAGTCTACCAACTTTATCCTGTGGTGAAGTAACCTTCCCCTGCTAAGAATACAAAGTAGACAGAAATAATGTCTTACATTTTTCTGGTTTTAAGTGTTATGCAACCAGTTGTTGCTGTGCTAGCCTGCTATTTTTTGAAGGAGCAAATTTTGTCAGCTGTTGTCATTGAGCTATTGATAGTCATTAGAAAAGTTCTCGGACAAAACTCAAAAATAACTTTTATTTCATGTTATCTCTTTAATATACTGATATGTTACAGAGATCTATATATATGTAATGTGGTTTCACTAGTGAGGAGTCCAACTGAAAATGGGACTCAGGAAAAAAAAAAGTATTTTTCTCCATTTTTCAGTTGGTGTCAGTGAGGAAAGTGAAAATACACTGAAGTGACAATACCCAGTCACTTTGAATCCCATTCTTACTGTAATCCACTTGCTGCTACTTATCTGCAGTGTGAATTGAAACTGATGATGGATGTATAAAAAAATGGTGCTGCAACATCTAGGTTAACTGTTGCTGGCAAGATCAAAGCTGTGTAGGTAGTTTTATGGATATACACTGCCAGTCCTCTGCAGCAAAGTTACAGGAGAGGTCACAAGTTGGGAAGAGGCAGTTAGTGCAGAATCTGGCATCTCTTTGCAGATTCTGTCAGGAAGAGCAAGCAGCTTTGGTGTGTGTTTTAAATAGAAACAGGAAAACTGTATTGCTTCACAATTTATCTCCCTGCCCTGCTCATGTTGTCATTCTAGCCAGTGTGGACTCTTTAGATGACTTTTCTGTCCATCAGTCCCTGAGAGATTTCTGCTTCTGGATCTTTCCAGTATTTTTATAAAGCTGCAAACAGAGGCTGATGAATGTCAGAATGCTTAGTGTACAGAATTCTTTGGTTTTATTATCATCTGATCAATACTGTTTTATGTTCTCCCTGTCCCTCCCACTGCCCAGTGTAGTTCACTTTAAATTCTCCTTATGAGTTGAGACAATTTGGATGTATGAGCCCCCAAAATGGAACTATTTGTTACTGGGTAGTGCAGCTATCTTTATCTGCTGATCTTCTCAGCGACATGTCCACTTAGAAATCTGGATGAATTTTTTTTTATTGCAAGAGATGAAACCCAGGAGATAGAATGGCTGAACTGGACTTGAAATGAGGCAGTCGGGGTTCTTCCCCGGGTCTAGGCAGCAGGTGGCAGTGTGAGCCTGTAACAGTTTGAGCAGAGAAATTCCAGCTAAAATCAGAAAAAATGAAAAGAAAAATTATTTATTTTTACTCCGTATTAGTCTTCTGACCTAATCAGTAAAAAAGTCATTATTCACACAACACTGGGCAATATGCATTGTAATTTTTAACAAATAATAGGAAACTGTTAATGTTTTCACAGGAAATACAGTTCTGTCTTGTGCAGCAATGGTCATTTATCACTGCACTTTGTGAAATCACTCATTTGTTCTAATTTGAATGTAAATGACTCTAAGGTTTTACAAATAAGGTGACAGACTCACATAAATGTAATTGCAGGGTTCATCTCTCTCTTTTTATATATCACTCATTAAGTTATGAATTAAATACATCGTATTAAACCAGGGGCATGTCCAATGATGATATTGTAATGGCAAATTACTCTATGCTATTAGAGGTGTATTTTTTATTCATGGACATTAATTTGTCATTAAGCGGCATTAGTTTAGCACTTTTATGTGGAAGACGTGACCTGAAAGAGGAGACTTACAGCTCTAATGTGAAAGAAGAGGAATATAGGCACCAGCCATAGAGAAGGGTTTTTTACCTCCTGGAAAGAAGCAGGGAAAAAATTTGCTTAAATTTGCTTTCATCTAAAGCACTTTGAGTTGTGTTAAGCCGTTTTAGCAAAGGCATTTCTGAAACAAGAAAAGCCTTTGATTATAAAGTATTTACAATATGGGAAAACCCAGAGTGCTAAGTACGAAATGGTGACTATAAATCATTTGTAACCTATGAACCTGAAGAGAGCATTGGGCTTGAAGTGAGTTACACTCTGATTTTATCTCAGAAGTATCACTGTGGTAGAGAGCTAATTGTTCATCTTTTCTTTCCTCTATACTAGCTTACCCAAAATAGAACTGATTTTTTTCCATTCTTCATTATGAAGTAAATATCTTTTATCTCATGTCTACTTTGTTTTTTTAGATACACTATTATTATTTTCACAGGGATCAATTTCAAATTCTAAATGCAGTAACAAAATCTTTCTTAAGAAACTGAATGAGAAAATGTATTATTTAATGGAATTTCAGGAGGCAACTTAGCAACTGGAGTATTAGACTAAGGAAAATAATGAATGATTGAGTCTGCTCTGTCTTTAAAAGATGTCAGAAAGACTTTGTAAATTTTATTTTAATTTTTCAGTCAGCTTAGTAGAAGAGTTTCAAAACCTCTCTTATTTAATGGTGAAGATGGACTGAAGTAGTGAGGATCCAAGTTGATACGTTCCCCAGTTGTGCAGTATTTGCATTTTATTCTTTTTTGTGGACCATCTCTCATTAAAGGCAAAAGAAATTGGACCTGACACAACCCTATGTGTTTGGCAGTTGACACCCTGCCCCACCATTTTTTATGTTTTTGTGGTGGCTTAATCATTGCTGTGTGATTCATCTACCTGAACTGCTTATAAAATACTCAACTAATTGTACTAGTTAAGAAGAAAGATTTGTAAGGAAAATTACCTAAGCCCAAATTATGTATAAATAGTTTCACAAATGGAAGTATTCTCTTTTTAATTACTGTTAAATACTGTTAAACCATTTATGTTTATAGGGGGCCACATAGAAAGAAACAAGTTCCATATAAGGCTGTTGATGTTTTCCAGTAGGTCTTCTAGCAGCAGTAAATGAATCAGCATTTTAGCACATTCCATCATTTATGGTATTTTGTTTGCACAACTGCATGAATAAAATTTGTGTTTTGCTTCAGAATAGCGATGTAGACTAACTCTACTTAGACTAAAACCAGCCTTTCTGCCCAAGCTATTGAATAAGCCTTGAAACCAGAAAGAATATAAATGTATACATGCTGTAATGACCTAATGAATATCAGCCAATATGTAATCAGAGCTTTGAAAGTTATAAATTGTCTTCATTCTTCTGACTAATTCTAAAAATTAAACATCCAAGCCTAAAGATTAGTGGCATCAACAACTTTATTAACCCTTGATAACGTTCAACAAGTGTGTTATTTCAAACATGAAAAACGTGAGAAATACCTGTAACTTAATTCACCTGTTTTCTTGTGTAATGTATTCAAAACATGTTTATTAATTTGTAGGAAGTTTTTGCTAAATTTCTCATATGTTTAAATGATTTTACATAATTTGTGATTTCTGTCACAGAGTGTGTCTAGCTGTATAGACATCATTAGATCTAAAACCAGGACTTTTATTTACAGTTCAGTAGGAACTGAACTGGTAACACGTGGAATTCTTTCTACAGTAATTTTTATGGGAGCTGTTGTGTTCTCTGCATTAGAAGAGTAGTGATATATTGGCTGAACTCATCTTGTAAACACTTTGACCTTTGTTGTGGAAGTTTTCAAAGCTATATAGTGGAAATTTTTTCTAAAGTCCATTTCAGTGTTTTCTCCTTGCTAATTGGAAACACTATCTATTCTAAATATATATGTATAGGGCCTTGAGTTCCATAGCATCTGAGCACACCTGATTATGATTGGAAAGCATTGTAGTAACCTCAGGTATCTTCAGGATTGGAAGTCCAACTGACTTGAGATGGCATGTTGTGGACATGAAAAAGACTAGGGGGACAGGCTACTGTCATACACCATTCCCCAAATCAGTGTTTATATGTGTTTGCATTTGGGTTTGACTGCCTCTCAGGATTTTTAGTCATATTTACAGCATTACCATCTTCATGGGGAACTGAAGTGTGTAGGAAGTACATGTAAGCAATGGTGATGTCCAAGACCCCTGAGACTGCTATTGAGAGTTTACTGTAACCAACACCTGAAATTATTTGACTGCCCTATATACTACTTTGAATCTTCCATGAATTCTTAATCAAGTTCTGGACTGCATAGCACCATTCAGCCCTGGACCAAAACTTGAACAGGTTAAAGAATTTCTTGAAGAGGAGCAAAACAAATAGCAAAAATGATCAATGTGTGTGGTGAATATTTTGAGGTGGGGGAAAACAAACAATATTAGACATATGTAACCTTTGATAAGCTGTTGATAAGGTTTGCTTGTAAGTGTGGTTGAAATCTTTGAAATTTGAATGTTTTAGCCACATTTCTTACTGAAATTTGTGTTTGAAAAGGACTAACTTTATAACATGGCACTGGGCTATGTGCAGACAGTTCTCAGATATTCCCAGTGAGGGAGACTCCACAACCTCTCTGAGCAACCTGTTCTAGTGCTCAGTCACCTGCACAGTACAGAAGTTCTTCTTCATATTCAGGTGAAATTTCCTGTGTATCAGTTAGTGTCTGTTGCCCCATTGCTTGGCACCACCAGGAAGAGCCTGGCTCCATCCTCTTGGCATCATCCTTTCAGATACTTAGAGACATTGTTGAGGTTCCCTCTCAATCATCACTTCTTGAGGCTGAAGAGGCCCAGTTCCCTCAGCCTTTCCTCAGGACAGAGATACTTCAGTCCCCTAAACATCTTTGTAGCCCTTTGCTGGACTCCCTCCAGGAGCTCCATGTCTTTCTCTTTCTGAAGCCCAGGGTTGGACACAGCTCTCCAGATGTGGCCTCACCAGAGGGGCAGGATCACCTCCCTCAACCTGCTGGCAATGTTGTTCCTAAAGTACCTCAGGACAACATTGGCCTTTTTGGTCATCAGGACACACTGTTGGCTCATGGACACTTTGCAGTCCACCAGGACTCCCAGGTCCTTCTCCACAGAGCATTGCTTCACTTGATTCTATGATGTTTAAAGGAAACTGCTGGAGAGGTGCCTTTCAGACTCCACAAGATTGGGATCGTTGCATATATCTGTGTTGTAAACACTTAGAAACTGGGCCGACAATGATCTATTCAGATTTTTAAAGGTGGTGTCTTTAAGGTGAAATCTTGAAGTCAGTGAGAATTTCGTCATTTGGTTGTCTTAAATACATGGTGCATTGATTAAATATTCTCTCCTCTCCCTCTCCCTCTCCCTCTCCCTCTCCCTCTCCCTCTCCTCTCCCTCTCCCTCTCCCTCTCCCTCTCCCTCTCCCTCTCCCTCTCCCTCTCCCTCTCCCTCTCCCTCCCCCTCCCCCTCCTCCTCCTCTCCTCTCCTCCTAGAAACAAATGGACAAGAGTCATCATGGTCTTTGAAGGTTCATGCATTCCTGATGGTTCTTAGCACCTTCAGCACTGTAAACATTTACGTGTATTAGTTTTGGCAGGAGTTGTGAGTTGTTTGGCACTACTGAAGGTCAGATGTAGGAAATCAAACTGGATGTTGAGTCAAGGCCCATTTTCTTACATTTGGCCTTCACCCTTTCCAGGTTTTCTAGTTTTGAAAGTCAGACTTATAATAATTTCTGACTGAATGACAGGTAAATGCCTAGTCAATAATGCTTAAAATGCTTAGCCTGGAAAAAAAAGGAGGCTCAGGGAGACCTTATTGCTCTCTGGGGGTCCATCTCTGCTCACAGGTAACAGGACAAGAGGGCACAATCTTAATTGTGCCAGAGGAAGTTTAGACAGGACATTAGGAAAAAAATGCTTCACAGAAAGAGTGATTTGCTGTTGGAATGTGCTGCCCAGGGAGGTGGTGGAGTCACTGTCCCTGGAAGTGTTTATAAAAGACTGGATGTGGAACTTAGTGCCTTGATCTAGTTGACAGGGTGGTGTTGATGCATAGGTTGGACTTGATGATCTTAAAGGTCTTTTTCAACCTAGTTAATGCTGTGATTCTGTGAAATTCAAGCAAACTCCTCTTGATCTTCACATGTAATGATTTCTTAAAAAAAAATCAGTGGTTCTTCCAGTTCTTCTACTTTCTTTCCTATTTATGGCCTACCACTATCCATTTTAATATTATTTATCTCCTGAAATCAGTTCTGATTGTCACTGTAAACCTACTAATAACACAGCTCCTAAATGTGGGAAAAAGAGATGTTCTTTTCACTGCATAAATCTGGGGAAAGAGAGTTGTAGAGAGTATTATGGTATAATGCTTATACATTGCATGTTGCAGACATTTTGCTAATATATTGAACCCTATATGTAGCTTAAAAATTCTGTTCAAGTTGGTGAAGATAAGAATTATCTAACCACTAGAGCACTGGAGTGGGTTCCTTTTTTCCCTCTGTAAAATGAGAATTTGGCTTGGTTTAGTGCTATGAGCAACAAAAATAAAATTCTTAGTGATTTTTGAGCTGAGGTCAGATATTGCAGGAGCATAGAGATACCTGAACAAATAACAGTTTTCCAAATAAAATGGAAATGTTACCTTTTTATCATTCACATACTTACAGTTGGGTTCTTTTAACTGCTGAGTACTCTCATATCTTCCCGCAGCTGCAACAAGTCTCTTGCTTTTGAAAGGAATGAGAAACCATAATAACCCCAGCAGTCAGGTTGCACAAATATTTCCTTCTTTACCTGCACAGACAGTTGTCAAAAAACCTTGTTTTATTGCAGTATTTTTTTTTTTAATGCAGAGCTGATAAATGTACATAATCCCATGAAGCCGATGCAAACAGTCCTGTACTTTCTAGTTCCTTGTCCAGGGAAACTCTGATCTTATATTCATGCACCAGAAACTATTTTCTGAAAATTTAGTCAGAGCTATTTTTCCTTTGATTTATTCTCTCCATGTTATAAATATCTTTGCTCAAGATCAAATCCTCCAGGAGTCTTTCTTTAAAAAACCAAGTTGAGCACCTGAAATCTTGCAAGGTTGGTTTTCCAACTCGTAGTTTTTAAGTATCCTTAACGTTTGAGCTTCAGAATTGGGGCAAATAATTGAAGAGTTGATTTTAAATGTAATGTTGAAGCAGCAAGAGGGCTTGTTTCTTTTATTGGGCAGTACTGGGTGTGCATTTCATGAGGTGAGCTTTTTTTTTTATTTTCCACAGCACTGTTCTGAAAACTGATGTTGCTATTTATGACTGCTTCTCAGTGCCTCCTGATGGCTTGTCAGTGTTGTTCCAAATAGAGCCTGGTAAATTTTCTGTTATGTTACTGGATCCCAGATAGATATAGATATACCCACACTATTTTTTCCTTTCTTTTTTTTTTTTTTTTTTTTTTCTTTTTTTTCTTTTTTTTTTTTTTTTTTTTTAACCTGATCTGGAAAGCCTGACAATACGCATACTGTCCTTGCAGAGTCTTCTGCAGACTCTGCAGACAAAACTTACCATTCTCTACTTCAATTAAACTGTTAACAGTATTGGATCAAAATTGATTCCTTGAGGACTTTTTTCTATCAAAGTTATACTCCTTATTGAATTATCTTGCACTGGATCCAGCATTTCAGTAGATGGAGTATTTCATACTGCCTTAAAAATCTAAGGAAATTTTGTTGCTTTGGGTTCTTTTGAAAAAGTTTCTGAGACTTGAATTTGTCTGTTTTAAATAACCTGTTATGTCACATATTTTAGGCAATTTGTTTCATTCTCTGATGTTATTAGATGGCCAGCTCACTACAGCTACCCTTTTCCAATTCTTAATTTTTAGATGTGTCTGTTAGCTTTGTAATCTTTAAGCATTTGGTGACTGGCTGTTGCCTAATACATGTTTTTAAGAAAAGTGGCCCCTTGCTGGGCTTAATACAGAGCACATGTATTCATCAATGAAATGTTCCAGAAATAAAATGTCATGAAAACATTATTAAACCGTTGTTTGAATCATATTATGTATTATTTGCACATAAACATCCTTATTCTTATTTATACCTAGAGAGTTAACACTACTGTATTGATAATTTAAAATATTCTCCCTGTTTGTTATTTAATGTAATGTCTTGAGTCATGAATGTTACCCTCCTTTTTTTAAGTTAGTGATGATGATGCTTTTTATCAGTCTTCATCAGTTTTCACTTATATATATGCAAAGTAGTTGGATGAACAGTCACTGAGCCTCCACGAGGAGCTACATCTTCTCTGATTTGTGATTCTAAATCTCCTGCTCTATTCCAGTGATGTTTGCCTGTTGTAATCTCTGGAGCTCTTGTCTGGATCTGCTCTCATGGTCTTCGGTCTGGGTTTTTTTCATGCTTCTGCATCTGAAAGTGACAGTGTCTTTTTCTGATCTGCTGGCTCTCCAAAGTGGATCCTAAGCAGCACAATAAAAACAGACTTTTGGCATTTGGGTTTTGGCATTGTGATCAGACCCACAGGGCACAATGATACAGATGTAATCTTGCTTACCTGTGGAATAGGTTATGGGCAGTGCAGCTAAAATGTGATGAGATTTTGGACTGAAAAGCTCAAACAAGTTGTTACTTAGCATATCCAAATTATTTTTCTCGAGGCTTAATGAGAGATGTCAGTGGAAGTTGTTCACAGGGATGGCAACTCCTATGATCTATTTCCATTCTGATTTATTTTTGATATGGAAGAGCAATTGTCTTTTTCTGTCAGGCTCATTCTTAATAATGCATAATATGCTTTTAGGGATGTTTTCAAGGGATTTCAAGTGATTCATCTTGAAGTTGGAAAACTTCAGCTTGACTTATTAAATGTTGGCAAAATAGCAAGTTTTTTTTAAAAATGGCATTGGAAAGGGAAACTGTCAGGTACACTAATATGTCTATTAACAGATATATCATGAAAATTTACCTGTGTAGTCTTAATATTTCACTATTTTATTTCTTCCCATGATACACATAATTGTGTATGCAGATTATAAATGATATGTATAATCAGGGACACCTAAAATATTTAATTAGATTGGCAGTTGAAGGTATTTGTACTATTTAATAACGTAGATCAATGTGACTGAGTTTCTAGAAAATGTTTGCTTTTTTTAGTTTTACATATGGCATGTTTCACATTCTTTTTTTTGAAGACCACACATTTTGTCATCACATGAGCAATCTGAGAATGTCATGTCTTTCCTCTGTGCTTGTGAAGCTCACAGGCCTCCTCTGTGCCTTCAAAGAGGATTCTCACTAGCACCAGCCAGCAGGATTGAACCTGAAAACTGAGCAGATATAGAGAAACAATAAGTGAGAAGAGAAATAAATTCTTATAGGGTAGAGGAAAAATAATAGGGCTGAAATGTTTTGATATTGTTGGTCTTTTACTCAGCTCTAGACCTACTTTGAAATAGCTGCAAGGATGCAAATTAATTTTCATGCTCACAGGAGAAAACAAAGGCAAGAGTTACAGAAAGTGGTGATAAAGCAGTGATCTATCAGAAAAATTAATTGTATAAAACCGAGTCACTTAGCCATCTTTTACTTTGTCTATAAACACATCTGCAGTCTGCACTTGTAAGTGCTATCAGTTCTATACATTGAAAAATTCTGAGCCAGCTGTTCCTGGTGACCAGGCTTCAGTGAAATTCTTTTCATGGCTCAACTGGATGACTTTGGTGTTTAACAGGGCAAATTTCAAATAAGATCTAAAATGCACTTTTTGTGCTTACGCTTATGAAATGTTTGTGTCTGTTGCTGTGCTGTTGAGTGTGTGCATGATCTGATAATTCTTAGGTAAATGTGTGAGGTTTTGCAGAGCTAAAACCTTTGATACACAAACAAACAGCTAGAACCAGTAGAACTGGATTTCTTTTATCTTAAAATTGTGTTGATCCCATTTGCTGTCAGGTAAGTATATTTTTGTCATTACAGTTTTTAATTTTATTACTATCCCTTATCTCTTTAGGGTCCATCTTTGCTATGATTTTTGTCAAGTGTTTTTGGTTTTTGGGTTTTTTTTGGTTTTTGTTTTTTGTTTTTTTTTCTGAATGGTGCAGCTGGTTCATAGTACTTAATGTGGCAGAGAACCTGGAGGATGTAGGGTCAAGACCCCTGCTGCTTAAGGATTTTGAATAGCTGTGTCCCTGTCTCAGAGACCTCACACTTGGAGTTGTTGGGTTTTTTTTCTCCTGCTTTAAAGAGGCTGAATCCCCTTTTAGAAAGGGGGGAAATAGTGTCACTATGCAACTCTTCTCTGCTACAGCATCAGGGCTAGTCGTTTAATACCTTGATTTATAACAGTATTGTAATCTAAATAGGAAGCAGGTGGAGTTACAACTGGTTACGGTACTTTGGATATTAATGGCTTGGCTTAGCAGTGGAATTCTAAAGCTGTATATACTTTTGCTGTTTTAATTATGCATTCATTAAAAGCTTTTATACCCAACAGAATAAAGTAAATATTGTTTGATCTCCGTAGTGTGCTCCCAGACTGTAGATTTGCACAGCAGGGTCTTGATAATCTGAATAAATTGTATTTCCCCAAGGAGTTTATCTTTCAAATAAGGTCATAAAGAAATGCATTCTTTCCCCTTAGTTCTCCTTGTGCTTTTTCTGCTATTTATAACACGGAGCAGAGGAATAGAGGTATATTGTAGTCTGCTGTGTACTTGGTTATGATTAACTCTAATTTATCAATCTGTTACATCCTTTTCTGTGGCTTATGCAAAGCAATTATTCTTTAAAGTATGAACAAATAAAGATGGTTTTGGAAGCAATTTAAACACAATGTTTATATCTATTTTTCCTGTTTGACAATTTATCATATTTCTATATTAAAATACACCTCTGTATCAAAAGAGTCACACTGTCACATCATTTATTTTGAATACTTAATATTGTCATCTTTTAGATTATGTTTGCTTGGAGAACATATTTTCTTTTATGAGGCTTTTAAATGTCAGCTCATTGTTGAATTGGTTTGGCATCTAAAGGTTGATACTATTGAATCAGAAGACCTAGTGTGGAATAATAGATTCTCTTGCTTCAGTGGGGGGATGGACACTAAGTAGAATGCATAGGATCTAAAGTAGTTTCTTATTTTAGAAACAGACATTGATAAATAATTTGGCCAGTTTGCTAAATCGGCTTGAGTTTATTGTGAGATTTCAGAACTATTTCAACTTAGTTTTAACTGCTGTATCTATAATCTTTTACATATTTTCTTAGCCTGAGTGTCTTTCAATAGTGTGACATACATCATATTAGAAGAGATAGGATCACTACCTTGAGCTCTTAGTGACAGTTCTGCTTTCATCCTTCAGTTCAAAAAAGATAAATGGCATATACATAAAAGTTTATAAAAAAGGTGGTTAAAAGTTTCAAAAGTGTACATAATTTTGTATTGCATGTTTTCAAAAAACATATACTGGAATACAGTACCACAAGAAAGTCTCACACTACTTCAAAATTTTGTAGTTGCTCAGTTAAGGCAATATAATATAATCTGTGGAAAGCAGAGACTGCCAGTACTCTTACTCATGACCACACCTGAATTTCCTGTTTAGTAATCTATTTCACCATTTACCAAAGTTTGAAATTCAATTAAGGTTTTAGTGTGAAAAATCTATTCAAATCAGACTGAGCTGAAGTGATTACTTTGATCCTTCCTGTGGGACTTTTTAAAGCTAGAAAATAAGATGCATTTTTCTTGCAACTAACTTACATACTTCATTTTAGACTATTTTTTAAAGTTTTACCACTTATAAGAGCAAAGTTATGTGATCTGGGGTGTACATCGAGCAATGTGTGACATTTTTGCTCTCTGAAAATAACTGATCATAACTGAGACAGTAGTGTATAGTACTGTATAATCTTGATTTTAATTTGTAAAACCTAATGCAGTATTTGTCTGTTGGTCTGTGAAATGCAAACCAGTAGATCAACTCTAAACTTACAAAATCAGAAATAAACATTGCTGATTCTAGGCCAAGGTCAGTTTTAACACAACACACTTTCAGTATTCATTAAGAAGTAGACTATAAGTTCAGCAGGTAACTAACACATTATGTTAGGAAGCACCAAAAATCATCTGAAACTTAGCAATGAAAATAAGTAAACACATAACCCCAATAATAAATAAATAAACACACATACATAAATAGGCATAAGGTATTACATGCAGTATAAATAACTGGTGAGATTTTATTTATAAATCCATATATATTTGGCCTCTTCAACAGTAAGACAGCTTTCGTAAAAACAACTTCAACTGCTGCTGATTTGAGAGGATAGGGGTGTTTGGAGCTCATGAAAAAATATCTAAACCTAAAATGGAGGCTTACCAGTGTCATTCAGATTTCACTGAAAATGGGAAGATTTTTCAGGAGTAAGACTGCATTTGTGTGTTTCATTACTGGTTCTCTCAAATAAGGATTCTATTATGTTATCTGCAGTATTTTCCTCCTCTCATGTCTGCTAAAAGCCACCTCTCCTTCTCAACCAACACTTAGTGTGGTTTTATCAGGCATGTATTTTACTGGGACTGTTGATCCTCAGCTCATAGTGCTTGATTATTTATTTATTTATTTATTTATTTACGTCCCTAGACATAGCCATTGACCACAAAAGAGCTCAATAAATACACACTGAGCTCTTCTAAATTTCTTTCTGGCACTTTGGATTTATTCAATGAGTGAGCTCTTTGAAAAGATAGTTTTCTGAACCAGGGACAATAAACTGTGGCTGTTGCTTGTCAAATACTGTGATGTTTGCTATGATTAGACTCCTATGTGTTGTTGCCACCATTGCATGGCCATCACTGGTGTGGGGTTTTGTGGTGCCATCTGTGATCTGAGGATACTAAATCACCAAGCAAGCACACAGACCAGATACTTCTCATGTAAAATTCATTCTTTTCTCTTTCTTTCTGCAGCTGCAGATTTATCCTTACCTCCTCTGTGTTAGTGTGAGGTGGATCTGACACTAGCTGTGGCTTTTGGGATGATGTCTGTTAGTGCTTGTTCTGACAATGTAAAGAACTTACCTTTGTTCTTCCGAGAAAACCATGGGAAACACTTATGCAGAAGTCTAAGCAGATATAATGAATAGGATTTATCTTTAGCATACAACTCTGCTAGGGAAGGTGCACTGTTCACACTGGGAGATTATGTAACAAGCAGGAACCTCCACAGGAATTTGATTCCATTTCCTCCAGTACTGACTCCTCTAAGCAGGTTAAAAAATTCTTTCTCCACTCTCCATTGCATATGCATAAACAGCTCCACAGTCATTGGGACAGGCACCCAATTCACACGTTCGAGATGTAGTCCATAAAACATTCCAAAAAACCCCTCTTCTCACTTTCCCATCTTCCCTGTTGCTCTGCTCTATCTGCCAGCCGTGCAGCTCATTTGACATTTACAAGATTTCTTGTCAGTTTCATTTGGTGCTGCCATTCCATCCAGCAGAGCAGCGAAAGTGAAATCGACTTAATTTAGTCTGTTTCTCTTCCTTGCTCCAGTCCCCGTGTTAACTCACCAGCAAAGTGAGACTGACGAGGCTCCTTGTCACTCTCACACGTGGGGCTGGTCAAGGAGAAGGCGGCTGATAGGGAGCAATGCGGTAAATTGGAAGATGAAAACCGGGATTGCGGAGGAGAGGGGAAGAGAGGTGTGAGCATGCAGCAAGAGCAGAGAAAATAGGTAAACGTGATCATTTCCCAGGTGCCCTGGGTACTTTTGTCTAATAGATGTGAATTCTTGGCCTGTTCCCTGAAGGGAGCAGTGTGGTCTAGAACAGTGGTAGTTAGTTTTCTAGATACTAACTTATGAGGGATGCCAAGCTGAAAACATTATCCCATGAATATCAGTCATCTGTTAGCATGATGGACAAAGCTTCCTGCCTTGAGCTACTATAGCTTTTATCTCCTCACATTTTCAGCTGCTAGAAGGAGGGGGAGAAGGAGTAGGAGGCCAACATCTGCTATATGGTGATGCCAGTGGTTGGAGAAAAAAAAAAAGGTTCATTTTTTCATTGAAGGAAAATTCATGCATAATAAAATGTATCTCAGCATCTTGTATTTTGTGAGGTTTCATAGAACGAAAACTTGTGCTACATGGGTGCTCTAGTTCAATCAAAACAGTAAATAATGAACAAGCAATTGCTTTGTAACAAACCATTGTAGTTAAAAAATACATTTTTAAAATCCACTTGTTAGCTCTTGTGAGCTCGACATACAGTGTAAATCATGCTGGTTTATTATATTATGTACTAATCCATATTTCTTACAGATGCTTTATGCATATATAACCTTAGGAGTTGCAATATAAATTAGTACTATCTTATATATTTGCATATGCAGTCATAACACATATACATTTTGAATGAGGCTGTGTTAATTAATCTCAAGTTATATTGCCCTCCTTCCAGAGCTCCAAAAGAATAACCTTTTTTCAGTATCTGAGACCTGCAGATTTTTATATTCTCTATTTCATGTTTGGGATACTTTTTGTGACATGTATTTTGTTTGCTTCATCCATTTAGGAATTAAATAGTTTTAATTACTTGGACCTGTACAAGCTTGCGGATCTTTTCAACCTCACTTTGTTGGAGAATGCTGTCATTGGCTTCTTAGTAAAACATCTCTCTGAGCTATTGAAGAGTCATCCTGAGGAAGTTCTGGCACTCCCATACTGTCTTCTTCGAGAGGTTTTTAAAAGTGATAGACTCACTTCACTCAGTGAAGAACAAATCTGGCAGGTAAGGAGGTTGGTGAACAACCAGAATGTGTGACACTCTATAAACCATAGCAGTAATCTGTTGTTTTGAAACCCTGGAGCAATCTCGAGGGAGAATAAGCACTTGAGCAAAAACTGTGAATAACAACTGAGGGAAATTTCTAAATGAAATTCTAAAAATGTTGTGTTGTGTTAATGCAATTACTTTGTTTGAAAGAGAAATTTGTCATGCTGTTTAACTTCTGCTACTTAAATACAGCCAGAGATTCTCCTCCAGATCCAACTTCTTTGGTGGGAAAAGAAGACTGATGCATGCAACTCAAATATAATTGCCTCTGATGAGGCTAGTGCCATGAGTCAGGTGGCAAACTTGCTTCTGCAGTCTCTCTCATTAATTTCAGACAAATTTAGCTGTATAACTTCAATAGTCATTGAAATTGTTTGGTCCACCACAGCTGACTGCCTGAAGCAAATGAGAGAATCATCACACAGTCAGCTCTGCTCCAAGATGAGTGGAGGCTTCAATGGAATGTTTGTGGCAAGAAGCCTGAGATCACTTGCTTTTAAAAGCTGGGTCTAGAAAGGGACCAGGTTGCTAGCCATAAAGTATTAACGAGATAAAAGCATTGTGTTGTAACTTCTAGTGTCTGTAGGCTGGGAGAAAACCTCATGTGAGAAAAAGACATAGCCTATTAAGAGAAACACAAAAACTAAAGCAGAATCTGTCCTTGGAAATGTTCCCATCATATGTCTGTAAAAATTCACTGTGGAGTGGAAGGAAATCTCTGTAATACTGATGACCAAAATATGTTTTTCTGTTTCTTTTTTTGCTGTCATGTTTTAGAGAGGAAAGTATTCAGTGTATTTCAAGGTAGAAGGAAACTTGCTCAAAACAAACCTGTGCATTCTTTTTAGGAAGTGGGTTATATTGGTCCAACAGAGAAGACTCAGATTCGGAAAATGATTTATTTTTCAACCCCTATTTTTTATCTATTTATCTTCTGGATTATTCTAAGGAAATAACTGCATTTAGATGCCATTAGTTTCTCGAAGTGTAAAGTGTGTATTCATCAGTAGGATGCTTCATGTTCTGTGGATGAATAATGTCATGCAGGATAAAATATTTATTCTTAAAAAAACAAAAATGTCAGGTTAAGTTCTTCAAACCACAAAACCAGTATGAACATGTAACATAACCCTTCAGTATTGTAGCTGGCATATTTTTTTACAAAATTTTGAGACTTTAGCTTATGGAGTATGTTACAAAGATGATGTTTTCTGCAAATACCAAAATGAAGTTTGACTTTTTCCTGTCCTAGTCTCCTTAGGATGCCTGTACAACAGAACCTGCTGTTCCACACATGATGATGGGTTGTGTTTGGTTTAGGTTTTTAAGGCACACCACTCTGGAGTCCTAGCCCATATTCCCTTTATCAGAAGCAAATTTTGATGTACAAGTTTATGCACTGGGTATGGATGATTGTCTGATTGGGTTTCATCATCATTTCTCTGCAGGGCAAGTGGAATCCCCTAGCTACATGCTTGGGTATGCTTTTGCTAGAAGAGTTTCTATGGGAATCCATCCAAGTATGCCTTAATATTCAGTAATATGCCCTCTGTAACCTGCTGTAATGATGTTTGGGAAGTGGGAGTTTTTAAACCCTGTCTAACTGTCCTGTTTTGCAAGAAAGATTCGGACTCTGAAGTAATTTTCTTAATTGTGTGCACTCCAGTCAATGAACACTTCATGAGGCAAATATGACAAAGCCTCTGTTTCTGTTGCAGGGTCATACTGGGGAGAGATAGGTAATATGCTTCTTTCTGAGTGACAACAAACTGCACACTGTCCATTTAAGTGTTATCATAATTGCCTCTCTAAAGGTTACTAATGCTGTTCTGAAGAATTTTTTTAAACTAGTTTTCTGCTGCAGGCAAAATGTGTGTGCATCTTTTTAATTCAGTTTGTGAAACTCGGAATAAATATATATTTATAAATATTCCAGATCTCCAGAATGGATTAAAAGATATATATAAATATTTACCAATTTGGACATTCAGAAGGCAATAAGAAACTGGTTTCTTGCTTTATCTTAGTAAATAAGTAATTCCCTCATAGTCAACCCAATAGAAGAAAATCAAATCAGACCAGCTATATTGCCTCAAGTGTAGTTAAGTTCATCATTTTTGCTAAGGTTATAGTGGTAATGCAATATACCATGGAAGAATCTAATATTCAGCCCAGGGTGAAGATTGGGTATGCCAGAGGATTAGTGTCAGGGTGCTTTATAGAAGTGAAACTTGATGGACAGGCTGGAGACAGATCTACAGAATCTCATTAAATTGCTGAATTGTTCATTACTGAGCACTCTCACTGTAATAAAGTGCTCATTGACTTTGACAAATCCACATCCCATGTCTTAAGGAAGAACAGCAAAGCAAGAGGTGTTGGGGAAGCTTGAGGAAATTGGTGCAAAGTGGGGCAGATAATGGAAAAGCTGGTGGGGGGGATGCTACCATTTGATTTATGTCTTACCTGTGACTAGTGTGGCCTCTGCACACACACGTGGCTGCGTGTCACAGCAACATGAGTTCAGCATGTCCCCAAGGCACCTTTGCTAGTAGGGCTGCCATGGAGCCCTAAGCACAAACTAAAGCTTCCTCAGAGAACCCCTGGAAAGGGTGCCACTGTCTGCAGAGCACAGTTGGAATTCCCAGTGTCCACTGAGTGATCTGATCCTAGTGCACATAAAGATCGAGGTGGTTATTTTAATGATCAAAATGTATACATGGAGTGATGCTTGAATATGATTTAAACTGAAGTGACTGCAGCTCTGACCTTTCAAACTTTGGATTTTTCTAGGCTACCTATTAACAATTGGCTAGTTCTAGTGAGTATGGTGATACATAACTATGAGCAAACCAAGCCTGAGAAAGTTAAATGGTAATATTAGTGGCAGTGTGCTAGGAAAAGGATTGATGCCAAGCACTACAGAAATTACTGCTGATTTTTCAGTCTCTTGTGCTTGATGAGTCTTATTTTGAGACAAGAGACAAGGACTATAGTGATTTATTTCTTAAAACAAATGAAAAAACAAAAAGCCCACCAGAAGCCTGTGTAGGCTGTGAAATTGTATCAATTTATGAGCCTTCTCAATCAGGCGTTTCTTAGGTAAACTAAGCTAGTAATTATGATTGTTAGTTGACATAAGATTTGTTCTCATCTTAATTTTTACATTTTATTAGCATGTGAGATTATGAAAATTTTTTTTGTATATAAGAAATTTTTGATTTGTCAGCCGCATGAAAATGTGTAAAAGTCAGTGACATGGCAAAAAGGATTAAATTTTAAAAATTGAAAAAAACAAAGGAAAGAGTGAAGAATGTGGAGGAAAAGAAACTATTTTTTCTGGTTTGTTCTTCTTCATCACGACCTGTGAAGTACCCTTGTTTTTTCCACAGGAAGCAGTCATGACAAGGACATAAATATCTCGTTTATCATGAAATGAAAAGTGAATCTTTCCATAATTGACCATTACAAGAAAGATTCATTGGCTGTCCTTCAAGGAAGCAGGTGAATTCTTTGCCTTGATAATTGAAAAAGTAAGCAACCCTTAAAGATGGAACAGGTTGGCAGAGAAATATAGCATTAGAGGGCTTGTTGTTGGAACCTTAGCAAGTAGAAAGCAAGCCAAAGATTTAAGTAAAAACTAATGTTAGCTTTATTTATTATATAATTATGACTTACGTTTGTTATTGGAAACTTCAGTGTCATGAGGCTTAAATATTCATATTTCAAACATCATACTAGTGGTTACAGAGAGACATATTTACTAGATTATTCTGTCTCCCTGCAGTCAAATGGTTCTGTATTAAATACTACACTTAATCCAAGGTGGACTCTTAAATCATATTTGGAAAAAAAACTAAATGTGAGCTCAGTATAGATTAGTTTCTTCCATCTCTGCTACTGTTTAAGTAGATTGTTAAAGGATACATGTAATTTTTAAACAGCTAGCAATAAAAGCAGATCAATTTTAGTATTTGTCAATATTTCTTCAAAAGTAAAGATTAGAAGTTCTTCCTTAGTTTTTATTTTCTTTTCTTTTTTTTTCTTTTGCCAAGCAACTTGGTTTCTTGGTAATCAACTGATAAGCAAGCAATCTAGGAAAAACTGGTAGATAAAAGTGCATGAGTGGTTTATTCAGCTAGAATGCATGCAAATGTGTTGTGCCTTTTCCAGGGCCAGTCTCCAAAGACATTCCAGCCCTGTTAAATTCCTTGCTTCCTTCAGAGGTGTAACTTCTGAACTTGTGTTCATGAAGTACATGTTCCATGTGTGAAAGTGTAACACTAGTTATTCCTTTTATCCCTGTGGATAGGCAAAAAGAGTGTTTGGTCTCTGTATTAGAGAAGTGTCTTTTCTTGAATGAATAGAAAAATAAAAGACAAGAAGACTGCAGTGTTACACATCAATATGAGTTTTTAATGTATCTTTTATATGAATAATAAGTGTACAAATCCAGTTTTCTTATTACAGTCCTGTTAATCTCATCTTTGCCCTATTTCTAACAACCTTTTCTTACATGTGAACTTCATTTTGAATTTCCTAATGCCATTTATGGAGGGCCAAAATTATTCTTCAGCAGAAATCCCACATTTCAATGCTGTAGAAAATTTTTTGGGGTACACATTGTAGCAGTCCACTATGGTGGAACAGTTCTGTGCTGATGACAGATCCAAAGACATCTTCATACATCTCCAAAGATGCACAGAATTACCTATGCAGAACAGCAGTTTCTAAAGTGGGTTGTCATGTTCTGGTGCCAGCTTACCACTCCTTCAGAGCCGTACTTGGTTTTTTTTTCCTGTCAGTCTTTGGGTATTGCAAAGCAATTTTTCATATGGAGAGAGCAAAAGTCATTTTTCTTACAAGTATATATATATATTCTAATGAAATGTGACCTAAGTGTCTTGCTAAATGTGAACTTAAGTTTTACTGCCAAACAAGTAACAACATAAAATATATGTGAAGGAAAGGATCTCAGTAATCAATGTTGTGTTTAAGCAGTATATTAGCCTTTCTCTATTCAAGAAATAGCTTAAGTGCTCTCTTGGGCAATAAGTGAAATAATGTCTACTCTAATGTTTGTTCTAAGTGAGTATTTACCCTAAGCAGAAAACCACCTCTCTAAAATGTGGCTGTCAGCCTCTCATCAAGAAAGGCATAGAAGAGGAAAAAGGGGCTTGATGCATATCAAGGTTGAGGTGAATTGGTGAGGCTAAATGAGAAAATTAACATATTGCCCATGAGTGTTTTGCTGTGCTTTTACCTCTTTTTTTTGTACCCTTTTCATGAAAGTCTACATGAAAGTGCCCAAGAGCCCCTTGTGAATGCCAGTATCCAGTGTACTATATCTGTGATGGTTGCACTGTGTGTATCACTAATAGCTGCGAGCAAAATCACACAGTTACCCTCAAATAAAAGTAGTATGGAAGCATAACCTCTGATAGACTGCAGGTTTCTTTTCCTTAGTTTAATTCTCATAAATATAGGTATCTCACCTGAACTGACTCTGTGCAATGGAGTATTCCTTACAATCTTTCCAGTCTGGGTGGGATTAATTTTTGTAAGTGTAGGCATGTGCAGTATTCTTGGTAGGACATCCATTATAGGCAGGCCAGGCTGGTGGTGTGGCCCAAGATCTGCAAGGAGGTTGGTGTCCATGGAACTGCAGGCTGGCCAGATTTCATACAGGATTACAGAGGGTCAAGCAGTGGATGCAGGCAGCAGAAACTCACACAGCTCACACACTATATTCTAACATAATTTCTGTTTTGTATCATTTGTAACAGAAATGGCATTTTGGCTTACAGGGAAAATGAATGTCTTCCCTGTTGGCACTGTTCCCTTATTTTATGAAACACCTTTCCCCTTTGTCTGCTTTGGCTTAATTCAAATGAGCTCTTAATCTTGTCCTTTACAGTTATATCTTGTGAACTTTATACATGCTTTTGTTCTGAACTTTTAAAAGTTTCAGACTCCTGTTTTTTTTCAATGTTAGCTAATATTTTTACTGTTACTTATTATGTATAACAGTATAGAAAGTGATTTAAATTATGTATTAAAATTATGTTAGGAGCAACTCCATGTTCTTCTAATGTTCTTTTAGGTATGTGTGAGTTCCAATCAGAAAACTTGATTATTTTGCTGCTGTTGTTGTGAGCATTGGAGAATTACTGGAGAGCATTACTTTTGTCTTGCTGTCCTACAGTGATATCTTGTTTATCCCAGATTACCTTCAGAAGTGCACAGAGCATCACACCAATATTTAGGCAGGCTGCTGTGCTTACAGCTCTTGAATTTAGGTCACTTCTTCAGCTAAGCAGTGGAGGTGCATTTTGATTTAGAAAGCCAGAAAAAGACACCAATGGTGTCCATACAGCAAAGACTTCTGTGTTACTGCATTCTACATTTGAATTTGTCTGCTGTGGGGGATTTGTAGTGAATATTGCACACTTTGTGGCTCAGATCTGTTGGAGATTTTTCTGAAGTATAATTGTATAAACATACAGATATATATATATATATATATATATGGTTACATTAAAAAAAAGTTGCTGAAGCTGTTTTGAAAGCCAGGTGTGTTTGAAAATATACATCCATTTTTAAGTTAAAGAAAACAACATAAAGTCTAAAATCCACAGAGACCATGGATGATCAAATATGGCAGTCTGTTGCTACTACCTTAGTGTTTTCCATTCAGAGATAAATGTTAATAATCTTTACTCTTTCAAAATCTTAGTGAAGCTGTTTAACACTGTTTCCAGTGGATTTAAGCTTGTGGAAAATGATAGGAAATTAGAAACTCTTCTGAGAATTCCCAGCTCTGTATTTCAACAAATTTTCCTTTGGGAGCTGATAGAAGCATTACTTTTGTTTGTAACCACAAAGCCAAAGAAGATGGTGGAAGAAAATGGAATTCCATGTTTCCTGAAGCCACGCACATGGTCACCAATGTGTTAAGATAGCTAAAATCTGTTTCTGGGGTTAAGTGCTGATTTAAATGTAGTGAAGTCACACTCGTGTGTCTGGACCTGCTCACAAGTGTGCTGCTTCAGCACGAGCTCTGCTGAGATCTCATTAGCTGGAAATGGTTTCAATTGAAGCATTAGTTGCCCTGTGCTGTCCCAGGATCAGGACACTGGTGGCTCCAGGAAGATGAGGAGGCAAGGAGATGGAAAAGCAGTGTCACTCCTGCGCAGCCTTTCTAACTCCAACTGGGACACCCTTGGCAGCTTCCAGACGTGCAAGTGAGCTGCAGAGCTGGGGTTTTCCTTGCCTTGTGACAAAGGGTTCCTTTTACTGCTTTGATCACTTCGGGCTCCCTCGTGCCAGGGAGAAATGGAAGAAATTACGACAAATACACTTGTCAAAAAGATCTTACAAAGCTTTCCTGTGAAGTGGCTTCCAAGCTAGAGGTCTATGTGGGATAGTAATGACAGATAGAAAGATCACAGCCTCTGAAGTGAAAATCTGTGCTGAAGAGCTTTCAAAGTGCTCCTTTAGGGTGGAGCCCATTTTAATGTTTGAGTGAAACTGTATAGGTTGTAATTTTAAAAGGTTTATCTTCTAGCAGTTACAGGTGTTTCAGTTTGCTTCAGGTATTATTTAGTAGGTTTGTATAATAAATTTATGTTTGTTTTAATCTTGCAGTGGGGAAGCTCTGACATTTCCAATTCATCAGATACGTTTGGGACCTCAAATGCAGTTACAAATGTGGTTCTAAGTGTTTAAGTCACTTTTTGAAAGAAATGGCTTTCTTAGAACAATTAGTTGATTTTGAAAAATTAATGCAGAGCTCATTTGTTTAAGCAGTGAGTTAATCTGAAGCCCAAAGTGTGGGGATTAAATCAAAGTCAATAAAACTGACTGAGAGAGTGGGGGGTTGTTCAGCCTGGAGAAGGCCTCAGGAAGACGTTATAGCAGCTTTTCAGTATCTAGGAGGGCATACCAGAAAGATGGAGAGGGATGTTTTTCAAAGGCATGTGGTGATTCAACAGGGGGAAGTAGCTTTAAACTGAAAAAAAGTAGGTTTGGATCAGAGATGCAGAAGAAATTCTTTATTGTGAAGGAGTTGAGGCACTGGCAGAGGTTGCCCAGAGAAGTTGTGGATGCCCCATCCCTGGCAGTGTTCACGGTGAGGTTGGATGGAGCTTTGAGCATCCTGGTCTAATGGACACTGTCCATGACAGGGGGTTGGAACTAGGTGATCTTTAAGGTCCCTTCCAACCCAAACTGTTCTGTGATTTTGGTTGGAAAATTTGATGTCTGTGGTTTTGTGGTAACACAGTGTGTTGAACACATCCATATTTATAAGCCAGCTAAGGGGAGCATATACTCTGAAGTACGTTTTTATGTGGGACCAAAGATATTAATGACACACAAGTCCTGTATAGCTGTTTCAAAGGTTATTATAGAAAATTATACATTTTTTTTTGTGATTTGTTGGATTTGCCTATTAAATCCCTAGAAAATTATACCCTAACAATAGGGAAGAAAGGAATAGGAATCCTTTTATATTTGAGAACCATTTAGACTAATTTTCACAGAGCTGAATTGCATTTTTATAGAATTTTGTCAATTTTGCGCCTATTTCATTTTCTAACAATTTTTTTACTGATGAAACTTGTAGATTCTTGTCTCTGTAGTGAACTGCTACACTTCTAAAATATATTTCAGAGGGAAGAATAACAAGAGAGGAATAGCAATAAAAACTGTGTGTATCAGATGGTGAAAATTCTTTTCCGCTTATTAATTATGTACCAGCAACTTACTTTAGTGCTAAATGTGGCTGTGTAAAGTTTCAATGCATTTGATGTCAGCCTGAATGTTTTCTCTAAAAATAAAAATGAGCAATTCTAGACTTTGAAATGATGGCTGCTGAAGGCAGGTCCTTTTCCACCTCCCATGTTCTCTGTCCTTACCCTGTTTCAGAAAAGATAAATGCTGTCATAAGCCCTAATCTCTTTAAAACGAAATCAAATCACAGTTAAGAGCCCTAGTTAAACAGCTGTGTTTATGAAGACATAAGCTTCTGTTCTTTGCAGCTTCAGAAAAACTTATCAGATATAAAGCACCTAGCAATTTTGGTTCTTCCATCAGAACAAATGATGGCACATCCAAACTTGAGCATTTTGTGATGCATTTGAAAAGGCGTGGCAAGAAGTTTTTGCCTTAGCTCTTCTTGCCATTTGATCCAGTTATTAAGGACAGGCAGATTTTGTGGACCTGTGAAGCTACATTTTAGGAATTTTCGTGTGACAATGCAGAGAGATGCAGAGTCCCCAGGCAGTGCAAAGGAGAGCCACTTTATTGCAAAAACTTGGCCTTTTTAAGCAATTAGCTGGTCATCACAATTCACAACAAATATAATTCAACCAACATAATACACCCTGATGTGAACAGGTGATGGTTACAGAACTTTTTTTCCTGCCTCTAATTCAGTAGAGTCACTTTCCTGTAGTCCCCTTCTGCTTAGCCAAAGCAACAGGTCTGAGCCATGGCTTTACAAGGCCTTCCCTTTGTAAGGTTTTACCCATATGCAACATATTTATTATGAGGAGATTTCCTTGTCATTTCTATCTCTCTGTGGCTGGACTTGTTTCAAAGGAAAAGGTTGAGATTGTGTCTCTGAATGCCATATTTTGGATTTATTTTCTATTGCTTTGCTTTGTTCTGGTTTTGTTGGCTTTGCAATGTCATCTTCCACACTCCTTTTTGATGATCTTGTTAAAACTAAATTTGCCGTGATTGCAAGAATAAGTAGAGCCTTTCCAATGTGATCGTTCCCAGCTCGATTATTTTTGTGTGTAGACTGTCAGGTGTGACAGCCATTGCAGTGCACAGGAAAACAGAGGGGCTGTGAGTAGTGGGGCAGCTGTAAGGTCTGTTGCAGTAGAGGCTGCACACGAGCTCATACAGCTTTTAAACACACACTTGTACATGTGGAGTGGCATTGAGAGGGGTAGCACAGGGCCTTGCTTGCCCCTTTTATCACAGTGGAAGGACCAGTTAGGTGTGAGAAGCACATTCCTGTTGCAGTTAGTGAGTCAGGGGTCTCTCTGAATATTTCAGAGAGAAACTAGAGTGTAGGAATTGAATTAAAGCTTGTGGATGCGTTGAAGTATATTAAGTTACTTACACATAATGTAAATGTTTGAGTAGAAGTAAGTTAGCAAGTTTTAGTGTGAGCTTTAATGCTTTCAGTAAGTGAAAGGTTTTAAATGCTAGAGTAGTAGTGTGAGTTTTAGTAAAGGTTGAAAACATGTTAATGTTTTTTAACAGAGGCTTTAGGCTTATAGTTGTAGATAGGACATAGACATAATAGAGTTATAGTAAGAATATTGCTTACATTTTTTAGATAGAACAAGATAGGTTGTATGAGTAGTTGCATACATAGCTTGTTGTGCTAAGAAACTAGAATTTTAATAAGTTAAGGAGTGGTGGTTTGAGTTTGTGTTTTAGCTTGTTGGAAAAATGTTATATAAGAGTATGTATTGGGAAGTGTTATTACTTTTAGCCTTTGGCTTTTGGCAGGGCTTTTAGCCGTTTGCTCTTGCCATTTGCTTTTGCTTTGCTACTGCTTTTGCCATTGCTTTCTGCTTGCCTTTTGAGACTGATGTGCTTTGTAATAAAATGTGCTTTGTAATAAATAACCTTTTTAACTATTAGCTGCTTTGCTTATTTAAAATAACCCAACGAAGTAAGAGCCTAAAAACTCTGGAGTGGGTGCCTAAGAGCACCGGAGGTGAAGAACCTCACACATTCCTAAACCTGCCTTGGTGGAGAAGCTCCAAGTGGTTGTTTTGGTTTGACGACCTGATCGCACAAGAGCAGACTTCTCTGGAATCACATTATGGGGCAGTTTTGTCTTTGCTGCTCCAAGGTTAAGAAAGTGTTTAGTGCCTCTGTGGAGATGAACTTTTCAGCTGCAAAAATATCTCAAGTACTTTGGGCAGATGATACTTAGGAAACTGTTTTGTCCTCACTTTTGGATACCTGCATGTCACTAGACTTTGTTCTGTGGCATGAGCACCAAAATTTCCACGAGATTTTTTGTAGTGGAATAAACAGACTCAGTTGGACAGATTGAGGGGACAGAAGATTTTAATTAAGATGCCTAATTTTTCTCTTAGTTCCCATTTTGACAAAGTGGTTGAAATGTAAACGTCTCTTGGGGAAGCCTGAGTTTTACTGCTTATAAATTGCTTTTAGATACTTGGAAGGAGTGTTCTGTATAATTTTGAATTCAGATTCCCCAGAAGGTGTAAAATGGCAAGCTTTCATGAGCTGTGATAATTTACAACAGCTGAGAGTTTACCTTCTGTCTGTACCTTACTTCACTTTGAGCTCCAGTAGATGAGTTCAGTTTTTCTATTACAGCAACTCATTGCTTTAATATGAGTACTTACCATATATAATGTTATATATTAATGTAGTTCAGCTAGCCTTTTATAAAGCTGATCATAGTTATTTTATTGTAAGACTAAAAAGATGGAATATCTTTATTGAGTTTAGTCAATGTCTTCTAGGTCAACTTCTTGCTCTCATGGCCAGTAAATATAAGAAATGGAGGAAGTGTGTAAAAGAAGTGAATACAATTCTGAAAGCATACATTCTATTGTTTACTGTTATTATAAAACTGGGGGTTTTTTTCTATGTGCTTCATAGCAAACACATACATAAAAAATGAAAGTGGCACTGTCTTTCTCACAAACCTTTTTCATAAAATAATGCCCCTTTTGAGAAGGCCACTACAGTTATGTAGCACTAGGGTAAAGGAGACTTGCAGTAAAGCACTGAACTGACAATGCAAGGGACTGTACTTGGCTGGTGGAGAGTTTTTCTTTAGATAAATTCCTCTCTTTCTCACAAGGATGTTGTGCAGAAACAATTATTAAAAATTTCAGAGACTGAAATGCAGGCGTTAAAATTGTTATTTCTGGAGCTGTTGGATTATGAGTAAGAAATCTGCCAAAGATGTGTAGGTTGTGTTATCCTCCTTGCACCTGTTGAAACACTGTGCAGGACAATATTTTTGTCTAGCAGCAACTGGTGATGGATGCTTTACTGCTTGTATGCTTTAAGGAGATAGATCTTATCAGCAGTTGAGAAAAATTTTTGATACATTGTGATTCACTTCAATGCTGTGAATTTTTATTAAAAAAATGCTTGTTTTTAATGCACCTGCGTTAAGTCTCTGCTTTAATTATGGCATAATATCATGAAATGCATAAATTTTGGTGCTAGAGACTTCGACCAATAACTCTGCTTGCTGCAGTTCTTTTCAGCTGAAAGATCAAAATCAAATATCTGCCTCTTGCGAAGTGGCTTGCAGGCTGCAGGGCTCATGTTCTGAAAGTCACAGGTTGTCACCACGACATCAGATAAATCCCAAACCAGCAAACCAGCCAAGATACAGCATTTCTTATTTAGACCAAGAGCTCCCTGTGTAGTACTCTACTGCAGCTTTTGCAGAGCCTGATCAGAGGTCAGGAGGACATACTCTAACAAGTGCTTTCACTCTCCAGATAATCAGCCATGGTGTTCTTTAATCTTTCTTTGGGGCTGTGTATTTCCTGAAGTCAATTCATTTATATTTGGCTTCCCTCTTTCTTGCCTGAGCCAATCGCTCATTCCTCCAAGCCCTGTCCATCTGTGAAGCTGATAGTCTGACTGCATCACAGTGGTAATATTTGGATCTGGAAGGATGCATATTTTTTCTTTTTTGCCAGCTGTGATCTCAGTCTTCAGTTTGGGGATGGACTTCAGGGGCACCCATCTACACAATGCCAATGCCACTACTGCAGCAGAGGTCTAGTGTGGAGTTGGCTGGGTAGGAGTTGGGGACAAATAGCAGAATGACAGGAACTTTGAATGTGTGTCTTGTGGTGGGGAATGTGAATCTGAGACACCTCTCTTTATGTGGAGAAATGGTTGCTTTGGAGTCTTCTTTCTGCTGTATCCAACATAACACACACTGGCAGCTTCCCAGACTCTTACTTCTCTTCTGCACTGGTTTGTGAGGAATGTGTTGGGTTCGTTCCCAAGAGTTCACTATACATATATATATATATTTATGTATATATACATATATATATATATATATTTCATAAACAATGTCTTTATACTTGGAAAAGTATAGACTTCACTAATTGTAAATGGCATCCTGTGTGTCAGTAAGGATGTGCAAACCTCCTCACAGCTGCTTTTGCTGAGGGTACTTCCACATAGGTGAATGTTCTGCCCATTGTCCCAAACTTTTAATGAAGTAAAACTTCCCTTCTATTGTGTGAGAAGAGATACAGGACATAAAATTTCTTAAAAGCCTTTGGTGCTTTGGATCTAACTTCTCTATCCACTTCTCTTTCAGACAAATCTTAATCTTGGCTTCTAGGCTGCTTTTTTGTGCTTTAGTATGCTGATGTGAACACTGGTATGAATTTTGTAATACTTGACAAGCTAGAGAACATGATGACCAAGATCACAGAACAAAAGATTTACCACTCACTACTTGAAATACTTGCTTCTTTCAGAGGTACCATTGAATTAGTTTATTATTTTACCTCACCTTCCTTGCAGCAGCCTTGTGGAAGGGGAGGCCACATGGGTGAAGCAACATGATTCTGGGAGAGGAAGTGAACCCAGCAGAGGAGGTGCAGGAAACTTGAATCTTTCATTCTTTCCAAATTTTGTGTAAGCGGCCCCTACATTTTTCCCTTTTTTTCCCCCCTATTCACTTGTGAGGCACTGACTCAATGCTGATGAGTAAGGTAAGAAACACCTAGTGGGATTGATTAATTTTCCATCCTTTAAAATGTGAGAATGAACAACCCAACCCACCAGAAAACTAAATATTGATGCTGTCAGTGGCATGATAATTGGTCTCTGCTTTCATCTCCAAACAAACCCTTGCTTGGATTCTATTATTCATTCAAAGAGGAAAAGGGTTATTAATGCAGTGTTCTTTAATTTATATTTTTCTTTTGTGTGTGTGTGTGTGAGAGAGAGAGAGAACAGGAGAGCAATAATACAATAAATATATTGGCCAAGAGAAAACATTTGAAAGCGATCCCTGCCCATTTTTTTAATCTTCTCTTATCATGAAGAATGTGAACTGTGATAAATTGTTCTGCTAATCAAACAGCACTGAAAGGTTAGGTCATTGGAAGTCTTTAGTCATTTTGTGCTTTTCAAGAGTGAATTTGTTAAAATTATGCTGAATACCCACTTAAAGCCTGGGCTGAAAACCCTACCTGTGTTTTATAACTCTGCACTGTCAGAACCCATAATAAGTCAAACATTCTTTCAGAGGTACTCATAAGGGAGAAAAAACCCTGTAAATTTAAGAGTAATTTCAGATTGTAAATGAAAAAGAGAGGCACGACTGTTCATTTGCACCAATCATGCCTTCCTTTCATCTGCTCTGATTAGGCCTGGTGCGGTTTCATCAAACTACTCCATCACTGAGCTGTCACTCCAGTCGTCTGTTGATTGAAAACAATCAGGGCTCTGATGGCACAATTATTCTGACCCTTTAACTAGAGGCTGCTGTGATAATGAAAGGTTGATTATGATAGTTTGTGCCTCTTTCAGTTTGCCAAGAAGGTTAATTTGGGCATCAGACGGATGTTTAATGGGCGCTTGCTGGCTACACTGAGGTAAATGAGAACGTGCAGTCTTCGATATTGCACGGATATAGTTTGTCTGTCAATCATTGTCATTTTGAGTTTGTGCCTCACACTCTGGAAATCACATTTTATTTTTTCCTTGGGATTTAATTTATTCTGTGCCCTGAGGAAGTTCTTTCACTCTGTGACCTTCACAGTAGCTTTCTCTGTCTTTTTTCGCTTCCCTCACATGGAGCCCAAAGGCATAATACATCTACAGGAACGTTTTTCTTTCATTTTTCACATTTAAAAAAAGGAAAATTTAAAACCTCTGTTTATCAGCTCACCCTGAACAGAGCAAATGTTTTAATTCTGATTGTTGAATCCAAATGTGCAAATGGAAGCACTCCTGCTTGCTAACACAGCACCACACAGGGAGCTACTTACGTAGACACACATTTGTAAAACTGACAAACAGGTAATTTAAAAATGCCTCTGTGTAAAGAGGGTGGGGGATGACACAGCTTTATTTTCACAGGCCTTTATTTTCACACATATATGCCTTAGCTCAGTTCCTTGTAAATGTGGTCTCAGTCACTGTATTGCAACTTTTTGAGTTAGAAAGTCTCTCTTCAGGGTTCAGGGCAAAAGGTATTTAATTGCTGGTTCCTAGATTATTAATATTTACTGTGTTCATATTGAGAGATTCATATGCATGATTTTTGTAGTTGTTTGGCTCAAGGTGCAAAAGAAATGCAAATACCTCATAATTTTGATTGTTCCACATGCAGTTCATTAGAGTCTTATTTTTATGCACATTTTAAATTCAAAATAAAAAAGAAGAAAAAGATTTCTGTCTTTACAACTCTCTTGCATCTAGGCTCTAGACACTTATTTTCCATGCTGTCCACAACTGTAAGATAGTACCTGATTGATAAAATTGCAGAGTGAGTCTGGAGGCTGTGCTGCATGGTTACTAACTTCTAAAAATATTCATGTGTAACTCATGGCTTTCAAAAACTGTGTGCATGTGTTCTGTTTTGTGGTGGGGCTTTTTCCCTCAGCAACAATTCTTATATTTTTCTTCCTAAATGGATGATAGAGACCAATTTAATTCATCCAGTTTAAAATGCTTAAGCATTAAATGAATATCCTAAACCCCCTGGATTTTGTCCTTTATAGCCTCTAGGCACAGAGAGAGGATGACAAAGACCCTTTAGAGATCCAAATTCAGGCCCTTTGGAAATCCCTGCTCATTTTAGATTAGGAGAAAATTCCTCCACAGCCCTCGGTGAACTTTGTTTCAGAGCTTTGGTAAATGTCCTGGTTTATCCATAGATCCTGCTCCTGTACTTGAAATTTCATGAGTCAGGGTGTTGCTGAAAATTGCCAGCTGAAATGTGGTTTTGAGACAGGAGGTCCCGATCTGGAACACCTCAGACTTGCTGAGTTAGATAAAATCTAATAAAAGGCAAAATTATGTGCGAGTTTACAGCCAAAATATATATTCCTACTGCTTCAAAGACCAAACTAGTAAAGTCCAAGTTTTCTGAAGTTCCCTTGGTGGTGCTTTAAAGTGATTGCTATAGTAAATGTGTTGCTTTCATGACTGTTCTTGGCTTCAGAAATCAATAGAATCGGGTTTATAGCACTGTCCAATATGCTAAGGATACAAAAATATTAATTTGATTTTTTTTTTCCTGGCCAAAACCTTTTGTTTCTGTTAAGGAACAGAAGAACCATTCAGGTGAGATTTGTAGTTCCTTCTCTTCCCCTGATTTAATATCATTGTCAGATTGTCACACACAAACTAGTCATTTGTGTTGCACATATCTGATCTCACTCTAGGAAAATGCATCTTTCCATTTTTGTTTCCATATTTAAAATTTTGCTTTCTCTTAAAATGAGAATGTTCACTAGGTTATTATAATTAAGATTTCCATTTGTTTTAATAAGACAGTGTGAATTAATTGTTTTAAGACCTTAAAAATTTGTTTCCTTCTATTTGTTGTTGCTAAAATAAACCACAAGAAAACAACACTCCCAACACCCTCATTTTTTCCACTGCTGTCACTTTTTTGACTTCATCTCATTTGCTAGACCTTGGATGATATAAAGTAGCACATTCACAGTCTGCTGGGCTAGAAACACAGATCCATCAGCTAAAGAGCAGGCCAAGATGACTTGAATAGAGTTCCTGTGGCTCCTGCCTCTCTCAGAGCCCAGGCTTAGAAAAGTTTTTTTATTTCTTGGTATTCTGTCAACAGAAACTTTTCAAAATGTTGACTTTGTGATCTAAGTGAACATGAGTCTAATAAATATGAGTATGTCAAGCTTTTTGCACTCATGAAGTAGCTTGGCTTTTCTGATTGGAAAACTTGGTGTATGTCAAGTGGAAGTCTGGCACGTTTCCCAGCAGAGTGGCTTGAGAAGGACTGCAGGGGGATGCTGAAGAGGCAAGGCACAGGTGTGATGGGCTCTCTTGCTCCCTGGGATAGCTGCCAGCCCAAAGGACCAGGTAGCTACTTCTTGCAGTGTTATTTTCAACAGGAGTGAAATTCCTGCTTCAGCTTTAACCTCCTCTGCCTCTGTGGCCTCTCTGGCTGTGGGATGTGTGTGGTGTATGCACCATTAGCAGCAGGGAGGGAAGGACTGTGCTCCAAGCCTGTGTGACTTGGACTGTTCAAGCACTGTGCTGGAAGCAGAAGCAGGTGCTGGAAAAGCAATGAACTCGCTATCCAACATGCAGATATACTTTGATGCGTGCTCCAACTGTGCCACAACATATTTTTCCATCTATTTTCTGCTGTTTTGAGAATGCACTCCATTGCTAAATCACATAATGCAACCTTGGAGAAGAAAAATCCTTTGGCTTAAAGCATTAGAATAAAAGAATAATTCCAGTTTGAAAATCCTGTCCTTCTGAGGGTCTACTTTTGTCATTTACTTAGTTTAGAAGATGAATATGGCAAAATATATTATTTATTAAAGTTGATATAGGCACTAGGCTGTAGCTTCCTTTACTCATACAATCATACATTAAAATTAATAGAAAAGAAGCTTCTAGCAGTTTAAACAGAATTTGCCTATATGGCAGTAGGGGTAGGAGTCTTTCCTTGCTTTTGTAAATTATTTAGCACTGATACAAATATTTTACACCTCAAAATTGTGGATCGTCTTTTTTTTTTTTTTTTTTTTTGCTTGCTTGTTTATTAGCATTTTAAACACAGTTGTAATTTCAAGTGCTATTGGTATTTCCTTAAAGGAAGCCAATATGTCTTTTCTTGCAGCATCATAAAGTCTGTAATGGCTTTGAGTTTATTTTGCCAGTACTGATTATAGTTTCTAATTGTTTCTGCCAGAAAACATAGGCACTATAATCAGTGTATACATTGGGTGAATTCAGGAGTTTTTACGGAAGCACCAGGATTTTGGGTCTAGATTAAACAAAACCTGAGTAAAGGTGTTAGAAGTTGTGTTGATAAATACACAGATGTGTGCTGGTCTTGTACATGGAAGTTTGTGTCTGCCATACGTTGATGAGAGTTGTATTTGCCTCCTTTGCACTGAAGGAAAGTTAGAGCTGTGTTACACTCCACCAGGGACTACTTCTACTACAAGTGAAAAGACTTGTGTGGGAATTCAGTTTTCTTTCCTTTGAACTTTTTCAGTGCTCCAGTAGGTGCTAGACTGTTCCTCCACACCCAATTTTCATTCATGCCTTCATAGTGTGAGGCATCATGTTCTGCTACAAAACATGGTAACAATGTGCTGCAAAACCAGTGTAGAAGTCTAAGGCACAGTTGGTGAGTGTTACTGAAACCAGACAACCTGTTCCATAGCCTTGTGTCACCATTTAGGAGTTTGTTCTCTATTCTCTGAACATATAGATATCTACATTTATAGGTGAAATTCCTAGCACTTATTTTTAGGTAGTGACCCAAAATGAACTTTAAAACAGTATTTTTTTTCACGAATAGCAAGACAAGGCACTAAAAACAATATAGCTTTTAGCTCTTAAGGCCTTTTTTCTGCCTTGGGGTGTCACAGATTAGGTGTGGGTCACACAGGGCATTGTAGTCAGATTGTGTTCATCAGTAGCATGAGCTGATTTGGACTGGAGCTTCTAAACACATTGTGATTCCCAGACCTCTGTTGCTTCCCTGAGACTCAGTGCAGCTTCTCTGCATTCAAATGAATGAAGTCAAATGCCTATGGAGCATCCAGGTGGTGTGCAGGGTTCTTAGCCCTGCTTTCTAAACTCATACAATAAAATGAAGTCTCTCACTGCAAACTGACCTCAGATATGGAGCCTGGTAAGAGCCAGTAGCAACCTGCACAAGAGACAGGCTGGGATTCACATTGCCCTTCCCATTGCTGCTGCTGCTGCTTGTCAGAGGAGAAAGGTGGAAATAGCACAGGGCAAAGATACCTTGAGGTGCAGCACGTAGAGAATCCCAAGCAGACTGCAATAAACTTAATTTGGAGAGGTTCAAAGGTTTTCATAAAAAAAGATGCAGGACAGATAAGTGGGGGTAAAATAGTGTGCAATGAATAGAGAAGGTTTGGGTTCAAGACTCAGAATTGTTCATCTCATGAGTGCCAATAGAATCTTTGTATCACTTTGCAACCATTGCTGTAGTGGTTTAGGGAAAAGTTAAATATTACTGGTTTCAGAGGAACATTTTTTTACAACTCCAGGACTATTCTCAGTAGAGACCTAACTCAGTATGAACCAAATTGCATACGCCAAACTTCCTACAGTGAGAAAATGTATTCTAATGGAGATGTCCATGCCTTTTGTGCAGATCATCACGCATCCCATATCCAGAAATGAATACAGGTACCATTTATTTGAAGTTATGAATGTATGTGGTGTTGCTCGTGTGTTTATACAGTATTTATTGGGGGACCAAAGGCAGGACAGTAAAGGAAAGCAGATGGATGAAGTTTTAAGATATTAATAAGGCATTAATATTAAACTTCCTCTGAAAGACTTTTGGTTACCAAGTCCTGGTTTACATTAGTGCCTGTCTTTTACAAAGTCTGTAATATCTGTCATTGCAGCCCAAGTGATACCTCTGTGATGCCATTATAGATGTGAGCAAAGGCATGAACTTACAGTTCCAAAAGTAACCAGTCTGTTAGATGCAAGTGCTGACAGATAAGAATTCAGTTTTTGTAAATTCTTCTGTCTCAGTATAGTAACCCACATATCATTTAGTTGATATATGCTGAAGATAGCCTGAATTTCCCCTCAATTTCAAATGCCTGGATAATGAGAGTGCCTTTCAGGAATCATTCACATGTCTAAAGACACGGTATAGGAAGTTGCCTGATACAACTCAGTAGGACACACCTGACACATGGGTTTGGTGGACTTAGAACACCTGACTATAAAGCTCAACAATTTCAAGTCCAAAAACATTTTCAAATGCATTTAATTACTGTCTTTTTTTACTAGCAAGTCAAAATACCAAATGCATGTATTTGGAACTGGATACAGCATTTAACTGACCGAACTACTCTTGCATTTTTGATGTTGTTCATTGATTCTTTGTTTCACAGGGGTTCACAGTGAGGAAAAAGTATTTCAAATTAATCTTAGCAAGAAGGTGGTTTTGGTTTTTCATCTTCCCTCTCTGACAGAATACAGAAAAAGTAATAAATTTAATACATCATATATGAAGGCCATGAATAAGAGCAGCCTTTATTTTCAGCTCCTTTATGTGACATTCCCAACAGCAGTATGGAGCCATAAGATTTAGCTGAAATTTTTTTTATTGCTTAGCTTATTAGAAACACTCACTCCACGAGTTCTGTGTAAAATGATTTGAAGTATCAAGCAGTTAGTCCTTATCCAGAACTAGTCAATGTCTTTGATAATGACTTGTATGAAAGAATAATACGGAATTTATGTTGTCAGAAAGTCAGAAGGTGAAATGGTTTATAGCACTTTTGGAAATACAGTTTGGATTGAGAATGGTCTTGACTGGAGCAGTGGCCTAAAGTAATAGTAGAGAGTTTGGTAATGACAGAGAAAGCATGATACTCTGTGGAAGTTCTGCAAAAAATAAACACTAAACAAATCACAAAACCAACCAAAAAGAAAAAGGTGAAAATAGTACTCAGTCATAAGCTTAAATATGGATCAGCAACATCACAGTGCACTGACAGTCTTGCACAGTGATGTACAAGCAAGAATGCATAGATTGTTACAATCAAAGAGATTCTTCCAACCTTTCACCGCTGCTACAGCCTTAAGAGGAAGATTATGTCCAGTTTTGAGCATCAAGCATTAAATATTTCCATAACAGAAAACTGTGAGCCAAGCAACTGAGATTTAGAAAATATGACCTAAGATGCATTGAAATACCTTTTTCGTTCACTGAAGACAAAACTCACACCAATATTAAAATGTATCTGAGGTGGAGAAGAAAAAGAAGGTAACAAAATCCTTTTCAT
This sequence comes from Luscinia megarhynchos, assembly GCA_034336665.1. Lineage (NCBI taxonomy): Eukaryota > Metazoa > Chordata > Aves > Passeriformes > Muscicapidae > Luscinia > Luscinia megarhynchos. The sequence goes on from CM067565.1 coordinate 39,137,363, forward strand.
TCTATATGGATTAATAATTTTCAAGAGTTTCTCTGGAATATAAACCCAAAGGTGAAAAATAGAGCGATGAGTTTAAGGGTTTAAAGCTTCTGCATATGTAAGAGAAAAATCTGTCTCAGAGGATATCAGAGCATGGCAATGGTTTTCCTGAGGAAGTTTTGTTGTCTTCATTGCTGAATGTTTTCAAGAATAATTTACACAACCATTCTTGAAATGGTTTAGGCCATTTGTAACCTCTTTTTATGACCAGTTGGATTCAATAAGCGTTATGTGATTTGAATGCTATGTTAAATACTAGCTGCAATTGCTGAATTGTTGCTTTCTCTCTACTCCAAACTAGCAGGACCTCTTCTGTGCTTCTCTCTCCTGACTATTTTTTGTCCCCTTACACCTTTCTACACTTTATAAATAAAATAAATCAAGGAGAAAAAAAAGTATTGAAGAATTCAATATGTAATGTGTTCTAGTTCTTCAATGCTTTGTCATAAATAGGATTAAATATGGAGGGCAGAAAAGGCTTTTCTTTGTAATCTTCTGACATTAGTCTTCTTTCTAGTGTACCTGTGGTATCCAGTGATCCCATAGCCCCAGTGTTTATATTATTATTCCAACAGCTTGTTTCAGGGATAGTATGGTCTCCAGCAACACTAACAGATTGCACAAGAAGAGTATTGCATAGCAGCTGATAATGCTGTGGAAATTGTTTAGAGGAGCTGGTGCAATACAATGCTTTTGTACATACACTGTATCTTTTAATGTGGACTAATAGACTTTCACAGCTGCTTTTTAGAGGTATAGATGCCATGACTGAGGCAAGTATATATCTGCTCTTGGAATGCAAGCAAGTTTCAAAAGACCACATTTTGACAGAATTGTATGCAAATAACGTGTGTCATGTTTTTCCCTTCCTTCCCCCCCCACTTTTAGCTGGCTGTGAGGTGGTTGGAACACAACTGCCGCTACCAGTACCTGGATGAACTTCTCCAGTACGTCCGCTTTGGCCTTATGGATGTGGATACACTGCACACCGTAGCTCTCAGCCATCCTCTTGTCCAAGCCAGTGAAACGGCGACGGCGCTCATTAACGAGGCCTTGGCTTACCACCAGAGCGTCTATGCACAGCCAGTCTGGCAAACTGCAAGGACAAAGCCTCGCTTCCAGTCAGACACTCTGTATATCATCGGGGGGAAGAAACGAGAGGTCTGCAAAGTGAAGGAATTGCGGTACTTCAATCCGGTGGACCAGGAGAACGTTCACATCGCGGGGATCGCGAACTGGAGCGAGCTGGCACCTATGCCCGTGGGGAGGAGCCACCACTGCGTGGCTGTCATGGGAGACTTTCTCTTCGTGGCTGGTGGAGAGGTAGAGCACTCCACGGGGCGCACGTGTGCCGTGAGAACTGTCTGTCGGTACGACCCCCGCACCAACTCGTGGGCGGAGATCGCTCCCATGAAGAACTGCCGGGAGCACTTTGTGCTGGGAGCCGTGGACGAGTACCTCTATGCCGTAGGGGGCAGGAACGAATTGCGTCAGGTGCTGCCCACGGTTGAGCGCTACTGCCCCAAGAAGAACAAGTGGACCTTTGTGCAGTCCTTTGATCGGTCGCTCTCATGCCATGCGGGATGTGTGGTGGATGGTCTTCTTTGGATATCAGGTAGAAAACGTTTCACACAGTTTGAGGTACTAACAAAAATACTGGCTTGAATTAAAGTAATAAATCTTTGGTTTATATGTCATGATAACTTTTCTCTTTGGAGAGGACAAAGAACTGAGGCCTCATTAGAAATATAGGAGCATGATGTATACATTACACTCAATGTTTCAGAGCTGCTGATATCATATGTGCTATCTCCAGTTGCCATTCATAAATCACAGTGAACTGGAATGATAATGCACTTTTGGACAAATTCCCAATGATAAATTCTGTGTGCTTCCTAAAAACAAACAAAAAAAGACATTGTTTATGTAATACAGTCTGGTACTTTTAACAGTGACAGGACCCGAGGGAATGGCCTGAAGTTGTGTCAGGGGAGGTTTAGGTTGGATATGAGGAAAAGGTTCGTCACCCACAGGTTGATTGGGCACTGGAACAGGCTCCCCAGAGAGGTGGCCATAACACCAGGCTGACAGAGTTTGAGAAGCATTTGCCAACACTTTCAGGCACATGGTGTCATTCCTGAACCTGTGCAGGGCTTGGAACTGGACTTTGATGATCCTTGCGGGTCCCTTCCAACTCAGAATATTCTATAATTCTATAATTCACTTATTCCTGATGATGAAATGGAAAATTAAGTGCTTGTTAGCTTGTGTTATTCCAGGGCTTGAAGGTGGATGCATGATTTGCTCCCACTTGCTCTTCAGGATAATGCAACACACCAGGATGACCATTTTTAGAAATCATCCATAGCTCTGTCCACAACAAGTGCACAAGGCTGTCTGGATGTAATCACAGCTTTATGGCACTGATAGATGAATGTATAGACCTAAAATAATGTATCATTTGTAACTGAGTCTTTAGTTGTTTTTTTCCATTGATGGGGTGGGAGGACTTAGTTTCCTCAGTCTTTGCAGTAGGGTTTAATTATTCTGGGATGTGACCAATGGCTTTCTACAGAGGATTTGAAGAAAAATATTCCACCTTTACTAAGAAGTGTGCCATGGAAGGTTATATAGTTATAATATTTATTGAGGAAGCTAATGAGTAAACGGGGCTAGCCCTTGAGGTAAATGTTCAGTGATTGGTATCTTCACCATAGATACCCTCTGGGGATTTTAATATGGTCTGGAATGCCTCTGGTGAAGAGATGGAATATGAATGGAAGATTAAGTTAGCTTCTCAGGCCTTTGCTGAGCTTCTCAAAGTGTGTTGTTTAGGCTAGCAGACGTACCTTTCTGTCCCCATGGATTAAGTGCCTCATGGGAATGGATTCCCAAGCACTGGCAGGGGAAATAGCAGGTACCTATTTTAATAGATACACTCTAAAGTCATGAATAATGGCTTTGGAATTAAAAGCAGGACAGAACACAGAAAATCACCAAGATCCCTGGCAGGTACCTTGGGTCATTTTCTTTAGTGACCATCATTTAGGGAGTCTTGTAGAGTTCGTGCTGTGTGAATCCTGAGGTGAGACCCAGATACAGTACAGAAACAGGATTTCTGCATTAGGCTACCAGCTGGGTGTATTCAGAGCATTATCCTGTTTATTCACTACTTTTCCTATTTTATTAGTGGAGAGGGATGTGTGTCTGCAGAGGGCACATCAAATACATGGATGTTGCTACTGCTTTGTCTTGGTTGCTGGCTTTTTTTCCTGTTTTGTGGTTTACATTTGTCAGTATTTATGAAGAATAGGACCTTTTAAAAATGACATTAAACAATCTCACGTAATATCATTGAATGTGCACTAAAAATCCATCAGTGTCTTTCCTCCAGTAAATGAAAAAAGTAATAACTTTTGTATTAATTTCATGAAAAAAAGACCCCAAACAACAAAACAAAACAACCAAAACTCAAGAAAGTAATTGATAGCAATTTTTACGTCAAACATGGGGCTGGTTGAAGATTAAATTTAATCTTTCCAGATTTACTAGGAAAGGGGAAATTATCCTGAGGATTAATTAATGTGCTTAGTTATGTAGGTGAAGTGGATGCATACTTGTGTGTTTTAAATTCCACTTGTGTTTAGAAAATGATGCAGTGTGATATTGTGTTCAGGGCTGTGCCTATAACAGAGCTGTAGAATCAGTGGAAGAGGTAAGTGGAAGGCTACTGGACAAATTCTTTAAAACTGGGCAAAACAACCAAAAATATTTTATCAGTATTGTTCCATTTATATTTGAAAATGCTACCAACAGTGGAATAAGGTAGACACTTTCAGCTTTTCAGTTCGTTTTGATAGGTTCTAAGAAAGTGCTTAGAAGTTTTGAGTTGCTCAATTATGACAGGTTATTATGAAGTACAAGAGTGTACTTACTACACTTCAGTAGAGATCAATCTGAATTCTTTGCTCTCACACTGAAACCTGGTTGTGTACTGAATAGAGTTGTTTTAAAAAGAAAAGTGGATGGAGATGTAATAACTGTAGCTAGCTTTCTATTATTAATTGCTTAGGACCAGAATGTAGCTTCGTGGTACATGTACATTCAGGGTAGTACAGAGAGATGTTTTATTGTATCTTAGTCACTGCTGGAAAACCCACTGTTCATCATTGAATATAAGATGTTAGCATAAAAGTAATTAGTAATGCAGGAGGGAACCTAATTTTGAAGTATGTGGCCTAAAATTAGGTAATTAAAAAATTAGTCTGAGTTAGAAATGTTTCTGAGCTGTATCCCTGCTGCTTTTTCTGGGAAATACAGGTTATCAGCAAAAAGCTCTCAAAGTCAGTCTGCTACTACCAGCTGGCAAGGGAACCATGGAAATGTGCCCAGTATTTTAGTGAGGGAATAAATTAAATAGTGATAATATAAGTTTCTAGCCCTTCTATTTGTAGAGAGCATTATCAAAGCTTGATCTGCACACTGACCATTTACTTACTCAGTGCCTCTGCTACAGCCCCATGCCCTCTTAAAGGCTTTGCTGATCAAAAGCTAACTAGACTTCAGGGATTTCTATTACTGGGATTAATTTTCAGCTTTGCTTTGCTGCTCCTTTGGGACAAATATGACAAGGCTTCAAAAATAATAGATAATAAAATCATGGCAGAGGCAGCAGGAAGAGAAAATGGACAAAAAACCCGTTGTATGAGTTTATACACTGGCAACACGAGGTGGGTGGCTGGTGTTCAGGTGACAGAGGGACTCCTAAGCTGCTGCCACCTCTTTGGGGTTTTTAACCTGACAGAAGCAGATTAAAAGAGGGAGCCTTTTGCACACTGGACCTAGTCAGTCCCTCTGCTCAGCACAAGTGGATTCAGCCCTTGAGTTTTCTGACCTCCATATTTTTATATTTTTGTCACTATTTATTGTTTTTCCCCCACAGTCCTGTTTTTATTTTCTTCTTTAAAGAAAAACAAAACATGAGAATTTATTAAAATAATGTACTAGTTTTGACTGGGATAGAATTAATTTTCCTCACAGCAGCTAGTCTGGAAAATGTTTCAGATTTGTGCTGGAAACAGTCCTGTAAACACAGGGATTTTTTTGTATTGCTGAACACTGTTTCTACAGAATGAAGGTGTTTTTTAATTCTCACCCCACCAGTGAGGAGGCTGGGGATGGGCAAGGGCTTGGGAGGGGACAGAGCCAGGACAGCTGACTCCTGCTGACTGAAGAGATTTTCCCAGATGATGTGGTGTCATCCTCAGCATGTAAAGCTGGAGGAAGAAGGAGGAAATGGGGATGTTCATAGTGCTGACATTTTACTTCCCAAATCACCGTTATGCTTGATGAATTCTTCATAGGAAGCAGTGAATTAATTCCATGTTTTGCTTTGCTTTGATGCGTGGCTTTTGCTTTGCCTGTTAAACTCTCTTTATCCCAACCCACAAATTTTCTCAGTTTTACTTTTCCAATTCTCTCCCCCATCCCATGCTGGGGGAGTGAATGAGTGGCTGTGTGAGGCTGAGTTGCTGACTGGGGTTAAACCACAACAAATAAGTTCTCTGTACTGACATTGCATTGGGCAGATGGTTTGGAAATTTTATAGAAAGGTGATTCTTCCAGGCCTCAGTTAACATCTGATGCCATGACCAATTTCACAAATGGATTGCATGCCACAGTGCTTGAAAAGTGAAGTACTTCAGTGAAATATAAACAAAGTACACTAAACACTTTGGAGTTCAACATGACTAACCATCACTATCCATAAAAGCGGGGAAATATTTTCCATAAGAGCGAGGACTTGAACTCTGCCCCTTTCCCAGCATCCTCTGTGGAGTGCACATGCAAACCTGGAGACCTCCTTTGCTATCCACGTTAACCTTCCTCCACTGGTATAGGTCTGGTGCCCCTGGGGACATCGAGGGGCAGGGAACCTCTGCCAGGCATTCCAGCTCTGGACCATTCCTGCACCTGCATCTTGGGATAATGACACTTCCCCTTGCCTTAGGTGCTCAGGAGATTAGCACATGAAAAGTCTTGTTTAAAACAAAGTGTTACACTGGTGTTTTGCCGAGGCCTGAGTTGTCTGACCTTAAGTGTGTCAGCTAAAATAACATCTTGACATGCACATAAAAACTCAGGTTTTTATGGGAGAAGGGCATAAACAAGCCATCCCTGTACAGTTGCTTTGTACTTGGTATAGGAGATAATTTTTTTTTTCAAACTTCAAGATTCATTATTTTGATTTTTAAATTGTTGTTTTTTTCCCTAATGGTGGAGATTTTGACTAAGGAAATTATGGTGATAACATATCTTGAAGAATTATTCTTAGTTTGCAAGTGATTTGGGATGAAGAGTATTACCTTACTATCCATAGGCTGTTGTGAAGTAAAGAATTTTTTCTCAGCAAAAGCCTATAAAATTATTTTATGAAAAATAGATCTGGAATAATAGGAGTTTACAGAATCTCTCCAAATCAAGTTTTGCAGTGTGGCTGGCACAGGATTTGCTGGGAATGGGAGGATAACAATTGCATAAGAATTGCCTTAGGGCCCAGTCTTAGTCTCTGTATGTTCCAGATATATATATACAGACTTCATTTTTACTGTATTTGAATGAATGATCTCACACCTTTCAATGGTGGACATTATTGGTTTGATCATTGATTCTCATTAGATTGAATGCAAACATCCATCTTTAACGATTTAAACAAACCTAGGGCTTGTGCCCCCCTTGTTTGTGGCTGGATTGCATCTGGAGCCAAAGAGTGCTAGAGCTGCTGTTGGCCTCTTGCAGAGGACTCCTTACCTTGGGAGAAGATGCTCCAGCTCAGCTGTCCTTGCTGCACCTGGCTGCAGCAAGAGGCAGCAGGTTTGCATGTTGAGGGAGGATCATCTTGTGTTTAACACACAGACACCTAAGGGAGGAGAGATTTCTGCTTTAAAATAGCAGTGCACCTTAGGGTATATGTCATGGGCTTCTATATATTCCCTGGATTTTCTGGAAGGAGCACACATGGGAGCTCTTTGCCAACATGTAGTTTTACACTTCTCCCAGTGAACTCAGGTTCCCGCACACAGCCTAGCACTTGGGGACTGCAGAGAGAGTTGTGATATTTTCTGGGGGATTTGGATTGGATTAGGTTTCTCAAGTCATGGGGGCCTTGCTAGGCCATGTTATAAATATGGTTTATAAATTGTCGTTTTGGAAAATGTTGAATCCTAAATGAATCAACATTTAGGAAAATGTTAAATGTTGAATGCCTCCTACCCTTCTCTTTTTAGAAGTGTGTCTTGAAGAGGTTTCTCAGTGCAGTTTGTGGGGTGTTTGGGGGACTGTAATAACACAAAATGTTTATCAAGTGTGGGAAAGGGATGGAACAAAATGTTTATCGAGTGTGGGAAAGGGATGGACAAGGTGTATTTTGGAATCCTTGAGCAATTTCCCCATGTATGGGGGGCACTGTTGCATGAGTTGGGAATTTACAGGTCTTGGAAGGCTTAAAAGGAAACATTTACAGCCTACAAGGGAGTAAGGGACAGTTATTGTGGCAGTGTAAAAACATTGTGAGCCCATGGGCCTTCCCACAAGGGTGTGCTCCTGTGTGTGAAAGTAAGAAAGACAGTCTTGTCCTGAAGGTGCTCCTTGCCTCCCAGGAACTGGAGTTCTCAAAGCAAGCTGCTCATGTTAAAATGGTGTAATCATCACTCTGTTTATAAAAACAGCAAATGCTGACCAAACTGTAAATTTTTTGTTATTTAACTAGACGGGCATTTTTTTTTTTTTCTTCTTCTCTAACTGTTGGGTTACTACCACATTAGCTGTTATTGCTTGACATCAAATTTAATAGCGTAGTTTGTATTTTTAACTACCTTATCTCGTTATGATGCCTCTCTGTCCTCTCCTTTCCTCATAGAAAACACAACAGAGAAGTTTAGGAAATTCTCTCAGAATTACCCCATTTCTTTTCTGAGAAAGTATGTATTATTTTTAGTACCATTTAAACTCTTTTCCCCCTTCTTTTCTTATTTTTAAGAGACATACTGCTGCTCTTTCGCCCTTTCCCAGCTGTCTGTAGTATTTTTTAAAAAATAGCTCAAGAGGACATTGCAGACTTGTTAAATCTGAATTTTGGCAGAAAATTTTAAACTTTTGCTATAGCACTTCAAAGTTAGAAGGAACTAGAGTTTGAAAATTGATGCAGATATAAGATGGCATATTTAATGACAGATGTATCTATAGAAACCTGTTAAGATGCAGATTATCCCCCTGGGGAGGGGAGATCAAAACTGCCAATCTATAAAATATACTTGTTAGGGGAAGGCATGGAATCTATCTCTGCAAGCACTTTGATTGCAGGGGACAGTGTAGCAGCATGTGGCATCATAACCTAAGAGCAGACAAATCAGCTTGATGACTTTCAAAGCCAAGAATACTGCTGGAGGCAAGGGTACTCCAGTCTAGAAGAAATTAAAACATATAGAGACTGTTATTAATTCCAGATCTATTTTTGTGTAGTCAAATCTGTATGCAAATCCTTAGCATCTCATTTTGGCAGATTAATCTAAAAGTGAAGAGCGGTATGTGAAGGGAATGTAATGATAAAACACCAGAGATGAGCAATATTGCAGGGGAAAAAGATGTAAGCTGTGTGCTTGATGTGAGGGATCCTTTGTGAAGAGAAGCAAATAATTTTGCTTATTTGCTTATTTTATTACTTTATGAGGAAAGCAACACTCTTCTTTCTCTTCTTCCTTCACATCTTCCCCCCCAAATTAAGGGGTCCTTTCAGAATAGAAATGTATGACCAAGGACTGTGTTTCAAATGTGTCTCCTGTAGTTTAACATTCTGGAGGTAATAATCCAAATAACTATGATTTTTATTTTTCAAAACACTAATCTGATGTCTTGTTTTAGACATTGTGATGGGAGTGAAAATAACTGTATGTAGAAAAAAAACAAATTACAAAAAAGGTATTAGAAAAGATGGTTTTGTCTGTGTGGCTGGTGACCACTAGAAATGTGAAGGCTGCACAGCAGTGTAGAGACAACTAACAGATTGTGAGATCAGACACAGGGGCAGTCTTTGCTTTCCAATGCCTCTTCCTGTGTCTGCTCTTCGCATGTGCTGTGATGGGCAGGGTGTGGCACAGTGTGATGGAAACAGTTTGGAGAGACTACATCTCCTTCCAGCTGTCTCTCAGCCTGTGAGCATCTCTGAGCTGGGAGTTTGGGCTGCCACCCCTCTGTAGGTGCCCAGTACAGGCTGGTGCTTGCAGAGGTGCACCCAAGTAACACCATCATTTGTCCTTGCTGCTGCAGCTGAAGAAAAGACTCTAAAATAGATGTAGCTGTAGTTTCTGCATTGATTCTTGCCCCAAGTTTTTTTGAGTGATCCGAGGGCACTTCAGTGTCAGCAAATAGCTCAGCCCAGCAGGAGCAGATCAGCAGGTAAAACCTTGGCACCAAGTTCCCTGTGTTTACTCCATGTACCCTTCACATTTTTTACTTTGGACTATGTCCGTTCTGGTCCTCTGTCTGAAATGTTCCCAGTACTCAGGTGGTACAAAGCCAAAAGAGCAGTTATTATTTCACACCCTTATGCTGCCATTAGGAACTGGAGCATGGTTGGTGCACATCTGGAGCAGAGCTTCTGGTTTAACTTGAATGCACACCAGACCCAGCCTACAGCCTAAAATGATATGGGGGAGGTGGCAGAGTTGTTTCAAAATCACAATATGGCTCTGAACCAAAATGCTGCCCTTGGCCTTGCTGGAGGCTGGCAAAATGAGGGTTCCCCAGCACAGAGCTTGGGGATAAGAGGGGAAAAAACCAACCCAGCACACTTAGTGGGACTGGACCATACTCAGCTAGCAGGAATGCAAGTCACTGTCCTGGCTGAAGCATCAACAAAACGAGATATAATAAGGTGAGAGTCCTTCCTCTCACTGCTGTGGATTTTGTCCACTATTGGTACATGCCATTAAAACTGTAATATAAATAGTTTGTCTGTCAGTGTGAGTGTCCCTGGTGTGTGGCCATGGACATGCCCTAGTTCTGCCCAGCCCTCGTGGCAGGATGAAGGTGAGGTGCAGCTTGCAGGTGTTACTCCTGATTCCATCTTCCCATGGGCCCAGCGTGGTGACAGAGGGGGACTGGGAACTGTGGCAGTGCTGCAGTGACACCATGTCCCCAGAAGGCTTGAGCACATTCAAAAACATGTTTGCACAGGTAAGATTACAGACTGAAGAAGTTTTCCATGTGTACTTCGTGAAATTTGCCATTTAAAACAAAATAAGAAGATGATTGAGCATTGAACATCTCTTTACTTTGTTGAGGTAAACAGATGGTTTGCAGCTTCGACTTGGGTCAGACTCTGTTCTGAGCTTCTCTGAGGTGCTTTGCACCATGCTTTCTTGACCACTGTTGAAAAGTAGAGGGTAGGGTTGTTTCTGGTCACTGTGGAAGAATTTTCCACCCTAAGTTTACAACTAAACAAGATATTCTCTAGAATACAAGCTAAGTAGGGAATTTCTTTCAAATGTTTAGATAAGCATAGTTGCACAGGCTTGAACTGTGCTTTCTAACTGGCAGTGGTATCCCCTGTCATGCTCCTGGTAAGGCAGAGCTTCTCTCTGACCTCTTCCTTCTCATTGATGCCCACGCCCACCTCCTCCTCCTCTTTTAAACTGTGTCACACATTGTATGTTCCTTGGAACAGGAATGAATTTTATCTTTGTTTCTTGATGAAGGCTGAATGCACAGTTATGTATAAATAGATCAATTTTTAACTCATTTTGGCCCATGGAATTAGCTCTACAAAGGAAGTGTATTGGGGGGTGTTAATTGATGCTATTCTGTGTTTGTACATGTTTGACAAATGGAGCTGCTTTTTCCCTTGTAAGCAGATTAAGAATTGCAGTGGAATGTAAGCAGAAGTGGTAGTATGTAATGTAATTATTATCTGCAAATGAACTCTAGAATTGGTTGTTTTGCTGTACCTGATCTTGATCCTGACTGTGCTTGTATGAAAAAATGTAACCTGTATAAACTCTTTTATAGGAGGAGTAACAAATACTGCACAATATCAAAATAGACTCATGGTCTATGACCCTAAGCAGGTGAGTATCTGTGTTATATGTTTTGTTTTGCTTCAAACATATCTCTTGGAAAATACATAGAAAGATTTTGTAAGGCTGAAGTGCTGACCATTTGAATTAGTGGTGTTTTAAATTCACTTTGTACTGATGTGTGAGTTTAACAGAGTAATGGAGACCCTGACAACTTATTATGTTTTTTAAGCCTGTAGGAACTGGAAACATCTTAGATTAAATACAATGCTTTAAATCCCCTGTATTTACCAGTATTTATTTTGCTTGTTCTTTTTTTTTTTTTTTTTTTTTCTTTGTAATCCAGCAGCCCTGGGCAGTGTGTACTCAAAGTCAGTGTTCCAAAACCGCTCCTTGTCATTGGCATTTCTGTTTTGAATTGCATATATGGACCTTTTTGTTTCCTGAATACTTTGAGAACTGTACTACCTAGCCGTGACTTACTCTGCTGACTGCAAGGGTGCCTATCATTTCATTACCCAAGCACCTAAAATATCTTTTAGGGATTATTTCATACATTATGTATGTGTTTTGATTAGGTTAGCATGGCTCAGTAACCATTTCTGAGGGTTAGGGCATGGTTATGCCCTCTTGCTTGTATTAGGAATTAAAAGTCCCAAGCTTGCAATCAGAGTTGCATAGCCTGATTTACACCCACGTGGAAGAGTATTGACTTTTCTGATTGTAGGATAGAGGCTTTGATTGCTGTATTTGGAATAAAATTGTTCCAGGAGATACTTCTATGTGGTTCCCACTGACTTTTTTAAAGCACAGCACATATGGGGCCTGAAGCAGAAAGCAAGAGATGACACAGCGAGGTCCAGGTTTGTCATTGATGTCCTAAATCCAAGTAGCAATTACAGGCAGCGATCTTACGTTGCTTGTGAGGGGGACACCTGTTTGGGTACCATGTCTCTGTTGTGCACCTTTCACCTGGGCTCGTCACCCGCTGGTGTGGAAGTTGCACCCCAAACCTCAGTGCTGGGCTGCCTCGGTGCGCCGTGCTGGCGCGCCAAGAGTTACCGGGGAGCTGTGCCCTCGCACTCTTCAAAAGACGCCTGCTCGGTGTTTGTACACACGAGCTCTCTTTAAACATTCTGCTGGCGTACTGTTTACGGTGGGCGCAGGAAAGCGCCGCATCTGCTCGCAGCCCGCGCGGAATCCCAATGGCTCGATCAGGGAGCCGCGGCTCGCCCTCTGTGGCGCGGCGATAATGCCTGCCATCTGCCAGCGAGCACACAGCTACCTGCGGCCTGACCCGGCCTCCCGCCTCATCAGCATTCACACGCCGCCTGATGAGGGGTGACCCTGCCAGGCCCCTCTGCTGCGCTGCCTCTGCAGCGCTGCGAGGCTCACCTGGCAGGCCCTGCCGCGGAGGAAGCCGAAGATGCAATCAGGGGATGCAGGCAGGCTTTGCAAAGCAGATGGTGTCTGTAGTAGGGTGTTAAGAGACTGGACTACTAATGCCAGCATTAATGCCTAATACTCAACTATTACACGCTGAAATGTATAGCTATATATTGTGGAGGTTAAAAGGGAGAAGGCTTAGAGACTCTGGAGTTGCTGCACATGTATCACAAAAAAATTTCCTCACAGATTTTTAACTTCCTCCACTTAAATTAATCCTATCCAGATTGTTTGATTTGGTAGGCATAGCAGGAGCAATTGTTTTCTCAGGTATAAAATACTCTGTTTTAATCCCTCATCTTCCTGCCTCTCCCCTAAACAGGTAAAATTCTTGAATATTGTTAATGAGTAAGAAAAATACACAAAGGATTGTAACTTTGTAAGTTGCCACAAATAAAGGGTTGACGTTAGACCAAATGAATAATTTGAGAAGATTCTTTAGGAAATTATTTTTCCTGTTGCTTTATTCCCCAAGGATAAGATCAAATAAGCTTCTGAATAACAAAAGGCAGAAGAATCTCTTCTCTCTCTCATAACAGAGCTCATTGGTACAGATAATTTTAGCACTACATGTATACAAAGGAGACTTTTAATAGTGTGGTTTAAGGAGAATTTGCTAGTGATTTATAAAGAAAAAAAAAGACCTTTGAAACCTGATGAGCTAGACAAAAGAAAATAGAGCAAGAAATTCCATTAAATTAATGAACTTAAATGTGAGAACTATAAACAACGTGTTGAAAGTCCACTATCCTCATTCAGTGTTTTAGAACCAACACACATCTAGCATATGAACAGAACCAGTATATGCACTCGTGATTCCTGCCCAAGGGTGAGAAGAAACCAGCACTGTGCTAGTGTTCATTGCACTGGCACTGCAGGTGTGTCTGAGCAGGGCTCAGACCAGCTCTCTCTTTGCAGAACAAGTGGTCGAGCCGTAGCCCGATGCTGCAGAGGAGAGTGTACCACTCCATGGCCGCTGTCCAGAGGAAGCTGTACGTGCTGGGTGGGAATGACCTGGACTACAACAACGACCGCATCCTGGTCCGTCACATCGACTGCTACAGCATGGACACCGACCAGTGGACCCGCTGCAGCTTCAACATGCTGACAGGTGAGCACTGCACCAAAGGGGAACTCACCTCTTGAACTGAAACATCTTTTCTCTTTACGTGCCTTTAGTATGTGGAACTCCCTGAACTTGCTAAAAATGCTTCCAATTTAGGGACCACTGTTAGCCAAGAAGACGCTTTTCATTGCAGTTCTGGCATTCAGTGGACTACAGAACATTTGTTTTAGTACATTGTACATTCAATTTTAAAGAATTAAGCAGTCAGAAATAATTTGTCATAATATTACCAGTACTGTTTTTAAATTCTCCAAAAGCTTGCCTGTGGTATTGGTTTAGCTCCCTGTTTGAGTGTACAAGAGACTGATGTATCTTTGCCATGTAACATCATTTTGTAGTGGTTTCTGCTGGCGTTATAGGGCAAAGCTTTCAGTGAAATCTGTTAACTCTCACTTATTTCTAAACAGTATCTTAATAAATTACCCGAAAGGACATGTGCTTGTTGGAATTCCATCAAGTCAGGAATTAATTGAGCACTTAGTTAACTAAAGGATCTGTAAAGTTCTTCTTGACTTACTAGGAAGAGCTGTTAGAGCTGGAACTTGCAAAACACTGCAGTTCACTGTCCCTGGCCACCCAGCCTACCAAAGTTCACCTCCACCTGATAAAAGTCCCAGATGTAGTATCCCTTTGAATCCCAGGGAGAGACATAGAATCATAGAATGGTTTGGTTTAGAAGGCACTTTAATTATCATCTAGTTCCAACCGCCTGCCATGGGCAGGGACACCTCCCACTAGATCCAAGTTGCTCAAAGCCCCATCCAACCTTGAGCACTTCCTGGGATTGGGCATCCACTTCTCTGGGCAGCCTCACCACCCTCACATTAAATAATTTTTTCCTAATATCTAATCTAAACCTACTCACTTCCAGCTTGAAGTGAATTCCCCTTGTCCTGTCATTACATGCCCTTTTTAAAAGTCCCTCTGCAGCTCTCTGGTAGGCTCTCTGCTGATACCAGAAGGCCACAGTTAAATCCTGCTGAAGCATTCTGTTCTTCAGGCTGAACAGACCCTAATTCTCTCAGCTTTTAATCATAGGAGAGGTGCTCCATCTCTAATCAACTTGGTGGCCTCCTCTGCACTTGCTCCAACAGGTCACTACCCCTCCTGTAGTAAGGTCCCCAGGGCTGGACACTGCACTCCTGGTGGGGTCTCACCAGAATAGAATAGTGAGGCAGAATCACCTCCCTGAACCTGCTGGCCATGCTTCCAGACAGGCATGTGACTCATGCTCAGAGAAGCACCAACAGTAGGGTTGCTTGGTTTCCAAGTCAGGCCATCAGAGTACTTGATGGACACTAGGGAGAGAGGCATAGATTAAAAAAGAATTACACATGGTCAAACAGAACTGGTTTTTCATGTGTATTTTGCTCACTTATTATTTTATTATGTGGAGGACCTGACAGCCTTTGAGAAGGATGTCATCTGATTTGCACCTGCAAAACCCTGGCACTGCAGGCACCCTCCTCATTCTGGAGCTGGCCCTGTCCCACTGAATGCTGTGAGGCAGCCTCCTCTCCACTGCCCCCAATTTCCACAACCTGTGCCTTAAGAAGCTGTCTAAGCCTTTCTTTTTGTCAGTACAACTGGCAGCAAATGTGCCTGGGGAGCTGTGTAGTGCAGATTTTTTAAGGCTGTATTTTTCCTTCAAAACTTCCAAACTTTTTGGGAGACCGTTGCTATGGGGATGCACTTGCACAGCAGCTCCTGTGATTTTCACCGTGCTTGTGCCTGGAGGAGCTGAACAGGTGTGGGCAGCACGTGAGGGGCACTCTCAGCCTCTGAGGCTGTTTGGGGGCTGTGGGGCAGGTGGGGACCGTGCCTGTCACCTGTGACACATGTGAGGAGGGAGCAGATGGTCCCCTGCACAGCCACATTAATGCTCATCTGGGCTTATTGCTCATCTGGGCAGCACCAGGCAGGGCTCCTGCAGAGAGCAAGGAGCTGCCCCTCACCTCACCTTCACTCCATGTTGGGAATTCTGAAGGCAGGAGTGCTTGCATCCCATTACAGAACTGCAGCGCTCGGTGTTAAAAGGGTTAATTGAACACTGAAAGTGGTTTCTATTTCCTTCTTTGCTTTAGGTCAAAATGAGTCTGGAGTTGCTGTCCACAATGGTAGAATATATTTAGTTGGTGGCTATTCGATTTGGACAAATGAGCCTTTGGCATGTATCCAGGTGAGCGATTTAGGTTTCTTTTAAAGTTTTTTTCCAATAATTTTGCAAGTATAAGCTTTGCACAGTTGTTATTAAAAAAAGGAAAATACATGTGAAGAGGAGAGATTAAGGATATTTCTTATGCAGCCACTGAACCTGCATAAACAGAGAGGAAATACTGTAGAGATTAAAAGTATTTCCAGATGAACCAATGGATGCAATTCCTCTAAGATATTCCAGTAAACCAGAGTTGAATTGTCTTTCCTTTGGCAGGGTTTGGATACAATAGTGTATGTATCCATAGTATATATTCCTTGGTTACACAATCAAGTTCAAAAGTAAAAGGGTTGCAGAAATAGATGATGAGGCTAAGAATTTTTCAGCCCATATTGGGATTTTTCTTTTCTTTCCAGCTTGTGTTTCTGAAGGGCAGCCAGAGTTAAACAAGTTGTTAATTGACCAAGCACAGTCAGCCTGCTACCTGCCCTACTGCTTTAAAGCTTCAATGGAAGTTTTCTGATCCCTGCCCTAGGCAATGGGTTGTCCAACAAACTCTTCTGCTCTCCCATCTTTTATAAAAGCAGCTCACCCGCAGATCCATGGCTTTTATGGCATATTTTGGTGCAGAAATTAGGAATTCTTATCTTTCTGCATGTTTCTGAGTGAAGCAGTTCTGCATCACAGCCACTGCTTTGGACCATCTGGGCAGTTAAAAGTCAGAAACTCTTGTTTATATCTCAGTTTCTGCACTTTTGCTGATAAACAACAATTTTATCAGCTTCCAGCTTTTTGGATTTTAGAATTTCACCTTCAAACTGTCCCATAAGACTGGAAGTTAGGCTTAGCATAAGAAGGGAGTATATTAGTTTGCCAAGCTGCTGGTCCTATATTGAACACTTAGTATCATGAATTTGTAAAGAGTAAGATAATGCAAGATAAACAGTTAAAAACATGTTCTGGTCATTAGCATAATTGTGTTTTAGCAAGTTGTTGGATATCATACCAAAACATTTATTGGAAAAAGTGATTGGCTGGCTTGGATATATAATGCTTAGATGGAGTAGTAGCACAGTATAGAGGTAGCAGCTGTGCTCCACCAGTGGGATCGTTTATAATCAACAGGTACTTTGCAGTATTGCACCTGGGTTTTAATACAGCTTAGTGACAAGCAAAAGTAATCCTGGGATCTTGCTTTCTTAAATGGACATTTGTCCACATCCCCAGACTGGTCATGAACTGGCAGCCTGCCTGACACAGTCCCCATATAAAAGGGAAAAGAAATATAATGAGTGATTTGGCAGAGCTGTGTGTGCTGTCCCTGCTCAGCTGTTGGCAGTGTGCCTGACTTTAACCAGCAAAACTAGCCCTTTTATCTTCCCGTTGAGGAAAACTGAGTTTCTCTCTCCTTTGGAGGAAAAAATTCCACTTTTTTTCAAATACTTTTACTTACTCTAAGTCAGTAATTAATTTGGCATTTCCATCTTCCATAGAGCTTCTGTGCCCCCTACATACCTTGGAGCTGATAAACGATTTGTGCTCTGTGCTGACAGGGTAACCCAGTTGCTACACTTTCTCCTGACAGGAAGCAGGATCCAATGTCATTGTTTGCTCAGGTTTTGGCTTGGGTGATGAGAACAGCAAATGGATCACCAGATCCATAAATAATATAAAAATTACCTGAAACTACCTTTCTGCTGGGATTAATAATAAATGCATGAGGTGGATGCCAGCAAACTTGTTTCAGCTTTCTTCTGTGATCCCAAAAATATTTTGTATGCTTTGCCATGCAGGTGCTGGATGTCAGCAAGGAGGGGAAGGAAGAGGTATTCTATGGGCCTACGCTCCCCTTCGCTTCCAATGGCATAGCAGCCTGCTTCCTTCCAGCTCCTTATTTCACGTGCCCCAACCTCCAGACTCTGCAAGTGCCTCACCACAGGATCGGCACAATGTGACACGTTCCTTGCGCTTCACAGAACCAGAAGTGGAGGGGGAAAACATCCAGCCCTGTGCACAGAAGGGTTTCTCTGGCTCAGTGAGAAGAATCAATCCACTTGGGCTGCTGCTTTACCATCACACATTTGTCTTAAAGTGGGCTCACAGCAGGCAGGCAGGGAGTGACAAAGCCTGCGTGCGGTTTCTCTCCCGGCCTCAGACCTAGAAGCAGATCTGGGAGAGCGTTGTGCATTTCTGCTGGGGACTGGCTGCTTGCTGCGTGTCTTCTCCATCTCCTTATGCAACTTCGTCAGGCATTGTGGATGCTCTCAGCTCTCCCTGGGCTGCTGCTCTTTGGAGTCTGCACATTCCCTTGTTCACCAGTGGCGCTTTCAAAGACAATAAAAAAGCTCTGTTTATGTTGACAAAGATGATATAATACTGTGCTAATTATGCAACTTAGTCAATACCTTCGGCAAAAAGAATAACAAATGTGTTGACTTCCAATTCTGAACTCCATCGTTTACAGTTCCTCATTTAATAGTACTTCATCTGAAATTTAAATACTTCAAAACAGAAAGCCCTATAGGATATGAGGAACAGATAAAAATTGTCTCAGCTGAAAGGCAAAGAAAATGAAGCCTCATGGTTAAATTCAAGTCTGAACTGAATGTATTTGTCTGAGAATCTAAAGATTGTTTGGGATGTCATTTACCAAGGTCTACTACCAAATAAATGTTACCTTCTGTCATATGATCAATTCTTCCTGACAGCTGCAGTCTTTTAATGGTGGAGATCAGCCTCTTTACTGTATAATTAAAATGTGCCATTTACTTAATATTTTTAATATCCAGTTTGCAAGGGGTCACCACATTTACAATTATCAATGAACAGTCTCATTTTGTCCAACATATGGTCCCACAAATCACTGGTCTCCAGAGGCTAAACAGGTGTAGAACAATGTCAATATTTATTTATTTATTCTTTCAGTTTATATAGTGTGTCTCCATTCCACTTTCCAGGCATATGCCAGCTCACAGCAAATACTCAAACCTGGTATATTTTGGCTTTGCTTGGCTACTGCAGCCCCTGTCTCTTATCTCTGTGTTTTATTTACATATTGAACAAAAATGTCAATGTTTGTAAATATTAACCAAGCATGTAATTAAATCTTTCTCTATTTCTGATTTATGGGTACTCTGCACTTCTCTGCTTTACCTACTGATCAGCTCCCTGCCACTGTGCTGCCTGAGCAGACCTATCAAATTCCTGCTGATGCTCCTGCTAATGCCACATGAGGAATGTGCTGCAGCAGTAGCCTGTGCCTGCTGAATGGGAACAGGTTTGACTTTGTCCAGTGAGCAGCACTTTCTCATCAAAACTATCTTTTAAGGGTCTGATTACAGGGAGCTAACTTTATTATCATTTCTGTCTCCCACTGGGCAATGTACTGGTGGAACATCACCTTTTCCATATTTATCAGGTTAGAATGTTTTATGATTGTGTTTTTTGTTGGTTTTTTGTGGTTTTGTTTGTTTTTTTTGCTGAGCTTTCTCACTTTCATTACCTCGAGCAGACCTGCAGCTGCAGTCTTTCTTTGCCTGGCACACCGACTTGAGTTGCTAACACCTCTGTGCACCAAGCATGCCTATAGCTAGGCAGGACTTTTCTCTATGCTGCATGGGAGCTGGATAGCTGTACATCAAGACATATTTTAATTTCTTGTTTTAATTTGTTTGATCTCCTGGAAATCTGCATGTAAGGGACAGCTCTCTGAACAGTCCATTTACAGAAATTGTTTTCCTGTGTGGGCTGCAGGTCCCAAGCCAGACAAGTATTCAAACTTTGACTTAAGTGTGGCTTTCAGGGATACAAATGAAGTACATGTCTCATTTTCAAGAGGAGGGTGGCTAAAATAATCAAAACGTGCAGGGGCTTTAAGTCTCATCCTGGAGGTACCACACCAGGTGAGTGATCTCCTTTTGTTTCGGGGGCAGAACTGACACTTCTTGTTTGTAAAGCCCAGGGCACTTCTGGACAATTGTGCAAAGTGTGTTTTCTATGTCTCAGCTTAGTTTGGAGATTTTTATTCCTATGTCTCATAGCTTAGCACAGCTGTAGCTATGGAATAATTTCTAAACTGCTGCTTCTGGAGAGCAAGGGGAGGGATTAGGATAGATGAGGATGACTGCTGAGCAGTGGCAGAAAGTGGCAGCAGTAGCCTGGGTTTGAGAAGCAGAGGGGGGCAGCTTCCTTTGCAAAGCAGCACGTGCCTCTTGGTTCAAGGTCTGAAAGACAAGAAGGTTATTTATCATGTTTGTTCTGCTCTTTAGACACTTCTGCTGCTCTGGTTGTTGTCACCAATTGTCTATGCTGTGAATGGCAGTTTTAAACAGCTGTGCAATTACATTATATTGGTTAGGGGTACCTCTGCCACAGAGCCTCAGGACAACACATATGCTCCTATTAGTGTCAGGATCCTGCTCTGGCTCTTAATCATCAGGCTCCACTGATTACAGAGGTCTTTCAAAGCAACCTCTCTGTCATTTAAGTTTTTGTGTCACGCTTTCCTATTTGGGTCTTTCTGCTTTTGTTGCAGGACCTGCAGGACAGATGGAGGCTGCTTTGCTGCACCTGAAGTCAGAAAATGCCTCATAGCCCTTGCCAGAGCAGCAAAACCCAGTTAATTATTGCCAGGTAAGAAAAAGGATGCAAGAGCAGACAGAGAGCACCCCGCTGTGGCTGAGGGGTCTCAGCTGGAAGGAGTGAGGATGGGAGAGCAAGGCTGGCTGCACCTGCCACCTGCAACTGTGCAGGACTCCTGCAAAGGCTGCCTGGTGAGCTGAAGTTTCTGAATCGCCATGTCCTTGCTCTGCCATCCTTCCATTGAATGTCTCTCCCTTCTAAAACTGCCATGGTTGCAGAACCTTGCGCATGACCTCCTGATCCACCCGTGATGTTCTGAATTTTGTACTATTTTGGGCAGACATACAACTTAGAACCCAACCTTTTTCTCTACCCAACCTACTGGTTTTGGTACATACCTCTGACACACAGTTTAGCTCAGTATTTTCCACACAGCCATAAAGCTGTCCTGAACAAGAATATTATTTCCACGCTTGCTGGTTCTGTTGCCAGAGTCTGATCATCACAGTGTGAGAGCAGATGCCAACACAAGTCATTTTTCCAGCTGGGAGTGTGCAAGCTAAGGGGACAAGTTGCAATCAGTGAGAACTCACTACTGTTTCAGGGAAATAGGTGCTCTTACCAGCAAATAATGCAGCAGTCACTAACTGTCCTGTTTGGAAAAGAGAGCAATTCTGTGCCCTGAACTCCTTAGATTTACACATTAAGGATATTTATATCTGCAGCTAAGATAGAGATATATATTTATATCTGCAACTTTTGAGCCACAAGGTCTTGAAGAGCTGTTCTCTGATCTTTTTCTGGCCACTCCCATAAAGAATAATATTCTATCCTTTATATAGCTTTAATTAAAGTATATAAATATATACTTTACCTTTGAGTCCTAGAATGTATTATCAGCTTTTAGCTATAAGAAACCACAAGTGAATCAGCTGCTTTCTGCTTTTAATCCATAAAATGCCTCATTTTCACAAGGAGCAGCAGCACCAGCAGACTTTTCTGCCACTTTGGTGTCTCTTGAGCATTTCACACCCAAGTGCTGACTAAAGAAACACTCACACGTTATGAGCCAGTGTGCAGCAGTTCTGCTTCTGTAATGTTTTTGTAATCCTTCAACTTCTAGCTGTGGCTTATTATTTTCTTAGTTTAGCAGAAAGTTCCTGACTTTCAGAAGAGCTGAAACTTTTGTAACTCTTTTTTATCTAAATTTTGTCTTCCCCAGTTACCCTCCCCCAAACCTGTACAGACATTTAGTACATCAGTTGCAAATCGTGGAGAAACAGATAATTGAATATTCACACATGCAGAAACAACCCAGGCAGAATGTGGAACAATGTGGAAACAAGCGAAAAGAGGCGGCATCTGTTTATTGAAAATTAAAATGTAGAATAAATTAAGAGGGCAAGGTTTAAACGCTTCATCTGCAGGCAGAGTTTGTAGGGGAGGAAGATTGCAGGAAGTTTAGCGCATATACTCTGTATAAAGGACCTATGCAGTTCTATTTTTGCAAAATTAGGGGTTTTCTTCCCCCCAAGGACACATTATAAAGGGATAAAGTGTCCACATGAAGAATGGTTTTCCAATAGAGATGATTATATATAGCAGTTCCACAGTAATGCCAGAATTAAAATGCTTAATGGTGCAGTGCTTCAAATACTGAAGAACAGAGTATTTTTAGCAATACCCTCAATTCATGTAAGCAAGTGCTGGGCTAATTTTTCCACCAGTGCCTATGCAGGTCATGCTGGACCTTTCTAAAACAAATAATGCATTTAGCAAATTTGCATTTTTAATGCCTGTTTTGTTGTCATTCTTCAAGAAGAAGGGTAGAGCCAAGATAGTGTTTGATGGACTGACATGCAGTGAATTTAGTTGTAATGTGGAATTACTCTGCCTATAAAGATACCATATCTATGAATAGAGGATTTGAGGTTTTATATTTTTTATTGTTGTTGTTCTGTACATACCTTTGCACTTTGTACATTAAGCTTGCAAAAGGTTTACCACTTTAAAGCTGCTCAAGTAGACAAAAGCCATATCCTAGTCATTCATCATAAAACAAGCTTAATTATGCTAGGACATATTGACACTGCATCAGATTTTTAATCTTCAACATAATTTTATAACCATTGCTAACAGATGGGCTGATTACACTGAATCTGAGTTTTAAGTAATAGTTAAAAATTTTAAAATATGATTAAACTGGAAATACCCATTGCATACATAATTTTCAAAAAGCTTCTGAAAGAAGGAAAACCAGAGTTCAGTAAAAGCTCTGTTTTGTTTTCCGAGGGAACTATATTCCATTTAAGTGCAGAGTTATCAAAGTTCCTTAGATGACCAAGCAGCTTATGTTACTGGCAGCTCCTATTCTGTTCAATTCCAACAGATAAGCCAGGACCTTACTCTTTCCATAGGTCTGCTGCTCTATTCTAGGATAAAAGGTGTGAATTTTTCTTTTTCAGAAGATCTTTTTTTGGAACATTTACCCTGCCCGGTTTTTTTTTCCATTGAAAATGAAAGCAAAGAGTAATTTCAACTAGCATGTTTCTGCTCTTAAATAACAACAAAAAAGTAAAATTCTTATGAAATAGAGGAATAGTTTTGTGGGATTAATGGAAATCAAAGGTGAATTCTGAACAGAAGGGTTTGGGGTTTTTTTCATGTTATCTTGTTAAGGTTACTAAAGGAAAGATAAGCCAGCCTTCCTCTGCCTGCCATTGTTCATCATATGCTGGACATGTGTTTCATATCACAAGGATGATAATGGGTCAGAGGTGATTGGTATCCTGAATTCTGGAATAGGGGAAATATAAAGATTAAATACTGTCTATTTAGATCTCAGTTCTATACACTGCAGGGGAAAAAGGGTGCTTAGTATAAATGCTCACACAGTCCTCTTATATCCTGGAACAGTCCTATGGCCAAGGAGATCAGTGTGGAACATTCTGGCAAGGTTCACAATGACTATTTCAGACAGGTCTCCCATCACTAGTATTAGCATTTCCAAAGGAAAGGACAATCTGGTTGCAGACTGGGCACCAGGCTTTAGGGCAAGAAAAAGCATTCTGAAATGAAAAGTTTTGTTAAAACTCCACTGACAAGCAGCAATTTTATAGTTATGAGTAATTAAGATGTCTGCTGGTTTGGCTGGGGGTGGAGTTTATTTTCTTCATAGTGGCTGGTATGGTGCTATGTTTTGGATTTGTGCTGAACACTAGGTTGATAATATAGAGATGTTTTTGTTATTGCTGAGCAGGGCTCAGAGCCAAGGCCTTTTCTGATTTTTGTACTGCTGTGCTGGTGAGGAGGGCGCTTAGGGAGGAGTCACAACTGGAACAGGTGACCCAAACTGACTAAAGAACATTCCAGACCATGTGACATCATGCTCAGTACATAAAGTGAGGGGAAGGAAGAGACATTTGGAGTGATGGGTTTATCTTCCCACGTTATGTGCTACAGTCTTACCTGTGATGGGGCCCCGCAGTCCTGGATTGGCTGAACACCTTCCTGCCCTTGGGAAGCAGTGAATTCAGTCCTTGCTCTGCTTTATTTGCTTGCCATTCCTATTTATGGCTTTTGCCTTCCCCATTAAACTGTCTTTGTCTCAACCTTTCAACTTTCCCCCGATCCCACTGGTGGGGGAGCAGCTGTGTGGGCTGGGGTTGAACCATAACAATATTCAAAATAGCTTAATACCACTAACTTTGCATTATATAGATGGGTTTGAACAATGAAATTAGGTGAATTAGGTACTCTAGCTACAATTTTATTTTCAGGATCTTTTCACCATCAGTTGCAGAACTTACAGTTAAAGGAAATGTCCATCTGTGCAAGCAGTTTTTTTAAACAAGGTACTGGGAGACACCTCCTATAATAAACCCCCCTACAATGAGTAGCAATCTTCAACTGAGTGAGGTTGCCTAGAGCCTCATCTTACCTGAACTTCAAAGTTTCCAGGGACGAAGTGTCTGCCAGCTCTTTGAGCAACCTGTCCCAGAGTTTCACCATCCTCATAATGAAAAAAATTTCTATATATCTAGTCTGAATATACCCTTTGTAAAACCAAACTGTTCAATGTAAAATAAGGTAGAAAGGTTTTATTTAAATAATGTTTATTGCCTTAAGTAGCCTTTATACAGACACCATCTAATAAATAATAATTTTTTTTTAGCTTTTAGGTTTTTTTCTCTATTTCAGTTAAAATCAGCATTTTCTTCATTCCTCCTAACTGGTTTTGGACTGCTGTTCTGGTGTGTGCTTGGTAGGTCAGCATAAACTAGCACTTTGCAAGTCTTCCTCTTAATAATATTACTGGAACTATCAGTCACATCTGCAACTGTCCATACCACCCATCAGATCACCCATTTGGCAATGGTTAATGACTATGATGCAAAATGCCTTATTTCTGTTTGCATTAATTTTGTGTCAAAGAATAATAATTTCCAAACTGTTTAAATTAGTTTCTCATGTGCCAGGAGCTGGTATGCATTTACATAAATTCCTGTTGCTTTTTCAAAAACTTCCAAACCACTACAGCTAGTATTAAATATGTCTTTAACTTACTAAACACATCATTAAATGCTTATATCTGCTCTATCCTTTAAAATCACAGTTTTTACTTTCAGGAAGTAATACTACAGTCAGACATTTGATCTGGGATCTACGGTGTGGTAGGACTCAAATTTCAAAGGCATCTCAATTATTTTCACTTGGAGAGGGGTGTTTTTAATTTTTTTTAAAAAAAAGCTTTTCAGAAGCAGAATCCTCCTGGGATGAATAAAACTGCCAGGTACATAAGCTTATGAGAAGCTACAATGCAAGTTCAATAAGTCACTTTCATAATGAAAAGAACCTCCATGTTCTGCACTATTAAGTAGCCTAAAGAGGCTTTTAGTTACTGCATTATCTGAAGTACCTATAGCTGATTTAGGCAAGAAGATTATCTAGTTCGACTTGATAAGATTACTGTAACGAAAGGGAAGCTGCTCTGAACAAGATTTTAGGGATTTTTGTGGAGCTATCAGACATAAGAATAATTTTTCCTTCCCATTAACGTTGTAAAATTAAAATGTGAATAACTTTAAAAGTAAGAGCCTGCTCACTGGTGTTGCCATTAATGGCAAACCCACTCCAAAGTCCAGTAAGTAGTTTCAGAAATTTTCAGAAAGCTTCAGGGTTATTGAGGGTAGTGAAAAGTGTGGGATATCACAGCCATTAAGGAAAGTCTCCTGAGAACTTTAAAAAACCAAAAAATATAAATTACAGAGCTAGATCTACCCTGGAAAGAACCATAATACAGCAAAATATTTGAAAGAACCAACTTCCCCAGCAAACAGGAATAGTTACTAGCCTATCATCAAATTATGAGTATTTTAATTAGAAGTCTATCCTCCCTTTCCCTCCCACCTTTCACACCTAGTCTAAGTGGATAACTAATAATGTCATGACTAATTAAAAGACCACTGGGACCCCTGGAAATTACAGGTCAATTTTAAGAACATAACATTGAAAAGGAAGGGAACAGGAAATCTTAACTTGCCTTTTCTTGTATTACCCACAAAGAAAACAGAGAGGTTTTACAAAGGAATATAAAATACCGAAATGTTTTAATACAGGTGGAAGTTAAAGACAGCTATATACATTCTGTGCAATATAAACATATTTAAAAAAAAAGCTCTCTCTTAACACAAGCTTTATCACACTGGCTCAACCCCTGGTGAATGCACTGCATTCAACAAGTTGAGTACTAGAGAGCACACGTTTTTCCTATCCTACTAAAATAATAAATTAGAAATTACAAAATTATGATTTTCTTAAGAACAGACTGAATAAGATTTTCAAAAGTACATTAAGAGGGACAGGTCTCATTCAATGTGAACTAAGTTGTGAAATTCTTTCAAATCTTGTGTGTTGTAATATAGGCTCTGTTTATACAGATATTTGAATATGTAATAAATTAGCTTTCAATCTTTCTATTGCTATCCATCAAGATATTGAGTCAATCTTCAAATGCGTGCCAATAATAAAATACCACAGTTTTTTTAAAATTAATACATAAACTGGGGGGAAAAACAACCACAAAATTGATACATGTATTTCCATTGTAAAGACAAAGAACTTGTCTAGCATGTCATAGTCTGCAGTTTTAGGTACCAACAATGTCATAATGTCCAAGAGGAAAGGATTAATCACCAGCACACTACTGCTCTGTCTCATTTTCCAGTTTTTGTATCTCGTTTTGTCCAGCTTCTGCAAGGTGAGATAAGACTCTCTTATAGGCTTCCCTGTTGGGGAGGAAAAAAAAAACAACTTATGACATGTTACTTTAAAAATCTCACACATCCTAAGAGTAAAAGTGTGTAATTCCCAAACACATTGTTTAGATATTGGGATATTAAAACATGGTGATTTCCCCCTGTCTATTCAATTGCTTTGTTTGCTGTGATTCTTTAGCATGGTCAGATCAGAGGAAGAATAAGGACTGCACTGTTTATGGCTAGAAGTGCAGTGGAGTTGCTCTGAAGCCTACTTGTTTAGTAAACTGCTGTGAAATGCAAGTTCCTCATTTAAAAACGTGGACTTTCCAAGGCCTAGATGATATTAGCATTCAGATTTGATGATGTTTGCTCTCTCATTTCTGCCTAAGCAACCTCTGTGACTCACTGCACGGTGATGTGAGCCCTTCACACTTGGGTGCAGCCCAGCACTGACAGATATAGACCACCATCCTCAACCAAGGACAATGACTGTTTTAAAACAAACCTGGAATTGAGAAGGGAACTGTCACTCAAGTGGATTTTCCAGAAGAGTGCATATGTGTTGATGAGACACTTCACCTTAAGTTCATTCTAATACTCTCCAACCCAGACAATGTAATTATTGTTAAAGTACTACCTCTGACATTTAGGTCTTTTCTAATTACATATTTTTGTCATGAAATACTAACTTGAGCAAACAAAACTGCAGTTTTCATACTAGTTTCTTGCAATAACAACATTGGGACATCACCACTATAAGCATTTAATGCAACTTCTGAACCTTACTTCTTTTATAGAAGTACTTTGCACTTTAATGTCTACAGTAATTGCACTGAATATGTTAATATCATGTTATTTAGAGTCTGGGACTGAAGAGAGAAAATCAGGTGTTCTTGAAGAGAGAAAATTAGTGTTCTTACAATAAAATGCTCATGGATCACCTCAGGCTACTGGGTAATGGAGCACATTCTAAATACAAATTACTAATAGAAAACATTGACAACAGATTAGATAATATATATGGTTTAAGTGATGAGGATAAAGGAAATTTAGCTCTTCAGTAATCTCCAAGCATATATTTCAGGAATCTCAAACAACCTGCATCTTTCAGTATTTTGTAGATACTGGGATGAATATTAACAGTATTTAACAAAAGAAAAACAAAAATTTTAGTTATGAAACACATTATCAAAGGATGAAAAGTAGGAAATCCTGCATATAGCAGTACATCAGGCTGACCCTGAAACAGCCTTTCCTGGACACCCTCAACTCTTCTAAGTTAAGATTGTGAGAGCTCTTGATATTAAGTTGGGAGTATTTATTTTCCAAGCATCTCAGACCATACCCGATTATACTATAGTTTCACATATGACCCAAAAAGTCCTCTAAAACAGGGACTAAGAGGAAAATTCTTTGAGTAAGGAATTCTTAATTCTGTTTTGCAACATACGGCGTAGAGACAACCTGGCTTCACATAAATTCTTCTCTGGTCTGAGGATTCTGCTATCCAAAAATCTCTGGAAATAATTTGCAAATATAGATGGCTTAAAACCATGAAAGGCTTGAGTTAAGGGAGATTTCTGGTAGAAAACACCTAAAAATCACTCATTTTTGAGTGTCTGTGATGCTGTCTTACCATGGCTTGCTTTCAACAGAATAAACCTCTACAATTCATTGTCAAAAAACAATACTAAATGAAAATCAAACCTCTGTGCAGCATTTCTTCCAAGGCCTTGTTTGTGTTCAGAATCCTTCAGAGACTGAGTGATTGTGGGGATCAGGCTGGTAACTAAAGTCTGATCCAAGACTGCCACTGTTTCCAGTATGCTGAAAACCCGGTGATCATAGACAGCAGTGTAGTCCTGGATAAACTGCCTGACGGGGGATACAGGGCCATTTAATGCCAGGGTCAAAACAGATGCAGAGAACATGCCAACAATAACTGAAGAGTCTAATCAGAACAAGCAATCTGCTGCATAGCAATTTTCATATTGTTACACTGGAATACTCTACCTGGAATACTTTCTCTAAACAAAGCCATGGTTTTGAAGCCTAATGCTAAAATTCCACACATTTATTTTCAAGTAATTTGGCAGATTCCACTGCTGTTTCACCAGGACTGCCTTGTTCCAGAGCATTTTACTTCATAATGTGTGTGAATGCAAAACTAAGCCATATATTTCTTATTTGATAAATAATAATTGTAATAAAAAGTCTAACAAAACAAGAGTTTTAGATTCAAATTTGCAGAAACAATGTTGGTATTTCTTGTAAAGATCCCCTGGATCTTAAACAGGGCAGATCATTGGATGGAAGCACATCCATTTGCCTGAGGAGCTGAGGCCTTTAAAGCTCACAGATTACATTCAAATCAAAATTAGCACCTACGAGTGAGACATCCCGTGAAAGTGATGTATCAATACAGACTGGCATTCCCACAAACTCCCATTCTTTCAGTGAGTCCCTCTCAAGGCTTTCCCCTAGACCTAGCCCAATACAGCAACAGTGCTTTAAGGGTTGTAGGATGTCTGGCTGCCAGCCAGGTCATGCAGCTCTTCTACTGTATCCATATGAGACACAGGATTCATTTTGCAGAATTATGAAATAAGGATAATTTACATTATAATCTATTATTGTAACAAAATCAAATAAAAAAAGCTAAGCTTGTTATGTGAAGACTATCTGCACTTCAAATTAGGCATGCACATCTTTCACAGCACCATCAGCATTCCCAAGGAGTTTCTTCCCATCACAGGAGCAACACCTCCCTACTATATGCCTCTCAAAACAGCACCTCATCGATGAGGAAGCAGGTATGTCTCTCACTTCTATTTTTCTGCTCTGGCTTTTTGGCAAAGCTGTGTTCAAATCCAGTGCCAAAAGTTCCATTACTAAAACACCATAAACAAGCAACAATGCAGCATGTTAGGATAATTAGTTATTTTAAGAAAACATGTTTACTGTCAATTGGCTTGCAGCAGCTTTGCTGCCAGTTGGCATATTTTCTGGTTACCTAAACACAGAAGTCAGCTGGGTGCCATGTTCTCCTCCTGACCCTGCTTGGCAGCCTTCTACCATGTACTGTACAATGTCTGTAGATATTTTTTTAACTGCAAAAGAAAAATCACAAGATTCACAGAGAGCTCTTGAACTGACCATCTGGAGAATGTCTTTCATGAAGACAAAAAATTTTAAATGAGAAAAGAAAAGGGTTTCATCTTTCTTTTATGTAAGTGAAATGATTGAGAGAGCACTTAGATTGGCTATAAAGAACAGAATGAGCTACAGGTTTACGCAAAAGTCTTATTTTCACCACCATTATCCTTTAAACAGATTTTTAAATACACTGTGATCTTTTTAAGTTAAAGCCAAGGGATATATATTTAGAGGAAATAGAGGTTTTATTTAAATGTAAGTTCTGTTTATATTCTTTAAGCATTCCTGTTTGATTCAAAAGAAAGGTAGTCACAGCATTATATCCTGCTCAAAGCTATGTGGATCTATTCTGTACTTTCAATGATGGAGATTGTTCTGTAATGCACCTGAACTGTTTTTTTAAGGGAAAAAAAGCCCTAAAAACCCCAACAACCTCCCCCACTGTTGTCTCAATAATTGTTTCCAAATAAATACCCAAGTTGCAAGGTACAGTTCTTCCTTTATAAAGGTGGAACTGGGCTGCAAGGACTTTTCTAGAAGGGTGCAGCAGAGCCCTGTCCAGACAGGTAGGGAGCTGGTGGCTACAGCAAGACAGGTGGCTGGTGTAGCTGGTGGCTACAGGACTTCCAGCTCGTTTACTGGCACATTGCAAGGTGGGTCCTCAGCTTTCATGGCTGAGTTTATTTCAGATATGTCTGTGATGGCAAGAGGGGGAAGAAAATTGGTGATGACTGAGCCAATTTCCTGAGCACATCCTGTCCTTGAAACTAATATAGACCAGAATCAAACAGTACTTTATAAGAGAAAACTCCCAGGAGAAGTCAGGGGTGAACCCAAATTTTGCTTAATGCCTCTCTAGCAGCAAGAAATGAAAATTTTGAGCTCAGGTACATTTGTTATACAATGGTGGGGTGAAAAGAGTGCTTCATTCTTTAAGTAGCTATAAATAAAGATGTTCTTGCTACAAAACAAAGCATGCTAAAAGAAGAGAGAAGACTCAAAAGTACCTTCAGAGATCAACATGCTACTTTTAATCCATGTATAATGCCTCTATGGGGAGAACATACACTAGTCTTATTTGGTCTCAAAATTTTAGGTGAAAGAAGAATTCCACAATTGCTAATGGAAGAGATTATGTGGGAAGGATGGGGAAAAATGAAATGCCTTCAGATTCCTGAGAAGTTGATCAGTTCATTAGAAAGTTAAATGAGGCAGGACTTCTCTGCCTGAGAGACAGAAGTCCCAGACCAGTTAATGCAAAAATAAAAAAAGCCTCATCCAGTTTAGCTGGCCAGATTGTTTTATTCACCTCATCTGAGAGTCTTAAATACTGGAATGAAAGCAGTGCAGAAATCTTGCAGGTGTGGAAAGATGTACTTAAAGCAAACAAACAGCTCACCTTGCAGCTCATTAACCAGTACCAAGCATTTCAACACAGCTGGGAGAACCAAGTCAATGTCACACAGTTCAATGCTCTGAGTTCTCTGAAGTACTTGAAGAATGAAAGCAAGAACAGAGGCCAAGCGAGGAGGTGGAGCATGC
This sequence comes from Luscinia megarhynchos, assembly GCA_034336665.1. Classification (NCBI taxonomy): domain Eukaryota; kingdom Metazoa; phylum Chordata; class Aves; order Passeriformes; family Muscicapidae; genus Luscinia; species Luscinia megarhynchos. The sequence goes on from CM067565.1 coordinate 39,168,740, forward strand.
CCTTTGAACTGCAGGTAGTTTTCCCTGGGAAGACATGGCAAGCCAGAACAAAGTCTATGATTTAGGGTTTTTTTTCCAAGCAATGCAAGCACCATATACCTTAAAATAACTGATATTTCAGCAGGAGCCCTATTACATAGATTTCTATCTTCATCTAGGCTCAAATAATGGTTTCTATTTGTCTTAGTCGTAGCAATGACTACCAGTTTATCAGAGGACAGTGATATCTTCTGACTCCTCAGAGAGGAGTGAGAAATAAGAGCCATTATAATTACAGTTAAAAACCTAAGTGTGACTACTATTAAAAGTTAAATAGGTAGCTTCATATTATCATTGAATTCACAAAGGAATCAAGGTTCTAAAATCCTAAGCCAACATGAATAATACAGTTATTATTTAATTACATTATTTAGCTTTATGAGCTTTTGCAAACTCACAATCATACTTGTGGTAACAGCTCTGCTGTTACACTGGTACTGTTATTTGATTTTTGTCAACAGTATGTTTTTGTAACAGGACAGCCAATGACTGATTTTGTTCTGTCAGAATTAACACAAACATCTCCAATATAAAATCTGGCACAAGGATAAAAGGTGGCCTGTCAATCTGCAACAAGAGCAAATTTTAACATCACAGACATGGAGTGTTCCAATATTAACACCTTGATTTGTTCATTTTCCACGAAAGAATACAAGAATATAAATTGCTGTTGGTTTGGCACCACAAATTAATGGAATCTGAAGACAGTAAGTTTCACAGGTGAAAGAGAACACAGCATTTATTCATCAGTCAGTAAGAACACTCCCAGAACCTTCAAGAAAACCTTTTGAGATATTTAATATTACCTACTGTTATCTACTCAGACAAGGCATACCTATTGACTGAGCAATGCATCAATTAAAAACTAGCATCCTTATTAAAAAGTCAGGAAAGGGTGCTTCTACAACTTTCAAATGTAAAGTGACTTTCTGAGCTCTGCATACTTCAGAGCACTGGTGTGACTTGGCAAATGAAAGCTGTGACACCCACAGTTCTTGTATCATGTGGTCTTACTTTAATATTAGCAACTCTGAAATCTTGTCCCTTATTAATTACCCCAAAAATTTCCCACAATTTTTTCAGTGTGTTCTTCCAGTACAACAGCTCTCTGACCCAGACAATACAATCCTGATGGCATGGTTCCCTTTCCTCTCTGCAGCAGCAATACATTCACTGCTTTCATATGGCAAAGTGGTGAACAGACTGCACCTATTTGTGCACAGACCCCGTGACTGCCTCATGACCACCTAGCAGTTTGCAAACCAGAGTGCTGCTCAGTTCTAACACATTCTTCCCAGATCACTAAGGAATGTTTCACATCTTAAAAATCACCAAGTGCCATTACACTTTCAGAACTTTCCACTCTCAATTGCCATGTTCACACATGCATGCACACATTCAAAAATAACTTTAATAAGATGATGAAGTTTGTCAGAACTAAGATTGTGAAATCTTAATTCACTCCATTAATATGTGATAATGCAGGCTTTACTTATAAGATTGCCTATCATATTTACCCAAGATCAGCACTGACATTGTTTTTCTGATCAACATGTATACCCACTCTTTACCAAATAAAGATCCAATTACAGTGGATATAAGCCTGTATTTGAGGGGGTTTAAATCCTTTCCCAACATGGACAAAAAATATAGAGGTTGTTCACTATTCTGCAGTACATAAAACCAAGTGCCAGCCTCTCAGCAGCAGGAACACAGATTTGTAGCTGCTGTTGACATCATGCAAGCAGTGACAGCGCAGTGAACAAATCATGTGTCCATGCCCCTCTGTCTTCCTCTTCCCACACCTGCAGTTTTCTGTGTCCCCAGGGCAATTGGCACACCTGTGTATGTGTGCCCTGACACTTAGAGAGGAACAAGGCCCTACATGCACAGGTAACTGAGGCAGCTCTAAACACTACAACTCTGTGCCCCTAAATACAGCCTAAGACACACGTGATGATGTCTACTGGAGCATAATTTTTCTAGAAAGTGACTTGCTTTTCATGTAACCTCCTGCAATATATTTTGTTGTGGTTTAAGACCTTCATCCTTAATTCCTCTCTCACAAATTTTTCCAATTTTACTCTCCTGATATATAAACACTGTCCTCCCTTTGCTCCCTGCCCAGCAACTCCCAGGCTCTTCCAAGAGCCCCACCATCAGCTGAGAGGAAGGCAGAGGCCTGAGCTCATCAGCTACTTGTGAAATCTGAATCTGAAACCTGAGTGAGTGATGTTTTATACTCCACAGGTCCTTACCTTATGACGTGCAAAGTGGTCTTCCGGAGGCGGAGCAGCTGGGGGGCCGTGATGGAGCTGCCTAAAGCAGAGAGCAGAGGATGCTGTCCAGCACCGGGCAAAGTCGGGGAGGAAGGGAGAAATCGTCCAAAATAATGTCGGATAATGCTCCCAAGCAGTTGATTTAAATAGGCACCCTGTGTTTGGGACTGACAACATATGAAGGACAGACCCTGTTGAAGAAAATTTTAGAAAGGAATTGAATAAATTTTGACCAATACAATTAAATAAATCTTTAACAACTGTAGGCTAAATACTCACTACGTGCTATTTAAACTGCTGCACACAGAGTAACTATGCCTGACAAATAAGCATCACTGATTTGCTGCATATATGATGATCTGCAAATGAAGACAGAGGCAGGCAAGGCTTGCAAAGGAGAGAAAAAAATCTTTCACTAGACTAATATATTGGAAAATAAGCTTTGAGACATGCAAGCTCCCCTTCAAATTCAAAATAATTGGCATTTCAGACCTGAGAAAGCTTCTGCACCTAAAAGCCTTTCACTTCTATTTTCAGTCCTGTACATGGTCTAATAAAGTATGTAAGTTAGGTAAGATTTAAGATGGGACAGAAAGAATAAATACCTCATCTGCTTGTAAAGGACCATGTGAAATTTTTGTATAAATGATATAGAAGAATAATGAGCACTTAGAATTGAGCTCCAATAAGAAAAGATTTCCTCATAGTATGAACAAATTAGGGTAAATTAGGCACCATTTATAAGGGATTTAGAGGAGGTTTTAAACTCTGTTTAAGATAAGGCTAAAACTACTGTGATTTATCCAATATAAGCTATATTGATCCAGAGAAAAATCTATAATGGAAGTACTTGCCCAGAAAGTGCTTATCTGAACTCTACCTGTAGTAATAGAACACATATATGGTTCAGCCCTGAAAAAAATAGTAGTATTCTTACAGGAATAGGTTCCCATAAAAGAAAGTTAAGATCTTGTTTCCTTCCCCCTCCTCTGATTACTGAGAGCAAGAACAAATCACAAAGAAAAAAAAAAAAGTGGTCTTGTGATCACCTATCTCAAGGGTCACAGTCAGCAGCACAAACAGAAGCCTCTTGAGAACTCAGTTTTCACAATAGTTTTGTCCAACAAGAATAATGGTGTAAAACAAGGTCAAGCACAGAGCTCCCTAGACAGCAATTTCAACAGTACTTCAAACTTCCATTAGCATTGTAATCCAGACTCCAGTTTCAGTAGGAGGAGTATCTGTCTGAATATTTATGGTTGCTGAGGTAAACTAATGCCCCTAACAGATCAAGTCAAGCTGCTTTTGCTCCCTGGCTATGGAAAAAGTGTATTTCTGTTGCTTTCTGTATAGGAGTCCCTCCCCAAAACACATTAATCTATTCCTGTCTGTGTCAACGTGACAGAACATTCAGGAAAAAAGAAGTGCAGGCTGAGGCATAGCTGAGGGTCTTGAAGTGAGGAGTTCCCACTTTTGGTTCCACAGTAAACAAATACAGGAAACATGATATTTCAAGAAATGAGGTGTCTGAAGACTTGCTGTTGGTGGCTCTCTTGAATGCAGATTTGGGTTAAGGGTTTCACCTCACATACTTCTAGGGTTCCTTGATAATTCTGGCAAGTCTCAATGATAAAAAACACTTCCTGAACTCAGGCTTTGAGTAAAACTTCAGATTTTCTCCTCCTTTTGTGAAGAGAGAGTAAATATGTATGTAAAGAATAATACAGGAAATTATTGTAGGAAAAAGCAGCTGCTGCTGTATCAGAATTCTTAAAAAAAGAACTCTGCTACTTCTTGGCAAGTAGCAGACTCAAAGACTGTGAGAGATGACAGACTATTTAGTATGTGAACTTAAGTGTTTAATGTTTTCAGTAAGATGCTGCAGCAGGCATAAAGAAGAGTTACCTGTGCTTTCTGTAGTAAAAGCTCATACAAAAAGACAGAATGTATCCCATAATCCAAATAGCAGAACTGGCACTTTTAAGACTCTAGACTGTTTTAACCCTAAAAAACCCAAAACACCTATGACAAAGTGTATTAATTTATCTGATAAAAGGGACACAAAGAATATCACAACCTTACAGAGGATACCTGCAGGAATACATGAAGAATGCAGCACCTCTGAAGAACTAGCAATGACAGTTGCTAAAATGAGACACTTCTTCAAACTGAGAATCAACAAATGATACACAGTATCAAGAAAATAACACATCTCTTATTAAGTGGTAAGAGTTACTGTTTTTAAGAATGATCCTAGAGTTATTAACTAGATGCAATAAAAAGAAAATAATATTAGAATTCAGGTATCTGAAGGAATACTGACTAACTTTTACAGGTCTAATAATTTAATTTGAAAGTGAGCTAACAAACCCAGCCTGATCCTTCATAAAAGCATCTTAATCTTTTGGGTTGAAATAAATTGATTTGGAAACAGCACCCCAAAAAATTAGAAAATAACTTGCATTTCTCTCTTGGACTAAAAGATCTACTGACTTCAGGTCAACACTGTGTTATTTTGGACTCCTCCTTTTCTTTACAACGTGCAGAGAGCAACAGACCCGCACAAGGTCTGACAACACCATATCCCAAATGGCACATGGCATAAATTACCAATCCTGCACAGTCGCTGCAAATCTCCAGCTACAATGGCACAACATCCTAGGTACTGCTGGCCAAGGATGTGATTGTAAGGTAATCACACAGAAATTTCTTCTTTTAAATCCCACCAGTAATTAAGAGAGATGAAGGGAAGCTACCATTCAAATGAGAGAAAAAAGAAACACACATGCAACTGGACTGCAATTCTGGACCAGAGATTTGAAATCAACCACATCAGACCCCCAGGACAATCCCTACAAAGCAGGTGGACTTTAAAGGGTTGATAGAGCTGCTTTCTTTTCCTTAACTATATTCTTTAGCCATCTTCTGAGGTTAAGATTTTAAAAAAGGACATTATAAGGCGAGCAGAGAAGCATGACATCATCTACTCTTCATTTTAGCAAAAAGACAACTGATTCCTGTGTGTGTTCACTGCAGGAGCCTTTTGTGGCCAGAGCTGCCTCTTCTGATTTATCTGTATATCTGTAAATCACCTGTGGAGAGCAAAGAACCGATTAGTGTGGATTACTGGAACTATTCACTGCAGAAATGCCAAGCTACCTAATGATGACTTACACTGTAAGTCCTGCTGTTGGAATAAATCTTCTGCTGTCCACCAATTAATGTTGTACAATTCCTATTAAATACATATTATAATTCAGGAAATGTATTAATAAGCTCGCTCAAATATCAGATCACAGATGTGGCTCATGGGAGGGCTTTTAAGGTCTGATCTCTGACAAATGCTGAGCCTGCATAGAGCCATTAAAATCACTGGGAAGTGTATGTGCCAAGCACTACTCAGAATGAAGCTCTTTTGCCATTCTCAGTATTTAGGCAGAAATCAACAAATCTACATTTGGACAGGATTAACATAGATAAATCAAGCAGGGTACCTTACCTTCCCTATCATATTCCATGCATCTACACTGTATTCTGCAAGATATATTTAAACTAGTATTTCTTCTCCAAAACAAGTTTCTTCCACTGCTTCAGTTTTTTCCCTTATTACTGGTAAATGTGTACTAAATGTCATCCAAATCATTCTCCAAGAAATCCATCAAGAGCAATATTGGTCTGAAACTTCCTATGGTTGCTTTTAGCAATCCACTATCACACAAATCAACCCCTTTTTGCAGTAGTGAAACACCTATGGTTAAATTTTACATACCTCACTACCTGATACTTAGGAACAGTCCCATACAATTACAAAATGACTGTTCATTCACATTCTTAGTGCTTTACTTTCCAAAGTCAGCCATTCAAACAATTCTGTGGGAAAATTTTACATTATATCTCAATAAAAATCTTAGGTCATAAGATATTATCAAAATAGATGTGCAGTGAAAGAAATAGTACCCAGACAGTAACCCTGTAGGTAAGATTAAAAAACCTGAAAAATTAATTTAAAAGTTGCTAGAGGTAAGCTATTTTGACAAGGCAGCATCAGTGACTGAGTTTGAAAAAAAACTTGATAAGCTCTCTGTATAGTAGAGACCAGACCAGCTGCCCAAAAACTGTCAAAAGGCAGGGGTATAGCTCAAAGTAAGTAAACACAGTCAGTCTGAACTGAGGAGAGAGAAATGCAACATCCAGTCTTAATTAGTGCCTTTGACAATTATGTGTGCTTGTGTAAAATTAAACAAATAAATTTGTAGGTTTGGGGTGGTGAAGAATGGTGAGATGCAGTTATTGGTTCTGACTAATTGTGTAGTAATAAACTACATTGTGTGGAGAGAAGGAGCTTCATATGTTGTCCTAAAAGATGAAAATATTCAGGAATTCTATAGGATTTCATAAAATTGCTCCATCACTGGATATGTAAAATAAACTGCTACTAGGACTGACTTCAAACCCTTTTAAAACCCACAAAAAGGATCAAGAAAACCACATCAAGAGTAGCTGCTAAAAACTCTGGGAAGAAGGAAGTTTTTTCAAGTCATTGCTAGCAAAACTAACATGTTTTCTGAGAACTGAAGTAATTTTTTTGGGCAAAGCAGGAGAAGCCCACACTGTAGGAATGGAAGAAGGAAAAGAATATGGAGCCTGGAACTTTCCAGAAGACTAAAGAAGAAAAAAGTAATGAAAGGCTGCTGCTGAGTAGAAATTCCACTCAAGCACTTTTATACTTTCTCACATACACTCTTTTATCACTTTTCTGATATGCCCATTTGGGATTTTGTTTGTTTTTTTTTTTTTTTATTTTGTGAGGCTAGTTACTATTTGATTCAAGTTACAAATTCCTATTCACAGAACCATTAAAGCAAATTAAATGGGAATGCATATGGTGGTGGAAGGGAATGAATGTAGCTTTAAGTCAACTGTGAAACAATAGCCTGAGATGCCAGAAAGTCCCTAGAATCCATTCAATCTCAAATGATCTCAGAAGAGCTTTTCTTTGTTGTTGTTTTTAAATTCATCTTGAAATATTTTTGTTTTTTGTTGATTCTAATTCATAATTTTTCCACTTTTCCACATAAAAGAGAAGGAAGTATTTTTGAATAAATGAAGCATTTTGAAACACTTAAAAATACTGGAACCTTGTAAGTGCAAACTATTAATAAAATTCAAAAGTCTCATATTGAAACAGGAACAGTAACTCATGAATTCTTCTCTTTTTTCCCCAAAAGTGTTTATCAAATTAAGGAATTACTAGAATTTCTAAAAGCAGTGTTTGCCTAAAATAAAATATTTGGTCAAACAAGATCATCTAGCATAGCTGGAAAGCACATGGACAATGCAGGAGACTGATGAGTAGAGATGAAGAGTACAAAAACGAGGTCTGGAAGTCAGAATCTGGCAAATAAAACAGGAAACAAGGGTACACAACAATCAAGACTTCAAAACCAACTCAGCTGGTTTCATCTGAAGACTACATCCATCTAAGCAAGCTCCAGAGAAACTGTCTCTACAACTGAAATACCAAATTAGCAAACAGACACTCACACTCCATGCTAATACCATTGTCCAGATGGCCCTACATGTACACAGCTTCTGAAAATACCTACACAGAGCAATAAAACAAAACATACTGTGCAGAGCATTACATAACTATATTCACTTCCATATGACATGCCTTCAATCACAATGAACTGCTTTTGAAACAAACAAAATCAAGTGATGTTTACAATGTCACAACTGCATTGTTTCACAATACAATCCTGCAAAGTAGTGAGTTAAGACTGCAATCAAAATGAAGACTAAGAGAGAAAGGAAATTGGTAAGCAAAAAAGACACAAAGATTTACAAGGAAAACATGTCAACTTATTTATTTTCAAAATACAGTCTTCTCTCTTTCTCACCAGCAGGAATTAGTCTCATTCTACAACATCAACAAGCCTTACAGAGTTTCAAGAGTGACAGGGTAACTGAGGGAAGAGTAGGAGGAATAATGGGGAAGAAGGTTTTAATTATGTAATCATGAACAGCAGGAACCTGATTTAGCAAAACATATTCTCCAAGTATTAAGACAAACCAGTGGCATGATGCACCAAGAATTTTCTTTTGTTCATAAGAGCAACAAAACAAAGGACATCTCATCTACAACTATCTACAGTTAGCCAAGTCAAGGATGATTTAAAATATTTGTTTGCTCTGTCATCTTAACAATTTTCTCACTACATATTATGATTACTTGAGGCAGTGTTTGAGAAATCTGTTACATTGGAGACCAGTGTAACCAGCAGGCTGGCTAAAGGTTTTCCATATGCAGTGATGAGACCAGAAGCTCTGGAGTGTAACACAGCTGCCTGCAATGAGGAAAGCAAAAGGGGTGGCAATTTTCCTTCCACTTCTATAAGAAGAAAAGAACTTCTCTTACTGCTTGGGTAAATTCAGTCAATGCTTGTTCCGACTAGAGAAAAAGAAAACATCCTCTGCAATATTAGATCTTCTTTCCCTGAAGATTTATTTGTGTGATGATAATAGAGCTGAGATATTTACCTGGAGATAAAGAGGCAGGCTTTCCTGAATGGCAGACAGCAAAGCCACAGGCAGCTCCTTGTCCTGCTGGAGCACAGAGTGTGGCAGCAGTAAGCAATCCACAATGCGAAACAAGAGTTGCTGTGCCTTGGAAGTAGCCAGTATTGCTGCACAGAACTTTACCAGACATCCTGTTGAAAAAAATTCAAAAATCCCAAAGCAATTTACAGTTAGGAAAAAAATTAAGAAAGCCTAAAGAAGCAATTATGTTAAATTAGATAATTTGAGGGTAGCAAGAGCAACTGAATTCTCACTCCTATACTCCTATACTCATTCCATGGCATCCTGTTAAAAAATCCCAGTCAAAACAACTCAAAAGTCCACTTAAAGTTCATCAAAATAAAACTAAAAAAACTAAAAAAAACTAAATTGATTCAACACATTACAGTTAAAATTATTTTTGGCAAGTGAAGATGCTTCAGGAAAAGGACAGCAATGCTAAAGGATAAGTCTCTTAGATCCCTGAGAAAACTTAACTAAACTTGAACCATAACCCTACTGCAATCGGCACACATGCACTTAAACATTTACTTTGCTCTGTGCATTCATTCCTTTTGCAGAGAAATGCTGCCTTTGCCTTCCCTTCACATTTGTCTAACACCACTGTGGCAACACCACCATCAGCAACTACTCACACAGCAATTTTATGTTAGCATTAATTTTAAATTAAATTTAAATTAATGCATTTAATTTTAGCAGATTAAGAAGAACGAGGGGCAGCCAGCTCCATTACACCAGCACAGTCTTGCCAGCTCTTTGTGGGCTCTCAGTTCACAAACTGAAAGCCTCAAAGAACATCTTTCTTGTTTTCAGCACAATATTATATCACTTGCTCAGCTTTGAGCCAGTTTGAAGATTGTTCTTTTGACTTGCAAAAAAACAATGTAAAAAGGTGTTGATGTGTAAATACCCCAGTTTTGAGAAATATCCTTATTGCAGATGAGGTATAATTTTTCTTGAAAAACTAACTCTATATTCAGAAGTGTTAATACTCAAAACACACATTAAAAAACAAGATTCATATGTAGACATTTTCAACTTTACATTTTATTAGAGGCAAGAGAAAGTTTAATGGGTGAAAATACAGGAATATCCCAAGGAAACATGTTTAAGACTTTGAAAATAATGGACAAATCAAAAGTAGGCTGTTACAAGATATTATTAATCTATAAAAGTCATTCATTATCATCTCTAAAAACAACGCAAAACAACATTAATCTTGTGGCATGAAAGAAAACACAATGATCAATCACAGAGAAAGAGAACAATCACCTAACAATACTTCTAATAAAGTTGTCTAAGCTTGCTTTGAAAGAAACATGGTCATTCCAGCTAAAAGTACTCCTTCTATTATCACTGCTGTGATGTATGGGACAGTACAAGACACAATCTGACTACAGACAGAAGGTGTTTAGATTTGTTAAGTTTTGTGCTTTGTCCTTATAATTTAACAAGCCCACAGAATGTGAAGCAGTGATCGAAATACACTTGAATATTTTTTCTTTTAAGCCTTCTTTATGTTTTCTTAAATAGAAGAAAGGACATTTTCTTGCACACAACAGCATGACTGAAGATTAATCGTTTCCTACTGCAAAGAACAAAAAGGACAATACCAATCTAAAAAGGAAAATACCAATCTAAAATTACTTTCCAAGGCTCCAACCCACATCTGAAAATGTTGAAAATGTTTAATTTTATATACATCTTGTGTATCAAAGTATGCTGACCTCACAATATAAAAAATAAGTATTTTAGAAAACTCTAATTCCAGTACATCTGAAGCACCATCTGCATCTTGGTCATGCCTTCCCTGTGCTCCTTAGAATCATGATGTAAAACTGTGTGTGCATGCAAATCAATATCTCCGTTTTAAGAGATAATAATGTATTACAGTTAGAGACACATAAGGTTTACTCTGCTTTTAAGGTAAGTGGGTCAGACTGACACATTCATTGATAATTAAAGCACTCTTCTTTTTCCACCCTATCAGTGGATCCACACTTAATGAATAAATGCTAGAATTGCATTTTAGTGAAGTAAAGAGTGCATGTTAGAGAAGCAGTTCCAAAAAAGAAGTTGAAGTACATACCTAAGCCAATCTGGCCACTTACATAACTCTACTACATATGATGTAGCCTGTCATAATACTGCTTATCACAGAATATCCTCAGTTCAAAGGGACCCACAAGGATCACCAAGTCCAACTTCTAGCCCACCAAAAGTTACATCATACTTGAGAGCCTTGTTCAAACACTTCTTGAACTCTGTCAGGCTGGTGCTGTGACCACTTCCCTGGGGAGCTTGTTCCAGTGTCCAATCCCTCTTGAAAAATCTTTTCAAAACTCCCTAAAACCATAGTTTTATATTCTACCTTGCCCCTCCACAAAATCTGCCTACATTTGCTTAATTCTCTGACTCCTTGACTGCACTTCCACTTTTACCTTAACTTCAAACAAGTGATTTCTAGAGTGTGGGTACAAATTGCTGTAACTTCAGGAACTGCTATGACTTATGAAAATTCTCACTACAGCTAAATAGCCAGAAACCAACTCTTGTCACTGTTTCTGAAATTTTCAGTTGTTTTCAGTAATGGAAGATGCAAAAACTTTTGAAAATACTGATTTGCAAGGGTAATAAAAAAACCCATTAAAAACACAAGGAGGTTAGACAACAGGATCTAAAGAAAATCTGGTAAAAAAAGAAAAATATAACTGTAGCATCTTGGTGGCTTTTTCCAAAAATTAAATAGTATAAAAAATATATATATGGACAGTATAGAGGGGAAAAAACTATTTTAAGTTTATTTTACTGTCTCTAAAACGATTTCCTAAAAGAAAACAGGTATAAAATAATTACCTATGATCCAATATGTAAGCTGCAGACCTTCTGGAGGTCCTTTTGCCTTGAGATAGGGTTTTACATACTTTAACACATCACCCAAATACTCCAGAGTCTTTGCCACCATGGCCGATTTCTCAGGGAGTGTCTGAAGACCACTGTAAGTTCTACCAACAGCCTAGAAAAAAAAAAACATTGAAATAAATATACATCAGCTTACTTAAGTTTCTCATGAGACTTTTGTAAGTTCATTTTCAGCACTCTAAATCTGATAGTCTCTTTTCACTAAAATTGTCCTATGAAACTAACACAGGGTAGTTGTACAGTACCTTAATGAACTGGACAAGAGCGTGTTTTGGGTCTTGCTTGAAAACTGACTGTCCAACATTAGCCTTTAAAAGAATGTTTTCTACTTCTGAGAGTTTAAAAATCAGTCTTGTCATTTCAGTCAGCTGCTCCATGTAGGCTTTTCCTGATTATAACAAGAGAGCACATCAGTAAATAGGTTGAAATTAGTTCTAAAATGATGATGTGAAACATTATTTTAAAATATCTAAAACATAACTGCATCTCTCCAGAAAAATAGAAGAAGTCCAAACCAGTTATTTTTCTAATATAATATATAAGAGAATAAAGAGTTTTAAGTATGGATAACCAAGCTGATAGGTTTTTGGTTTTTTTTTCGAAATCTGCAAGATGTGGATGAGAAATAGTGACTGGAAGACATGTTCTATAGATAATGAGAACTGCAGTGATTTTAGAAGAAGGGATGAAGTATTGCTCTAAGAAAACAAAATATCCAGTGCAAAAAAGGGGAAAATTAATTGCAGCTAGATCCCCCACCCTCCCTTTTTTTTTTACTTTTAGGCCATTCACAGCATGATTTCTGACTATTTACTTCAGATTTTCACTTTTTTTAGAGCAGTTTCTCCATGGGGGAAAAATAACTTGTCTCCTTGGGAGCAAGTTTTTATTCTTTGCTTCCAAGGAAACAAGCTCTTTTATCTTTGTTTGTGATAAATTTGTCATATGCAGAGCAGGCAAACTATCAATAAATAGCACAAGCAGTGTAAAGAAACACATTTTGTAATTAGGTAAAAGTAAAGGAATACAAACAAAAATACATTTTGCAATTAGCTGAAAATGTTTGCCAGCTTTGCAATATAGCCCCGTTACTGCAAACATGAGGGAAATGTGAGCACTTACCAACTGTTCTCTCAGCATCTGTCTTGGCCAAGGCGCCACTTGGTTGATCGAGGAACATTTGCAAAACGCAGCGAAACCACGAACGCACTGTCAAAGCTTCGTAGGATGTATAGCCCATGCTAGAAAAAGCTTCACACAGTGAACTGCAGAGGTGGAAGAGGAAGAACAGGGTAGCAAGATCTAATAAAAGTATGCAGAAAGGTGACAGTGTGTCTCATTTAGCTGTGGATGCACATATACGTGTGTACATATGTTTTGGCTACAAAAAAGAGAGGGAGGAAAATTCACACAATGGGAAATGCCTTACTGTAACAACAGATGATTTGACTGTATTATCTAAACTGACAATGCACAATGCTGGAAATAGTTCATCTGAATCAGCTTGGAACATCATATTGACACTGCTCACGCTGCTCCAGCCTTTCATATAAAGCAAGCCCAAGTGTCTGCTTAGATCTAACTATATTAAAGATGGAGAAGAGAAGGTCTGCTTTAGCAAATAAAGATATGCCATGTCCAAAACAGATCCAAAGGGAAACATCAAAAGGGCACCATGGAAAGGAAACTGCTGTACTTTGCAGTACACTTACAGACATGTTCATTTAGGTATGTATACACACACAAGAATATCCATTTCCTCACAAACTTGCTACCATTCTACCAGACAGGTGTCGGACCAGAGTCACTCAATGCACAGTCCCTGTACTCTACTGCTCTGTATTCCCAAAGTTTTATTTGCCTCACTTACCATGAGTAGCTGCTGCAGTCTTTTTTCCCAAGCATATCAACCTTGCATCATTAATTATAAAAACTCCTTGCTAAAAGACAGCAGGTGTGTGCTGCACTCTGTTCCCAATTACTATCAAATGAGATACATGTGTGCTTCAGGTCGGGGATATTTCTTGAAAATATTTACATCTTTTATTTGAGAGACTTCCTCCCTGGGCAGTCCAAATACCTCAATTTTAATGAAAAATGCTTGCACTTTCTTGATAAATTTAAATCTACTTATTTTCTACTGGTTTTTTACTCATGATTGCAACAGAAGGGTCCAGATGGAAACCAAACTGGATTATACTTCTCACTAAACAACATTAATGGAGTTGAGGGGTTTTTCTGCTTCGTTTACTTAAAACCAGTGTTATCTGTGTATTTTGTCTGAACACCCCCTTGTGATGTACTATTGACAAAATAAGCAAGGAGACCAAATGAAAGCAAATAAAATTTAAAAAAATTAACACTGAATTCCAGGACCAAAAGAGAACAATTAGGTTGCCTATGGACTCTATGCTCCTTGCTGTAACATGTACAGAAGCTCAGTCTCATGTAATCTTGATGTATACAGCTGGTCTACTTGGCTCACAAAACCCCTTTCTGTTGTAGTCTCACTCTTGTTTCTCTTGCTTGCTGGTAGGTGGGCCACTTAGGCATCTTCCTAGAACTGGAAAGGAATATGCTCCTAATCCTTAGAAAGGAAGGAACAATAACCTAGAAGCATGGCAAGTGGTCTTTTTAAAACAGTGAGCTTATTCACATGCTCAGAGTTAGTTTAGACAGGCTATTTTTCTTGATCTCACACAAAGAGCAACCAAATTCAAAATTATAAAATTCAAATTATAAAATGAATTTATGTGCCTCTTACTTCATTCAGTACATGCTAGGTATCTGCAACCTTGAATGAAACCCACCCTATAAAAATCACAAAAGAAATATAGCAGAGGACTGAACACTCTCAAGTTCCAAACTCACACACAAGGAACTAAATTCAACCTTTTCTAACACCTCCCTGCAAGAAGGCCATAGCCTCATCTTTGTCAATCACACTTAAATAATCTTTTACCATATCCTGATTTACAGTTACTGTCCTTAGTACACTATGTACCCTAAAAATGTGCAACATTTTTCACTTTCAAATACAGTCCAACACAGAAATATTCCCTCTTTCTATCTCATTTCTCACCTCCCCTGCTTCCAAAACCTGATTCAGAAGCGGGCAAGGCAGGCAAAAAAAAGCACACAACAAAAACAGCCACCACCCATCCATCTTAGGCTCACAGAAGCTTACTTGTGAAAATAAAATTTCTCAGGTATATAAAAATTTGACTGGATTGTCCTGGGCAATCTGCATTAGCTGACCCTCTTTGAGAAGATGTAAAGAATCTGGACCATTTTAATGAAACATTACAGTCTGAACCAAGATTTTCCTCAAGTCTAATGAAGGATGAAAAGGTAACTGGAAGAACAGTCTGTATTTTTCACCTGTTTTGAATTAGATGACTTAGATATCTTGACACCAGCTGAGGCCACACCATGTCATCCCATCCAAACAGCCGCATCATTGACAGAACAGGTTGTGGCTGCAGATCTGATAGGGCTTTGCTGGGAATATCCAAAGCTAGGAGAGTAAAGCCTGTTTTTAAAGAGAGAAAAACAGGGCAGCATTTTAATAATTTCTCAATATAATCCCCATTCCACAAGAAGTACTGAAAATTAATTACAATTACTAATGTGTAGTCTGGAAGCACCAGAAATCTCAATTAAAACTGGGCAGCTATTCTAACAGAGATTGTTTGTACCCATGTTAAAAATGTAGTCTCTATCTCAAGCAGTTTGTAAATCATCAAGACACATGGGCAGCAAAGGAGGAAAAATGGATCCTAACATAGGCAATTTAAAATAGATTCACAAAACCACAGTTTATAAATCCTGAAGACATAGTTTTACCACCTCTGCAATGTCTTAAAACCTGCTTTTTCGTTTTCTTGACTTCCCTTTCTTACCTCCATCTACTATATCTTGCCCTGTACACTTAAGTATTACTGTGCTTTACAGGGTTGAGTTTTATTTATTTGTTTTGTTGTTTTAACACACTTCTCATGGTGAAAAACTGCATCTGGAAAGAATTCACTCAGTAAAAGCTGGTACCTCTCTATTTTAAGAAGACTTTCATGTATCAAAAGTTACCATATAAATAAAGCACTACCGAAAAATTTACTCTTGAAAAGGATCTCCATAGAACTGCTGCAGATCTAGAAACTGGGGTAGTACTTTGTGCAGAATTTAATGAAGCATAACCTTTTGCTGTTTCTGTTAAGTCTACTGTAGAATCTGTATCCAACACTACTAGAATAAAAAATATAATGCATTCTTAATACTGCAAATGACAAGTGCATTAAAACTCAGAAATTAGATGTAATCTTAAATGCTGAGCAGTTATTGGGTTTTAGGAAATGAGAAGCATCAAATGACTCAGGAAAACTGACTTTGGAGGGCAATGAGAAAGGGGCTCATTACTTCCCAAATTCTCCAATTCAAACAAATATAAACCTGCACGCATTGATAAACTGACTTTGAATTAGACAGAAAAGATAGGTTTTGAGAAACAACAATAAAATTGTTTTAATTAACACTACAGGGACAGACTATCTTAAGCCATGAAGGACTTCCTATTCTCTTATGTGCCTCAGAATAAACAATAAGGTCATACAGAGTCCCCACTCTGCCTTAGGTGAGGAAACAATTTGTGCCAGCCTTCTTCGAGATTATCACCTCATTTCTGCAGCATCAGCCATAACAGAGGTTGTGGAGAAATGGGAGGCAGAAAAGTGCAGTGAGGCCCAAGCTGTTTGCCTGGCAGGGGGAGCAGGAGAGCTGTGACAGCTGCTCTCTCTCTCTCTCCTCTGGGCTGCAACCTTAAGGCAAGAAGCTCAAACAGCGTGGGAAAGGTTTGCCTGTCTCTGTAGTGCTTCCTAACACATCTCTATAAAGCAGGTCACAACTACACTCCCCTCCTTCTCAGAGGAGTTTATAATAGCTTGCTGCTCTTGCTATTTCACTGTGCTAATATAAAATAAAAAAAATCTATGTCACTGTAGGAAATGAATGAAAGTTTTGACATTAACAACCTCCTCCTTTGATTTGTATTGCTGTTTCTCACACGCTTCAGCTGTGTGAGACCACTACTGTTACACACTGCCTCTTTCATTAATGCTGCCTCCTAACTACCACAGAGCTGCTTCAAATGAAGGGTCTTTTAGCTTTTCTATTACCAACTCAGTACTCCTGAGCTTGTAACTTTATCTAACTCGTATCATGATGGGAAAAAATATTTTATGTTTCACTCCTCTGGATTTTAGTTAACTGGATACAAGATTTCATTGTAGCTACAGAATACCATGTTAGCTACTGATGTGAAAGATCAAACTGGGATATCTTTCTATTCACTGCCAAGCTGACTCGTTGCATGTGGAGTTCATACACATATGGAATGTTGTACTTCAAGAAGAAAAGCCTTCAGTAAAGCAAGACAAATAAGTAAAAGCAAGACAAATAATTAGAATGAATTATGAAATAGTTTTATTACCACAAACATATGGGTTTGGCAAAAAGCAACAGTCAAGTAAGCAACCTTTGAAAAATTGCTTTCAAATGAAAAATATTTTTAAAATTTTAGTTTGAATCTCAACCATTATGAACTGTTCAACACAAATAAACTTCTACAAAACCAAGTAAATTCTGAATATAGTGAAAACAGTATTCTTATTTATATTGTATAACACTTGCATGTTGATTATAATCTGTGACTAGCAGTGGAAAAGAAGTCAGGTTTCTATAGCTTCAAACCCCTTTGGCATTCTCAATGTGTGTGTACCCTATTAGGGAATTTAACACTACAATATTTCTTTGTACATTTAGCACAGATTCTACTTTTTGAATTTATACATACTTAAGTTACTACATGGAAGGAGAAATATCCCAAAGTACGAACTCCTTCAAAGTTTGTGACCCAGAGAATAGCACCAAATCCAGTAGGTCACAGGCAGGGTCAGTGCTAACCTGCAGCTGTATCAGCAAGCAGTGGGGAAGGCAGCGTCTGTGACATTCTCTGGCTCTTCAAGTAGGGAAAGAAATTTCTCCAGAGAGCACTGGCGACAGCAAGGTGGTGCTCTTTAGCCACTAATGGAAGCTGTGCATCTGGGGCTGTATTTCCCAGTTGAGGTCCCTGGCTCACACGTTCGTGCACGCTCCTGGGGAGAAACAAAAACAATGTTTACGTTCAATAAATTAAAAATTCACATCTTTTTTAATGCCTTTACAACTACTTTAAACGTAAGGTCTGAGAACTGAAGGATCATTTTGAGCAATTAAAACCTTTATGCAAAGACATTATGTGTACCAGTTATTTGATGGATGAATGATGGCATATTAAGCACCATAAAGTTAATGTTAATTACTAATGTCAACCATTAATTATATGCTTTTTAATATCTCAGATCAAAATGAGAAATTGGCAGCTTTAAAATTAGTATCTACATTTTGCAACTGTTAGCATGACAAGCACGTCTGCTTCCAATCCAAAACCAGGTGCTTCTTTAAAATTTTTGCAACTAGGATTTTTAGGATAGAGTTGTGTACAGCAAATAATGGCAAATGATTTTGATGAATTGTAAAGTTTCCTTCTGAAATCTACTTCTCACTTGTAAAATCTCACTAGGTTTGAGCTTAGATAAAAGATTCATTTTATCCTGACGCACTGCAGACAATTAGGTTTGACAGCAATGCCCATAGCTTTGTTAGTACAGTAAAGACAAAAGTTACCACTACCATAACTCCCATCTCTTCCTCAGACAACGTGGCATGAATTCAATAACACACTCAATTTTCTTTGATTCTTCTAGTACCATTCCTGCTACTTAATCTAATTTGGAAGTTGTGACTTTCTAGAGGTTTAATAGAGATATGTCTGCAGGGAATCAATGTTCATCGAGAAATGGGGGGGGGACAACATTAATAAATTTGTCTGGTAGAGCAGGGTAGGAAGCATTACAGTACCGGGCTGATCAACTAAATAACATGCTTATTAAAAACAATCTGTAGGAACGCACTATCATTCCTGTTCCTATTTATCTTCTGGTCAACCCAATTGAGATTGTGCATTAAAGCACAGGCAGCATTATTACATTTGCTTTATTAAATTCTATAAACAGCACTGTAAAGTCAGAGTCAAGATATTTATAAGATAATGGCAAACCGCAGAGGCATTGAGAACTGCTGTAACACTAACATTTCTAGACTATAATGTTTTTTTCTTCACTGCCACTCTCACAAATAGCAACTGTTTCACCAAAAATCTTCCCCATGATCTTTATTTTATGCTTACCCTAATTTGAAATATACCAAAACAAAAACAGAAAAAACTCCAGCTCCTAGTTCCCTTCTGGGAACAGAGGAAAATTATGAAAGAATTACACAACTCACAGCACTCATTAGGACATCTGAAATGGAATAATTTTAAATAAAGAGTAGGTTGGCTGCAAGGCCTTCCCATACTACAGTTGATATTAGAAGCGCATCTCATTATATCAAATTAGTATCCAAAAATTCTGTGCAACACATAATTTAAAACATAAAACATACTGGCTGTCAAAGGTAACGATACCTTATGCCTGCCTGCAGGCATTCATTAGTTTCAATAGGACAGACAGAGAATTGAGAACCAGCTACTTTTCGAATGGCTACATTTAACAGACAAGGAAAGGTATGCAACATTAGGAGGAATCAAGGATTTCTTTGAGAGATGGCATGAGTCCAAACACAGGAACAGAAGCCAGGAATTCTAAACCCAACGTTTATTCCCTCTGTGGCTTCACATAAATCATACAGCCTTTGTTAGCCTCAGTTTCCCAGCCATGATATTTGGATAGTAAGACAGCTTACCCTTTAAGGATGCTGTGAAAACAATCAATGCTTAGAAACTGAGGATTATATTCAGTATGTCAGTTGGTATTCCTATTTACAAGGCATATTCTCCAAGCCAACATGAACTGAAATAGAAGGAAGATTAGCATAAAAAGTCAACACTTCTTTGGGAGCATCCCCTTACGAAAAAAAGAAAATAGTGTAGAAACAGTGAGGTCTAGAGGTCAAATTATGAAAAGGCAAAAGCAGGGCTAAAGACAAGAGTTTAAAAATTATTTTTGCCTATTACAAGAAGAAAAAGTTTAACAGTAAAAACAAAGGGCTTTTCTGTTCTGTTTTGGTAGGAGAGAAAAGCATGATGCCTCATAATGCAGAGAATAAAACTTTTGGGATCAAATTCTGCCCTACTTACACCCAGACTACGCTGTAAAACTGTACAAAGACCTTCTTCTCTCCTCTAAATTGCCTCTCCAAAGACGGGTGCCTTGCATCTCCTTTAGCCATCTATGCAAAGCAGAAGGGTGTACAGACTTCCAAAGTAAGGTAATATATCTCTGTGTCAGTGGAAGGGCAACACGTACAAATCAGTGTTTATGTTTATTCATAGCAACCTACACAAATGCTGGCAATAAGGTAAATGCTTGGAATCAATAGGGCATCAATATATGCTGCAGCTGATGTAGCCAGCAACTTCTACCAACTAGCACATTTTTTAACTACAAAAATATGAATAAATGTAATTTTAATTTTTATTCAGGTTTCTACTTTTTTCTAACACTAGACAACCATACCATCAAACATCACTCAATTTCTAAAACTTTATAAATGTAATTTTCTATTCCATTAAGACCTCTGGAACCACCAGTTGCCTTACTACACTAGCAATAACTTGGTGTGGTTTTTACTTCTTTTAAATAATGAATTTCCCATTTCTTTAAAAAAGATGTGGGTTTTAAAAAATTTTGCCATCAGATCAAATAAACCCTGGGTTTATTAAAGAAGGGAATGCTTATGCTACCTGAAAGAGGATTGTACTGGATGTGTAGGTATAATAATAGCACATAGGTTTATTTTCTATATCCTACACCTAGGGTAAGGAATTACAGCCATTTATCTGGATGTAGATACTGTAATCATAAAATATGCCCTTGCAAGCCTGCATTACTAAAATAGAGCTAAACTTTAGGTCAAGCCAGAAGAGTAAAACACAAAACTCATCAGCCTACCTATATAATGGAAACTTTCAAGTCACTACAAGTCACTAGTCTATAATCTGTACTGGATGCATAATAGCATCTAGACTTAATGCAATATCATTTAATTTGATCTACAAGGGTTCAGAACTCTCCAACATGAGAGAAGACCTCTCTCCTACCAGAACTGCCAGGGGCTACCACCCTTAGGGTCTCACAGGCTATGAATACAGATACTGGTTTCTTCACAGACAGTATTCCCAGCTCCTCAATTCCCACTCCAAGGCAGGCCAGTCACAGCATCTACAAATCTCAGCTGCCCAGCACAGCCAAGATTAAGCTCAAGAAAGTATTTTTAAAGGACCTGAATGACCTTTTGATGTTGAAAGAAATAATTAAAAACCACCACCTGAAGGACCAACATGCTTGGATAAAACTACAGAGATTGGGAAGAGATATATGAGTATTTCCAAAATAGTAAATGGTTTTGATGCATAGAATTTCAACTACAGTCATCAGTTATTTCCAGAAAAACTCAGGCAAAGTGGAAGGAAGGAAAGCACCATCACAATCATATTCAGAGAGATGTAATAAGTGCTTTGGGCCCTTTGCAAATAAATAGAACTTGCACAGTATTTAGATTTTGAGATTCCCTTTACAAACATTCTCCCTCTTTTATAACATTAAGATTATCAACACAGTTCATGGTATCACAGAATTGTTGCAGCTGGCAGGGACATCAAAGATGACCTATTTCCCACATCCCTCCACAGACAGGGACATCTGCCACTAGATCAGGTTGCTCAAAGCTCCATCCAACCTAGCCTTGAACACTTGTGGGGCAACCACAACTTTTCTGGGCAACCTTTGCCAGCATCTCACCACCCTCAGAGTAAAGAATCTGTTCCTAACAGGTAACCTAAATTACTCTTCTTTCAGTTTGTAGCCATTCCTCCTTGTCCTATCATAAAAGCTCCTGATGCAGAATCCCCAGCTTCCCTGTAAGATCCCTTCAGATGCTGGAAGTTTGCCATAAGGTCTCCACCCAACCATCTCATCTCCAGGTGAACAGCCCCAACTTTTTCAGCCTTTGCAGGGGAAGTGCTCCAGTCCTCTTGTGAACTGTGTGGCCTCCTCTGCCCTTGTTCCAACAGGTCCATATCTATCATCTGCTCAGGTCCCCAGATGATGCCACGACTGACAGCTCAGCCAGGGCTTGGGGAGGGCCTGGGGGTGGAGCAGGGCACTGCCTCACCCTTTGCAAAGCCTGGCCTGCCCCTCCCATCAGATACAGACATTGGGATTCCAAGGTGTTTCAAGACACGAAACATACAGTTTCTGACAAGCAGTACACTCAGCTTTTAGCAATTAAACAATATTTAGCAAAGAGCATTGCAGAATTACTTACAAACTACTCATTCAATTTTACTTTCTTCAAGTGCCATAAAAACACCAATACTTCTTTAATACCCCTACCGATTATCATACCACCAGAACTGCTGTTTACAGTGACCAGAACAGCAAGCAAGGTTTCAGCAGAACCCACACACAACATTTCCAGTAATTGAATCTATCCAAGATTAAGCTGAAGAAGTTCCTTCTGTGCCTTCCACAAGCCTTTGAAAATCCAGTATGAGTATTCAACTAGTTAACTATTATGTCACATAATTACATGTTATAGAATATTGCAACTATAGCTCTTATTCCATCGATCCCTATGGATACCAACTCCCATGTTGACAAATTCACTGTTCAACTTTTACTCAGTAATTTCTTCATAGGCATTTATTTATTTTTTCTCTGTGCTTCAAATGTGCAGTTAACACTAAATACATGTAACATTTCTGAATCACAACCACTTCCAATACCATAAAATATCATACAAAGTGTAAAGGGAAACACACTTTTAGAGCGAGTTAAATACTTTCATACAGGATTTTTATAAGCATTTAAAATGAAAAGCTAGTTTCAGCCTGAATTGTAGTACTGGCACTCATAAAGGTACAAACCAAAATAATTGCATCTAGGTACAAGTCTGCTTTCAATGGAGCATCATATCACTGTGCCAAGATATAAGTAACAAACTGTATGATCCTACCTCTTACAAATGCAGGTTCATGCAAAAGAAATGGATCTAGATCCATGGAAAAGGCACACTAACTGCATGGTGATGCAGCTTAGAGTGGTGGCAAGTCACAGATGTGGGGTTCAGACATCTCATGATAAAGGCTTTTGGCATTCTTCTCACTGGTGAATGATTGTGACTATCTGAGTAACATGTGAAAGGGTGAACCTCCTTTCTCTTAGCCCCAGTTATGAATGCAGGTGTGCTAAGTGGCAGAGCTCCACACTGAACTCCTGGTTATCAGCATGTTTAGTAAGGGCACTGACAGTATGCTTGCAAGAATTTTAAGTGCTAGAACATGTACATTATGGCCTCGAACTGCCTAAGCTGGATGCTACACAACTAAGGCCTATGAAAACAGCCCTAATGTCTCTGGGCACATGTTTTGGTACCTAGGGAAGTTGAGTGCTTAAAACGGAGTCACCTACACACTGTCAGACACTTCCACATTCAGTCTGTTTCAGTGAGACATGCATGAAAGAAGGTGACTAAATTCTACCCAAGTCTGATTCAAACATCCAAGCCTTCTTTTAAATCTGTTTCTAAGCTCTCTGGGACACAATCTCTTCTTTCATATCCCCTTATATAGCACCCAGTATACTGAGACTGGTATGACTACAATATCAACTCTCAAAGTACACAGAATTTTCACCCACCTTTGTGGAATTAAAAACTACATTTCAAAAAGCTAAGCAAGATGAGAAACTTAAGACCAAGAATAAATTTTCCCATCCATTAAAATAAACATTTGGAAAAAGATCCCACAGTTTATAATGTAAGTCATAACCATAGCACCACCACAGAGCTGTACTCCTGTACAGCAGAGTGTATAAGCAGAAGTGGAAAAATCATGACACAATATTATCAAACATCAACTTACCTGTATCAGTTCAGCATTTATTAAATGATGTTTCAGTGTTCTCCCTTCATTTAATTGGTTTCAATAAACCATTTGTTTAAATGTTTACTCAAAAAAGGAAGTCCAAATAACATGCCTGGTTATGAATGTGCATGATGATTAGTGACTTATGCAATGGAGTAGGGAGGGCTAACAAAGGAAGAGGGATGTTTCTCAGAACTCCAATATATAGGATATTTATCAAATGCTTAAATGCACCCATGGTCCGTAAGTTCTTTATAGGGAACTTGCACAACCCATTAGTATCAGTGTTACAGCATGCCTTCATCAGGAACAACATGAAGCATACACAAAGTGATATCTCTTAGATGTTGGATGAGATCCAAAGGATACAGGGATGTAATGGTTCAAAAAGCAGGGCACAAAGAGATATCAGACCCCTGAATAATAATTCCCAAATTGCTCATTTAGTCAAATCACCCTCTTTTTACCAGAAAGTTCCCTAGGTGACTGCAACTAATCTACACAAAAGCCTTGACCTGAGCATCTGATTCACAGTCTCTGTCTACTGGGGTCCGGAAATTGATCATGATTAATCCACACACACATGAGAAGAAAAAAAACCAAACAAAAAACAAAAATATAAAAAAACCAAAACACCAGCAGGTTGCATAAGGTGCAGCAGTAACTACTTGCATTTTCAAACACAAAATACACTTTTCTTTATGTAACAACCAACGAATCACAGCATCAGGGTGGAGGGAGCTGGGTGCAGTTTTCATACTATTTTGGGCTCTGTTCTTGATTGTGAGTTCCACATATAAGTTAGTTACTGGATAAAAATGCGAAATCCCAGAACAAGGTATGGAGCCCATGACACTCTTCTCTCCCAATATTACACACTAACCACTAGAAAGCACATATTTAATCATTCCAGCTGCTGCCTGTGATTTAAATGACAAACAACAAAACAAAACCTCAAGACACTTAAGCACACATCTTCAGCAGTTGGGCTCTACAGGTAGTTCCAAACACACAAATTTCTGTTTTCATTACACTAAATCAGATGTCTCTGGGCCCACCAGACACACGCGGGATTCAATCCTTTACATTTTCTGTAGGTTAACAGGTGACAAAATCCCAGAGAGGATGCAAGAGCAGTTTGTTGTACAAGACACATATGCTGCATGTGTCAAACAAGCTGCTGGTGAGCTGGACCTTTTCCTGTAGGTCATCAGACCATTGTATCTTGGGAGACCCCTACACCATTTGAGAGCAGAATTCTTCTAAGTGCTGCTAACCTTTAAGTTCACCTGAACAGAGCTGTCAGGCAGAGAAATACCCAGGAATAAAAGGTCAAAAGAAGCCAACATCATCACAACACTGTACACCCTATAGAAAGAAACTAATGCATAGAAGTTCCACCAGAACATGAGGAAGAACTTCCTTATTGTATGGGTGACTGAGCACTGGATCACGTTGTCCAGAGAGGTTGTGGAGTCTCCTTCACTGGGAATATTCAAGAACTGCCTGCACACAATCCTGTGCCATAGGCTCTACGATCATAGGCTCTGCTTGAGCAGGGAGGGTGGACCAGATGACCCTCCTGTGGTCCCTTCCAACCTGACCAATTCTATGATTTCAATTACTACAGCTTCTCTGTAAAACCCTAGCTAACCATTGCTAAAAGATACTCTACCTTCCTCCACCCTAAACTCCTACCCAGACTGTGTGCGTTTTATTTTTTTGCCACATGCACATTAGGAATACATCATCTCCAAACACTTTAAAACATATTTTGAAGTTTGCCTTAATTGAAAAAATGCCTTTTAACAAAATAAAAAAGGCTACAGATCCTCTCAATTTACCACACATCAATCGCTGCCTGGGTAGAAGCAGATCACATACTCTTTCTTACTGAAGATACTGTAGGTTTAAATAGAGCCATTCCAGTTCTTTCATTGGTGGCATAAATCTTCAAATCTCAGTGGAAGAGCCTAGTATACTCCTATTGTTAGGGAATCATTGACAGAACAGACTCAACAGTTAAGAAGATTCTAATGTGACAATTTATATAAGCAGAGTAATTAAACTATATTAGAAATCCAGATAATCTCTCCCAATCAAGCCAATGAAGGGCAGCCCATGGGCTTTCAAATTACACACTGCAATTTAGCTCAGGGTCACCTTCCCAAGTTAAATAATACCAACAGAAAATGCCTTCAACAAAATGATCTCTACTCATAACTAAACCTATTCAGGAAATTACATAAAGCTCTTTGAAGATATACACATTTTAAGAAGTTAACCACTTTAAACTATTACCTATTTCTTCTACTCATTTGAAGACAAGGGCCAAATTTAATTTCTCACACATTACTTGAAATATTCACTAAAACATAGGAAAGAGAAAATGTTTCAGATCCCTTTAAATGTTATAGTTAAGTATGGCAGTAATATTTTCCCACATTACCAGAGAGGGTGTTAAAACAGATGATGCAAGATGTAGTAATTAAAGAATTATACTACCAACAGATAGGGAATCAAGTGCTTATCATTTTTTTAATATTCTCATAAGCAATTTTTTACTGCTTTTTGTTAACATTTTTTTGCTTGTTTCACGTGCTTCTGCAAATCAGTCTATGGACTGCACAATTAAAAGCAATTGATCACATTTTGATATAAAACTAAAAGTAAATCAAAACCGGTATATATAGTTTTCCAACTTTAATGCTATATTAAAAACAAAACAAAGCAAACAAAAAACTCCCCCAAAAACATAACCATTGCAACTGATCCCATAATACAGAAAAACGGCAAATATACACTACTTGAATTTTAAGTCCAAGTTCCTAAATTTAATACACAAGTTAACTGATACTTCTTTACAGAAATACAATTCAAGAAATGGGGCTCTTTGTCTGAAACTAATACAAAGGAATTTGCTAGATTTATATTCTTCACTGAATTATTTAGATTTGAATGTAACAGAGCAAACAGTATGTGCTACAGAAAAAAATTGAAATTAAAGTCTCAGGCTTTTTAAGACAGCCATTTTTCCCACAGCAATATGGAAACAATAACATTTCTATGATATATAACCAGCAAAGTTCTCACTGATTAAATGATTTTTCCCAATCAAGGAATTACTAAAAATGGCAAAAACAGCTATGGCCTAATCCTCTTCAAAGTTTTTAAACCAAGCATTCAGAGTAAGGGATGGTAGTTTGTCAAGCTGCAACATTTCTGCACAGCTATCCCTTGAAATTTTAAATATTCTTTGAGAATTCACCTTCTGGACTTTTAAAAGTAAACCACACATTGCTGTGACAAAGACTCAAAATCTAGGTGTAATTCAAATATACTCCTTTACTTTTTTTTCCCTACTGAATAGCAGAAGTTGCACAAAGGCCAAAGTGGTACTAGCCTGAGTATTTCTGCCCTTCACTGAAGAGCAGTGAAAGTTCCCAAGATATCACCTACAGACTTGGCAGAGACAAGAGACTAAAAAAAGAGAGCATTTTAAAACTCATGAAATTGCAGGAAGAAATGTGGATATCCTTCAAAGAGGAAAACATGCACACAGCAAATTCTGTAGAATTTAACTAAGAAAGAAAAAAAAAAACAAACATACAAAATGAAGTGTCAAGAAGAGACACTCCTTAATATATCATACCCCATCTCTTTACCCCATTCCTCCTGCAATGACCCCCATGCACTTAAAACAGAAGAGAGGCTTGGATCCTCAGTGAGACTTGGAATGATGCAGGCCAAAGAGATGATATAATCGTGAGATCCAAATGAATACTCCATACAAACACTTGCAAGAACTTTCCACTGATTGCTTGATTAAAGTCTTACATAAATGGAGAAACAGGTCTGTAGTCTACCTGAAGCAACTCCTACTAAATTACAAGAAAGAGCAAGGATTTTGAAAAGAACTAGCATATAATATGATCATGGACAAAGTAAAGGAAATCGAACTAGGAATTCTTTTCTATCAACTGGATTCTCTTTACTTTAAAGACATGCAGTACACGTGTCACCAAAATTCTGATTTTATAATTTGCAATATCGAAGATGGGGCAATAAGTTCTAATGATTTTCTATGCATTTAACATCAGGTTTTAGAGGAAAGCTGTTCATTACAAAGTCTGCATTAATGACAGAAAATGTCAACAAATCTTATGCTGCACCTTCAATCCACTGATTCATAGATAATTTGTGGATGGGGAACACTAGGAAATGTTTGTCTTAATTATTCCAGAATTCATGTGTATTTCTTTTAAAAACACATATATTTTCCGAAATTTTTGGTAAACAATTAAACAGCATAAGAGCCTCTTAGTTAACCACTAACTCACTCATCAATAAATTGTTTTACCCATTTTTGAATGGCTTGGCTTGATGATTATTCCCTCAATATGCCTAAGTAATGTCCGAGGCAACAGCTGCAAGACACACTAATAAATAAATCTTTAAAAATTAGAAAAATTATCTGCCTATAGAAGGGCTTATCTCCTGATATCCAAGATTCTAATGCTCACTGGGACTGAAAGTGTTAATGCTGTGAATAAAATATTTTCAACTGTAACTGAATCATGTGAAGATTATCAATATAGCAGCAATGTACAGAGGTGTTCCAGCAAGGTTACAGAGTTTAATATAATCCTCTCTATAGCTAAGCACAGTAATAGAGAACCCTGTGTTCACTGTGACAGCATGTTGTGTGAGCTCAGTAATACTTTTAAAAACACATGGGGAGAACAAGAAATCCCCAACATCCTTACCATTCTCAAAGACAAAGTAAAGATATTAACAAGAACAGACACACAACCCTAAAACACCAAGGTACGGAAAAGCCAAACATTCAAAGCTGCAGAATATTACTTAGCACTTTCTCCTTAACCCTTCTCAGTGGGTTTAACTGCATCACTGAAAAGACAAGTTGTTATGACTGTAATTTAAATGCAAGCAACAGAGCTTGAGCTTGCTTTGTCTAGGTCTGCTGTGGGGAATATTACATCTGCCACAGCCACCCTAGCAAATTTGTGTTAGAGGGCTTTTTTTCTTTTCCTAATCACATTTAGAAAAGATAAGGTTGCAAGAGCAGCAAAGACAACACAACCTGTGTTAATTCAGTGCAACTAGTTCACCTTTCAGTTTATGGAAAACTGCTGGGAAAAACAGACACCTGATTTGAGCCCAACTGCAATTTTCCTTCATTACTTTCACTGGTGTTCAGCCGTGCCAGCTTCTCCCTGTACTATGCAGGCGTATGCTAAGATCGCAGTTTCTTTGTGTCCGTAATTTCCTTTGTCCAAAATACAAACTGGAAGGCGTAAGCACAGGAAGTGACCCTTTGCTGTCCCAAAATCAGAAGTCCTAGGAGAGAGTGTCCAGGTACTCATTTATGCACAAGGGCTCAGCCATTCACAATCTCAGTCAAGTAGTCTCTCCTAAATTCTGCACTATTCAAGCACCAGGAGTCATCTTGTTGCTTTGAACAGGTGCCTGCTCAGTTCTTTTGAGGAAACAACAGAAAAAATAGAGAGATAAAAAGACATTGAGTTTCCCTATGCAGACTTTCAGTATAGGTCAGATACAGAATTTTTTTAATCCCTTGAAAGAACAAAGAGAAAAATAAAGAAAAAAATTTAACAAGCTGCATTGAAATTGATCCTATTGTAGGCTGTTGTATTCCCCATTTTTAGTTCACATATATGCAAAAATCCCCACCTAACCACATTTAATATTTATAAGTCATTGCCATATCACAGAACTTAAGAGCTGCATTTCAATTTTTAACAGCCTTATTTTGAACATAAATCTTTTGCAATATTACAATTAGTTTTGAACAAATTAAGACAAAATTCCCAAATAAATTCCCTGTCACCTCACAAAATTACAGTTTAAAAGGAAAATACAAAACATTCACCACTGATGGGAAGGAAGAGCCTTACAGAAATCCTTGGAAGTTCTGTTACCTGCCCTCACCATGAGACACTTCAGCCCTTGGTTTTGAAGATTTTCTTAATTTGTTTGTTAAAAAAACCACTAGTATTTCTTAGAGAACTGAGAGTCATTACACTTCTGTAACTTTAAGTTACCAGTGATCAAAGTTGGTTTTTTTTAAACAGGAAATTTTGTTTCAAAACTATTTTATATTTGAAAGAACAGGGAGCCCAGATCACTTCGGGTTATATTTATTCAAATTCAGACTTTATTTGGAACATAAATGCTAATATATTCCACATAGAGAACAGAAAGTATTAACAGTTAGGTATTTATATGAAAACAACACATCACTGCTGGTACCATGATTCTTCCTTCTTGCCATCAGAGCAGAACACTTACAAGAAAAGACTCAAGGTTTACAGCTAGTAAGTTAAGCACAATTTGTTCCCTGTTAAAAGAGTATGTTCCTTCAAAATAATCAAAAGAAAGATCCACTCAACCCTATCAAGACCTACTGAGTGAACTCCTTGTTCGCAAAAGCTGCCTGCCCACAACCATGTCCAGATGGCTCTTGAGTAGTTCCAAGTATGGAGACTCCACAATGCCCCTAGAAAACCTGTACCAGTGCTCAGTCACCTTCACAATAAATAAAAAGTGTTTGCTGATGTTCAGAAAACACTGTGCCTCTGGTCTTGTCACTGGGCACCAGTAATAGCCTAGCTCTCTCTTGTTTGCACCCTCCTCTCAGACAGTTCTATTTATTGACAAAATCCCCCTTCTCCAGTCCAGGCTGAACAGTCCTGGCTCTCTCAGCCTTTCCTCACAAAAGAGATGCTCCAGTCCTAAAATCATCTCTGTACTCTCTCCATTAAGTCCACGTCTCTTGTAGCCCAGAGCTGGACACAGCACGCCAAGCTGTGGCCTCGCCACAAGCAGAGGGGAAGGATTCCCACCCCGAGCAAGCTGGTAATGCTCTGCCTACTGCACCACAAGATGCCATCAGGATTCCTTGGTAGCAAGGGTACATTTCTTGCTGAAATCCCCAATGAAGGTATATGGAAACCTTCCACATCACTAAAAAATAACTAATTCGTAAATATAACTTATAGTGAGAATCAGAATGCCAGATTATCTGAGAAACTGAAATGCTGAAGTGAGGAGCAAGTGCTTTTATAAGTCATGTTAGTTAATAAACAGACAAACTGCAGATTGCAAATAGTGTCTTTCATAAAACTCTTCCATTTAAGCAGAACTTATAAAATTCATCATACTCGAGACATTATATGTTATACGGAATTTCCATTTGTATTTTGTTTGTCACTTGTTGGTTTTGTTTTGTACATTTTTTATTAAATGCTAAAGTAATAGAAAAAACCCTTTTTGGAAGGGACCTGCAGAGGTACAACTCTTAGCTCAAAGCAATGCCAATCTTCAATAAATTAAGGATGGATATTCTATGATCTCTCTTAAAAATATGTTCCAATGCTTGTGAAAATTTCCTTATTTCTAATAAAAACTTCTTTCCTCACAATCTCAGTCCATTGGTTCCTACAACCTTTGTAATGAGTGTGATTCTATCTTATCTATAGGCTTCCCCTGTTAGACTCCACTACAAATCAATAAAGTGCCTTCCAACCACCACCTCCCATCCAAACTCTCTTTTCCTGAGGATGAAAACCTCATCTTTCTCTGTCTGAATTTGTAAGAGCATTTGCTCCTGCTCCCTAACCATCCTGTTCATTCTCTGCTCAACTTAAATCAGTATTTCAATGCTTTTCTTTTACTGGGAGCCCAATATGCTGCTTACTTGTACAACATAATTTATTTGAGCCATATTCTTGTAGACACCAATGAAATGTAGCTGTCCATAGCTACACAATAGCCCAGACACATATACAACAAATTTTCTGAATTTTTATAAGCTTTTTTTACCAATTCTTTACTGTCTTTCTTTCTCAGAAAAAATTTAATGAGAAACAATAACTATATAGTGTGACTGGAATGCCAAGCCATGGTTCTGAAAGGCCAGCAATGAAATCCAGTTTTAGGTATAGTAATTTCAAATTTTCCTGCCTTTAGCTCTTTTATGGGATTCTGAGATCAGGATAACAGCAGCTGACAGAGAATTATAATGATGGCACAGGTTCATCTCTTCTCTAAACTATTGTTTACACTTTCAAAAGCAATTTCTTACAAGATACAGATGGCTGAAATAAAAATTAAAGCTTAAAGGTTGACCCTAAACAGATAATTTCTTACAATTCAGACCCCAGTAGTTCATCAGACTCCCAGTGCTGATGGACTCCCCACACTGGGGAAGAGACACCCCCACACTGAACTAAAGTGGATCTCTCTTTAAGCTCACAGTGTTTCATTCAAATATATCAAAACAATACAGATAATTTTGGAAGAGTTTACAATCTCAGAAATGTGATGGAAAAATTACGGCTATGAAAAGTTCATTAAAATTCTTCTTAGCCATGCTAAAAAAAATATAAAAAAATAAAATTCAAAGTCCAACAAATTGTGTGAAATATTCACCGAGGACAACATCTCCAATGTCTTCCATGTCCAGCTTCAGCAAGGCAGTTTCTCTCATTGAGCATGCCCTCACACAAGCTCAAGTACAAAGAGGCAAGGACAAATAGTAAAATTGTTATTCTGGCAGCAGAAATTCAGACGCTGAGTTGGTGCCATCTCAGTAAAAACTTTCTGATGGGATCAGGAGATGTGAAAAGGACTCTGAGGATAACTTAAAGTCCTTAGGAGAGCATCAAAATATTAAATATTAAAACTCAAATGCTGAAACCGAACCACCTAAAAGCACTACTACCCACAGTTATCTCTTCAGACATTCTGAAATAATTTCTAGTAACAGACATACCTTACCATTACACCTGTAATGCTGTTGGTATTATCACACAACTCATTTTTCAGGCAGGAAGCCTGAAAAATACTTTAAAAATACTATTTAATTTAAAACAAGACTTTAACAAAGGGGCAATCTGTAGTTCAAATAAAGTTTTTCTTTTCTAAAATGAAACTCTGTTGCTTCAGCTTCTCTAGCTGCCTTTGCAGAAAATCAAAACCTACTTGCATATGGATACTCTCTAGCAAGCTGCTCGGAGTCATACACTGTAAGTGGTTTAGGAAAATCTTTCTCTCAAGAGAGAAAATAAATTTTGTAAGGCAGGCAAACTTGTACTCAAGATAATGAACTAACTTGTTTCCAAATTCCAAAACAAAGTATTTCATTTCCTTCCTGCAAAATCAATTTTGTTCCTAATGGAGTATCTGTTGCAGGAAAGGATGTTGTTTGTGTAATATATATTTTTAGTGAAGGTGATTACTTTGGGTACAAAACATCCCATACTAACATTGTTCCCAACACTGGGTAATACAGACAGTAGAGCTAATCTTCTGTCATCTAGGAAGAATGGCAGGCTTACTGAAGTTAAATCATCATCCCCTCTGAAACACAGTAAAAATCACTGTTAGAACTGATAGTTTATTAGATCAAAGGTACCATCAACAATATCAATTCTGCCTGGTAGTGTTAACAGGAAAATGTTTTACAAGTTCTACCACCGGGCATCCATTTAACTTCCAGCACCAGCTACGCTGTAAAGCTGTGCACATAATTTACCTTGCGACCTGTGTGTGTGGGAAGCATTATCCAGGCAAAACTTCTCACAGTCTGACAAAATGCTGTGATTTGCACTGTTCAGATGATTGAACAAACAGACTTCAAGCAATCACTGACAATAGTTTTTATCTTCAAACGTGCAATACTACATGAGAGCAACCTATTCCTTTAAAACCATAGATTTGATAGAATACAAGTAAACGAACAATTACTACAGTTTTAAACTTGCCCACGTTTTATCCATTAGGCTTAAGTATTATTGAAGTTCACATTTATCTTTCACATTTTTAGCAATTTCTCCACTGAACACTCCTAATGTTTCCATGGTGTCCATGGCAACGCCATTGCTTACATATAGCTTAAATAGACATTCATTCCAATTAGGTGAAGTAAACAGAAAGCCATTCATAATTTCTCAAGTTACTGCCATCTTTTCTTTTACAGAGCAATCAACAGCCTTCAAATAATTTCCAGTTTAAATCTGTCACATATAGTTAATGACACATAGGTATGCCAAAAAACTCTCTTTTCTGCATCATGGTAAAACCAATTTAATTACTCCCAATAATATGCAAAATATACCAAAGAAAGTATTTAATAATAATTTCAACAACGAAGAGTCAATAACTTACCATGTTTCTTTTCAGTGCAAATGTATTGCTACTACCTCTGCAAGGCCTCCTAAAGTTTAATCTAATATTTTTTCTATACTATAAAAAAAACATTTGATTGTAATGACACATGCTGAAATGCCTTTCAAAAGACTCAGCTTAGACAGAAAATATGCTCAATAAAATAGGATTGTATGAAATTGTGCTGGTTTTGCAATATTGTATTTAATATCAAAACAGAATGGGATGCTGCTTAAAAGCTTGCAGCACATACTTTTCTAAACATTCTGATTTTATGTGGCTCTTTGTTACTTAATTTCTTAAGGGGAACTTGTTTATTTTGCAATATTTGTTTTTTTCACTGAGAAAGTAGCTGATGAAGGTGTTTTCTGATGCTTTTTACATAAAAACCACTATAGTGAAAAACCAGCACGAGCCTTGGGACATCCACCAGCTCCTACTACTCTGTCTATGTTGAGCATGTCATGTCCTTGCCATGCAGCATCACCTACCACAGGTAGACAACACATTGTTAATAATGTCACAAATAACTTTCAAAGTTTTCTATGCAGCTGCTGAAAGAATTCAGAGACAACTTCAAGACACATAGTTAAATGTTGAAGCTGTTTTTCCTATTTTTCTCTCCAAAACCCTACACTAGAAAATCCCTTGAGTGAAAAGTCAGAGAAAGGCTACCATCCCTTCTAGGGTTAAAAAATGCTTTTGTAAGATTTTTAGGTCAGATTAACCTTTTGCTCACAATAGGGCTGGCTATTGGTTTTATTTTTTACTGTCTTTAACACAGGTAAAAAAATCAATATGAAGCGAGACAAAGGGCTCTGGAGGCCCTGGCTGCACCAGCTTTTGGTTTGGCTCATACACAATCCTACAACATGCTGAGGCTGGGAAGGATTAGCCTGCTTGTGTTGAGTAAACCGATGATACTCAATAAACAGTTTCTGTTGTAAACCCCTTAGGACGTGCAAAGCCACACTAGTTGGCATTAGACCAGATAAGCTGCCGAACCAGCTGTAATCTCATTTAGACCTGAGCTGATCCTCCTGTCCTTTCATTCCACAGGATCAAAGCAAACCACTGAGGAGGCAGCTGTATTATAGCAGCAGTGCTTGCTGGATGCGGCAAACATTTCATAAATTCCTCTCCTTGAAGCAAGCCTGCACATAATCTACCCAGAGCCAGTTCAATCAATGGATTTCTGAATTCATTAGTCTTATTATTACAGGATAACTGTTTTCTCCACATAGTGTTGTAGCTGTTGCAAGCCAACTTTGCAAAACAGCTCTTATTGCTGACCATTTCTTTCTGGTAATGTGCCTTTGCATTTTTGCAGTGCCACATGAAAATGATTTAAATCACTTCAATGCAGTATTTTTTAAAAGACTAGAAATAAAACCAATTCAAGAATATTCAAGTAGGAAGCCTTGAAATATAGTACACTCTTCCAAGCATAATTACTGGCTACCTGTATGCTTCCAGGCATCAGTAATAATGA
The DNA here is from genome assembly GCA_034336665.1 of Luscinia megarhynchos. Taxonomy (NCBI): domain Eukaryota; kingdom Metazoa; phylum Chordata; class Aves; order Passeriformes; family Muscicapidae; genus Luscinia; species Luscinia megarhynchos. The sequence continues at coordinate 39,204,285 of CM067565.1, forward strand.
CCAATGTTTTCTGAGCTCAAATGATAACAGCAAAAGTAGAGATTATATCATTGTAACAGCATAAATACAGACAAAAAATATAGATGTGAAAGGAGTAATTCTAAGAAAGAGATTTCTATTTGCCTTTTACTCTTAGTGTTCTCTGGAATTAAAAAGAAGAAATATTTTCATTGTTGAAGAAATGAATAGCACAACTTAGGAAAACTACACAAGCAGCAAGTCTTTTTAAACTAAGCAAAAATGAAAACCAAGGCACTGGATCAAATAAGACTAGAGGGTGCAACATTCGATTTCTGTATCACATTTGGACTTTTCACTCCACTTGCAATTATAGATAAAAATATTATAGTATAATCTTAGAGCTTTAGAAGAACAGAACATGTAATTCAGAAAATGCATCAGCTGATCCATTTCCCACCAGTGAACTCTGCAATACAGCACATATTCACAGATAAACAAAGTAAAATTAGATTTTTTTTTACTTACAGTGGAATACAGAAAATATTATTAAAAGTATTTCCAGTCGTTTTAATTGCTAATTATACGAATCATTAGTGTAAAGACTTAAGTTTTCTGATACAGCTGCATTGGAAAAAAAATAGAAATCAAAATGGATATAGTAAGAATTATGCAATACAGCAGCAATTTTTTTAGGCCATATACAAGTAATATTACTGATTCTTGGATCACTCCTTGAGGAATTAGTAGTAGCCAGAGAAAAAAGTTTGGTCTGAAATATAAGGAAGGCCAGGTAACCCTTACAGTTAAGGTAAAAACAGCAGTGTTTGTGAGTCACTTTACTTGCAGCCAGTATAAATATGCAGCACGTTCATGCACAAACTGAAAAGTCAGGAAGATCCCTCACAGAGAGCTGCTCTGAGTTTACAGAGCACAAGAGAAAGACCTGTATCATCTTTGCAGGCACACCCTACCCTACACTGCACAGAGCTATTGAACATCTGTATCTGGCTGCTCATGTTTTTATAAGAGTATAAAAAAGAATTGTAATAAAAAGATTCAATGAAGTACAATAAAATCAAAGTTTAACACATGCAAATGATTTTTAACAGATTACAGATAGATGTTTAGTATAAAACCTTTTCAAGCACTACAGCACAGATGTGCTAGAGCATGTCAGGCAGCTGGCAAAGATGAGCAAAAGGTATTTGCACCTATCATCTACAGATGTGTAAAAAACTCACCACACATCTCTTCCTCAATCACTTAGAAACCATCTGATGTGCTAGTTAATGATTCCCCTCTCTCCACTTCATTCTTCAGACATAAAGGGGTCCCATTTAACATAATCACTTAATAACAGCAAAGTGATGGGTATCAGAACTCTAATTCTTCTAATATTTGCAAAATCCAGCTCTTTGTAATAATAATAACACCATGATAGCAAACTGTAAAACTGTGTAATTATACTTTAATTGTATTGTGAGGCATGCATTAATCACAAAGTTTAAGTACCAAGGATGGAATTATAATAATTCGGTAAAACAAATTTAAGCTAGCTAAGTAGGTCAGAACCACTAGCATGCAACAGGAGACCTCTGGGAATTTATCAGTTAATGGCTATTTATGTGCAAATGAGTGCCCTCCAACCCTCCCAAATCCTGTGTAGCTGAAGGGTATTTCTGTTAACCAGGAGCATGCTTAACTGCTGAGGCATAAATTAAACCATTTATTGGAATGATTTTAATTCTTCTCTCCCCCCACCCACTCTTACTACTCCCCTCCACTATCACTAGCAGCACAATTTACAGTATTAATTTACATGGAGATAGGATTGCTGAAGAAGTTTTCAGCAATTACTCTTTTCAAGAAAGAGCAGGAAAAAGAGAACAGGAAAAAAAGAGCGAGAGACAAACTTTTAGTAAGAGACAGTAGCAATGCTACACTTGATCTTCAAATCTTGGTAAGCTATTAGGAATTTCAGACGTTCAGTATCACAGCAATGCAGTAGAAACACTTTCATAACGAACTTTAATGAAATGCAATACTGTTTTACATCCTCACAGAATCATACAACCTTTTTAGGTAAGAAAAGACCTTTAAGATCATCAAGTCCAAACATTAACCTAACACTTCCAAGTCCACCACTAAACCATGTCCCCAAGTGCCACATCTCCTTTTCTTTAAATACCTCCTGACAGCCTGCTCCCGTGCTTGACAACCCTTTCCATGAAGAATTTTTTCCTAATATCCAATCAAGACTTTCCCTGGTGCAAGTTGATCACATCTTATCTCACATTCTAAATTTGGAGAAGACAATAAAGCTTAAGGGGGACTGCATCCACTGTATTTTCTGCCGTAATGTTCAGACTGTACACATATCAAAGGTTTTCTTTCAGGAAAGAAAACAATAAAAATTTCTTGGCTGCAAGAAAAGAACACCTTCAATTTTTGAGTTTGAATTAGAAAAAGCTAGCCATTTTTCATGTCTTAGGAAAATAGATACCTTTACAAACTACTTGGAATCAAGATGTATTGAATTTTCACTGTGCTGTAAAATGGGGATGATTTGCAGACAATATAAATGATTTCTCAATACTTATAATCATAGCAGTAATTCAGTACAGCAAGGCAAGATAATGTAAGCATAACTTCAAGATTCGCTTTTAGGCTTCTAATTTCATATGCTTGAGGTTTCTTTTTTTTTCCTAAGTGCACACACAAATATTCTTGCAAAGCCTAGGGTCCCAGAACAATAAAACAGCAAAAATCTGATTATCCCAGCATCAATTAACCACAGCTCCCTGTTACCCTAAACGGGGTCACATCTCCCCAGCGCCTAATAATTGTATTGTAAAATCCCTTGATTGTCTGAATGTATTCACACTCTCCCCACGATGTTTGTATGATCATGGTTGTGTTACAGGTAGTTATTATTTAAGAGATGGTCACAGTACATTACTCTTTCTGATGTCATCATTGCACCTAATACAAAAGTCCACATAAATATAACACACTGGATAAATGCACAGTTTTCCCTCACCAATTCAAGTTATTGTAGAATACCCCTTAATATAAATAGGTGTGGTGTGAATCAGAGGAATTCCCTGGGAGCAAATCCTTAGCAGCTCTAAAATATTTTCAATAGGCAGATACATGGAACACTTACTGAAGTATTTCCAAAGGCACATCTCCAGTAGCTAAACAATATATTCCTGTCCAGAAAAACAAAATATAAATGAAAATATTCCATTTTACTCTCATAGATTCCTTTTTGTAAGGAAAACAAGACTACAAAAAGCAGTAGAAGGAAACATCATTGTCCTGGCAAGCACACCTGTACTTGCCCGTTCTTCCCTTCTCCTGCCCCTCAGTTAAGGTTGACACATCCCTGGCAGCAGGACGCTCCTGCTGCGTGCATAATGGCTGCTGTGGCTGCCTGTGCAGCCCCTGCGTTGCCACACACAGAACCAGGAGCTTTCTGCCTCTTAACACAGATCAGCAAGCATGCACATTAAACCAGACACTTCGACTTCCTTGATAACCAGTCAGAAATTAATGATCAGAACTACCTGGCCAAAAATAAGTTCACTCCTGTATTTCCAGAAGCATTAGCACATCTGCATCATCAGAGCCTGTGACAAGCCCATGGTTACCTCCCCCTTCCCTACAGTGAGGGGCTGCAAGCCTGGATTATGTCTGTACCTTACAGCCATTGGCAGGGGCTCAGTATTGCCCTCAGGCTTTAATTAACCCTAATTAGAGAGAAACAGGACCTTCTGGTTGTGAAAGAGGGAATAGACAGCACCTTCATCTTATCACACAACTAAGTAAACCACAAACTGCTTTTACTTTTCTCTAGTCAGTCCTCCCAAAAAAAGTTAGAAAGAGGCCGCCACAAGACCCTGAGATGATGAAGCATGAATGTTTCAGAGTATGCTTTCCTCTTTCCAGTTTGTTTTTAGGGAGGATATATATGGTGGCCTACTATTTTGGGCTCATTTCCCATTAGACACATTTTCACTGTCCCTGTTTTAGTGCCACTGTAAAGAAAGCTGGAGCATTTAGCCACTGGCAATTAGTGACACTTGGACTTGCTCCAAGCCAAATAAAACATGGCAATGCTCACCTACATGTCCTGTATCAATGCCTAAAAAAGCATTTGCAAAGTGATTTTCTAGACAGATTTCAAGCCTCAAACACAAAACCACCAAAAACCCATCACCCTTTTCGGCACGGCCATTGTCCAGTGCATACAGTAGAGGCCATGTATACACTCCCACCCCAGAAATTCCAAGAACAAGTAGGCTATAGTAGTACTAAACAGGTTCAATTTTTCTCTCCCAACAGAACAGAGAAATTTAAAAAAGAAAATAAGCTTGATTCACAAGTCTCTCTTGAAGCCTGCAAGAATGCTACATTTGCAGCCTACTCTAAATAACCACTTTAAACTTCTGTCCAAAATTAAACAATTAGCCACTAGCATGAAGAACAGCAGAAAACCTGTAACATCCTTTTACATACTGGGTAACTTTTAGCGTGTCTCCCCTCAACTCTTCCTAGCTGAAATAATTTCCATCAAACTTGTACAAATGGCCTATTCCAGTAATTCATTTCTCTCTCCAATTTTCAATTTATTCATAAATATTTTGTAAAATGATATATCCAGAAATTCATACAGAACACTGCTAAGACAGAATAAGTGGCTCTTCTCACCTGCAGGAGAACACACTTCACAACAATTACTTTTGGTTTTTGGTTTTTTTTTTTCCTAAAGCAAGAGGTCCTGCTTTGTAATATCATACAGGCTGTGTGCATAAAAAAGTCAGCCAATAGATTTCACTTAAATTTCAGACTTTCTTGCAGATACTGTGGTCTTAGAAACTCACATAAATAAACATCCTGTAAACAGAGGTGAAAGCTTAAGTACCAGGTTCACTTCCCACTCCTTGTAAGATACAAGGGAATCCAATTCACAAACAATTTCAGTTTTTCCCCGTGTATTAGGTGGCAATCATGCTAGTGCAGGGACAATACTGAAACTTGCAAGAATCTGTGCTGAGCAGGCAGCAAAGTTTACAAGCAAGGGCAATGGCAGATACCTCACTTCAACCAGCCCCAGATGTGGAGATCCTCTGTTTCTTTTACCTCCCCATACTCTGACAATATGGCTGCAACTCAAGTATTCCATGTGTTCTTCCTAATTTCAGCACTTGGCATCCACTATTTCCTCTTGTTGGTGGTAATTTATTTCAAGATATCAAAGTAATTTTAAATTCTCATTTTGTTTTCCATTTGAACACAGAGAAATACCCTCTAATTTCTGGCTACATACAAACTCAAACCTTATTTTTTTTTCATCTGGTACAACTACTTGTGCTAAACAGTTCATAATTTTCAGTGATCTAAAAAAATGCCATCAAACACTGATAATACTAAGATTACACAAGTAACACTGAAGCCTTACACTATTGATGATTTTTATGAAAATTTTCTCTCTCATTCCCATAAACTTTATTTCACAGAAAAAAATTGTTTGTACTTTTAAGGATGCTCTTTTCTTTTCTCTTCCTTTTTTTTTTTGTTAGGGTATCCAGGAATTAGTATGATGCATAAACACAAGAAGTTGTTTATGTACAAGAAGAAATTCAATCACAAGCAAAAGCATCCTAGGGATGAAGAATCAAACACTATATACCCAGAAAACAGAAAAACACTAAAGAGTAAACAGAAAACACAATGCATTGAGATTCATCCCTTCTCTTCACTTGGTCATTGCTTTCAAGAGAACACATCAAATTGTTTTTGCTGATTAGACAGTCCCAGAACTTGGTAGCAAGAGTTGATGCTGGTAGGTTACAGCTGTCAGTAACAGAATCTGAAACAGATTTGGAAAAAAATGAAGCAAGTGGCTATTTCTCATCACTGTAGCTATTATCCAGTTTCCAAAGTGTAAGGTTAGACCTCTGGTGCTCTGGGCACCAACTTCATCAGGTTATTTTCTTAAATGAGCAAAGCAGCTAATAGTTGCTATAAAGTCGTTTATTACAAAGGCGCATCAGTCTTGAAAGCAAAGTCACAGACATTAAAGTCCATGCTAAGTTTTGGTGTGGAGTCCCAAATAGATGCAGAAGCTGCTCCTGTCAAGGTTCCAGTGAAGCTGTTGGTGCTGCGGCAGCTCCTACCTTCTTCTTGGGTGTTGATGATGGTGGTGAGAGAGCAAAGCAAAGGGCAAAAGCAATAGCAAAAGTGATGGCAAAAAGCAGGGGCTCTCCCCAATGCATGCTCTTATATAGAATCTTCCCAACAAGCTAAGACACAAACTCAGACCACCACTCCTTAACCTATTAGAATTCTAGTTTCTTAGCACGCCAGGTTCCATATAAGCTATGTATATGGTCTATCTTGTTCTAGCTGAAAAATGTAAGCAATATTCTTACTATAGCTCTATTATGTCTAAAACTACGTTCCTGGAGCCTCCACTGAAAACACTAGTATGTTTGTCAACCTTCACTAGAACTCACACTTCTACTCTGGCATCTGAACCTTTCACTTAGTAAAAAGCATTAGAGCTCATACTAAAACTTACCTATTAACTCACTTACCTATCCTAAAACTTCAACTTACACCTCTACCTTATGTGTGAGTGGCTTAATATACTTCAATCCATCCAAAGGCTTTAATTCAATCCCTGCACTCTGATTTCTCTCCGAAGAATTCAGAGAGACCCCCGACTCACTGACTTCAACACTGAAGTATGAGTGATGGTGGGGGAGAACAAAACCCAAAAGCTTGTTCTACTGAACCACTGAACTTAATCTTTCAGATCCGCACAAAGTGCTTCAATCTGTCTTGTGTCCAGCATCCAGCAGGTGCTTTCCTTGCTTTTCATTTTCCTCCATTAAGACAAGCACATTCATCTGTTTGGTTAGCATAAGGACCCTCCTCAGAGTTGGTTCAGATTTTTTCCTCCACTTTAAAGATCAACTTTCTTTAAAAGATAAATTAATTCTCCTCTCCAGAGATATCAACTCCCATCTCAGCGGCTGGCAATGGAGACAAGAGTGCAAAGGGAAATACTCTGGGTGAAGCAGAGCCAGATGTGTCTGGTTCAATGCACTTAATTGACTCGTCTAAACATTCTTGACACATCCAAGACAGTGGCTTGCCCTTGTCCCAAAATGTACACTTGCTATTTAATCAGAGAGCCCAGAAAGCCCGGGCACAGCTGGGCACTTGGGCAGGCAGAGCTCCCCGTGGCTCCTCCATCCTCCTGCACAGGCTGTCAGTAGGAGGCAGCATTGGCTCTGCCAGCAGCAGCTCCGCACCGCAAAGTACTTGGGAGCGGGCTTCATTCTTCTGTCATTATATAAGCAAGATGACACTGTTCTCTAATCCAGCCAAAGCTGATAAGTACCATCAACCTGTCACTTCCTACATTTCAAATTCTAACATTGCAGCATCAAAGAGTTTTTACATTTCGATTTCTTTTGCTGGCAGCGGTCGGTAGCCTCTCATTCTCCCACGGTGTTCTAATGCAGCATTTGCACACCGGGGTTACTCCCAGCCTGAATAGCAGGTCATCCCCTACTCACTGAGCTCATCTGCGGCCCATGTGCTAGGCAATTTAGATCCAATCAGCCCTTATTTAGCTCAAGAGTAATGAGCAGCATAGTGACACAGACTTAAGCCTGACCCTCAGGACACTGCTCATCAAGCAGTAAAACTGTGACAAAATCATTCATCTTCCACCCGCTGGCAAGAAATAATACTCGCACTCACTGTATTACTTTTTCAAGACATAGAAAAAAAAAAAGGTCCTGAATTTTCATGATGTGAGACATTAATTTGCAGAAAGCTGAATTCCCTTAAACCCCCCTGTTGCTATGAGCTCACCAGGGGGAAATAGGCCTTAGGAGACTGAAATGGAATAAAGAAAATTGCTTCAGCTTTCTGTTCATTTTAAATAAGCCTTAAATCTGACATGAGATATCCTAAAGAGAGAAGAAATATAGATCTTGTAAGGTAACGAAGAAACAATCAAAATTAAGAGATTAGAGGCCTACTTGCATATAATGATTTTATTGGCAAAAATATTTCTTTTGTTTAACATCTACAAAAAAAAAAAACCACTCCATAGGAAAAGCCATTCTCACACCTCATATGAAGAATAAAAGGAAAACCAAGAGGAAAGTTAATTTAGGAAAAATAGTTTCAGAAGTGAGACACTTCCATCAGAAAACAAATCTCTGCTTTATGTCCTTCAGGGAGCACATATTTCTCTAAACAAGTGCAGGGTCCCAAGCAGCAGGCTCTCATTACAGCTGGATATGATTTTACTTTTTTTTCATGGATTTATTCTTGCACAACAGAAGTCCTGTACTGTTGTCCAGTAGACTATAGAAAGTTTATGCAGACTAATTTTTGGAATATAAAATGGATACAATGGAACACAGTGTTTCCATCTGTAGCACAAGGGATTGAACTGTGTATCTTCATGATTCACAGACTTGAGTGAGTTTCTTTGGCTTTGGATGTGTACCAAGAATTACTTTTTTTTGGGCGTCAAACAATTAGAAGGTTTTTTTGACTGTTTTTAATGTTTCAGTTTGCTCCAAAGTGATTCTAGAATAGAACATTGCAGTAAGAAGGGACATTGAATGACCATCTAATCCAACTGCCTAAGTAACTCAGAGCTGATCAAGAGCGAAAGCAGATTATTAAGGGCATTGTCCAATTGCCTCTTAAACACTGACAGGCTTGGGATAACAGCCACTACTCTAGAAACCTTGTTCCAGTGCTTGACCATTCTTTCAGTAAAGAATGTCCAGTCAAAGCCTCCCCTGGTGCAGCTTTGAACAATTGCCACATGTCCTATTAGTGGAGCCCAAGGAGAAGAGCTCAGCACCTTCCTCTCCACTTCCCCTTCTCAGGAATCTGTAGAGAGCAATGGGGTCATGCCTCAGCCTCCTTTTCTCCAAACCAGATAAGCCCCAAAACCTTAGCCACTCCTCATAGGACATGCCTTCCAGCCTTGTTGCCCTCCTCCTAAGCCAGATACTCTCTATTACAGCCTAAACATCAATGTGAAATTAATCAATTGTTCAACTTTCACATGTCCACCTGATGATTCAAGAAAATGGGCACTGAGAAAGGGAAGTGAATTTCTTGCAAACCTGAGCCAGTGATAGACATCTACAAGAACTTTCTATATGCAAAGTATGAGGTAAACATTTCCAGTGCATGCTATCTCATTTCATTTCTTTACACAGTAAGACCCTCAGAGCAGAGGAGAAACAATCAAAATGCACATTAGTTTTCACTAGTCAGCTCTGAAGGTCAGAATACAAGGGACAAATTTGTAAAACAATAATGTTTTTTATTTTAGTCTCCAACAAAAATCTGAAAAAAACCCTCAAATCCCACAAAGAAAGAAGAAAACAATTCAGTGTTAATTACCAGAGCCACACCTTAAGGCAACAACTGTAGCCAAGAACACACACTGTATTCCCTCAGAAGGTGCTAACAGATTATTTTTAAGGATTTAGATATAGGAAACCTCTCAAAATGCTGCTATATTCTAAAGAAGTGCTTGCTTCTCATGCATTAGAGTATTTAGACACTAGATTTTCATTACAATCATTTGAACACCAGTTTTGTTAATGGAATACCTGAACTCCAAAAAAACCAGTAAAAGTACTTCAAAAGATAGGTCAAGCTAGCATAATAAGGCATACTTGCTCCCGAAGCATATATTTGTTGTAAAGTGAAAAAGGAAGGATTTATTTCCTTTTTTTCACACAGGTGAACAAAGTTCACAACAACTTTCGCGGGTCATTCATTCAGCCTGGAGATTTTAAGAGCTAAACTAACACCTTCTGACACAGTTCAGCGGCTTAGTCACAGGGTTGCCTTCAGTGCTTATCAGGACATCACAGCTGGTGGCTCCAAATATCCTCACAGGATGGGATGGGTAAGCAAAGACTCATGATCTTCCAAACTCTCCTGAATACAGTTTTCAGAAGCTCAACATCAGAAAAAAGATTTTACAAAGACTAGCACTATAACCCCTGAAGGGGAAGAAAAAAAAGGAGGGAGGACCTTTCTATTCTCCTTCTACTTATCTACTGACTTACGCTGTAACAGAGAGGGGGGAGAAATGCTTCTCTTGGTCTCAAAAAAGCTTCCCACAGGCTGTTTTGATGGCAAGTATAACTCAAAAAAAATTACAAATGACTGTATATTTCCATAGCAAAGATATACTGGATAATCCATTCCTATTGTGGTTTGTCTCAGAACCTCAAGGCTAAACACACTCAAAACAGATAGAAACATCCAGTTCTCCTGTTACCCGTGGCCCAGTTATTAATGTAACTTTCTACTAGAGACAGGTTTACTTGGTCAATATTGCTGTAAGAGCTTATGAAATTTACACATTGAAGTTTTCAAAATTAAGCAAAAAAGTATAAATGGGCACAAATGCACAAGAACTATTTTCAAAGTAAAATTAACATTTATTATGGTATTAGGGTAGAGGTACTTCTCATTTCTCCTATGGGAATCAGTACCAAGCCTCCCTTCAACTAGGCAAAGATGTCTGGAACACAGCAGTGATTTTACACCTGGGCATGCACTCACATTTTATAGTTCTGTAACTCTGTGCTAATACTCAACAAAACCCAAAAGCCAGGATGACAATAATAAAAAGAAAGCTCATGTCAAAGCAACACCCCATTACAACATGAGACATTTTAGCATGTTTCAAACACTTCCTTTAAGAATAACATATTTCAGTGCCAGTACCTACAGCCGATTTGTCTGAGTCTTGTATCCATTTTTACAGCAAGTTCTGTCAAATCTATTTAATGCCTGTATTTTTATTAACCCAGGGCTTCTTTATGTGCCATGAGGCACTTGGATGACAGATAGTGCTAGAAATTTGGAACAAATGGGCAAACATCCTACATTTACCTTTCAGCACAAGAAAAAAGCAAAATAATCAGGATTTTAAATCACTGTTTAAAAACAGAAAAAAAATACCCAGAAAAAAACTTATGCCTGAGCTATAAGTGGAAGAAGTAAACATAGGAAGGAAGTACTTTATGTTTTGATTTAGGGGAGTTCTTGATTATTTACTGTTTATTTTACATGCTTTATAAAAGGAGGCAGTATTAAAATACAATCTTACACTTCACAGTGAATCTTACTATGAAGATCAAATACTTGCAAGTGCCAGCAAGTAGCATCTTGATTCCAATTACCTACTCACCACGTGTCAAAAAACTGATAAAAATGAGTTCTCCTGCCAAGACATAGTTCTATTTAAATATATAGATCCCAAAATAATCATAATGGTAACAACCAATAAAAAAATGGTTTAGGAAACCTTATTTAAAATCATCTAACCATATGTAAATACAACAATCAAAAGCTACCAGTACTCTTCTAGTAGCAAAAAAAAATACAAGGAAAAGCTGGAATGGGTTATTTTAAAACACTGTCATGTAAAAATAGTGAAGGTGGGGGCCTCTTTTCAGATGCCTTTTAAGAAAAAAGAAAGAAAACAAGCGCACTTTCAAATCCTTGTATGCCAAGTTTTAGCCCAAAGCAAATTTTCACTGCTATGTTACAAACCCTTGAAAATAAAGGTTTATAATGGAAATGCTGACAGACCCTTAACCACAGCAGCATGAGTAGCTATAATTAAAGCTTTTGGCTACACCTCACTCTTACAATGAAAGATTAGAATTTTTACAGTATCCTCAAATAAAAATAACTGGGAAACCTGGAATGAGATTCCAGCAATCCAACAGGGTATGTTAAAGGGGACTGCTAAAACTATTTGACATTTTAAGCTTTAAATATTGAGGCTCTTAGTTAATACAACCAAGTCAGTATTTTCATAATATTCCTTAATTAGAAATAAAGAACGCTCCCGTGAGCCATCATCTGGGGGTAGCAGAAAGCAACACATGAAGTTATTTCCTAACAGCCTAGAGGGAGCTCCTTCTCTTTTAATCAGTGATCTCACTTCCTTCCTACCTGTAAATTCCCTGTCATACAGTTATAAAATTATTAAGAGTGCAGTGTACAGAAAAATTACATTTATGAAAGGCCTACTATCTTATATCAGCCTGGATTTTAAAAGCAAGCATTTCATCCTTTTCCAAGTTTGAAAACAGACCAGGCCTAATCAGTCTGGTCAATTCAGTAACATTTCAGCATCTGATTAGCACAAAGTCATCCATATCTTCTGAACCAAAAAATGGTTTTAGTGTTGCTTCATTTGCATGGCAACAGAGGACTGACTGTTTTCACTGAGTCTGTCAAAGCAGGAAAAATCACTAACTTTCCTGTTCCATACAAACACAAGTGATTTATAAGTGTCAAGGAGTTTAATTCCTCAGTCGATGGGACAAATAGGCTGATTACAGTAACCAAATGTATGAATACAGAAACTGAAATAAAGAAGTGTTAAAAGCAAAGCTCTAAAAATATCTCATACCAATTACTACTTGAGCATGTTGGTAATTCAAACATTTCAGCAGAACTACTTTTTTTTAAAAAAAGGTACTAATACTGTCCTTTACCTTGTCTGTGATGACCTGAGAAGTCTAGATTGAACTTCCATGCCCTGTTCTCTGTGTTACAAGAGGGCCACATAACCCCCAGTCCTGGAAAGCTTAAGGATAATGCCAAGTTATAAAACAGGCAATTTTTTTACCCATCTCAAATTTCTCCCTATTTCATCTTTAAAAGCAACACAACAAATGCTGTGTATTAGCTAATAGAGAAAATGTCAAAGCATTTTTGAAGTCTCCAATTTATTCCAGGAAATACATCCAGTTGAACTGAAATAATAAATAATAAATCAACTAAACTTAGTTTTGTGCTTCATCTTTTTTCAAAAGACTGCCTGAGAAACAGTTGTCTTTGGATCTATAAGCTATTGACAGCTGCAGTCAAACTACTAGACAATAACAAAGAAGTTACTTAAAGAGAGATCTTGCATATGAGCTTCAGTATTCCTATTATGCACTCTTCCACAGCTCTTTACACATATTTCAGTCTTGCACATTTGAAGTAATGGCAGATCAATAGCTGCCTCTTAATATCTTATGAAAAAAAAAGCAGTTTGGGCTTCAAACTGGAGGACTGCTTCTCAAAAGCATCAGTAGACAAAAAAATATGCTTATTGAAGGGCACTGTGGATGTTGAAAAATGAGCTAGTACATCAAAGAAAACTGCTTGGAAGTGGTAAAATATTATTTCCTTCTTTCCTATCGACAAGTATTTAAATCTCCATAACTGTAGTATTTGAATGCAACCTTGGTAAAAGAGAAAAAAAATAGAATGAAGAGTCTAAAAAACACAATATATTCAATGAAGAAACAAAAACAAAAAACAACACCCCTCCAACTAATGCGAATCAACCCAGACGATTTCCAAAATTCCTGTACGAAAGAAAATATGATATTGTCTGAAATGGAAGCAACCAGATGACTTTCTAAAGAGACACTAATTCATAACAAAACATCAGATGTCAAACCTAATCTCCTGAAATAGAAATGAAACATTTCAAAAGATTCTATATGCACTGTAAATATGAAGTATTGGTGAATTTTGAAATTCAACATATGATTCATAGCCCTTCAGAGATTTCTCTTTCCATTTACTCAGTTTCAGTGAAAAAATTAATAGGAACTACAGTTAAACCCTAAAAACAAAATGCCAGTCTATATCCACAACTTAACTGAATAACTTACCGAAGTCTGGCTAGAACAACCTGAAGAAAATTCAGGACCATGCTCAGCTCTGCTCCTCGACACGCAGGCAGCAGCATAGTAAAGCCATCATTTAGCAACTTTTCCTCAGAAAGGCTCAAGTAGCAGCTGGTCTCAAACACTTCCTGGACACCATCAATGTAAGTTGATAGCAGAGTCCAGAGATTTTGTCTCTGTGTGTAGTCATTTTTGGTTACTAAAAACTCCTTTGCCTTCTCATGGAAAGCATTTGAGATTTTCTCAGCCAGGGCACTTATGTCCATATTCTTCTCAACATAAATTAAAAGGAAAGCAAAATGGCCTCTCCAGATGAGAGCTCTCCGAGACACGGTGATGGAGGATGGAGTCAGGAAATCCAAAAGATCCAACACCCGACTCACTATATCTTCTGTCTCCACAACAATTGCCAGCATGAGGAACAGGTTAAAAAAGTTCTGCAGCCCCACTTCTGTCAGCTCCTGCATTCTTTTCCGATGGAACTTGGAATAAATTCTACATTAGAAAAATAAAAAATGCAGGAAAGAGAAAGTTTCTTAAAGTATGCAATTTTCTAACTTCTTGAGTGACTAAAATTGTATTTTCACGCTTTTAGTTTATGGTTATCCGCTTCCATTAACCCTTAAATTTTAAATACTCTTTTTTATCATTACTCTTATAGCTACTGGAACAAATACGCTCTTTTAGTTTCTGCTTTTGATTTAAAGCACACATTGTTTCCAATCAGAGGTGCAGCCTAACCCTTCCCCCCTATCTAACCTCTGGTACCAAGCTGAGCACAACGTTATGAGTAGACTCTCTACTCTGTCTGTGATGGATATCCTCCATACTATGCCTTCAAATCAATCAAGTTTAGCCCATGAGGGCTCCTAGGAAAGGAAGCTGTCAAGTAGTATCTCTTTGCCACAGCAAACTATTCCTGTACACGAGCTTCTCCCCTGGAAACATCTTCATTTCCACGTGGAAATCAGCTATTGGTTTCTGCTATTATGCTAAAGTACTGCAGCTGCAGTGATCAAAGTCTCACCTACCAAACCATCACTGCAGTAAAAGGAAGATTTCTGATGGAAAATCCCTTTACTCCACAGTGCTTTGCAAAAGTCCTTATCAACTTATACTGCACACCTATGGTATAGACAGGCTTGAAAGAAAACAGAGAAACTCAGGTATTTGGATGAGAAACCACTCTCCAGGCAGGGAGATGTTAAGCAACTTTATCTGCATTGCTCACAGGACAATGCTCAAGTCATAGACAGCTGATGGTGGCAAGCACTGCGACTTGGAAACTTTACAGTGGTTGACAAAAAGGAAAAAGCTTATACAACGAGATCTTTTCGGGACTTTTACTTAAAATTCACCATTCCTACAACAGAGGAGTAAGATGAAAATGATAATTTTTTTATTTTTGTGTTTAAAACTTGGGGTACATCCTTCACCTTTACTTTAAAATAAGTGTTCCACCTACAGTAGTTAAACATCCCTAAGTGCTGTTTTCCTATTCTGTCACCTGGAAAATAGTTGGAAGTGGTGTTGAGGTTATCAAATCTAGCCACCAAAAATTACAGCAAATCCAATTAATGTTGTTTAGTAGTAAATTATTTCTGACAGGCATTTATGTTTTTCATGCATCAATTAATGCTTGGTTAGCTGCTGAAAACAGAGTTCATCCCAAAATCATAGCCGTAGGCTGTTAAATTTTGCTACTTGTGTAATTGATTCTTCCAAGGTAGAAATGAAGAAAACTGGTCGAACAGACTGTGTGTTGTGTGTTATTATTCCCCCTCTTAAATTAGGGAAAGTAACAAACTATAGGAGCACAAAAATGTAAGTATAATTTCATTTCAGTAAGAATAGAGTTGGCTAATTCCAATTTTTTAAAAAAGCAAGACTTATACAGAATCCAACAACATATTTGTTCCTATGTAGTTGCACCCATTTATAAACCCGAACTTTAGTGACTGTAACAACTTCTGAAGTGTATATAGACATTAGGCATCCTGGTTTTTTCTGATAGCCAAGATAACCCTTCTTTCCTGGAAGAAAAACACCACAATTTTGTAAGATATGCATGGGCATTTTTAAATGTTTATTACTTGAGTACATGACAATCTTACTAATGTTTAATAAAGTTTTAATAATTATATTAATACTTAATAAAATCTTTTTAAAAACCTCAAAACCTTAAACCAAAACAATTTGTTTTCTCTATCTAATGAAAAAAAATTAACAAGACTGTACTAATCATTACACGTGCTATCTCATTGCTATAAGAAAAGTCTCATGGATTCAGTAAGCATCTAAAACACTAAGTCTCATTTAGAGCATATATATTTTATGTTTTATTATATCCTGACTGACTGGACTTAATTAGTATGTTTCAAAATTAAGTGAAAAATTAAAATTCTCGCAAAAATATTATGAGAAATTTTGAAAACCACTGAAAAGAAATAAAATATTTAAATGAAAGTGTGGGTCTAGCAAGTGTCAGTCTGCACGTTCTTGAACAACACATGGCTTATATGCAGCTCAAACACAATTTCTGTGCTTTAATTATATTATCTGTCTGGCAACTGGGTTGTACCACTGCACTGGTTGCCAATCTACCAAATTCCTGGCCAGTGGGACGAGGTAAATCATCCCACACTATGGATGCCAAGGTGATTCTTGGATCCAGTTACAGCCTCAGCTGGCAACAGAAACTTCAGGAAACAACTGCTTTCTTCAAATTAGGAGTCACCCCCTTTACTCTGTCATGAGCAGAGTCCCCTCTGCCTCACATGTGGCTGGAATGGTCCCTGACCCATTACACTTGTTACAAAATGAGACAAACTAAATAGCATCCATACCGTCCTTTAAGTTGCTTCCAAGGATGCACACCATTGTTTTCTTCTTTCATAATCTGTGCCAAAATGCTGAGGAAAATGAAGTAACTGTTGCTGGAGTTGAACAGAGAAGGGATCTGCTGTTCGCAGCAGCAGCGTTTCACCAACTCAAGCATTGACAAAGAAGTCTTACTAACATTTGCCAGATCCTTCAGACCAAGCCAAGGAACAGTAAAGCAGCTATTCTGAAAGAATAGATGAAAACAAAATATTATAAACAACAATAAATGCCAATATTACAAAGGCATTAATCACAGCAACAAAAGGATGTATTCCTACCACAGCTAAAACAAACATGTATTGTAACTGTGTGCAAAGTATTTTTACAAGATCCTAAGCTGAGTAGACCTGATGAAAAATAAGACTTAAAATACATTAGCATAGCCTACAATTTCATAATGTAATGGACCATAACAAATTTAAACATGATTTCATTAAACAAACATAGCAAATTTAAGGATACTGCCACTGACTAGGTAGTTTTACAGAAGTACAGCAATCAAGCTCGGCTACAGAAAAATCAGAAATAATCAGCAAAAATCAAGGACTATCTACATACAATTCTACATTTTTATATATTCATCTACTTACCAGATTCTTGCTGTAATAATCCCAGAGTATGGTGACAATAGATAGGTTCAAATCCCAGAAACTACACAAAGTCAAACAGCACTGAAGATGCATTCGTAAGTGTTCCTCTAACACACGATTCTTGAAAAGGAAATAAGAAATTAACATGTAGGATACATAAAACTGGTGCACCAGACTATTCAAAG
This sequence comes from Luscinia megarhynchos, assembly GCA_034336665.1. Classification (NCBI taxonomy): domain Eukaryota; kingdom Metazoa; phylum Chordata; class Aves; order Passeriformes; family Muscicapidae; genus Luscinia; species Luscinia megarhynchos. The sequence goes on from CM067565.1 coordinate 39,221,682, forward strand.
TAATTTCCTAATATAAAAAATACATTTAATTATATACTGTTGAGTAAATGCATCTGCTAATACAAGCAATGAACTTGAAGATAAAAGCTGACAATTGCACCCTGCAAACCAGCCAATGCTGGTTCATCCCAGAATCATAGTGTCACAGAATCATTTAGGTTGGAAAGGCTTCTGAAAAGGTTCATAGGAAAGAAAATAGGAAATACCAAACAATTTGAACACAGTGAAGCATTCAGGTTGCAATTGTGGGATAATGAAAATGGAATTCTTGTGATGCAGCTTTTGGTGACAACAAAATTGAACTTTCATGGGAGGTAGGACATTAAGAGCACATGCCCTGACTAGTATCATGTGTTTAACCTAGTCTATTTTAGGCATCTCCTTTAGGATGATTACTCCTGTAAGGACTTTATTGTCTTCACTGCCTGCAAAAGTGGTTTAATGGACCAGCTGGTGTGCAGTTGTTTAAAGAGTAGACTTTTACACATAGGAGTCTAATGTTTCTACCCCACGGCTGGGATACGGGAAGATGATCATTAAGGTCCTTTCCAAACCAAACCATTCCATGACTCTGTGACTTACAGTGCTACTTCTTATGGCTTCCTATGTCTTGGATTGGGCTTTTTTTCCTGTTTCCAATGCCACACAAAATGAATCTCCCTCATTAACTTGTCTCTACCTGGCTATACATTCATGTGGAAAACTTGACTTGCTACACTTTACCACAACACTGCAAACACTTATACAATCACCTATAATAACTTCTAACCACATCTGCCTGCTCTTTGCATGAACAATTAATGTAGGGCATATGGCTTCTAAAGTGGTACATTCCTAAAACAAAATGAAAAACTGAAAATATGTTTTCACAGAAAATTAATATATTCAAGACACGATGTGTAAGATACAAAACTCAATGAAATAGGGAAGTAACTTTCCAGTAAAGACTCACTAAAAATATCCACAATAGCAATTCAAGTGTAATAAAATGCCTACAAATGAAAGGTGATATGTATTTTTTTTTATATGTATGACATAACTATTAATTCAAAAGATTTCCCAAAAAATAACAATCTTAAAATTCACTAGCAAGGGAAAGAACAGCTGCTGTTCTCTTTTCACAAATAAAAGCAGGAGTCTTGATGTAAAACAAAAAAAACCTGCAGCTGAACATACCTATTTCTCTAGAGAGATCTACCCAGCTACAAGGATGCAAAAAAAACCAAACCAAAGCAAAAACCACCAAAACACACACCATTCATAAAGGGAATGCTTAGTCTTGAAGTTATATTTTGAGTCTAGGGTTATGTTTAGGATCTAATTCAACAAACTGCTTCAGTTAAATTAATTCAACAATAAACACAGCAGTTGAGCAGCTTCAATTTGAATCATTATTTATCTGTCCAACAATAGTCTTAGAACAGTTTCCAAAACCAAGATAGCACTGAAGGCTTTATCTCAAATTTAATATCAAAGAGTTATCCAGATGTCAAATATCCCTGGGATTAATGGATTCTCTCATAGCTCTTTTGCTTAAAATGGTCTCTTGCACTGCTGGAAATACTATCAGAACTCTTGAGGTAGTCAGCTTTTAATTTATCACAGAAGGGAGGAACACCTGATACTATCAAAATGATAGTACTATCTAAACATAACATTTTTTTCTCTTATGACCTCCTACTGTAGTAACAAAATTGGTTTTCCTAAAAACCCAAGAAATACTTCTCTATCTCTCAAGGTAGAATTAAACAAAAAAATACAGTGAAAGTATAACAAAATTGAGGCAGAAATGAAACAGCACAAAGCATTTCTTTTCTAAAATGAGAAGTCTAATAAGACAGACTGCTATTAGTTCTTGTGAACTAAAAAGCTTTTGATTCTCACAATAAAACTTCATAAACACAAATTCCTCTTATTCTGACAACTCATAAATTTAGTCAGTTTGATGTTGCCAAGTAGACAAATACAGTATGATAATATTACTACTACAACAACAATATTCATTTTGTAGTACATAAAGAATTGTAAACCAGCTTTTTGTACTCTTTTGTAAAAGAATTCCAAATTACACAAAAGATAGGAAACATCTCATATAACTAGTTTCCCCAAAAATGCCCTTTTTATGTGATAGAACTGGAAGCTTTTTCACATAAGTAATTTAGAATTTAAACATCTAGAATTTAAAAAGAGAGTGATTTCTGGCTGAAGAACTCAGCTGTTGGTCAACTGTTAGAAGCTGAAAGGATATATCCAAGGAAGAAGCACACTACACTTGCCCAGGTATCCATGACTGCTCATATCTTCTCACAAGGTACTTTTACTTCCCATCACTATAGATCCCATGAAATGAACAGCACCTTCACATCTTTTCCTTGCTCAGCAGCAGGCTGACTGGATTTTAAAGGAGTTCCTATCTGGAACAGGGCACTGCAGCACCCCTCTACCACTGTCACCTGGACATGCAGCACCTTCTTCTGGAGGTCTTCATTACACCCAAAATCCAGCATACTCTGGATTAACATGCCTTAGGCTCTCTGCTGCCTGCATGTGGATCACTAAACACAACAGTTACTGAAACTACCGAAATGCTGCAGATTTAACACTGGTTAGGCATTTTTGCATCCCAATATTTAGCTGTCCTAAGGATGTTAAAGCTAACTCCAGCTTCTGCTGTTTCATAATGCTGTTACTCTCAATGGCTTCAACAGTGCCCATTGAATCATCTTTTCACTGCATAGAATTTGAAGCTCACATGAAGAGAAATTAACAGTCATTGGTAGGATAGAGATTATCAATTTACCTTACAAATTTATGTTCTGCATCTTTTTAAGGATGCTTTTGAACACACAAAACTACACATACTTGATTTCTTCTTTGTTTCCCCCCATTCAGTGTAAATTGCCATTCTTTTGAGCAAGTGCAGTCTACAAGCTATAGTGAAATCAGGGAGTAAGAAGTACAAGAAGATTATGAGGTTGATGAACATAGTACTAAATATGATTAGTTTTTAAGTTCCCATACACCTAAAAATGAAGTTTTTTAACTACCAACTCCTGCCCTCTCTAGCAAATGGGTGATTCAGCACTATTATTTCTTTTAATTTATTGTGCACAGTTATTGCTGTGCATCTTTAGTAGATAACAGGCTACATGCTGAAAAGGATGGCTCAGCTAGGATTAACTAAAAAGTCATGACAAGTGTTAACAGGCAGTATCATCAATTCTGTCCTGCTGTTCATTCAAAGAGTACTATTATAATTTTCAGTTTTTCCCACTTTTCCATGTTTCATTCTATAACCAACTTCTTGATCTCATTGTGCTTCTCATTATTACATTTTCTGGACTCAAAAAATAATTAAGAGATGCAAAAGGATAAGATAAAAGGTAGGAGTGGCCACTTGAAGATGACATCAACAGAGGAAACAGATATGGCTACTGGCAAAAGAATTCTCTTTCCTAGACTTGGTCAAGAAGGCTGCTGTGCAGAGATAGGGAGCAGGATACGTGTTTTAACAAAGCACTACATTCACTCATGCATGCACATATAGAAATTAATGTTCCCCAAGGAGCACTTTCCTTGGGCAGCTAACTCCATAATGCAAGAAAAAATAATGAACAAATAAAAAAAGGAAATAAACTAGCTGGCTCCTTACATGGCTGGTAATAGTTACAACCACATCTTTGGCAAATGAGGGTTTGTTTTAATTCCAACAGTGGTTGCCTTTGGAAATGAAAACACATATTTGCCTCATATTACTGTGTCTTGACTGATTCAATATGCAAAGTCTTCTGAACTTGGCCACTTAGCTGCCTTTCTAAATTGAATACAGCTCAATACTTTAACAGTATCAAAAACTCTGTATTTTATGTATGTTCTGCTTTGAAGTAATCTTTATTCAAAATAATAAACACAAGAAAAAGGGATTATTTTGAAGAAAAGAACATCAACTACAAATGTGTGTCAGGTTGCTGCCATACAGAAGATGCAAGCAGGAAGGCAGCTAATAGGCTACTCAGTTTTTATGCATCTTATCTAAATCTCTCCAATTTCTCTCTCAGAATGGTGAGCATTCAATAAGAAATGTCATCACTTATGGTTTTAATGTATATGCACAGTTTGTATTTTCAGTCATAATACTGTAAAATCACTCAAAATACTTAATCTTTTAAGTTGAAAGACTACATAGCCAAGCATTAGAGCTTGTTTTAGAGTACTAAAAACCTGAAAAATCATGCTATACTTTCAACTCCCAAAAGTCACAAATATTTTCTTGTCGAAAAGTTGTAACAAGTCCATGTTCCATATTCCAGCTTTAACTACAGTTGTTACTCCCCCATGAGCAAGAAAGTTATAATTTAAAACATGGAAAGAACTGATTGCCCTTCTGCTTTCAATAACAGAACTTTGCAGAATTTTTCTTAATTTCATATACCAAATGAAAAAAACAAACTAGTTTATTTTTGTCTTAAACATACATAAAGAAAGAAATTATTTTTACAGGCATTACCAATACAACATTTGCAATTTGTACAATGCAACTTCAGTACAAATTTACAGAGCTATAATGTAACTTATTTCAAAAACTTGATGAACAGCATATTTAAAAGCATATTAAAAGGAGGTCAATTCTGACCTCTGGGCCATGAAGCATTGCATTAACAGTTCTGCAGAAAGAAAAATGATAAGGTATGAAATGAGTGCTCAGAAACTAGAACCTTATCAGTAAGAGTTTGATTCAAGCCTGTAAGACAAATTGCTCAGCAAGGCAAGTCACCTTCCCGCTGTGATGAGGATATAGCTGAATTTTCAATGCAACTGACTATCTCCTTCATCATGTCTCCTCAACTTGATATCCTTACATCCAGTATCTGATTTACATTTTCTAAGCATCCAGTTCTTATTCTGAATACATCTTGTCTGAGAAGCCATATACTACCCTTCCAGGATAATTATCTTTTTTCTTTATCTGACAATTTAGCATCAAGCACAAGCACTTTAAAGCAAGTGGAACTGCTAACAAGGAGGGAACTGTACACTGTCGTAGTTTAGCTATGTCAAGGTTGTTCATTTACCAGTGATAAAAACACTACAACTCCAAAAATACACTTGTTAGTTGGACTTTGTTTCATGCACTGTCTTTTTCCTGAAAGCATCTCTGACACTTTCCTTGTTCATTATTCTTTTCTTCATACACTTACTTGAGTATCAGTGGATTTTTTAAGGAGTTCCTCCACAAATTTCCAATTGGGTTCCTTCTGTTTCTGAAAAATAATTATCAACATGAAAAAGCATTTGTATCCCTTACAGAAAACACTACATAATAATATAGTAAAGTAAGAAGGCAAAATATTTCCAGAAATATTTAATTTCATGACAGAATACAGCAGTCATCACCAAAAAGAGCTTTTTTGTTATGAATGTACTTGGTATCTGTCCTAAAAATTAACCCTCAGAAAGCTAATAAAAAGCAAAAAATAAACAGTATGCAACTTGAACCACTTTAAGTGACTCATGTGCAATCCCAGCCTTCACTTTTAATGGAGATGCAAAACATTCAAGCATTTTTTATTACTCCGAGCAGCACGCCTTACAGTTTCTTTCTTTAGTGTTCTGTAAAAAAAACTGTAAGGGGTAAGAAGGAAGAAAAAAGTATAATCTTACATTTTCTTGCTTATTTCTTTTCCATCTATTTATGCAAAGTGGGAAAGAAAAGGGTAGAAGGATTTGCAACCAAGGTCGTTTCCTCAGGGAGAAAAAAAAGGCAACAAGGCCAACATACTTACATTTTTAGGAGATCCAACAATCACCTCTTACATACAGCTACATATATAGTCTCTGCAGATAAGTAGATGTGTGAACATAGTACTTCTACCATTGTCCTGCCTTACTCGTTCCCTCCACTACCACAGCTGTTAAGCCTTGTACATTATTCTGCAGATAGCTGTCCTTTAAACAACAGTTTACAACTTACAATAAAGAGCATTTTATGCTTTGGTAATTGAAATATAACTACCTTCCAGCATTGTGCTCCATCCTCCTCCGCTACTGATATAACTGGTATAATGGTATAGCTCGATGACAATTTCACATATAACTCCAGAAAGTACCAAGAAAATTTTAAAAATTAATTTTTTTTAGAGGATGCACTACTCCTCATCCAACAATATGTAACTACTTGGTGACTTTATATTTTTGCATCACAAGAAAAAAGAGATACTGAAAGAGACAAGAGTAGCAAGTGACAGTCCATAGAACTGTTTATGGAACAAATATAAATGAAAGGACAGATCCACCGAAAGTTACATTACAGCTGTGATTTCACGATTTAGGAACTTGACCCGTATCAATTAAAAAATTCCCACTGCTTCTTCCTTATCCTGACAGCTCCTTTTCCTGCCCTCACAGTTATAGCATGCCCCATTCAATTGTTTTGGTACTTCTGTCTGTAAGACTCAGAGCCAGAACAGTGAATCAACAGATAGCTTTAGGAGAGGAAGAAACAACAAAAAAAGGAATAGGGCCTGACTTCAGTCACAAGAGAGGGACACCAAAAATTGTGACAGAACAGCAGAGGGCATATAATGCCTAGGGTGGTGAACAGGATCTAAGCTGTTACTGATGCCAAAGGCTCTGTATCACAAAACCAGAGATAGCATCAGGTCAGGAGAGGACATTGCATCAACAGACAGCCAAGGAGTAAAGGCAGCACCTCAGTAGTATGCAAACCCAGGAAGTGAACAAACAGAACTTCCAGACAGATCTAGTCAGTATTTACATCCGATTTTTGACTATATTTTAGAGTCTGATGTTACATGAGTAACTACATACTGGCAACATCCTACTGCAGATTTCAAGTAAAGCTAAAGAACTGCTGCCAGTTTTGGCAGCAATGAGTACATATTAGATATTAGAGTTATGCTAAATGTCCATGAGAGCACTGAATGTTTGGATCAGCCTGCTTAGAACATGTTTTTAGCAGTACCATAGACCAAGGACACATGTTTTATACAACAGGTGTTTACTGCCAAAGTTCCAGCTCGTCTGCAGTATGCAGATCACCTTACAAGATCTGGAGTAATCTAGGGCAAACTCCTGACACCAACTGGGATTGATTACAAGAGTGCACCCAAGTTTAGCCCAAACTCAAGAAAGGACACCAACCACCTGCTGTGCTCTTTTTATAGTTACAATTGTATCTATATTTTAACAGACTTGCTTCATTCAAATCCCAATAGCTTTATATCCAAACAGTATTCCCTACTGCACTGGCAATATGGCACAGCACCTGTTTACTATTGTCTACAATCTGCCCTTGTCAAAGCATACGTAGAACCTACATCTTTGACTCCAAACTGTGTGTCTTAAAACACCCTCCCTCGACCCCCAGAGAGTCCTAAAAATCAACAAAACTCAGAGACTTCGCAGTGCTGCTAAAACCAAAAACTTGAGCTGAGTTTGCAGGAAGAAACTTTTGCAAGGACTAACAGTCGAGTACCTGGAAAAGCCATATTAGGCTTCCTAGCTGGAAGTCCATGTTTGCATATCTTGACATATAGTAATTTCAGATTATTCTATTCAAAGGCAAGAATTCTTAGCTCCCAAGTAACTCTGCCTATATTACCTTAGCCCAGAGGATATTAAAATTGACCCCTGCAATGTTCAGAAACAGCAAATTTTCTCATCAGGTCCCATCTGAGTTTTAAATATACAAATCCTGCTTAAGAGTGAAGTGGGACCTGAACAGGGGAATATGGAAAGAGAAATGTACTGTACATCCCTCAGAACATTCTCTAAGAAACCTGCCCAAAATTTTCTAACTTAAAAATATGGTTTCATGTATGTGAAATATATATTCAATATATATGAATCATTGCATATTTGAAATTACGTTTTATGAGCTAAGGGGGAAAAATAAGAAGCAAGTCTGAAACCTATTTAGAATTTTAAAAGCTTTTGTAACAATCTTACAGCCATGCAGACCACATTAAAAAATTGAAAATCTTCCACAGATGACATAGGCTTAGAGGCAATTTTTGCTACAGAGGACATGAATACTCATCATTATGACACATCACCCTCCCACCTCTGATCATAGTTAATTAAAAGAAAGCATGTGTCACAAAGCCATTGCATCATATGCTTAATCAACAAAACAGGACTACAGAGTCCTCATGTGATTCTACTGACTTCACAAATTCATATCACAGACTGTTTTACCTTATAATGTTCAAAAACTATTTTGAGGTAGCAACTCAAGGAGGGGAACAGGACCTAAAGGGATGGTTACCATGAACTGTCTATGACAGTTCATATTACTGTAGTGGGTGAAAAGGCTCTGATGTTACTGATAAGATTTTTTTTTGTATGAGAACAGGGATCCCTAAACAAACTCACAGTAACTCAGAAATGCAAAGTAGAGCTAACAGTTCAAACACAAAAACTAGTGGAAACATCAAGAAAAGAATGCACAGGATGGTCTCATGATTTACAAATCAAGACTTGGAAATTCTCTTCTCCTAGGTGGGGTCGAACAAAAAAGTATTATTTAATCTTGGGCAAGTCGCCTCCTGCCACTGTGTCACAAATTCCTATTTTAAAATAAGAACAACAAGAACCATTTTCCATTCCACATCTTTTTTTGGCTTATGGAAATAATATAGTGCCTGGGGCAAAAAAAAAAAATCTCTCATGATGCTAAATGCATAGTATGTATCAGAGTGAGATACAGGAAAAATGCCCCAATGATAAAAGTAATCAGTATCACTGTCTTTGGATTAGGGCATTAAATATAACAAATGGTGCTTCATACCAGTTTCTGTATTTAACCTCGGAATAACCTTTTCTCCCTTTCTAAATTCCTCTAAGAAGCAGGAAGTGTAGTAATTCTATCTCCCAAGGTCCCTCTGTAATACACTCTGGACTGCACCCCTCTCCCCCACCACGCAATAATGGGGCAAAACCAAGGGAAGATTGAGACAACCTTCAGTGTAACTATCAGACCTGGTCTGCAACTTTACACGGTATAAATGTGCAAGAAGTTGCTTCATTTTGCCACATGATAACTAGCAGCCTGCCATGGCCTCCTAAAGGATTTGTCAACTGGCAAACAGAAGAAGAATAAGCATCCCACATGGGCCAAGTCCTCTAGTGAATAGACAGGGTCAAGAGTTTTTCAAAGTAGTATTCAAGCACTGAATTACCACACCTTTGCTGCATTTAAAATGTTTTTTACAAACATGCAGATTAGAAAATCCAAGTTGCTCTTAATTTATTTGGAAGGTCTAATTTTACTTAGACTTTCCCAGAATTGTAACATTTTTATTTCGTTCTCTATTTATAGACTTAATGCTTTTAAAGATCTAAAGACAAAGATAGGTGTTTTAAGTTATGAAAACGGCTCAAAATCCATGAACATTCTTCCCTTCTTACAGATTTGCAGTTCACAAACATTTCCAGGTTTTAACCTTTCATCCTAAATCAGGAATGGAAATCACAGTATCTTAATGGAAATTTTAACAGAAAAAGAGGGTATGGCCTTTCCAGTTTTAATACGTACACTTGAATTACAAATAATAAAAGACAATTCAAAATAAACGGCAACTGAGCCCAGTTTGTGGAAGATGCCATCCAGAGTTTATGCTTAGAAAATTAGGGAATATGGGCAATGCAGCCTGAAAAGCTAAAAAAGCCACCACACTAAAAAACCACCAAAACAAAGAGACCACCAACACTACCCCTCAAAAAAAAAAAACCCCAAAAAAACCCCCCCAAACCACCCCCCCCCCAAAAAAAAGAGTAAGATGATAAAAGAACAGAAGGACAAATTATAGAAGATGGCATGACCAGACTCTCCCTAGTGCAAAAAACAGTGTTGGGGAGAAAAAACCCAAGGAAAACACACTACACCAAAATCATCCCCAAACGCCTCAGTTTCTGCGTCTTCATCCATCTCACTTGCTTCTAATAAGCTTCCTCTATAGACAATTAACAATTTTCAGCTTTTATACATCTCAAAGTGGATTAATTGTTTCAGCAAGTGCAAGTGTTCTGAACTGAAACTTGAATTCAAGCTATTAGACAGTGTCTATTGTTAGCACATCAACATAAAAATTAAGCTGCATACACAAATATATATGGACCTTATGATGTTATGGCTGTGATTCAATGCAATTAGATTGAAATCTACCCAAAGCAGAGTTATCACTTCAGAAAAATAAGTGGTATTAATAATTACACAGTCAGTGTTTGAAGTTTATAACTCATAAAGCACAAACTCATGAGCTCAATTTCTAAAACAACAAACCCAGTGAAGTATTTATGCTGCAGGCAGACAGTCCTAAAACATATGCTACATCATTAAGTATGTGTTACTAACTAGTTTGGATATTTCAAATTTCCTTCACACAGTACTTTACTGAATATCTGGTTTGTAATATGAATAACTGGGGCTCCTAGAACATTTACTTATTTGTACAAAGCACACCTTAACACCTCCGACCTACAAATGACTAAAGGATTATGAAAATTTCTGCATTACAAAACTAGTTATTTTCTGTCAACAAAAACAACCAAAGAGATCAAAATCAATTATAACAAGTCTTAGATATTTAGAAAAAAAGCATACTCACCTTTTCATCTAGGTTTCCATTACGGTCAAACTGGTAGAGTGGTGCTAGATGACTCACAATCCACCAGCTAAAACTCAATGGGTCTTTACATTGAATTGTTTCAAATCCAGACACACTTTCAGAAGTACTTGGCTGTTCAAAGATATTCTTTAGAGTTGTGTTCACCAAGCTCCAGAAACACTGTAAAAAATGCAAAAAGGTAATTTGAACTGTCTTCAGCAACAAAACCTATGTTAACACTTCTCTACAACACTGTCCTATTGATTAATTTGCTTTTACAGAGAACAAGCAAGATGACAATAATTTAAAGAAAATAACAAAAAGCAGTGGTCAATATTACCACAGAAAACGCAAGGCTACCTTAGAAAGTCCTCTCTCAAATGCCAGTAGAAAGCAATGACAAGAAAATGACAAGTTTGGGTCACCAAGAAGAATCCTTCAATACAGTTGAAGTGCAATACTTCACAGGCAAAATTACAAGGAGATGGATTGATGACATGCAGTCAGGATGGTGCCCCAACGTGCACAAGAGAAAGGTTAGAGTTCTTTAATGAAGAACTGTTGTAACATTTTTGAAAAACTTCTAATGCCAGAGTATCCTAGCCAGGAGGAATATATTAGATGGTAGAGAGTCAATCTGAAAGACAACAAACTGAATTTCCAATTCCTGGTTTTGTCACAGCCAGTTCCAGCACTGACAAACTGATTAATTCTCATTGACTCAGACCCTTGCCTATATCACAGTATTACTACTTCTTACAGCCTCTGCCTATCTTTCCTAATTTTAAAGAAGCTGTCCGGGACTTCTTTGTATGTGTATTTCACCCACCTTAGCTGGGTCCTGATCCTAACTTAACTCCAAACTGCTCTTGCCAGTGTAAATGCTTAACAGTAACACAGTGTCAATTGTGCTGTCCATCTTTACATCTGTTATCATTAACAAGTAAACAGTCATCAGTGCAAACCCTCTACTCTCAAAGTACTTCATTCTGTACTAAGTGAACTGTACTCATGGCAAAGATGGCCACTTCGGGTCTTATAAAGATTATTTCAGAAAACTTTCAAAGGGTTTTGTCACTTCTTTAGTATTCATTCAGAGAAACATCAGTTCAACTCTAACCAGCAGTTAAAGAAAGAAAAACTAAAATGCTATACAAAATATCAACAAACGAAAAGAATAAAAGACAGCAGTATGCAATGTATAAAATCATATGGCCTTCTAAACAATATTTGGAATATCGAATGTAATCCTGGCACTCTGTTATTCAAAATAGGATGTAGTAATATGGAAAAATGTTCAGAGAAGGGTGACAAAGATGACCAGAGGTAAAGAATGGCACCTGAAAAAAAGAATTACTGTAAGAAAGACTCTTCAGCCTAGAAAAGACAGAAGGTAGGATATATCAGAAAAAGAAAAAAAAAAAACAACTGAAGAGGCATATAAGGTTGTACTGGTATAAAGGAAGAGAGCAGGTAGTGATTTGCTGATTTCCAATAGAAGTATAAGGGGGCATCTAAAGAAGTCAGAAACTACAAGATTCCAAACTGTACACAGGTTGTTCTTGTATAGATGTGTAACAAAGACAGAAAAATGAGCTAGCTGGATCATTGTTCTGACTGTACCCATGTTTCTAATTCCTGGAGATGACTCATTGCATGACATCACAGAAACTGAAAACAATTGTTTTAAAAAAATAAGTAAACATGGCTTTCTGTGTTTTGCTCTTCCATAAAAGAATGGAACTTTCACAGTGTATTCCTTTGCTTGGCTTCCTTTAGCTCTAGGAGCACTCTTTATCAATGCCTCAGGTCATACTGCAAACCCAGAGTCAGGACTTCATGCACATTCAAGATAGCAGCCCAAGGCATCACAGTTAGCATGCAGTTTCCGAGAGCAAATGTGAGATTCAGTTCTACCATCAGATTTGTGCATTCATGGCCATATGGGAACATTTTGTGACTGTACTGCATATGTAAATGTATTCTCCCTTTACCTCTGTATTAGACCCTTTATTTCTGTGGTCCAGCAATTGAATAAGTAGAATCCATAGCTCTTTAATGCAGGTACAGGGATAATGGCTACTGGTAAGTGCCTCAGAAGGTCGCACCTGAAAGAGAATACAGAATAAAATCATTCACAGAAGTGTTAGTTTTTTAAATGGTGTTTTATATGTCAGTATTGTCTTAGCTGTTTGGTTGAGGGGTGTTTTTTCAGGTAAATAATATAGCTACAATTACACATTCAAAGATGCATTATTTCACTAACATCCAAAATACCTCTCTCATACAACATTGATTCTTTCCTTATTCTACATGAGTTATAAGCTGTACTCTTTCCTAGTTTCTTCTGATCCACTCTCAGACTTATTATTTAATCACATAAAAATGACTTTCTATGTTCTAAATGAAATGTTGCAATAAATATTAATTCATTGTCTGATAGTAGGGAAAAGAAAATGATTGATTATATTTTCTTGATGTTCTTGAGAGGAAAGAGACTTCAAATTATTTATCAGCTATTATTATTTTTAACTGAAAAATCATTAATGACTAGGCATAATGCTAGTAGAATATGTTGTTGCTGGTATGAGGATGTTAATGTTCCCACAACATTTCACAAAATCTGCTTTTCGGTAAATTTACTGCAAGGCATTCTTTTAATATGCAGAAAACAGCACATTGCAAGTGATGTACGTTATTTGATTACTATTCCATATTTAACGAAATTCACTCAGACTGACGCATTTCAAATGCCAAATAGTCTTCTTGTGATTCATCTTTCAATGTTACATTCTCTGAATTGTGAAACAAAACAAAACAGCAAAAGGAAGTGCTAAATACATAAACTCTGTATGCTTTATTGTTTTCAGGATCTACCGAACATTTGAAATAATCATACTATAGACAAAACTTTACTTACTCTACCCTTAGACACATTAATCCACTGAATTGCATTCAGAGGTGGAAAAAATTGTGAGAAACGCTTTACTTAAATAGCTCAATTCAGCACCTTTTACCTTCAGCAAGGACACAATGGCAGAAACATAGAAAGAAAATAGGGAAGACAAAGCAGTTTATACTCATTTTATCCCTAAACAGTGAGTAGTCCAAGTTTGAATAATCAACCTACACCCCCTCTAAAGCAAACAGAGGTGAATAGGTAACTAGAGAGAATAATGAATCTCACTGCAGAACTGTTGTTATCCTTCCATGACAATAAAAAGTACCTCGGGTGATTAGTTTGGCCAACTAACTCCTAGCCACCTACATCTGATGAGATGAAGCCTGAATTCTTATATCCTCATGTTTTCCTGATCCATTCATGCACAATTATTCTCAATCACACTGGCAGTTAAAATAATTTCTGAATTTGGACACAACAGTGTAAATTAAAAATTACGTCAAAATATGCAATGCCAGTGACAGCAGTGGCTGCGTGACACATTACAGAAGCAAGAGTGAATGACTAAAACCCACACATGCACAATTAGAACAACAAGTATATCACCAATAATTTCAAATCTGTATAATATTCTATTAGGATAGAAACTTCTTATTTATCATCCACCTTTAGAATAATATGTTTACAACTACAGTTTCATACAGCTCCAAATCAGGTTTAAATAATTTTATATATAAATATGAACTACATATATATATCTGACAAATTGCTTTTTCTCTCTCTCAAGAATCCTGTTGATTCTACGAAATAGATCAGGTCTACCATGACAATCTTAAATAATGCTTTATTCACTTTCTGTATATACTCCCAGTATTTTACGTGTCTCTTCCTCTCCTCACACTTTTAGTTAAAGATCTGTTACAGGAACTTCTCAACAACCTGAACTAATTTTATGTAAATATTATCTTGAGAATAAACAGTATGATCACTAAAGTCTCCTGAAAAAATTTATTTTTTAACTACTAACTTTCCAAAACTGAAATGCCTCAAAAATAATTCTGGTTATGATTCACCAGCAATGAGTAAAACAGATCCATTGGAATCTACTTATTACAGATGCACTCTAACAGTGGTGGTTTTTGTAGAAGTATTAGGCATATAAACTATCTTAGAAATTAGTTTCATGTTTTCTATGTGGACTACCAGTTGTTGCACCAAGGTTTCTTCAACAAGGCTTCTTAACCTACTGTTGACACCTGTTACTGTGCAATACTACAAGATTACAGGATCTCTTCTGCAGGCAATGTGCATATTTGTTCAGGATAGAGTCTGGATAGTAGTATCAAAGCAAGGCATCATAGATATTGCTTAGACAAAGGAGAGCAAGATACTGCTTCCTTCAGAGATACTCTGGATTTCCTCTCAAAACATCCTCAGTTCAATATCTTGAAAAGAATGTTTAAAACCCCAAATTATGCTGCTGTTGGGACAATACAGCTCTGGTGCCAGAGGTATGGCTGCTGAAGAAGGAAGAAAGATATCCATGGACATATATTTCTCTGCCAAGTCTCAGAGCACACAGAACTCAGTACATGATCCAAGTCAAGCATCCTGATATCAGAGCTGCCCAAGAAACCAATCTGAAAATATGAGTCTGGAACACTAGAGTTTGTGTCCCTCTTTTCAAGGATATCCACAAATGTTGAGAGCTGCACTCATGAATGTTCTCAGCCAAAAGCTGAAGGACATGTTCTAGTGATGAGTTGATGGTGCCACCTACTAGGGGTATTAGTTGCATTTTCAACAATTTTGAAGGATGCTATTTCCATTACAGGATGACAGCAATGACTGCATGCTATAGGAGTCACCAGCTCAAGTGCAAGCTTCACTTCAGAAATTAATCTCAAATAGATCTAATACAAGCAGTGTGGCCCAAGCCCAGAGAAAGCTTAAGAAAAATCAGTGGCAAAACAATCTTCTCTCTTTGTAATGTGGCTCTGTGAAAGTAAATCTGTCATTTTATCATCTGACATTTCCAAGCCTACCATCAAGCACGATGTTCAACAGATAGATACTATTTGAACTTTCTTTTACAATACATTGTTCTCATCTAGTTGTCTTTTGTCAGGGAAGAAAGTTGCAGTACTATCTGATAATGTAATATATCAAAACTGATTTTAAAAGGTAACAGTTTTCTACAGGAAGGTATTTTAAAAGAACCGTTATCAAAGGCTAGTACAGCCATTCCCCCCACCCTCAAAAGTAACATGAAGAAGAGGGACTCTATCTTATGTTTTTGTACTAGGAAAATACAAATAATACAGTGGTCACTGCTACTTATTCTCAGAGTTCAGTCTTACATTCATGGATCACACATGTCCATGTAAAGCAGGTTTCACAATGACAAATATTACAAAGCTTTTACCAGCTGGTATATGGAGCTATTATGACTTTCTAGTTTTGGAGTGCTCAAAACAAGTGAGAAAAATACTACAGTTACAGAAGGAAAGAAAAAAGGAAAAGAGAAGACATGGAAAAGTATTGCCACGACAAATGCAGAAGTGCTGTAACAGGAAGATGAAGTGGTAGAAATAAGCATAAGGCAACAATAAACTGTAACATAACATTCTCTAAGTGTCCAGTTAGCTTACTGTCAGGATTAGTGCTATCCTCTTTTTGTTCCTGTTGAGAGAGTTTGAAAAGACTTTTTTTTTTTTTTTGCATTTATCTAAACCTTTTAGACTGTGCCATGTTTGGCATTAAACCTGGAACACTGAACTTTGAAAATGTGGCACTCACTTCTGCTCTGTACACAGTGCATTTCAATATTACTCTCTCATTCAACTGCCAGATGGTCATGAATAAATATAACACAATTTGAGCTCCTAACAAATAACACTCTTTAAAACATGGAAATACAAAGCTATACGTAACATTTAAAACTAAGCACTAAGAAGTCATCTATGCACTGGTGCAATACCCAATTCATATGGTTCCCAGTATACAAGCATCTAACTGCTCATAGCATGTATAAAGAAAAATAGTTACCTTTGTATACTTGTTGATAGCCAAGCTTATTAAATCAGATATGAGATTTCCACAGTGTTTTTCAAATAAACTGATACTGGTTAGATTCTCTCCAGTTAGATTAATGAAATGGTTAGCATATACAACTTGTCCTAAAACACAAAAGAAAAAGTTGAATTGTTTAGCTCTAGCAATATAACCTAGACAGGATTTTTCTTCTAATATATACATATGTATTTTAAAATGGGCTTGTTGACCTGTATGCAATTCTAATTTATAAATTCATGTGAGAAAGCTCATCCTAAATTCAAGCTAATCCCTTCATCATTGCACTGAAATCTGGTATTATTCAGGTTGACAGTAAAAAAGCTTGGCACTTTACAGCCTTTTATTGGCACAGATTTTGCAGAGGAATAAAGATTTATTTATCTGCAAGTTCCTCTTTGTCACATGCCAGTGTGCATGTTCTGGAATCATGACATGTTTTGCAGATATGCAAGTTGATGACAAACAATTCTGGAGAGGTCTAACACTTTCCTTTGGATGTGTTGATGTAAAAAGCTGGCATGATCATGTTCCAACTTGAGCATTTGTAGGCATTAACAGATAAAATGGAGAAGTTAAGAGGCTGCAAGATCTTATCCCACAAGCTTTTCAACAGTACATCTCTCTTGACATCAGCGGAGCAGATGATACACAGAATGACCTGTATTTTACTCCTAGAAATGTAAGGTGAAGCCCTGAACCCACTACCCTGCCCCTGGTCTCAGTTGTGTGAAGTTTCCACTCACAACACTTTACAGAATGAGAGAAAAACCTAAGAAATTCTAAGCACATATAAATGCAAGATAATATATGTAGAGATATGACTGTCTTGACTAGTAAATTTTGTTGTTAAAAATCACGAGCTTTCTCTTACAAAGATAGATGACTGTATTATTACTCAGAACATTATCTAGAAATAAATATTGAATTTTGGAAAATAAATTGCCTCCAACAGTTTCATTATCCTTTCTCCAAAATGCTCTATAAAAGGCAAACAGGCTATCCCACAATGGATCATAAAAGAAACTTAGAATTATGGAACAAAAAGCCAACCCACACACTATACAGTAATGTAGAAACAGAGAAAATGTGTTAATGGGAGCAAGGCTGTGTTGTGACAGCACTCAAGAATAGGCAAAAGCTTATCCAAGAGTTCGGATTCAACACCAGTTACTGGGGTAAACATAGAGTGCATTCTTTCTATACCTCAACATTACTTCAACTGTTGCAATTCCTATACGGAATTTATATTGACAACTTATAATCAGGTGGCATGAGGGAAGGTATGCTTGCAGTAACACACTGATTATAGAAGAAAACACACTTCTGTGATTTATTTTGGTAGCATGGACATGGAAAATAGATATAAGCCTCACCAATGAAATAAAGTTCTCTTCTATATTTTAAGAATTCTTCAGCAAACTGAACTACTCTGAAATTGAGTTTTTCAATTGCATTCTATGACCTTTTTAATCTAACTTCTATGAACAGCTTACTCTTATCAACTTACTTTTTGCCCTTTTAAAGCCTTATAAAAAATTTTTAAAAGATATTGCCTTGCCCTTTTCTTTCTGTACTTTTATAAGCTCCCCCTTATTGAGGCTCCTTCTTTTGCCCAATATTTTCTTAGTGTTGCACATGGTTAACAATACAAATTCTCTCCTCCAAGAATCCTTGTTCTGGTTCATCCCTGGACAATTTACCTACATTGTTTTCATTGATTTGCCATTCATTTTTATGCATTCTGGATATCTGCAAATGTATTTTTATTTGTGACATCAAGAAGTGCATTGTTATTAAATATTTAGTATATTACATCAGTTGAGTACGAACTCTGATCTTTGTTTTGACAGAACAAATTCCTAATACAATTTTATTTAATTTGAGCCACACAACGATTCAAAAAGAACCTATCTTTACCATAGCTGAGTTACACCATTAAACACTGCTATGCTTACAAACTACCAAAAGTAGTTTTGATTCTGGACAAATCAAGATGGGAAAATCAGGTAAGTCACATGTAAAAGAAGTTCAAGAAAAAGGCCTGCATACTTACTCTTCAGTTTTTCACCTAGTACATGAAGAACTTCTAATACTAGCCACTTAATATCCAAATGGAGATGTAGTAAGTGCCATGATGGAGGAAAGACCTGTGAATAGAAGTATTATTTACTTACATTATACATTTCTTTAGTGAATTCTGGATACTGTGCTAAGACAGGGTAATCAGGCTTTGGAACAAGCTGCCCAGGTTTAGTGGTGGAATCAATGTTCCTGGAAGTATTCAAAAACATGTGGATGTGGCATTTCAGGACGTGGTTTAGTGGAGAATGTGGAGGTACTGGAGTAATGGTTGGACTTGACATTCTAAGTTGGCTTGCAATGAACATTATGAGTATCTCTGATCAAATACAATGTAACATACAAACATGCCATTCAGTGCAAGGAAAGAAAAAGAAACAAAGAGTTTCATTATAATTCTGTCTGTAAGAGGCTATTTATGAAATTTTGATTCAAGCTTGACAAATTACAACACCCTTAGTTAACCTTTTCTTTACAGAGAAGTATTAGGTAGCACAAAACCTGCTAAAGTGAGCCCTTAAAATAAGTCGGAAATTTTAGTATTATCTTCCTTAAAGTTTACTTGAAATTACCTTTTCATCAGCTCAACCACTACTGACAAGCTGAACAAAGACTCAAAATGCTGCTTCTCTGTGGATCATTCCTCTCCAGATACTAGTTAATACAACACAAGCCTGAAATTCCTTTTCTGTCTTTATAACAAATTTGAAGGCATTGGATGTGTGTATGCACAAATCCTAATGGTGTATACTTCACTAGTATTTAATGCTGCTGTGCCTCCTTCCGCATCTGCACTTTTCTTAGTATAAAAGATCTTTTCCCATTCTGAGTCAGATTTCAGAATGTATTTTTAAGGAAATGCCCCTCCTATTGGATGCTCAGAAATTTTAAATATTACTACAGCAAAACACCAAGGAATTTTTAAAACAAGCTATGCTAACTCAAAGCCTAATTATCTACCTGTAATTGGTATTATCATTTGCATACTATAGGAAGAATTCTAAAGCTGTAGAATGAAAATAGATAAATAAAACAACAACAGAAATTCCAGATCTCATTAGTTGTGTTTACCAAGTACAGGATGGCATTTAAAAAAACCCAAAACCAAAAAAAATCCCAAATGATTAACTTATATTAAGCCAAAATCTTTCAAGTTTAATACATAATGCCAGATGAAAAATTAAAATTATACAAAGACACCAACCTTTGCCTGATTTTGAATAGTAAATGCTGCCAGAACATTACTAGGTAGTTTACAAAGGTGACCAACGTGCACGGTCAAAGCATGAAGCTCTTCCACCAACACTGACGGTAACTGAGCTTCTAGCTCTTCATAAGGATGCAGCACTCCATCACTTTCCACCTTAGGGGGTTCCAGATACCTGAATGTACAGAAAAATACACACAATCAGAAAACAGGTAAGCAGCAGCTACACAAAGCTCAGTACTCAATTTAGTAAAATGTGTGAATCTCACCTGAAGATGAAAACTTTCACATAATGTAAAAACTTAAGGCATTGATGCCTGATGCTTTCTGCTTCAGAGTGCAAGTGTGCAGCTTGACCTGAAGTAAAAGAGATCATTAGCTTAAAGTAGATGTGACCACACCATGACTTGTTCAACATTTGCATTCTCCACAGCAATTAAACCAGACCACTGGAAAGACACCCTCTGAGGACAACTTGGGAGGTGACTGATGGTAAACATCCACCTCTAAATGTCATCTTGCTAGAGAGATCCATTCTTTATCCTATCATCTCTCATATGGCACATGTCCAGATACAGATAGAAAAGAAGACCCTCAGGAAAGGTGAGGGTAAGCACTCAGTGCCAGAAGAAATCATCCAGCCCTACTGCCCCACTTCCTGACTGCTTCCAAGACACCTTCAGTAAAGACATGGGTAAAACAATTTATCAGCACCCTTTTCTCTTGACAGGCTTAAACAGGGTTCAGAAAGAAATCCTGGTGCAAAGCACAAAATTCAAGTTCTTCATTTTACTAGCTTAATTGACAAATGGAAGGACAGGATACAAAGAAGAAAAGACAACCAAGCAAGTGTTAAATTTAAGTGAAAAAAAACCCCTACAGAACAGTTTCTTGATGCCCAGCTAGAATATAAAAGTACAAATGTAATTTAAAACAGGTTATTTCCATTCATGTAAAAAAAAAAGATTTTTTTTATATTATCAATAACTGCATATGAAAGGTGCTTGATGATAAATTCACATCAATTATTTAAATGGCAGACTATTAAAAAAATAGTAACGTGTAAAAATATTCGCTCATAGAACACTAGCATGTCATCTGTAATGAGAAGACACTATAGACAGTTTATTTCTAAGTAATTACTGAACTTCTCAACTTGCTAAGTAATTCAGCCTTCAACTTACAATAAGCCCAAGGCTGCAATAATCCTTCAGAATCATGCTGCTTCTCATGCCTCAGAATTTAATTGAAACAAAGCATTTTGTAGTGATCCTGTTTTATCGATCCTACTGCAAAGATAAATCAAGTTTGTAAATAACTCTAAACTACAGCAAATATAACTCGTTTAAATGTAAGCCAATGGAACACTGAAAAAAATTCCCAAGCCACTACCTTTGTAACTGAAATAATTGTTCGGATGTTTGATGAAATTTTCTGGTTTTAATTAAAAGAGTTAAGTTTTGCCAAATTCTGCTCTATGGGTGACACCTTAAGTCAGAATTAATGCAAAATGCCCCACTAAGGTCAGCAAGGATTGCCCTGTGCATTTACCATACAAGCAAATCTGTTTCCAAACTGACTATCACCATTTCCACTATGTATTACTCTACTCTATTACCTCACTTGGCTGCCCACACTTCTACCCTTACTGCAGCTTTACGCTGCTTATGCTGTTCTGAGGCACACTCCCAAATCCCTTGGTCAAGAGTCAAAGCACAAGTGTGATCTGTGACAATTTACTTCTTTAATGAAAGGTAGTCAATTGCCCATTGCAATGCCAAATTAAATTAGTAAAACTTACCAAAATCAGAAGAACTCATTTGTACTAGGTTTTCCAGTCTGTATATCTGTTGCCTAATAAAAGAAATATAAAGATTTATGGTATTTATATAGGCAACAGTTTTTTAACTCCACTTTAGTAAGCTCAAAATAGAACACAGAAAGGTAAGAGGTGTTTCTTGCTTCATAGTTCTGAAAAAGCTTATGGAAATGTAACCTAGAAAAGAGTTTCAGTGGAAAGTAAAGGACATATCCAAGTGTGAAGGGATGACATTGAATAGAATTTTTGCATGTTTATAAATCATTAAACACAGTAACAAAAAAACCTACAACAATTGGCTAAATATTGGGAAGGCAAAAAACAATACAGACAAAAAACCCCAAAAGCCATTCCCAGCAAGTGATCTTTCCACAAGCTTAACTTCACTTCATATTTGACTACAGAATAAAACTTAAAGTTAGCCCTCATAGCATACACTCAGTGCACACTAAATTAATCCACTTGTGAATGTGCTTTAGCACATCCTGTCAGCAGCTTCTTCCATTTTCTGCTTAGGGTGGTCAGCCCCTTAACTCCAGCACAAAGCATAAACAGCAACAAACACTGTAGAGTAAAAGGAGGTGACTTTAGCAAAGTTAAAGCTCAGTTCAGTTTTGGAGAGGAAAGAGAACATTTTGGAAGAAGCTAAGTGCCACTGCAAATGAATATTTTAAAAAAAGCTGTAACATACGTAAATACTCAGCCATGTTCTGTAACAACTGTACTGAAAGACCACTTGCAAATAGCAATCTCCACAGAGATAAAGCAGTACTAAACTGAATATATGAAAAGCACAACTGTGTCAGACAGACTTTTGAAAGAAAATGCTGCATAAATTGAGAAGGGAGCTCTCTGCCTCATTTCTTATACAGTCAAAGCAATAACTAGTGAAGGATTCTAAAACAGGCTACTTGGATCCAACACAAATCAAATGTTCTTAAGAAAAAAACCCTGAAAACCAGGAAGCATTTAAAAGACACAAGAAGCATCTACAAGACACAAAACTACATGTTTTAACTTGCATATTAAAGTGAAAACACAGTAAAATGATCTCCCTTAGCTCTTTCTTGCTTTCTTGGATAAAGCCATGTCAGCTACACTTCCATTATTTAGGTGGGTTGTAGAGTTTTTTGTTTGTTTTGAAATCAGAGAAGAATTTCTGCCTGGATTTTTCAAGGATTTTAACCATGTTAAGGAAGGAAGTCTGAAGCAGGAGGACTTTATGAGACAGGCTGTTGAGACTAGAGTTTAGAGTAGGAAAGTACCAGAAAGGAGCAACACAGAAAAAAAAAAAAAAAGAAAAAGACTCTCCAGTGAACGGACAAAGACAGAATACAGTGGGCTGATAAAATTAAAGAAGAAACTGGGCATAAGAAACATAACAAAAATATCATTATTTAAATAAATAATTTAAAATTCAATTTGCATTTGTACCTCAAGGATCGATCTTCATGGCTGTTAAACATTAAATCATTTGATTTGCAAACACATTTTGACAGTTAAACTGCTACTTCTGTTTATTTATCAAGGATATACTATCTTAATATACCCACTTAAATAGTTACATGGTCTCATTCACTTTGACTCACTTCTATCACATGAAAACTCATAAGTAAATATTCTTACTATGCAATGATTATTTTAACTTGCAGTTCTGCAGTATACTTTCATTACAATATTTAAAAACAGTTAATAATTTTAAATTACATCATTAAGTAAAATATCAGACATTAAAAGAGACTAGTTTTCTTTAAGCATAAATTTAAACATAGATATTAACTGTACTTCATAAATTTAACTATTTACAGCTACCCTATCCCCAAAAACTATTGTAACTTGTACTTAACATTCAATTTCCACAGTGGAAAAAGAAGCCTTTCCACCTTCAGGTGTCAACTGTCTATAAATGAAACTGTTTCATTTTATGACTGAACAAATTAACAGAATGCCTTTGCAGAGACATCCCCCTTTCCAGAGGGACTTGTCACACCAAAAGACAACTTAGCAACCAAACACTCAGTTAAGAGTTAGCTGAAATCCATTATTCCTACCGGGTCAGTAGGTTTTAAAGAATGTACAGCTTCAATAACTTAAAAACCATAATAAAATACATTATGACTTATGTTCATCTTTATTATAATTAAAGAGCAATTTACATTACAGGAAAAAAAAACTTTCAAAATAGCCATTTAATTCAACATTCCTGTGTCACTGTCCAGTAATTTTATGTTAATGAACAGTTAAAAAAATCAGACTAAATGCTGAAACTTTTCACTTAATTATACTCCTATCTCTCCCTTTATCACTTTGGAGTTTTTAAAAAACACAGTGAGGTCAAAGCTTGCATCAAACAAACAAAGCTAAATAGTAGTGGTTTTAATACACTTCCAGTCATCTATGTCATCATGTTCCAATAAGCCAGAGCCTATTAATCATGTTGCACATCATGCCCTTGGTCAAAGGGATGGAAGAATCCACTGCAATGAAAACAGCAATGGAATACATCACATATATTTGTGAAATCATACAAAAGCTCCTCTCCCCTCCACTCTCTGTATGTGCTGTACATCCTGAAGATTACCAGTAGCAAAGAGGATTATCAGTGATCTGTGTATTTGCATTGACTAGATTAAGCATCTACATCGAATTAGTCAAACACTGAGTAACTGTATCTGAAGAGATTGCTGAAGCTATCCTAATCCAAACGACTGAAGAAAGCACTGCATCCAGCATTTATAGTATTTGATTTTTAACCTCCACTTTCCTTTATGCACAGAAAAGGACTAAAAATCTTTAAAAGACAACTTCAATTATATGGGGAGCACAATCTCATTCAAGGAAATCTTACATAGTCTATTCATATAATTCTGAACCTAGAGTTTTCTAAATTAACCCCAACACTCTGTTGTAATAACTATATTTAATTTTTTTTATCTGGTGATGCCTCAGATACGCATCACACTACTTAGAAACTTATTATTAAGTCACATAATATATTAAGAATCTGTGACACAATGTACTTCTTCCTGCAATTCCATCTGTGTCTTATCCATCACTTACTGGAGCATTAAACAGACAGCATTAATCTTTTTTAGATTGCACAGCCTTACACAGCCCAGTCTTTTACAATGTTACCTTTAAAGATGTGAAAAGTTCGTTACACCCTTACAGTAGATATAATTACAGATATGAATTAATTATGAAATACGTTATCATACCTAAGTAATCCAAAGAGAAATCCACAGGATTCAACTAATGCCATTTCAGTAACCCACTGAAAGCCAAACAACTCCACTGTATTTTCTTCATAATCATTTGGACAAGGATCTAGTCTCAGCAAAACCCTGCAAAACAGAGCCAACATACATTTTCCAGTAATAAACCTATGGAGTACCATATCTACAGCTGGCTTATGTACCACTAATACTTTCTGAATATATCAGCAACATGACAGATGTCTCAAAGACAATTGTTAGAGCAGTATGATCTATAGAAATATGACAACTCCTACTTCAAAAGCATGAAAACAGAATATAGTCACAGGTCACAGTATATTTTGGAAACAAATAATAATAGGTAACCCCCTTGAAGTATTTTCATACTTCAAAAGGGGCTGAGACATACAGACTGTGAAAAGAAGAGGCTGCTATGTAAGATAACACACTGCTCTGTATGCTTGGGAGCTGTCTCAAGGCATCACTACATACCTAGTAATTAATGCTAGAACATACATTAGTTCATTTGCATGCATTTAACAATATTTATACTGAACACACTGCTAAAAGCATACTTTAAGGCAGATGAACAGATAAGGGTCAAAATGGGACCTTGTCATTATCACTTAAGCTAACACTAGGCCATAATTACCCTTTGCTCTTGCTAAAGAAAAATTAAATAACACCAGAATTCCCATTTTACTCACAGTGGAGAAAATCAGACACCTGTATTGTTAAAAAATTAAAACTGCAAATAAAAAAATGTTCATTAACATGCATTAAAAAAAAATCACAGCAAACTGCATGACAGCACAGTAAATTACTTCAGAATTTTCCCACTGCCTTTCACAAAATAATCCCACACAGATGAACCTCAATTCTACAATATGCAAAAAAAATAATTTAAAAATTAAAAATATATACTAGGTAAGCACTTAGTTTCCATTATATTACACACCAAATTCATATTCTGCTTGAACTATGCACTGTTTCCAATTTCATTCACAGAGGCAAATAGAGAATCTGCTGAATAATTGGCTCAATCTCCCATAACACCTTAGTTCACTTGGTAATTTCTTGAACACTGGACTGTTTTGAAGTCTCTATCAATTGAATCTAGCTACTCCAGTTCCAAGAAACAGAGATGGAAGAGTCCCTCACATGGATGACTTTGCAATCCAGGCAGACAACATAAACACACAACAGAAGAACGGTGTTATCACAACTATAGTAACCCGGTCTATACACAAGCTCCTCAGTGACTGTTAATGACAGAAACTATTTCAAGTGAAATGGTCCTTTGTCAATGTGGAATTCACAATTGATACATTCATGCAGATACAGGATCCCTCAATCATCTACTTGACATAAGTCTGAATTAACATGCTCTAATGCAACTAAAATATATGATAAATAAGGCAGAGAAAGAAGGAGGTGCAGTGGAACCCCTCCTTAAGCCTTTACAGAAAACACTGTGGAAAAAAAAAGTAGCAACACAAAATACAAAGCCAAGCAGGAGGACAGACAGACAGACAGAAAGACTAGGCTTTTGTAGGAAAAACAAGATGACCCCTGTAAGATGCCAACAGCACAGAAAACTAAGCTGAATGACAGACAATAAGGCAGATAACAAGTAAACAAACCAAAGTAACATTTTAACATCTCACAGAAAATACTTATTTGCTATGCCTATGACTTCAGAACCTTAAATTCAGACTGCATGCAAGGGTGAAGCTTTGAGAAAGATGGTCTTTCTCAAAGCTACTGGGGCTAGCCCCCA
Organism: Luscinia megarhynchos; assembly: GCA_034336665.1. Lineage (NCBI taxonomy): Eukaryota > Metazoa > Chordata > Aves > Passeriformes > Muscicapidae > Luscinia > Luscinia megarhynchos. Next base: position 39,248,387 of record CM067565.1, read on the forward strand.
CAATCTGGGGAAGCCAGGCAGAGTGGAAAAGAAAGAAAAAATGGCCAGAATTTAATAGAGCACATGAACTGGGAAAAGCAGTGCTGAAGCCTTCTCAGAAATTTAAGTGATCTTAGCTGCTGCTGCCCAACAGGCCAGTTTTGAATTATCCTAACAGGCTTGTAAGTGTTTATTACAGTATCTTAAAAGTAAGTTCATAAAGCTAAGAACTGCACCTAGAGCACTGTTCAAAGCTGTTGATCAACACAACAGGCCTTCCCACTTTGGTATCACAAAGTTGATTTCAGGATCAGGAGAGCAGAAGAACAAACTGATTAGGAAACCTGTTGGCATTCAAAGGCACCAAACATGAGCAGAAATAACGTCTTAAAAGGCTGTTATATTTGTAATTCAAAAAAACCCCCATACCTCTTAAGAGAGCCACTTGCTAAATAAGACTCTGCAGAGAACCTTCTCCCCCCATTTTGGCTGTCAAAAGCACAAGAAAAGCAAGACGGCCCTGAGCTCTCATTCTCCACTTCCATCGCCAGCTCCAAGCTTTCAGTGAGAAATGGGGATGTGGAGAAAGCACCAAAGTCATCCTCCATTGTTTCTGCCTGGCCTAGAAAATAAACAAGATAAATACAAAAATACTGATAGCATTTCTTCAAATAAACTTCTCATTGTTACAACTCAACATCATCCTTCAGCTCAAGTGAGGACACAGATCTGACCAACTGCAACACTGAAGTAAAAGCTGAGACACCTCCAAGAAGGGGCAATCATGGTCACATGCTCTGTCACACAATTCTGCCACTTTGTACAATCAATCTTCCTCATCAAACAGAACCTGTTCAAGAAGACACATTGACTTTAAAAAAAACCCAAAGTGGTACATTTTCTTCTGGTTTAGCTCTCCAAATTAATTAGTGATGAGGTTAGACTAGCAGTAGATTATAATTATTATACATGAGGCAGGAATGCATTACAATGCTACTTCCAGCATATTATGGCCAGAGTAGCTATGCTATGGAAGTACACCATGTATTGCAGGCTCCCAGTATTAAAAAAGAAATCTAACTACCTAGGAATCTCAAAAAAGTGAAACAAAACCAAAGAAGGATTACTATGTCCAAAAGAAGCTCACTGTACAGTTAATATCAGTGTATGCATATTTTATACAATATGCTGAAAGAGCAGAACTAGGCAACAGGTGTCAGAGAGTCCTATAAAATACACAAACAATATAACTAAAACTCTAAATTAAAGATTTCAACTTCTTTTCTTGTAGATTTTAATACACTTCTTGCAGAAATTAGTATACACCATAGCTAGAGGTTGGTAATACAGAAGCTTAACTAAAAAATAAGGTCAAGGAAAAAAGAAATAAAAAACCAGTTTCTGTTCTACTTTCTCACACGCATTCACATTCCTGCAGAGCAGGAGTATGTGAAAGTAGGGAAAGAACGACTTGTGTGCTCCAGTTTACAGCAGGACCCTATGCAGGGGTGTTAGCACAGCTGGTGAGGGAGCTGAAGGGAATGCTCTGAACCACGAGAGCTCCTTGGGAAAGCCTGTTCAGTCCGGGGCACCAAAACCGCCCCACACGACAGAAAACCACGGGGGAGCAGTTACATAACTCTTCCTGGCCATAACTCTTCCTGGCCATAACTCCCACCAGTTCCGTACTTGTCCAACACACCCCTGATGCAGCGGAAGCCATTAAGGACTTTAATCACCTTAACCTCCTTGTCCTCCAAGCAGGACCTTCCAGGCGGCTGCAACCCGCGGGCAGGAGCTGTAAAGGGCGGGAGCCGCCGCGAGCAGCACGGCGGGCCGAGCCCCACGAACACGACCCGCCCGCAAAACGCCTCGGCCCCGCGCCGCCGCCCTCTGCCCGGAGGCGCTTCCCCGCCGGGCCGGCCGCAGAGGGGCTGACTCCCGAGGGACCCCGGCGGTACCTGCGCCGCCCGGGCCGCCGCTCCCGGGCCGCCGCTGCCGCTCCGCGCCCGGGCTCCTTTCCGTACGGCCCGCGCGCCGCCGCCGCGCGCGCACTGCGCAGGCGCCAAGGCGCCCATTGGCCGCCGGCCGCTCCGCCCCGGCCGCGCTTCCTCCGCCCGCTCCCCGGCTCCGCCCGCTCTCTCCCCCGGCCTCTCCCCGTCCCGCCCCGCCCGGCACTGGGCGAAGCGCCGCCCGCCGCCCCTCCCAGGGCTGGCAGGCCGCCGGGTTTCCCCGATTAGCTGGGCGTCCCTTGGCGGGCCGGCCCTCACAAGTGGTTTCTGGGCACCTCGCGCCTGGACGCCACCATTTTGCCGCTGCTGTTCAGCTGCCTCCCCTGTGCTCGCAGAATCATGGAATCATAGAATGGCTTGGGTTGGAGGGACCTTAAAAATCTTTTACTTCCAACCCTCCTGTGGTGACTTCAACTACACCGGGGTGTTCAGAGCCTCATCTAGCCTAGGCTAGAACCGCTCCAGGGATGGGGCATCCACAACCTCGCTGTTCAACCTGTTCCAGTGCCTCGCCACCCTCACAGTAAAGATTTTTTCCCTAATATCTAGTCTAAACCTACTCTCAAGGTGAACCCACTCCACCTTGTCCTGTCACTACATGCTGCCGTAAATAGTCTTGCCCCATCCTTCCTGTAAGTTCCCTCGTACTGCAATTGTCCCCTACCTTTCTCTAGTGTCTTTCTTGTCTAGACTTTTCCTGAATCTCATTTCCCTTCTCCTCAGCCTCCTCAGTTCACTCATTCCCATGCTCCCTCACAGAGATGGGCATGAGGTTCTCCTCGTCTTTTCTGATGCCTTACAGTTCCGGATCCAGCCTTCCTATGTCTGTCAGGTAATGCTCATATCCCCAAACACACACAATTCTTCTCATCAAGCTTGGGAAGTGGCGTTTAATGCACTTGAAATTCAACCTAGGTATCACTCCCATCATTTACTCCGTTGGGTGTGACAGTCACCATAGAGTGGGGGCCAGGGCAAAAGTCCTAAAAGCCTGTGCCTGGCATATCTTAGCTTAAAGTGCATACTGTGCACCTAGTGGCTTCTTGGTCTTTTTAAAGAGGATGTGTTGTATTATTTTGCATTGCCGTGGTTTGATTTAATTTCAAAATGAATGCTGTTCCAGTTTTGCCTGGATTTTGGGTGCAAAATAGCAGCAGCGCACAAAACTTCCTTCTAGTAAGAAAGTTGCTATAAAAAGTTTTGCAGTTGCTGCTACAGCTAGCTCTGAAACCTTTGCTGTGATTTAAAATGCTTCATTTGCTCCTATGTCTGTAAGAATCTCTCATTTCCTTCTTTAAATTCCTGTCTAATTAAAAAAACAGTACATCATGGTTAAATAAAACTGTACCCAGGATAACCCTGATTTCCATATGCAGATTTATCTGCACTGACAGCCCCCTCTCCCTCTCTTAGTCTTTCTGTTTCCTCTCCCTCCCTCACTCTCCCTCTTTCTCTTCCCCTCTCTTTCTCTCCTTGTCTTTTTGTCTCTTTATGTCTATTGCATTATGCCTGAATAATTTTCAGTCTTTTTTTTTTCCTCTCCTCTTGCACGCACATGCTAAAATAACTAGACAAAGATGCAAGGTGGTTGCTGCAGTCCCTGTCTCTAGGACAAAACCAAGAAAGCTTATGATTGCAATGCCACCTTTTCCTTTTTTTTTTTTCCTTCTTTTTTTCTTCCCCAGCCATGCTTGGTGATTAAACTTCCTCAGGATGGGGAAGAAAAAGGAGCTGGAAATGAAATAGGGTTGAGGAAAAATCCCATTGCAGCAGCTGCAGCCAGTGGTGTCTGCTGCCAGATGTGCGAAGGTTCCTGGGGTCCTTGTCACTAAAAGGCAGTATTCAAATATTTGGAGACAAAAGCTTCATCCTCAGTGATCATTTTCTTTATTTAACATGGCAGCAGGCATCGTGTGGGGAAAAAATCAACATGCTGGATGTTGAATCGGACTTTTCTCCTTTCTGGGATGAAAGGATGTTATCTATCCCATGCCAAGAGGGAACTGAGGTAAGAGAGCTGATCCAGCTCGTTTTTTTCCTAGTATATTTCCCAAGCATCTTTTCTGAAACAACCTATATATATATGTCTGTCTGTGTGTGTGTGTATGTGTGTGTGTGTGTGTATGTTTCTATGTTTGTATATTTGTGTATTAGATTTCAGGGCAGTGAGTGGTAATGCTTTTTTTTCTGCCTTCACATCAATCCAGAGAAAGTTAATTCACAATATATATTCAGAGCTTGTTCAGAAGGGTCGTTTTGTGGGATTTTTTTAATACCTTTTTGTTTCCAGAGAAGAGTTCAGCAGTGACATCATGGTCGGCTGCTGATATTAAACCCTATTTTCAAAGTCTGTAAAAAAAAGCCAGTAACTTTGTGATAAGAAATTGTGCAGGAGATTCATATGCTCTATTTTTCAGTTGCACTCTAAATATTGGAAGTCTTATTAAAGCGATAGTGAGAATTTTTTATTATTATTATTTCTAGCACAGAAGCGATGAATGCTGCATAATTAAGTACAGTATTTAATTTGGCTGTTGTGAAGCAAAAGAATAAGGTAATAATTTTTATTGTACTAATCAGACTCAAGATGTTCTCTGTGTTAATTGGGTTAAAAAAATTGCAGTACTTATTAGAAATTCTAATTTCACAATGCAGCACTGACAATAAGCTCAGCCAGTGAATTATTCACATCTTTAATTTGCTCTCTTAATGACAGTGTTCTGTAATCAGAGTGCAGCGACTGCTTCCTATGCATTATGTATGATGTTCAGGACTTAAATGCAGGACATTATGAAGCCTCTCAGTGGCTCAGTAATTAGTTTTCCACAAGACAGGGCTTAGATATTCACAGATAAAAGTCTACAGCTGAGATAATGTTAAGGTGGTGACTCATGCTAACAAAAGCAGGGAAGTTCAAATTTAATGCTGAAACTGCTCTCCATTCTCCCTCATTGTGCGTAGGTGCAGGGGGAGGGGAAGAAAGTCTTCAAAACTAGCCCGCCATGGTGAGTACGCCGCGGACAGCCCCAAGGGGCAACCCGGGGCTCGTTTCACTCCGGGACCGTGTTTTTGGCAACTTTACTGATCGGAGGGTGGAGGCGGAGCTGCGTTTGGTGCCTCTTTGTAGTGGTTGTGAAAAGGGCAGTAGTGCATACTCTATCAGAGAGCAGTCATGTATAGGTGAGATGTATTTTGAAGGATTTCACTTGGAGCACTGACGTTCGTAACTTTGTCAAATTACGATGTTTTGAATGGGAGCTACTTTGTTATGTATAGAAACTTTGAGAACACCTGATAGTCACATTGCTGTTGCACCTATTTCAGATGTCATGGTCTTTATACATTTAAAAAACTTTATTTTCTAATAGTTTAGTTCTCACCATCCAAAAGATGAACTGTGATGAAGGTTTGTTCTTTTTTCCTTGGATCATTAACATGGTCTTAGATCAAGTGATTTAAATGTAGGGAATAAATATGGCTATGTAACTTTCCTACTACATACCGCTTATTATTATAGAATAATAGGCAAGAATATTGAAAGGAAGCTGGAAAATGATAGTTTTTCCATACTTAGTTGCTAATTGGACTGGGAGCTATACATTTGTCATGTGTTCTCCCATTAATCAGACATTTTCATTGGAAACAAAATAACTGACTAGAGAAGATTCTTTACTTATGTTAACTTTCCAAAGACTTGTGGCCTGTGTATAGGATTGTGATTCTAATTATTAAAGTTGATCTGCCAGTAAAAAGTGTTAGGCTTAAATTAAAAACAAACAAAACACTAAAGATCCCAACTAACAGTAAAGTTGAGAATAAGAATTTGAAGTACATCTAGATTTTTAAAGCAAAATATTATAAAACTAATTCCTTTAAAATATTCAGCAGATTCTACATCTGGAATTCAGTGTTGTTAGCAGCTGTTGCTAGTGTTGTCTGGCATCAAGGCCATGGGACGCATTACTAAGTAATTCCTCTTAACAAGCAAAATCCTATATCCTATGGCTGGATCAGATATTGGTTGCATATAGTCCAGCCCTGAAAGTTGTTATCATTAAACTGTTGAATAAAGAAGCTGCATTGAATCAATGTAGCTAGATAGATTGTATCAGAATCCAAGTGATTGTACACATGAAGTACTTGATTTGGTCTTTTCTAGAAAAGGACTTTCCTGCCAAGTCAAGATCCCACAGCAAGTGGGTCACTACATGGCTACATTTCTTTAGTCACTCCAGCGTGGAATCATAAAATTGAAACTTATTCCCAAAAAGGATCAGATCTGCCCCCTCACTCTTCCTCTAAAGCCACAATCAATAAAAGTTATCTTTTTAAGTGAGCACTTGCCTGCCTGCCTAAAGATTTGTTATGATTACTTACCTGAGTAAATTAGCTATTCCAGCATTGCACTAGTCTTCCCATTAGAACGTTTATTTTGTGCTTTCTGATCTTAAACTTAACCTGCTAAAAGTAAATTAGTTGAACACATTAGCTTTTGTTAGTTAGTGGCTACAGGAATTTTTATTTTCCTCTTTGCCCCAGATTCTTATATATTTGAGATTCTCAGTGATGTTTCCATTGTGTTATTCTTTTAAGCAATCCCTGTTTTTTTTTCTTCTGCATAGAAAAAAGCCCAATATTTTTCTTGTATTTCTTTAATTCTTGTTGCTCTGCTCTGGATTCTCATTATTTCTACTTTCTTGAAATCTAGTGTTCTGGACTTAGATGTGATTTCAAATGCCATATAAGTTCTATATTTTCACTTAATGAAATGTGGTTTGTCACTTCTTAAGAAAATCTAGTTTCCCTAAGAAAATTTTAACACAATAACTTCCATGTGGTGGGTACAAAGACATCTGTTAACTAAGGATACAGTCTAGAGTATCTACAGTACAATTGGAAAAGGTGCAGCATGTGTTTTAACAGGTTTTTAATTCAAGGATTTATACTTCTAGCAGGAGTCTTCATGGATATTGTTTCCAATATCCTTGTCTCATAAGATAAGTACCTGTGACTGACCTGATTAGTGGTGTCCAGATGTGAGCTATCAAGCTGTAAAAAATATCTGAAGTGTTGAATCCTCAGAGGATTGTTTCAAGCTGTAGAAGTACTATTGCAGAGTCAAAATTTATAACAGTGCTTGTGTTATAAAGTAGATTGGTGTCTAGAAGTTAAAATCTGAACTTTTCCAGTCAGTTTGGACAGTCTGAATTTGAGGTACTGTTACAGGCAGGTGAGAATAGGTTTTTACAAAAGTACTAGGGTATTACTAGCAATCAAAAATTACAGTCCAGGGTTAGCTGTGCAGCAGTATGTTTTAGGTTAAAAAAAAAAAAAGAGAAACGATTAAAGAGGTTGTCACATTCCAACTAGCCTAAAAGATTGACTACATCTGAACTATGCATTTGGGAAAGGGCCAGTTGTTGTCTGCCCAGTCTGTTAGAGTAAAGTAGAGGTCAATTCAATTTTAGCTCAGAGAAAGGAAGGGCCTAATATCTTTCCTGGGTCAGAGGAAGATAGTTCATACTATCCTTGTGTGTCATGGGAGGAGAACAACACTTATGAAGTCAAAATGGAAATCATCTGTCTGAAGAGTTAAAGAGACTGCTATGCTTCCAGAAGATCAGGTTTAATATGTTAAAAAAGACATGGGGATACCAAGAAAAATTTTAAGGAACTTTACATGGTTACACAGACATCTAGTTCATATATTTGCATGAAAACCTTTTACAGTCCTCTTACTGACATGTGACTTCTCTGGTTTAGGAATATTGCAAGTCTTTTGGAGTGATCTGATTCATATTTCTTTATTTGTTCATATATCAAAAAGCAAGTAAAATAGTTTTAACTCTGTTCAATTTCATTGAAAAATGTTAAGAAAAATCCATCCATAGTATATTTCTAGGAGTTGTATTTTGTACTTTTGTTTATATTGCTCCAGGCTTAAGTACCATTATAAATATTAGGTACTGAAGTGGTATGATGAGTTAAGTATTTCTAAATGTCTTCTCTTAATCTAGCCTAATAATGCAGTCTTTTCATATGCGTAATTCCCATGAAAGCCAGTGGGAGTACTACATTATAGTAGGAATAATAGTTACATATGCCAAGATGTCTTCATTTTGAGTCATTGTTTTAGCTTGATTGACAAAGAAGAAAGTTGACTAAACAAACTATATACTGACAGTGGAAAGAGGGTTATTGATAATATTTTTAATTCCAAATTTATCTGTTTCACCACTGAAACATATATGCAAATAGAATGACTGTAGTCAGAATATCTGATAGAAATCTCAAATGAATTTATATTCACTATTGCTCTCTAGGAAATATTTCACAAATAGAACATACACGTTCTAGTCTGTAAATTCCATATAATTCACTCACTATTAAGAATTCCAACCTATATATAAACCTATGTATATATTATGTCAAAATGGAATAGTGATAAATATTCATAGTATAAACCAGTTTGGGCTTTTTTTGCAAAGTCAAGGTGGAAATAACATAATATAGTGGATGAGTTCAAATATTCAATCTTCTGTAAAATGTAAATCCATAAAATTTTGCAGTTCTTATCTGAATCTGTAGTTGGCTGGAAAAAATAGAAGTAGGAATCTTAATACTGTACAGAAGCATCTTGCTGCCTCCAAGTGACTTTTCTTCTGTGTTATCATCAATACATATTTTCTGTACTGACTCTCATCCCAGGAACTACTTCATATCCTCATTAAACCTGAATTTTCTTTCATTTCTAATTTTTCTAATTTTTCAGCCTTTCTTTTTAAGCTTTTCCCCATGCTCTTTTTGAAGCTCATAAGGCTTTTGGCATTCCCAGAGTATCCCTCTGTAAAATTCTAGTTTCTCTTTCTTGCAACAGTCCTTGAAATCTTTATATCATATTACTTTTCTTCATTATTTCCTTGTAGTATCCCCTTTCTTGTCTCTTGCAGTATTTAGATTGCAATATCATTGGTGAAAACAAGGGGTTTTTCTGTGCTTTTAGAGAGGAAAAATAAAGGGGGTTTAGACTCTTTCTGATAATAGGAATACAAAAAGTGTGTGAAGCTAATAATTTTAACTGCAACCCTTCTGATCCCTAGTAACATAGGCTTTTAAACTCTTAAAAACTCTGCAGTAGAATTTCATCTGAGTTCTGGGAAATTGACAGGTTAGGGCACAGGAAAACTGAAAAATAAAGGGACCACCTACAAGCAGAGCGGAACTTATCCTCAAAATATTTCTGTTCAGTGCCCTCCGTTTGCTATCTTTGCTTTTCTGATAGAATACTTTGTCAGAGAGACCCTAGGTCCAACAAAATTATTCAGAAAGCTGTTAGTCTCTCAGCTACATAAATTCTTTTTGGTGTGTGGTAAACAGTGACAGAGTCTGTTGGTCCAGATGTAGGGTTGTGTCAGTCCAGCTGTAGACTGAGGGGCTTGGGTTTTTTTTTCCCAGAAGGAATAGCTTTAGCTGGGAGTGGTTGTGATACAGCTGTCTATCAGCATTTTGGTGTACTGTGTTGGTATTATCAAATATGGAGGTGTACTTGGGGAGATGGAAGGCACAACTGTGCAGTCCAGTATGAAGTTTAGAGGGAAGCTCTGGCTAACCCATATCACAAATCTTTTGATGCAGAATTTTTTAAACCGTAATATTTGCTTTACCACCTCTGCATGAATTTTTAGTTGACAGTATTTGAAAGAAGGCAGTTAATTTGAAAGTGGTGCAGTTCCCTGAGTCCAGCTATCACTCTTCACCTTGCATTGTCTGGTGTTGGGACAGAAGGCTGGGCTCCCACTTTGCTAGTCTGCAAAGCTCTTTTTCCTGACTTGTCCAGAAGCTGTAAGTTTAGAAAGCAGATGGATGTTTTCTGTGGATGCAAATGTGTATATCATACAAATGACACTCAGTGTGAACCATATTTTCAAAGAAATGTATAAAAAGCAAAATAGCTAGTTTTGACCAGTGTAATTTGAGAGTTACAGAAATCATTCAATAAAGTGGATTGCCAGTAAGCTTCAGCTGTGGTTTCCAGCACCACACTCTTTTGTCCATTCTTGCACAATATCAGAAATATTCCCTTTTCCTTTTCTCAGTGGTTCGTGCTCTTTGCTTCGATGTGACCTGACAAAAAAAATTCAGATGACTATTGGCTCATACTCAGTTTGAAAGTTGATTTTTAAAATGATAAACACTTTGCAGAAGGGGTCATTTAATATGCTGCATTTGAAACATCTTCTACATAAAACATCTTTTTATAACTGTATTTCAAGATTTGCAAGAGAAATTTGTGAAAATATGAATTATTAGAAGGAGCTTTGCATTGAAGCCTTCAAATTAAAATTGTGTTCTTTAGTTTTATTTTGCCTTTTATTTATTTTAGGTCATGTTTTCGTGTTCATGTTTTCCACACATTTAATATGATTTCCCATTGCTCTGTTTCTTAGAGCTTGGTAGGAACACCATTATATAGCCCTAAAGCTTTTCTTCACCCATTTAGATTTCATTAACCATGGTACTTATTTCAGTATGTGGGATAGGGCTGTCTGAACTGTGTAATATAAGTATGTTTTAGCTACTTATACTAAAAAAAATATTTATAACTATTTCCTATTAAACTTGCAGGGTTTGTGGTGCTGTTTTTCTTCTCTCAGAAAAAGTGATTAGTGAAGAAAGGATGACCTTTCCCTTTAAAGGCATTCTGAAACATAATAGGAACCAGTAAGAATAAATGCTTTAAAAAATGTAACTAGAAATCAGTACATGTTGTCCAAATATGAGCTGTTAGCCAGTACACTAAGAGCACTGAATACAGATACTGTTTTTATCAGTTGATATCAATGCCTTTGCCAAAGTAAATGAGCTTACCCTTCATTTTGCATATGTCCTGGACACCTAATTTGTAAAACATGGGTGTAAAATGATGTAATCTTTGTTTTGACAGCAACAACTTTAAATAAATATAGCTGAAACAGGCATTCTGGCTGAAGAGTGCATAATAACAAACTTTAACATGACTGTACAAAGGAACTATTCTACAGTGTCTGTCAGTCATGGATAAAAAACAGAAGAGTTTTGTTCCTTTATCTGGTATCTAACCTTCTCAGTCTGTATGATAACTGCAAATAATGCTACTGTGATGATCCTGTCTCCAGATGTGAATAGAAGTTGTATTATCCTTTTGGCAGAGAAAGGTTATACAAGATAGAAGGGTGAGGATGATGTTTGATGACCAGACCTGAAATCTCCAGAGGGAAATTTCTTCCTGTCAAGAGAGAAGTTTGTCTGTCTGAAGTAGTTTTCCACTTTGTAAAATGTCTTAAATTTTATTCTATCTCCACTATTTTTTAGTAAATACACACAGAGAAACTGAAAGAAATCACATACATTTTTAAGAGATTTCTCAGGTTTCCTGATGAGAGTTTTGTGTTGTAATTTGCCAGGTATGCCTTTAAGACTTAGAAGTACATTAAACTTTCCTTGTTGTCAGTCTGGCACATGACATTTAAGCTCAGAGCAATGAAAGTGGAGAGCAATGAGAACAAATTGACAGCTGTCCCACAGCAAGCTAAAACTAGAGAAATGAAAATACATTATCATGAAAATGGTATTGGAAAATGTGTCTCAAATTAAGTACTGGGCATAAGTAATGAATCATGCCTAATTGCCTGTTGCATATTCTAATAGATTTAACAATATTTACCAAAATAAGGAAGCCACTCTATTTGAAAAATGAAAATTATGCAATGGTGTCATGTAACAGATTAGGTCTAATAATTTCAAGTAGATTGGTAAAAGCTGTAAAATTGTGCTGTAATTACATTTAGAGCTAGATGCTTTTAGTCAACCTTATCCAGTAAAACAACACTCCAGATATTGTCGTTTGTCCTCTGCTCAGACTGATCTAGTTTTCAGTATATGGCTATCCTTTGTGGACTAAATTAGAAAATTAACCTCTCCCACTTCAACACTGAGTACAAATTCAAGCTGAACATTCCAGGAAATTGTGAATGCCCATCTTAGAGGAAGAATGAGTCTATGGACCTCTCATCACTATTTCTTTGGGAGAAAAAAACCCCCAGGTTTTCAGAGGTGCATTGAATGAATGGTATTTGTGTTTAACCAAGGGATGAATTATAAGCAGCCCCCACCACTCTTCGCGCATACGACTGATCCTTGCACTTTAATTGGAAAAGTTCTTGCATAGTGACTTGCCTTGGTGCATGAACAAATATGGTTCTCAATAAAAAAACCAAACAAACCCTAAGAAATGATCATTTGCAATAGTGGTGAAAATTTACAGTTTGGTTTCAGCGTGATGGACCGCTGCTCATTGAGGCAGAAATTTGAATAGACAGATATTTGAGAATAAATTCTTCCTACACTAATAAAAGGAAAAGAGATTTTTGTTTGTTTGTTTGGCATGATGAACACCAGAGATAATATTGTTGGTTGAAATGAAGAAAATAGTTTAGACTTCATCTGGAGCCTATTTAAGCTGGATTTTGTTTTTTTTCATGGAAGGTATGATATCATAAATAGTGCAGAAACAATTAACAAGTAAGCCAACAGTAAACTCACTGAGAAACTTGATAAAGAGAATGAATGTCGCTGTTTGACTGTCATTCAACTTTTTGGGTATTTACCAATAGAGAACACCTGAGCAGAACACTGCTCAGTAAAGCAGTTGGACGACAAAAATTTGCCAGGTTTGTGGAACAGAATGTGTTGGAGAACTTACACTGAAAATCTGGCAATTTAATTCAAAATGGACTTATTTTAGAGTTTTTTAAAAATAACAGATGATTGTTTAGTAACAGCAGTTTGAGATACTTCAAGGTCAGGTTTTCTGAACCTTTATTTTCTGGAATTTTTTTCTTGTCCTTGAAATTTTAGAATCCACATTTTTTACTGCTTTTGAGGATTTTGGTTTTGATTTTATGTATTTATCTAAGTTATATTTTAGATATTCACTGTAGAGCAGGGAGCATGTTTAGATTAATTATTGCTAGTCATCTTTACTAATTGAATAATCTCATATATTAGCACAGTGGTTTAATCTTTTTGAAATCAATACTGTATATTAATGCTTCTTAGAGCAAGCTATCATTAGCAAGAAATCAGCTAAATATATGAGATAATCACAGCTACATGAAAGCCACCTATCCGTTATAAATAAACAGTTTGATAATTAACCCACAAGATTTTTCCTGACCCTAAACTGAGGGTCAATCGAGCTGATTGTGTTATATTTGAAGTGCAGGTACTCTGGCTAGGATCTCAAAAATAATATCTAGCATATTGGTTTTTTTCTGAGTTGATGTATTGTTCATCTTAACGCAACAGCTAAATTGAGCATAGCTTTGTGCTGATGCAATACTGCTGTCTGCTTCTGCTTCGGGACATACCTTGATCTGAACGAATATTTGGGATGTCTTCCCAGTACACTGTTGCAAATACAAATTGGAGTCTCTTTCCGTATTCACTTTGAAGAGTAGATTTTTGAAACTTGAGGTTCAAAATATTGATGCTTCTCAAAACATTATTAGTTAACAAGACAAAGCAGTATTCTATTTTATCAGTGTTAACACGGTTTATGAACTTTCTCTCATTCCATCTCAACTGTAAAGATTGTTAATAAAGCCAAGTAAATTGTTGTGGGATGCTCAGTACCATACAGCAGTCTGATGCGAGATTTTTTCCCATTTAAATTCTGCATTGTTAATTTACAGTAATAAGAGAAATCTATGTCTTGTTACTAACAGTCTTTTCCAACTCCTGCTTTCAACCTACACTGGATACTGAGCCAGCTGGACTTTTGGTCTGATCTCATTCAAATGTTCTTAAAGCTATACCTAAAATCTGTTCCAAAGGCAAAGAAAACAGTGTGGCATAATAGCAAAATGCACATTTCCTTACACATTGCACATTTCCCTCGTTATTTGCAGCATTTTTTGGCAGAATGTTAGAAAAAATAGAAGATGTATAAGGTACTTCAATTCCATACCATTTTTGAACATTGTTTATGTGCCTGATTCTTGATGATCAAGAGCAGTGAGAATTAGATTGCCTTTCTTGGTTATTAAAATGAAATTTGTGCAAGTTTAGTGCATAAATTCTAGAAAATGGTGCAGGAAATCAGTGCTCCTAGAGTTGCCTAAACCAGCAAATCCCAAACACAGCATGTATATGCTACTATGATCTTAATTTCCCCTTAATTTTAGGTTTTTACATTTAGCTACCTGGTGTGACCACTGCACTCTTCCTTCTCCTCAATGTCTGTTAAAATCTAGTGTTAAAAAGAGTGGCACTGAAATGCTGCCTTCATCTTTGGAGGTGTCTGATATGTTTTGGGAGAGGTATTTGGTACGCTCTCAGTGCAGATGGGCAGCACTAAGATCTGCAGAAATCCCTAAGTGTGATCACATCTGTGTTTTCATATAGCACGTTTTAACTACCAGGTTGTTCAATAGTCTGAGAGGGATGGTTGGGGGAGACAGTGGGTACTGAGCCACACTCCAGGCAGGAATGCCAGATTCTTAGTGCAAGGGAGAAGAAGAAAGAGTGGTGGGCTGCATGCCAAAGAGATAGAGAGAGTGGAATGAGCAGCATATTGGTTAGTTTTATGCTTTGAATTAGAGAGTTTTGGTTTAAGAAATAGTCCTGTAAGACTAAATCAATCCATATTGCCTATGGGTTTGAATTTGTGAGTGGATATTTTACTTGAGTAACACTCAGGCTGCAATATAAACTTACCCTGTATTAAACAAGAGAGAATCTATTTGAAAGGGGGGCCTTTACTGAGGAGTTTTGCACTACTAAGTAAAAGTTGCATTCATGTTGCATTTTCTTTTAGCTAGCAGACACCCAATACAGCTGTCTGCTTTCACAAAGTTTGTAGGAATGTTAAATCTTTGAGACCTTTTCCCATGTATTGGACTTAGATGGAATTTGTTACTGGAAGTGATCAAGAGGAGCTGAGCAAAGCAGCTCATTTTTTTTTCAGAAAACCATGTAAAAAGGAACAATAGTCTTTGGTTCAAGGAGCTTTTTGTTCTCTCAGAGTCTACAAAAAATGCTGCCAAGCTTGGTGTCTTAGTAAAGATATGGTGTTTCTTTCATTTAAACTAATTTAAATATACTCATTATTTCTTATTCATAGAAACCTGATCCATATCCTGAAGAATCAGGTCAGGTGCCAGGCTTTTAGGAGTAAGAGCTTCTGATGGAAAGCTATTACTGATGTTTCTTTCTACTCTTACCCTAGAAAACTGAACCACATGCCCTGCATTCCTATTTCCTTACAGTCCTCTGCTCTTCATATCTCTATTATTTTATGGACTACAGTAGTCACTGTTTTCTTTTCTCAAGTGAATATTTTATTATTTTGTAATGAATTATTCACTTTCCTAGCCCCAAATAATCCATTCCTTTTCCTCAATTATTTCTTAATCAATAGCAAAAAACCCAGCAATTATTGCCAGGTAGACATTTCCCAAGCTTTTAAAAACCAGCAAGTTTCTTTCTTATTGCTTTAAAAATCTTTAGAAATTTTAGCTGAAATTATGTCATTTTATGTTTTCTCTGTGTCATAAATTTTCTTAATCTAGGAAAAGAAAAGCTATTGGAATATATCTACAAACATGAAGTGATAAATAGTAAAAAGTTGACAGTTGGTAGTAGTACTTTAATAGAATCATCTTTGATAACAACTCCTCTGGTACCTGTTATATGTGCTCATGAATAGCCACTGAACTAACACAAAACATCTGCTGCTTTGGCTGAGTTTAAATGCCCCAATCTGATAACCTTGTTGAGAAATCTAACAGTCGTCTAGAATGGAAATTCACGTACCAGTCGTGATCCATCAAAGAGAATGAGACTCCACGCACGCAGAAATAGATGTTAGCAGATCCAAAGATTTTGTGTTGAGCGTTATTTTGTATTGCTATGTTTTACATTGTGGTTAATGGTTCAGAGTTAGGGAGTACTGTAATTATACAGGTAAATAGGCAGGCACTACCTACAATTTAGCCCTGAAAAAATAAGTAGAAAAATGTGTTTATTTAAATTGGATTCACTGATGCATGCGTGTGCAGATTTTATAAGGTAATAAAACTCTACATGCAAGATGTGTTCATATTCCAGATTCTTAAAATTTTCTAGGATTTTCATCTAAAGAACACTTAAAGAAATATTCCTTTTACAGTATCACAGGCATTTACGGTGTATTTTGGGGGAGTATTTTGTATGATATATGTTGAAATTAATTTTCCAAGGAAAAAAGCACTCTTACATACTTATAAATTTCTTTTCTTGCAATATCTTTTTTCTGATTGTGCCAGTTATGTGGCTGAAGCTTCTTACTACTTTTTATTAATGAAAGTGTCTGTGAGATGTTTTATTTCTGGAAATCATTGAGTGGACTTAGTGTTTTTCCACTGCTTTTTGAAAACTGAGTGAAATGGAGATTCTGTTTTACATATTGAAATCTAAGCTTTCTGATATTTCCATCTTATGCTCTTCCAGTTATTTTTTAGAAATAATTTTGGTGGTATGACTTAAGAAATCTTAAGGCTGTATACTTGCCACAGTTACTCTTTTTGATATTCAAGTGCCTTTTTTTCTAGCTCTTCAGTCCTGGCTACTTGTGGTGGGCTTGAAAATCAAATATACTGGAAAGTAAAATAAATAAATCTTTTAATGTGTATTGGGATGTTACCTGTTTCAAGTGCTTCAACACTTACAAACAAATAACCACCTTTAGTCTGTCAAAGTCGATTTTTTTTTTCAATTTTTTTAAATTTTAAATCATAATGAACAGCGTGAAGGAAAAAAAAAAGGACAAATTGTATACTAAGGGGAAATATTCAAATACAGTTTGAGATTTCATTCTTGAATCTCAGTAGCACATATGTGTGACACTGTCCTGCAAATCCAGACAAGGTAATCTGTAGAAAGTAATGCAGAGTCCTGCACCTAGGGAAGAATAGCCCTGGCATCAGCACAGGCTGGGGGCTGACCTGCTGGAAAGCAGCTCTGCAGAGAAGGGCTTGCTGGCCAGTGGACAACCAACCAGTGGGCAGAAACTGGTGCACAGGGAATTCCATCTGAATGTGAGGAAGAACTTCTCTACTCTGCAGATGACTGAGCACTGGAACAGGTTGCTCAGAGAGGTTATGGAGTCTCCTTCACTGGGGATATTCAAGAACCATCTGGGCAAAATTCTGTGCCATGTGCTCTAGGATGACCCTGCTTGGGCAGGCAGGCTGGAACAGATGACTGTGGTACCTTCCAACCCCAACCATCCTGTGATTCTGTGAGTCTATAAAGCATAGCTTGTTAAATTCTAAGTTGTCTTAATACCGTAACAAGTGGAACAGACTTGAGACTGGATGTGGAAGTTCCTGGGGCTTCTTTTTGAAGGTGCTTAGCTATTTTTCTGTGAATTTAGGTAAGTCCTTCAAGTACAAAGTTTCTGTCATTGATACAATGTCTGCAAAAATGTAGTCCATGAAGGAGAAACTATTTAAGGAGCAACTTGAATGTTGTTTGTTGTAGCAGTTCTGGAGACGACCTAGACTTATTGCTACACTCTTGTGGAAAAGTAGCAGGACCTAATTTTTTCCAGATGTATGTAGATGCAGGAGTTTAGGGTAAATACACATATTTGTAGATATGTGTATGTGTTTGTGTATGATTGGCTACATTATTGTTCTCTAGAGAGCTCTGATCCCCTTCAATGTCATCCTAATTACATAATAGGTAAGCAATCAAGACTTTTTTCACTTATGCTCAGTCATTTAATTGCTCTTTTTTTACCTCTTTTTCTGTGTATGTGTGTTTAAGTGACCAAAAGTTAGAAGAATTTTCAATTACAGGATTAAGATTTGTAGTATAATCGCACATATTTTTCCTATTGCTATCTGCACATCTTTCTACATTATCAAACTTGGGCACTCCAAGCTAATTTTGCACAAATTAATACTTCTAATAAAAATGAAGTAATTCAAGAGTATTTTATAAGATGCTTCTTCTTCTTATCTAATGAAAGCTGTATGACTTACAAGAAAAACCTAAAGTAATTTCATGTGTTTCTTGATCAGTAGAGAATACTCTTAATTTTAAAAAACAAACAAACAAACAAACAAACCTAGACCAATCTACAATTGCTAAGAAGTTACAAAAGAGAGGGTGTGTTCTGAAGAGGCTGTATTGAAAGATCTTATAAACTTCCTTGAATATTTTATCTCTAAAACTCACAGATTTATGAGCAAACAAAACAGTGCAACTGAAGTAAAGGACAGATTTTCCGAGAAAAACTTAAGGCAAATAAGAATGTAGTTTGTTTCATTTTTGGTGGGGGATTTTTTGGTTTTTTGTCCCTTCGACAGTGCAATTCAAAAAAGAGTTGCCAGCAAATGAAAGAGTTTGAGTCCCAGCATTGGGACATGACAAAATAAAAGAATAATGCAAAGTGGTCAATGACTCCATGTCCTGACGAATGTTGGTGACAAGTGGTGTCCCTAGGGGTCCGTTCTGGGGCCAGTGCTATTAAAAGTCTTCATCAATGGCACAGACAATGGAATGGAATACACCCTCAGCAAGTCTGCAGTTGACACCAAGGTGTGTGGTACTGCTGACGTGCCTGAAGGATAGGATGCCATCCAGGGGGACCTGGACAAGCTTGAGGAATGGGCTGATAGGAATATCATGGGGTTCAATCGGGCCAAGTGATCTGGGTCCAGGTTACATGTAATGGAGATGAACCTAAAATTTGCAGGATAGTTCCACACTGCACTGTGGAGTATTAAAATGCATTAAACTAACAAAAGGTAAGCCTCAGCAGGTATACTAAAAACTGCAGTGAGACCCTGATGCTCTTAAATACTGTGTTAGACAGACTGAAATATCTGAAAAAAGGCACAGAAAGTGACTTTATGAATAAAGTTGGCATGTATGTAAAGAGGAACAAAAAGTACAAAACCAAGGAACTGAGGTCAGTACTATTTTCATTTATCTCTTCTATTTTGACATTTTTGTTAGTGAGCAAGAAAATCAATAAAGACTAATTTCATTGGCAAGGATTAGAGAGTACATAGGAAGGAACAATATACACTCAGGATGTGTATAGTTGCTTTCAAGGGCATTTTGAATAAAATGTTATAAGTAAATTGAATGGTTCTTTTTGTCTAATTGGCACATATATCAACTATTATTTCTTTGGAATACCCACTATACAAAACTAATTTTGCAAATATTGAATATACTTAAAGGATTTTGTTTATTTCAGTTATTTTTACACCCTCATAATAAATGCTTGTCTGGTAACCAAAGCCCTTTCATAGAAATAAATCATATAACTCAGGGTATCAATGTAATATAGAAAGTGTCCTTTTAACACCTCTTAATCAATGATGTTCAAAAATTAAATATATTCCATGTGCATAATCTATGATGTAGTTTCTCTGAAAGAAAAATGCAGGGGTTTGTGCCTTTTGTAGGAGATTAATCCGTACTTATCACTGTCTGGAAAGTTGGAATTGTTAGTTCTGGAGTTAAGAATGTGGTTGCACACTGGATACCCAGCAACAGAAAACAGGCTTTGGCAGGAGTTAAAAGAGATTCTTCATAGATGAGGAGGATCCAGATGTACTTTCCAGCAAAGCAGCTGGGCCAGCTGATCCTGAGCTCTGCAAGACTGATAGAAGGAAAAGGGAAATGATAAAAGTAGGAGCCTCCATGCAGTGGGGGATGGAGGCAACTGTTTGCCAACCCAGCCTGTCACCTAGAGGAGTCTTCTGCTTGCCTGAGATCTGGATCTGGGACTATATTGCCAAAACCTTTCCAGACCTGTGTCTGTTGCCTCCTGATGTTCTTCTGTGTGGGTACCAGTGATACTGCTGGTGGCAATCTGGAGATTATCAAAACTGACTGCAGGATATAGTCAGCAATGTGGGCGACTCAGCTCTTCTTCTCAATCTTGCAAAGAAAATGAGGGTAGTAAGGATACCGCTCATCAGGGTTTAGTTATGGAGCTGTTGGTGGCAACTGAGATTGGGTTTCTATGACCAAGGGACCCTGCTTGAGTATTAATACCTGCTTGGAAGAGATTAGAGTCCACCTTCATAAGCAGGCCAGTGGTGTCTTTGCCAGCAGAATGTCTGACCTGATGATTTGGGCTTTCAAATACCCATGCCAACAAGGGCAAGAGTTACCACCAGCCCTGTGCGAGAGTGATGGTCAGGATTGACAGCAAAAAGCTTGGGGTGATGTGAATGAAAGGGAGCACAAAATTAACAAAACAAGGCTGAAATGGGGGCATTTCAAGCATGTGTGTGTGTAAATAAGGAAGTGCCTTATGAAAAAGTGCCATTAACGAAAAAAAACAACAACCCAGACTCTTTCTGAGAAATCAGCATTCTGGCATGCCTCCACAATGGTCTGTACACTAGTGTCGGAGAATAAATATGATGAAAATTAGAGATTTATGGGCAGTTGCAGGGATAATGTCTTGTAGGGATAATTGAAATGTGGTGGAATTGTTGCATGACTGCAATAGAAAAATAGATGGCCCTGCTTAAGCTGGGGAATTGGACCAGATGACTTCCATAAGCCCATTTCAACCTCAGACATTCTGTGATCCTGTAAATTCAGCTAAAGTTTATATACATTCCATTAAACTCATTATTTCTGATCATATATTCCTAATAATCTTGGATAAACACTGGCAATAAAGGGCATTGTAACTTGTGTTTTCAAGTGAAGTAATGCTTATAGAAGAAATGTCTTCGAATGTTTCCTTCTGGAGTGAGTAAGCAGGGGAAAAGCTCCAGTGTCATGCATACTGAAAGTTTGATGCCATGCATTTCAAGGTGTATTCATTCTTTTCCTACTGTCTTACCTAAGCATTGCCTAGAGGAGAATTAAATTATTCCCATCCACTTTGAAAAGACTCCTGTAGAGGCAATAAGTCTGCTTCATACTTCTGGTCAGATTTATTTCAGAAAAAATTAAATGTGCAGTTTAGTTCCAATGCATATTTTCCATAAAATCAAGATTATTGAATCACTGCTATAAGTCAGTGTAGCTTGTAGTCATGAATAAAAGCATGAGCACTTAATTCATTGTTGACTTCTTCGTAGGTGCTCAGCTGACACAGAAGACAATAAAAGCACCTAGATGTTTTTAGTGATGATTTACATGTCTCTGCATGGCCTCTGTCTAGCTATAGAATAAATTTGTAAAGGCAAAACATTTGAAGACAAAAGATCTAATTCTATACTTTTAAGTGTGCTGTGATTATTGCTATAATTGTGAAGGGGCAGACAAGGGAAGAGCTCTGGAACATCCTTCTGTGCTTAACAAATTAAAAAGGAAATTTTAGGGAAAAGGACTTATCACTTACTGATGCAATACACCCCCCCTGCATCACATGATTTGATAACACTTTTGAAGTTGCATAACTTTTCTATTCTACCCATTCAAAATATTGAATAAGGGTATGTATGCTACCAGGTAGTTCTATTACGTGCTTCTAAAGAATTCTGGAAATATAATGTGGAGAAATCTGTATTCCCTTTGTGGTATCAGCACCCTGCTGAGCAACCTCCACCTCCTCTTATTCTGAAATAGCTGCATTAGATATTAAGTGTTTCTGAAGGAATTTTCTAATGTAATTTAAACATAAATCTGACAAATGTCTTGGATAATATTTTTTGCACTTTAGAAAGGGTTTTAAAAACCTAATAATTGTCCTTTAAAGAAGGTATCATTTTTTATACCTGATTAACAATATTATACAATGTAAACATACTACTCTTGTTTAGTTTGTTAAACTATTGAATTAATCTTATAATTGCCTGGATACCCACACTACCCCACTCCTACTTTACTCTAGGAGATGTTTATATAAAGACATGAAATGGCTATTCCTATAGAGGCTGCATACTAAAGACACCCATATACCAAACACCTCATTGTGACTTCATTGGAGCTACACACACATTAAAATTAGGCGTGTTCACAGTGGGCTTGAGACCCAAACAGAAGAGTGTCAGGGAGATGAGATACAGTCAAAATATGTTGAGTTATAGGCATATATTTCCCTGAGTGCTGTGAAGATATACAAAACTTCAAATCATTAAATTTAATGTAAGCAAGATAGTCTTTTTTGTCTCTAAATCTTTTTTCTCTTCAGTTTGCGTTGTCATCTTTTTGATTCTTCCTATTCTCTGTTTTGTATTCACTTTTGCACAACACTGGTACCTTCAGTGATTACATGGTCAGCCAAATAGCTCTAAATATTGGGATTCTATAGGTAGACTGTCACTTTACAATAACCAAAACAACAGGTAGATTCAAAAAGCATATTTTACATGTTGCACATTTATTGTGCAACACTGTTTAATTATAAGGATACCAATACACCTGGGTTTTCTGTCATCCGGATGTCTTTTTTATTTTTTTTTTTAAATTTTTTTTTTTGTAATATGTGGAAGAGATTGAGCTAAGAGTTAACCTGGCATTTAATTATACAGTGAATTATTATAATGACAAGAGTTAAACCCTGTTGTATGGAGTCCAAACAAATTTGGTTAATGCACATCATAATTCTAAACCTGGAACTTGGACTGAGCAGACCTTGAGGCACTTATCACTTAATCTCTGTAAAATTTTATAGATTACTTATAATAGTGTGTTTAGCATGGTGTCAAGCTTCATTAGTTGATGTCTGTATGTTGAGACATGCATCTTTGTTACCAGGAGCTCTTTAGCTAGGAAAAAACCCAGATGTGTTTTTGCAAGTTTTAGAATTTCTCAGTCTGAATGGCATTGCAACAGAAAAGTAGATGGCACAATTTTTATGAGAAACCGTGGGTTGGTATTGAACAACTTTTTGGGGGAAATTCCATCAGCATACTGCAATGTTCTTATGAGACTGATGATGTTGAATCTGCCATTTTTGATGCCCTAAAATTTGCTGCCACCAGAATTTCTTTTCTTAATGTCAAGGTCTACTTTGGCAGTGAAACAGGGGTCATATTTTGGAGCTGAAGAAAAAACCGTTTCAGTGCCAAAAGACATGAAACAATTGGTGCATAAGGTCAACTGATGTTCTTGCCAAATGCTTTATGGCATTAGACCCTTCTAAATCTTTCTTTAAAAATCTTCCATCAAAAGATTGGAATACATTAATCTTGTCCTTTAGTACTCCACAGAAAGGATGAATAGTCCAGTATTAAATTTGAAAGTAATTTTCTAATGAAAAAGAATCTAAAGTTTTTTTAGAATTGCATTTGCATCTTTGAATAAAGCAATATTCTTTTATGCTTTCTAGCCTGATCTGACAGCTTTTTAATAGATTTGTTTAAATTTTCCTACAAAAAAATTTTTTGTTGGAAATGTCTTATTATGGAGAATTAATAAAATATCATCAATTTCAGTGTAAGAGAAATCAAACTATAGAGTACTTCCTTTCATATATCTGGCACTTGGTGAAAATGACGAACAGTGATTCCTATTTACGTCCCCAAGACACATTATTTTTATGATTGGTGATATATGGCTGTGTTCATTGCAAAGCTCTCTCTAAATTGATTTCATCCTATTTCTGTTTCTTTTGCATGCAATTTTTCTAAGACAATACTTGGCTAAATTCTTCAACCCTTGTGTGCCTAGTATGAGTCTTAATCAAATCAGTAACACCATACTATTTAATTTATTTTTAGGTTAATATTTCTTATCAGTTTCAATGGTAAATTTAGTAAGACTGAAGGTGGAAAATTGGTGATATGTTATTTTATACTTTTTAATATAGACAAGAAATCGTTAGAGAATTGTCTTCATATCAACATCTTCCAGAACTCTTTTAAGGTCCGATCTATAAAAAAGGTCAACTCAGGGCACTAGTTTAACTCTCTGAATTAAAACACTGTGCAAAAACACAGAGTTGAGTATAAAGGGGAAATCAGCAGTGGCAATATTTTAAGTTACTTTGGTTTCCATTTTAAACTGGCATGATTTACTCAATGGCTTTGCTTTCCTTAGTTGTGGGTACAAAACTGAGCCAGAATCAAGCACTCGCCTGGAAGCTGGCAATGGATTTGGTTGGCTTGCCTGTTTCTTTTGATAGGAAGGGTCTTTTTCCTTAGCATAAGATATAGTTCACCTTGAGTTGTCTGAAATATTGTTAATGCTGAAGAAATGGCTGACAAACAGCAATTATGGAGAAACATGTGGTTGTTGCTATTCTTATGCTCTCATCAGGTATTATTACACAGTTGAGGTCAGACCATGAGAGGTAACATTGTGGATGAAACAATGAAAAAGAAATAGCATTATTTTCAAACTCTTTATTCATGACTACAGATATTTTCTATATGATTTGCCCTTTCTATCACAGTGACCTCTACAGACATGATGATGAAAAATATTACAAAAATATAACAATTAATAGATGGCTTAAGAAGTTATTCACAAACACTAATCTAAAAGCAATCAAAAAAATTGCACGAGGCATTGTTGGCATCACAGGAAGTATGAAGTCAGATCTGGTTTTTGGACTTACTAGTGCGAGTACTTGCTGCTGAAAGCATGTAACAGATGCAGGATTTTCTCAAGGTTGAATGTGACTATAGTGCATGCACAAATACAAATTGCAGTCAGAGACTGACTCACAAAATAATGAGATCTTTTCAGAAGGTAGTAAACTATTCTGATTACCCTTTCCACCTTTAAGATATGCTTGAGTTTTAACTCTTTATACACTATGTTTATTGGGTAACTGCATATAAGCTGTTATTATGTCATTGAACTTGAAGGTTTCTGCACTTTGTTGTCTTAACTGCAGAAAAAATTAATTTCATGTGAAGGATCTATAGTTTTACTTCTGTGTGTCAGTAGTCAGAATTATCTTCATATTTTTAAATTTTTTTTGTCTGATTCCTTACACATCTGAAATGAGATAATAAAAATCACAAGAACACATTAATGAAATAGAAACTGCTGTAAGAAAATGAAATAGATATGAATAAGTAACATTCTGTGTCCCATACTGAAAACAGATTAGTTTAAATTTATTGCTAACTGTCAAAACTCCAAAATCCTACAGTGAGCTGGATTAAAAAAAAAATAAATCTTTTATTATCTAATATTATAAAGAGATGGTTTAAATCAGATGGAAAATAATGAACTGGTTAGATTGCCCTAATCAGAGCGTCTCTGATGGCTGTGTCTGCCTCAGTGATTTGTCTTGGTGCAATAAAGAGTATTCTGTGTGAATTGCCCCATTTGTCTTTTTGTGCTTCAGGTTTCCATTTAGTTTGATGCACAAAAGTAGAATTTCCTTTTGAAGAAATGAAATCAGAAGTCCAAATCCAAACGTATTCCAGTGTAACACTTTTACATGGGACTTCGCCCCCTCTTCAATGGTGATTTAAGAGAAAGTATCTGGTAAACACAACCAAAAAATTAGGTTATGCCAAGCAATTATCAAATTCATGAAATGACAGTGGAACTGAGGGCTTGAATGGATTCAGTGTGATGCTGCAAAGAGTTAATTTTTAAATTAATATGTTAAACAAAGCAGATTCTACTGTATTCTGTACTTGGTCCCTGCTCTGCCTCAGAAAGGACTGAATGCTTCCTCCATTCAGAGTAACACCATATTGTGCTATCCAGAAGTTTTTCACAAGCCTCTACCAAAAGAGTGCTATGCCTTCAAGGCATAACTAGAGCTCACTGGAAAGCTGTTGCTTTAAAAAATGCTCATTGAAAGATGCAGTTTCATTGAAATGGAAATGTACACAGTTTCATGGATTAAAAAGCCAGAAGGGAGTACTGTGATCATCTAGCCTGGTATACTGTACAACAGAGACCTCATGGCTGTCTTAGTTTCTTTCCATTTGAACTAGGTCATGTCTCTCTAAAGATAAAAAAACCTCTCTACCTTTCTTTTTAAAAAGCATACTTCAAGGATGGGAGTGTCTGTCACAATTTTCAATGAGGTACTCATCATTAGTAATTAAGATGTTAATTCTAAGTTTGCCTGTCTTCAGTTTGTAGCCCCTGGGTCTTGTTATGCTTCTGTCTGTGAGACTGAAATGAATTTTGTCTTGGTGTGTATATATTTATAGACTGTAATATAGCTATC
The DNA here is from genome assembly GCA_034336665.1 of Luscinia megarhynchos. Taxonomy (NCBI): domain Eukaryota; kingdom Metazoa; phylum Chordata; class Aves; order Passeriformes; family Muscicapidae; genus Luscinia; species Luscinia megarhynchos. The sequence goes on from CM067565.1 coordinate 39,274,532, forward strand.
CGTTGTACTAAAAAGGTGAAATTTCTCGATTTTCTCACTTTAGGTCATGTTTTAGAGTATTTTGATGGTTACATTGTGAATACTTAGCTACTTACTGAAGTTATTTTTGATTTGTGGATGCAGAAATTTGATGTGTTATTTGAATACCTAAGTAGCTGATGCTAAGTAATGTCTTCATTCCTGTTTGAGATTTCACTGTTTATACATCCATGTTCATCTTCCTTTTTGACTGAGATAAGAAAAAGTTTGGAGCTATCCAGATGGTCTAAACCTGCAGGGAGTTCTTTGCTTGACAGCTTGTATTGCAAGCTTTTAGGTGTTTGTAGTTTACAGTTCTGTTGTCACCTCTAGTGACACTAAATCATACGCTGTTGCATTCTTCCCTGATGCTAAGTCTTTTTGAGGCCACTAATTCTGGGAGAAGCTTTCTTTAAAAAAATCATTTTTTTTTACTTAAATGCAATCTAGGTCTCTGCCTTTGGTTTAGTTAAAGCAAATCACAGTTTCGGATGGACTTATCCAAACAACAGTCTTCAGAAAAAGTAGAAACAATTTAAAAGAAGGGGAAGGACTGGACTGACTATTTGAATGATAATTGTCTTGTGTGTTGTGTGTGTATCCATTTTGTGTGAGAGTTCACTTGTGAGAATGGTCAGCTTAGATGTGGGAGATCTTTGTGCACTTTCTTCCTTTGTGTCAGGAAAGATAAATTTATTTTTCCTACTCTCTATGAGAATACTTTTACTACATAGACAAAAGGGATTTTTTCTGTCTGCTAGCATGAATGTGTATTTCATGTTAAGCTGAGTATATGTGTGAGTTCATCAGTGTAATTTAGAGCATCTTCTTTTATTTCTTAACTAGAGCAAAGAATCACTTTGACCACTCAATGAGACCTCTTGACCACCAAGACAATGATGATGCAATTTTTTTTCCAGTTTTACTAATTAACATTTAAAAAAGAATTCCTTATTTCTTGAAAAAAATAATCTCTCATTTGTGTTCTTTCTTTTGGTGACTAGTGAGTGTTTAAGCATTTTTCAAAAGGCGATCTTGAAGAATTTTTAGAATATGATTAAATTACTTTTAAACTTATTTTGCAGTACAGATATGCCATCTCTGAGATCTTCATTGTAGCTTATGCCAATACGACAGACAGGCATTGAAGTGAAGTTAAAAAATGGATGGCATTAAGGATAAAGTTATTATGTATCACATGGTAAAATGTTTCTAGAACACTTTCTTTCTAAAAGACAAAATCATATGACAATTACAAATAGTTCAGTCTTTACAAAGGAGCAGTATTTCCCAAGGAAGAATGGGACAGGCATGGATATAGGATCAGTAGTATTACAGGCCCATTTTCATTTATTTAAACTTGCCTAAATTTAAAAACTTGATGCAAAAATTTTCATGCTGATGTCTGCCTCAGCTAGTTTGTTATGGTCATTAGAGCAAAAAGGGCCCAGTCATTTAATAAAAGGAAACTAAAAAGGTGGGGTGGGGGGGGAGCTATTTTTAATTTAAATACTTTGTCTCTGTTGTGCTTTGACATGGGATTAGTGCTACATCAGGAGTATGACTTGGTTTACCAGTTGCAAAAGTCTCTACCCAAAGCTTCCACACTTGGTGCTTCCTTCCCCATTCCCTTCCTCCAAGATTTATTATCTTTTGAAAAACTGGGGTTTGCATACTCAGTGTATGTATAGTCAGCAGGGACTTCCTGGAACTTAATTTCTAATACTCTTATCATAATCACTAAGCATTCTGTATACTTTCATAGTTTGTAATTGTAATGGATGGAAGCTGAATATATTTCTCCGCTTTTCATCTCCTACATCTAACAAGAGCTTGTGTGTCCACACCAGACACACAGTTGTCTCATCAGTTAGCACCTGGACCATTCCTACTGACTCAGAATAAATTTCTTTCTTAGAGCAGTTCTGGGCCAGAATAGCAATGAGGCATCAGCTCTATGATTTGCAATGCAATTCTTTTCAGCTGGGCCACTGCAGACTCTGGCCTGGCTGCTGGTGTTTGGATCGGCTTGAGGTTGAAAACAACATGTCTGCTGAGTCTTAAAAAATTGAGAGAGAAACTGTATGGAAACTGGAAGATAAAGCTGAAAGTAGTTGTGTAAAAGACTTTTTGGAAAGCAGCTTTGGGTTGAGAAGCTGAAACTGAGAGGTGAGAAGTATTAGAGTTTCATTTGCCTGTGTATCCACTGTCTTAGTCAAATCTCCCTTTCTGCTTTGCCTATAAAGTAGCTGCTCTAGTTCTTACTCCAAATACTTCTTCTAGTTTTAAGTCTCATTCATAGTCATGTCCAGTCTCACCTCTTGCTAATATATTAGCAAATTTTCCTCCTTACTCTCCATGTGGCACAGGCTTTCTGATATAGTACAGGTATTAAAATATGACTGTTTATCTCGTTTCTCCTTGTGGCTTCTTTTTTCAGTTTTTGCCCAGCTACTCTTAGGCTTCTCCTCATCCTTTGCCTCTGTCAGAATTCTGTTTCCAGACTCCTTTCCATGTCCATCCACTACTTTTTCCATGACTAGACACTCTTGAACTCTTTGCACCCTGACAGTTAAGTGAATTCCTTACTCCCTGACTGCTATCTGTGCAATTGAGATTAAATATGTAGATATAAAATACAGGTCTCAGTTACAACTGTATTTCAGCTTTGTTGTCATTTGACATGTAACCTTCTGCCTTCTGTGTTGCCCATTTGTCTCTGAAGTCTGAATTACTGCATTTTCATGCTGCTCGATCTCAGAGTCTTCATAATCTTAATTATTTTATTTCTATAATCTTCTAGAGAAATGAGATGGGAAAGAAAGTGGTTTTATCCATATAAAATAATCCAGGATATAAAAATTGAAAAAAAAGAAAAACCCTTATAACCTAATTTTTCAGAGTACTTAACATATATGCTGTATATTAACTTCTGCATGTTGAAAGCAGAACTCCTCTAGATTGCATTTACAGCTATGTTATCAGCATTTTTGCAAAAGTTATTTAAGGAATAGTTGGAATGGGATATGTGTGGGCACAATTAATGATGCCTCAGAAAGGCTTAGTTTAAGTGCCTTATCAATGTTATTAAGGCATGCAGAAGGGGAACACAATCCAAGTTTTCTGGGGAAGCTATCACTTTTTTTGATCATGATACGTTCTTTTAAATTGTGCAGTTGTTTATTACACAATTTCCAGGTGCTGCAGCAAATGAAATAAAAATTCTACCCACAATCATGGTTTTCTATCAGAGCAGATTGTTCCTGAGCATCAATCGAACCTGGAGTTTCCTGGGATAGAATAGTGGATGTTCATGAAGTACCATATTGTTGTTAGTCAAAGGTAGAGGGAGGCAGAATTACTTCTGGATTGGTGAATATAGGTCTATTTTGAATGTATGATGTGTAATCCCAATAGCATTGCATTATCAAGGTAACTGTGGTAGCGGAAGTTGAAATGTTCATCTGTGATAAATAACTACTCTGTTCTTAATATAAACTTTGGAAAAGTATTAAATGCTAAGAGGACTTTTAAGAATATGTATAGTGTTACACAGTGCCAGTGGATGTAGTTTGGATGTAGTTGTTATAAAAAATCAGCTGCTATAGTTTGATGATAAGCAGGGCTTAGACAATAAACTTTAATTATCTGAGGTTCTTTGACTGACTAGGGCACCGACAGCAAGCTTTGACATAAACGGTGTGTTTACTGGCTACCAAACTCTTGTAAATGGAAATGCGTTTAACTGACATTTAAGACTCTGTAAACCTGAGCTACGTCTTTCAACATGCAAGGTAGGATTTAATAATCAAAATAGAAGTGTCTAGTGCTATTTGAAATGACCTACCACATTTAATCTAGCCTCCAGCTGTCACTCCAGAAGGACTCAGATTTCCTCTAGTCTCGTGTCTGCTAGCCCCAGGTCTCAGGTACTCTAGGTGTCTGAAATATCTATGTTTGAGCCACTGAGTCAAAGTTCTCTATTTCAATTGTACATTTTTTGATCTAAGTTGTACAGATCTTCGTCTGGGAATCTCCTGAATAAGGGAGATATTTTTCTTAGACATTTTTAATTTTCATAGCCCTTGTTAGAATTTTGTTTCCCCATAAATATTCTGATAATGTTTAAGTGAAATTTAGCATCCCTAGTTTTACGGATGTGTTTGAAGGATTTTCTTCTTCTGTTCGTTTTCAATTTTCTGTTAGCTATTTTCCCTTATTTTTTCCCACTGCTTCTATGGGAAGGGACAGTAAAAAATGCTTTTCTTTCACATTCTTAATGCCAGTTTTAATGTATGGTCTTTGGTATGTCCCTACCTCTTTTCTAGGCTAAAGAATTCTGGTCATTCTTTGTACTGAAATTGTGTCAATTTTAACCCATTCTTTATCCTTTTCTTTCTGTACCTTATCCAATTATATTTCATTATTTTTGTGGTAAGAAGGACCACCAGATTTATATACTCTATTTAGATTGAACTGTGCCATTTATGTATTCTGTGGCAATAATAGTAATCATAATAATTTTTCTTTTTGCTTTTTTTAAAATTACTATTAAGCATAATTCTGATATTTCTAGAGAGTAATCTAACTCCTGAGGTCTTGCTATTTAAGAATATATACTTCAGAGTCTATTACTCTGTGTATGTATATAAAGTGTATGTAAAGCCAGAATTATTTTTCATTTGGTCTGTAAATTTTTATCTGTCTATATTGAATTTTTGTCTGCTTCTTAATTGCAACAGTCAGACAATATTGTGATACTTGAAACAACCATTAGTTTACCATCAAAAGTGAATAAACTCTATAAACTTCCAGCTTTCACATAATTTATGAATTTTTTGAGCAGCACTGGTTGCAATACAGGTCCCAGGAAGTTGCTGCAATTTTTACAGTGAAAACTGACAAAGTATTCCTACACAGCACTCCAGTGGGCCCAGAGCTGGCTGAAGCTTAACTATCCAGACAAGGGTTGTGGTTTGACACTGGCCAAAATCCAGGCACCCATGAAAACTGCTCACTTATCTTTCCCTGCTGCAGCTGAGCAGAGGAGAGAAAATTTAATGAAGGGTTCACAAGCTGGGATAAGGACCGGGATAAAACACTCCAAGGGCAAAACAGGCTTAGCTTAGAGATATTAAGTAAGTTTACTACTAACAAAATTGGAGGAGGATAATGAGAAGTAAAATAAGCCCTTGAAAACACCTTTTCCCCCCAGCTCCTCCCTCCTTCCCACCAACAGTGCAGGAAGACAGGGAGTGGGGGTTTTGGTCAGTTTATGACCTGTGGTTTCTCTTGCTGCTCTGGGAGAGGAGTCCTTCCCCTGCTGCACCATGGGGTCCCTCACACAGGAGATAGTTCTCCATGAACATCTCCAGTGTGGCTCCAATCTCACAAGCAACAGCCCTTCCAAAACTGCTGCAATGTAAGTCCATCCCATGAACAGCAGTACCCCTCAAACTGCTGTGGCATGGGTCACTCTTCCATGGGTGCAGTCTTTCAAGGACAGGCTGCTCCAGAACCCCTGTGGATCCCCATGGGCTGTGGATGGATCTCTGCATCCCCCATGGATCCAAGTGGGCTGCAGGAGCACAGCTGTTTCACCGTGAGCTGCAGAAGTCTGGGCTCTGGCACCTGGAACACCTCCTCCCCTCCTTCTCCACTGACCTTGGTGCCTGCATGTTGTTCTCCTCTCACAAATTCTCTTTCCTACTCAGGCCGGAATTAAAACTGGGCCCCAAACTTTGTTTTGATTTCTTCTTAAAAGTGTTGTCACACAGGCATGACCACCATCTCCAATTGGCCCAGGCTAGGCCAGCAGTGTGTCCATTCTCAGAGTCATCAGGGATTGGCTCTGCCAGACGTGGTGGAAGTTCCAGCAGCTTCTCACAGAAGCCACCTCTGTGCTCCCCCCCCCCAGTACCAAGAACCAGGCTGTGCAAAACGAACACAGCTTGTCTTTGGCAACTCCCCAAATTTACTGACATGTTTAAGGGAAGAAAATGCTAAACAGAGAAAGGAAGAGGGAGCAAAATCAATGAAACAGTGAGAGAAACAGTAGAGGCAACATCAAGGAGGAGGACAAAGAGATGTTTCAGGTTCTGGAGCATATCTACATATGTATATGTATATGTATATGTATATGTATATGTATATGTATATGTATATGTATATGTATACGTATATAAATGTATAAATATTTTGTCTGACTAAATCTGTATCACTACAGATGATCAAACACAACAGCATTCCAAACATGGCTGCTGGTGATCCATCAACAGTTTTTCCCTGGTTGTCATGTAGTAGAATCCTCTTTAATTTAAATATTTTTGATAATGCTGCAAATGATGATGTAAGCATTAGATAAGTTCCCAGGTCTCCTTTTTCTGTTGTGGTTCTTTTCCCTCCCACCCATTTTAACATGTAAGAGTCTGTGAAAATTAAAAATATTTCAGTGTAAATATTTTATTATTAATCTAACAGAGGTATAATTGCTAAATTTCTCACAGTGACTATGAAGTATATATGTACCAATCAGAAACCACAGAGAGAATAGGGTAAAAAAATCACTCAGAAAGACTCTACTCATTATATTATAATGTCTTTAAAGTATGTCACATGTTAGATCTAAACGGCTTGACAAGTAACCATTTTAAAGACTTTTATGAATATAATCAATGTAATTCTCAATATTATATTTCTAATAACCAATTTGCTGACTTCATGTTCTTGTCAGGATAATTTATATATATATATACACCATATGCTCTGTGAAATTTTTCTTTGCCCAGGTGAGCATTTAATCTTCCTTTCTCCCTAAAGGAATTATCCACATCCCTGAAATCAGAGGATCTTCCACTTATTTTTCCCGTCTGTCAGACCTTCCAGCCGTAACACCTCAAGTCATAATGATCATCTTTTCAGCAGAGGGCAGCATATGGCATTCTCAGAGTCCATCAATTCCACTGTTTAATTGGCTGTAGAAATCATTGTTGAGCTAAAGCTGATTCTGAAGCCCTTCCAACTCTTCTTGACTCTTAGGCAAGACTCAGATTTTGGTATCCTTTGTGATTGTATGGAATACTTCTCTGGGGAATGATCTGTTGTAATGAATCTGTTGAAGAAAATGAAAGTTTTTTTTCCTTTTTCTTTATTGTTACAAGAAAGGAATATTCATCTGGTTGAAATTTTCTTAGTGATGATAATAAAGATTACATTGTTCCAATAAATTGAATAGATGCTAAATATCTGTGTATCAGATAATTTTCATCATTGGTAATCTTAAACCCTTGTCTTTATAATAATGGTAAATCTGTTATGGGGAGAAAGGCTTGGCAAACCATTTAATGTTGTGAATCAGACTGCTTAATACTCTGTGCAACTAATTCTGTCACACAATAATTTTAAAAAAAGAAACATTTTGGTTTTTTAACAAAAAATTTTTTCCCATCCATCCTGTGTAGAAAGAAGATTGAATTTACATCATGTTTTGTCATTTACATTTTGATTTTTTAATTATATGACATTTTATTATTTTATTTTCCTTTTTTTAAACTAACAGCAAATGCTTTCTGATTTACATGCTCAAAAGTTTTCAAAACGACAGTTCTTTTTTTTTGTGTGCTGCAAAGGCCTCTTGATAGATTAAGAAGTTCAATACAGATTTTATAAAATATTTCACACTCTCTGTTTTTTGTGAGCTACAAAATCATTGAGAATTTTGGATTGTAAAGGACCTTTGAAGGTCATCTTGTTCAACCCATCTACAATGAGCAGGTACATCTTCAGCTGGATTAGATTGCTCATAGAGCCATGACCAGCATGGCCTTCAGTGTTTCTGTGGATGGGGCATATACACAAGACTGTATGGAATGACAGGTTCTTGTAACCTTGATGGTTGAATAAAATAAGTTAAATAAATGTTTTAAGAATTGCTCCACATTTTTTGTTTGGTGGCTCTAGGAGAATGTATTATTGTATGAGTCATGTTGAATTTCCATTTTGCTGTTGCTTTAAGTATCTGTTGTTTTTCACAGAAGGGCAGAAAATTTGTAGGTGGACTATCTTATGATAAAATTTGATGCCAGCAAGTGTCTTGGCAGTGACAATGAATGCCCAAAACTCACATGTAGAAATTTTTTGTTACTCCATGTACCATAAAACCATAAGCATCAACATGAAAGAGGTATTTCTGAATCACTTTAAGGGGAAGAAAAACCAAAACCTAGTAATTTCCAGCTCTTAACTAGTTATTAGGTGATGCTGGAATGATTGAGTCTTACTATAGAGGACACTGAAAACCTGTTGACTTTGCAGAAAGGGAAACATTCTACACATAGGTTTACATTTAAGCATGCTTGATATTAAAGACAATACCTTGAAAGAGGCTTGGATTAGCTTACACTGTTTGGAGGGCCAGATAGAGGTTTGTTGGTCTAGCAGCAAAAGGGTTTTATTCAAAGTGCTTAAGTTGTTCATCTTTGGCTGGGTGTTAAGACAGCTGGGCTTCATGAAAATATGTTTTTTGATGTGATGGTCAACTGTCTTGGGAAGCTTCATTCCAGCCCCTTGGAAACTTTTGACTCAGTAACTTAAGTATTTTCCCACTGTTAATGTAATGTGTTTGTACAGTTCCACTATGCCTCCTGTTTATTCTGTTTTATTTTTCATATTTATTTAAAAACCTTCAAATGCATTTAATATATATTAAATGTGTAATATTAATTTTTCTGGCCGCACCTTTTTCAATTTTGTTTATTCTCATTTCTTGCAGTAGCATAGTCGTAGAGGATTTGTTCTTTGTCCTCTTTGGTATCCTCAGATATCTGTATCCTTTCCACAGGAATTTTTCCAACCTTATTACTGACTAGCAAAGAAGCACACAGAAGTGAGTGTGACAGCCTATGTAATTTAGAATACTAAATTTATCTATTATATCATCCATTGAGTGATAGCATAATTTGGGCAATTTTAAGTGTGGCATAACCACCCAGTGAGTGGTTAAACCTCTACAGTGTAGAATGTCTGACATATGGTTTGGCAGCTGAAATTTACTCTCTAAAAACCCTAAAAGATCCCTTGAAGAACTTCAGTTTGGAATGATTCCTGAGTACAAACACTGCTTATGGTGGTTGTGGTAAAGAAATCTTGGACTCTTCTACCTATTGTTTCAAAATGTTTGAATTGGTTATGGCTCTGCGTACACTGGGAAAATGTTCTTCTAAACAAAGAGTTTTGAGCCATTCCTCATTTTTCCTGACCCTGAGGTTAATATGTATTCTAAAAGTCCTTTAGAACAAGCTGAGGAGGTTATTGAGCTTATGCTGGGGAAAATATTGTCTCAAGACTTTTTCTGAGTTTTCTCTCTATTTTTTCAGAGCAGAGGACAAGTTTTCAATATTGGATATAAGCTTTCCATTTTCTATACTGGGCATATCACCATCATAGTCAAATAGCTTTCTGCTATCATTTAAGACTTGCTTAAGGCTATTTCACACTATTTTAACTGTTGAAAATTACTTAAGCAGGGGCTTTGCATCACTTTTGTTTCTAGGAGTGCCCACTCTTGGCAATTAAATAGAACCTTGAAGTAGGATAGCTATACAAACCTTACAGGATTTTGAATTCCAGCTTGCATAGCTCTGTCACATTTGCTTTAATCCAGAACAGCCACTTCATCTTCAACCTCTCAGCCCTGCTGCTCAAGGGAAACATACAAAATACCTTCAAAAGATAATTCTGGAACTAAAATTCATAACTCTGCTGGGCACTAAAAACCATGGACTCAACAGAGACATTGGTTTTATGGCACATTATATTTTTTGCCACCCTAGTATAACCTTTCCATGCTGCACAGACAATAAATTACTTGTGTCTCTTTTCCTCTCCATCTCTCTGTCCCATAGGAACAAACAAATGTATTGTCTTTCCCTCTGTAATATTTCTCTGTCTCATATTTATGAGCTATAGCTCCTTTAGTTAATTCAATTGGTTTGATTAAATTATAACCAAAGCACTTGTTCTTAACTTTTATTTTGTTTGAAAGATTGGAATTTCTAGTTTAGGCTGGAGAAATGTTTTGAATACCTGAAAGCTTGTCATTTTCCCCTCAAATATTGAATTTATTCTACTAGAAGATAACAACTCTTATTATAAACTGTACATATTTGTACTGTTAGAACACATGGCTAGAGAAGTACCACTTAATGCACATTAACGCAATGATTACATACAACTAATTTCTCCCATTTGTTTCCAGGAGTTTTATTGTATTTCAGTTTTTTAATAAACCATTTCACCTGTCCAAACTCCTAGGTGGCTATGTTTTTGTATTTTTAATATTTTCTATTTATTATTCTTGTGTTATTGTGCATGTGGTTTATAAAACATTTTGAGACTGATCTAGCTGAGAAGTGATCACCAATGTCCCTGTTTACAAGTAAACACAGTCTACAGAATTTGCTAATTTCTTGGTCCTCAAAGACATCCTCTGAAAAGGTGGTAAGCTTCAAGCTGTATCATCAGTAACTGAACACTATTCATTTTCTAATACAATCAATAGTGCTTTATAAAGCTGGAAAATGCTGAAATGCTGACAGTTTTAAAGATAATCCTTTAAATAGTGGTTGCCAGTACCTATAAACTTTAAAACAAAAACAAATCGTTCTGAAAAAATGCAATAAAATGATGTGTGCATTATTACATACTCTTCACATCAGAGATTCCTCAGTGAAAAAAAAACCAAAAAACCAACAAAATAAATAGCATATGCTGTCTCTGCAGGTCTCAGACATCACAGGAGATTCTTCTGAATACACCCTCATGGTTTATTGCTTATTCTTAGCGGCCAGAAACAATGCCATAAATTCGAATCTCACTCTTGTCTCTGGTTTTATAAAACTTCAGTAAAACAAATGAAAGAAAACAAAGAAGGTACAGTATTTGGGCTCATGGCATTATGACATACCATCTGAGTAGACAACATGAATAGCCTGCAGCATAGATCAACTTTATCTGTGGTCCTGTCATGTTTCATAAACTGGAGCAAAACTGGGCTTGGTCAGCATAAGATACAAAGCCTGTAAGAAAACTGTTCATCACTCAGAAAGTGGTGCATGTGGTTCAGCTGTTTTGCAGTGTTTTTCCCAGATCTTTAGAAGGTCGTATTACAATTAAATGGGATAACTTTTTTTTCTGATGATTGGAGAAGAAATATTTTAATTAACACCTTCCCCTTACTGTTTTTTCTCCATTTTTTTCCTTTTTTTCTTTTTAGATTTCATTGGCTTTTTCAACATTTGCAAATGAATCTGGTGGTATTCACTGGTTTTTGCTATTAAATCTGATTGAACTTTATTTAGCTTCAATTACCTTAAGAAATTTAGGTTTATGTCTGGTTATTTTTCTCTATGTGAATAAACACCACTACTATCTTTTTTTGTGTGTATGGGCCTACCTAGCAAAATTACAACTTAGAGACATAAGTGTGTATTTTACAGTAACATCAGGAAGCTACTAATTTCTTGTAGGGTTTATTATGTCACATTTAAAATTGAAATTTAATTCTCTGTTGTAACAAATGCAGAATATTCTCAAGACTAGTAATTTTTGAACATGATGCTCATCTGCTACTGACCCTGTAGATAAGATTCGGTGTTACTTCAAAATGTGCCAAGCACTTAGCAATAGAAACACTACTGCCATAGCATTGGTCCTAGCTGGTCTACTGAATAAAGACTTGTTAAAAATCCAGTATCAGTCCTCTGTCTAGCCTTTTGTTTAATACAGGAACTGTGTATCATTTTTATTATGTCATAGTATCTTGTATGCCTAACCTAGACCCAAAATAACAGTAGAGTTGGATTTTTGAATGATTTTTATTTTTTATAATTAGATTTTGTTAATGGAACACAAATTGTGTGTTTAAATTATATTTTCTGTTTAATTGATATTTTTATTTGCTCTTAAATATCTTATGCTATTAAAAGTAAATCTATTTTTCTTGTATATGTGGAGTTAGAAAATTATAAGGTTTAAATTAATTTTGTGAAATTTCAGTTGCACAGTACTACAGTGTTTGTCACACCAAAAGAAAAAACTTAAATCCATCCTTGCCCTCTCTCCAGTAGAATTTAATAAAATTATGAATCTTATTTCTTGATAGGTTGGTGAAATTAAATTGTTTTCCAGTGTGAATAAGTAAAGTTTAATTTTTACTGGTGAAACCAAAGCATTTTCTCAAAAATCCATTGTTGTAAAAACAGGATTAAGACAGGTTGAAGTACTGACCTGTACAGGATCTCTCACCCTGTACAACATTAATAATGGATGTCACTATTTACTAGTCCTCAAGAGCCCACTTTAGAATATATCATATTTACCGTGAAACTTGAATAAAGGCAGATGCTGAAGAAAATGTGTTGTATCCAATCAGCCATAGGTGAGTTTATTATTATAAATCCTGAATGAATCCTGACTACTTCCAGGACTTTTACTGTCCTTCTGCGTAGCCTTTAAAACTACCTTTTACTATCTATTTACAGTTTAAACAACTAGTCTCAATTTGGCAATTTTTTAATGTTGGATTCAACAAAATTTTATTAATGTGATGTGTTCAGTGTATGATTAATTCATGCTTAGAGTTTTCTTAACAAGGCGATTTGAATGGAAATGCCGTCCTTTGGCAGTTTGCTAATTTCCTCATGGAATAGGGTTGGCATTCCTTACATCCAAAGAAGACAATGTTGCTCTTTGAAGAAACAAACTCACACTCTTGGAAGAACAAAGCTTTAACTATCCCTGTGGCCCAGCAGGTGAAATTAAGACACTTGGTTCCATTGTGTTTTCCAGTTTCAGTGGAATGGTGAGATTGGAAACTAAGGATTTGGTTCTGGGCTGTAGAGAACAGCTAGTCTGAGGATTATGGAGTGTCCTGGTTGGTTCTTTACAGCCTGGTTGAGTTTTACTTATCCTTTGTTCTTCCTCCTCCTGTCTTCTTTCCCCAGGTCTCTACCTCAATAATCCTGATTGCACATTTCTTGCATTTCTTCAGTTCTTCCCTTCTGAAGTCATCTAATGTTGGACTTTTTCAGACTCACTATCATTCCTGACACTTCTTTTACCATTCTGTTTAACAAATTGTGCTTCAAGTCACTTGAACCAGCTGACTTTTTATCAGCTGAGGTCCTACTCAGTCCACCTATGCAAATAATTTCTTTATTTCAGTTTCCCACTCAGTTCATGGCACAGTAGTTCTTCTGTACTCTCTTTTGCTTTCAAGCAATAGCCCCACTGGTATGGTGCTTAGTTCTCAGTCCTTGCCTTCCTAGTCTGTCAATCCAAGGCCCCTAACATAAATCAGGAGTTTTACTTATGACTTTTTGATCTTTCTTTCATTCTACTAACACACAGATCCTTCTCTCTCCAGTTTACCCTCTGTTAGTACTGCCTCTGGAGAGTATAGGCAAGACAATCTCTTCATTCTCTACACATATGGATTGGAATATAGCAAAAAATTACACTTTTGGGGAAATATAGAAAAAATCTTGGGATAGTAATTGCTTTGTTCAGGTGGAATCGTTCACGATTTCAGTTTTCAACAGTGACATGTCTCTCCTGCCCTTGTTGTGATTACAGTTTTGAAAACCTTATTGTCATGTGGTCAAGTTTGGGTAAATTTTCATATCAGGGTGACATTAGTTCTGAGATTGTTCAGATGGTTAGTTCATGTTGCTAAGAGTGCCAAGGTTGTGGGTTCAATCCCTGTATGGACCATTCATTTAAGAGTTGGATTTGATGATCTTAGTAGGTCCTGTCCTACTCAAAATATGCAGTGATTCTGTGATTATGATTGAGACACAAAAATGTGCACAAAGGAAATAGACAGTATTCTTCTAAAGTTAAAATAATTTCTTCACCTCACCCACTTTCTTTTTGGGAGCAAATAATTGGTATAGTTGAAACTACACTGTTATGGTTTGCTTCAGTGTGATTTGGAGTTGTCAGATTAGTTCTTGTACATATGAAATATGCTTTGAGTCGCTGAGTTTGCCTTTGAAGTTGTTTGAGTGGGTTTACCAGCTCTACTTTCTGGGATAGATTTATACTTTTATGGAAAGCAAGAATCTACTGAATTAGTATTTTTATGGAAATTTTCTTGAAAAAATGGGTAAGTCCTGCAGATCTCTAATTTAGAACTAGCAAAATAGTTTGATTTGAAAAAATAGCAAAGAGAAAGTTGACGAGAAGAAAAATATCTCCAAATTTTTACCAATACCTCAGTGGTGTCAGTCCTTTTCTGAAAAATATGGGCTCTGCTATTACATTTCTCTGCAGGGCAATGAATCTGTATTTTCCTTTTTCTAAAAGAATGCTCTGGTGATCTAGGTTGTTCTAGGCAGACTGTTTTTGATCTTTTGTTCTGGAAATGTTTTATACTGCATGAATTTTACAGGCTGGATATACACCATCAATTTGTTGGGCTTTTTTCTTAATTCTCTCTGCAGCCCCAGTTCCTCTATATCCTCCTCAGCCTTTGACTTGTTCTAAATACAGGCCAACTACATTGGCTGTAATCTGATTGCTTAGCTAGACAGCAAAAATAAATTGCAGTTCCCACCATGTCAATCTTTAGTTCCAAAAAATACCATGTGGAAAGTTGCTAGCGCCCATACTGCATAATTAAGATTTTAAGAGGGACTTTTGAAATTTAGATTATTTATGTCTGCCTATAAAAATGCCTTGTAAGGCTTTGTCTGTGCTTTAGATAGTAATCAGCATCCAGAAACACTCTAATGTTATCCGTAGGAATTCCATATGATAGGCTTTACTAGACCTCTTCAGAAGTATCTAGCTGGTAGGATTTCATTCAAGATCTGATTTTTTGATCTAACTGTGCAGATACCTTAAGTATATTTTTTCAGTATGGCAGTGTTTATTAAAGATCATAGGTTTATATTATTGTGAACTGCAACGTATTAACTATTAACTATTAACTAAGTATTAACTATTAACTCTTTTTGTCTGTGGCATCTCAATTTGGACCTAATGTTAAAAGAGCTACTATTGGGTATGTAGTGGAATTCAGTCACTGGCTGCTTTGTCTAATTCTTGGACTCTTGAAAAGGATTCAACTAAAAGATGTGGCTGAGTAAAGACAGAAGTATATATATTCAAATTTAATTTATATCTAACTGCTGTTTCAAAAGACTGTTTGAATTACAAGTGCTGCAAACACTACAAGAATATAAATGAGCATGGCCACCCATAACATGCAAAACTACATTGTCCCATACATTTCAAAATTAATTTTTAAATTCTGATGCTGTACAGCTCTTAACAGGTACCTAAACAAAGGGTAATGTAGGTGGAAAAGTAAATTGGATCTCTACCACTGTTTATGCCTAATATCACATTTCCTTAAAATACATCCTTCTTGTCATTTCATCACAGATGCAGCACCAGCATATTACTCAGGATGTTTATGTTATTTGCTACTGCCATATTTTTAAAGACAGGATCTAGTGCCTAAGAGCTAGTGTGCACTACTACTATTTATAGAATAAACTTTCAGCCAGATATTAATAATGCCTAATTAAGATACCTGTAGTATTTCTCATATGCTTAATCTTGACTTTGTCATCTTTTTTGTAATTCATTTTTCTAGGCAATTTATGATCATATCGTAAGACTCCATTTTAAATTGATATTTCATAGAATATGTTACAAAAGGACTTAGACCAGATATTCAGATATTTAGATTAGCCATTGTTATTAAAATTGCTATACATTCAAGTAGTCATCTTCCATTTTGATATCGAACACTGAAATTTTTCAGAGAATGCCATTTGACCTTCAGGTCTAGTGAACAGCTTGAGATTGACAAACCACTGGATAAAACTTGTCAAACTTGTATAATAAAACAGGAGTGGAAAAATAAGCATGTTAGTAAAGCTGCAAAGTAGTTTATATTTTAATATTTGAGTTTGTAAGAATAAAATCATATGGCACAATATCACTTTGCTTTTAGATATTGTCAAACAGCATAAACCTCTGAGATTCCCAAAATAATGTTTTGTTTTGCTTTTATATTTTTAGTTTAACATTGAAACTAAATTAAAAAAAAAATCTTGGACTTTATATTTTTATCCAAAGAAGAGGAAAATAAAATACAGCCACCTCTGGGTAAATCCTCACTGTGAGCAACAACAACAACAACAACAAAAGAAGATGCTTACACTTTTATCCCTTGTGGATTTCTTTTTAATATTTCAGAGCAATGAACATATGGCTCTTAGTATCAGCACTGGTGTATTTGTGGCGATGCCTATCAACATCCACCAGAGAGCAGGGCAGCTCCAAAACCCACATCTTTTATGCTGTGGAAATTGATGGAGACAGCAACACAGCCAGCTTCTTGGCCAAACAACATGGAATGCAGTTCATTTCAAAGGTCAGCGCATATTTAAACTTGCTTCATTACTCCCACCTTTATGCTTGAGATTTTCATTTTTTTAAAATCAGTTTACCTAGAGGTTCCTTTAGAGACAGAAAAATGAAAGTGCTGAATCCTATTTTCATTTGGGGATATCAAGCTTTTTATCAAATTATAGAGGTGGCGTTTCAGAATATTTCATATCTGATCAGAAGGAAAATCCAAAAATAATTTTCTCTTTATTCAGGAGTCTTTCAGCCACTGGGACTGTTTTATTTATTACTTAATATTGTGCTCCAGTCAATCATTTTGAATTCAGACAGGAAAATGGAATTTTTATTTTTAAAAGGAAAAAATCCAGAGGAAAAATGCTATTGGAATAAAGGAGATTTTATTATTTTTAAAAGTAAAAATATGTCTTCTCTTCCTCTGCTAACGGTTTCATTTTCTTTTTAATTCGCAGTGCATTAATATGAAGGCATATTTTAAACAAAGGATCTTACATAAAATCACATATTTGTTAATTACAGGCGTGTTTTGTCCAGAGCATTTCTACAGCATTTATCACTGAGCTTGAGAAATTATGGCCTTGTAACACAATAAAGGAAAAATGTTTTTCTTCCTTTGGAATAACATCTCATTGCACATATTTTCTGTATATGTACTGTGTATGTGTGTATAAACATGAAGTGTGTATTTGTATTACATCTAGCTTTATTTCAACTTTCTGTTGAAAGAAGGTTATTCTTGAGTTGAGTGTTAGTACCCTGGGACACAGCCCAAATAGAAGAAACACATCAATATCTTTCATTTACAGTTACTGGTCTGCAGAACTGTACATGTATAATAGTGACACAGTGTTAAATTTTCCTGTTGCTTCTAGTCTAGAAGCATATTGCATCAGTTGAAGAAGATCACAAATAAATTATTAAAACTTTTAATATGTTAATCTGTTGCAACCTCCATTCATTGACCTGAAAGTTCCTTGCCAATTTTAATGAATTAAGCCTTGAAGTGCTCCTTTTGCTTTTATCTCTACTTCTCAGATGTGAAAAGCAGAGGTAGAGCAAGTAAAACAATTTGTTCAAGATCCACACAGGAAGTCTGAGGCCCAGTGAGAAATGGAAAAAAAGCATTTCTAAATTTTCATTTTTGTGCTGTTGCTGGAAGAAATTATGCTAAGAGAGTAAATGTAATGGGCTTATGAAGAAGAGGCAGTGCATTACATGTACTTCAACAACACTATGGTCTACCCTAGGCATGGAAATCACTGAAGGGCCCCCAGAAAAGCTGCACCCAGTTTTCTCTTAGAATAATGATGACACAACCTTCCCAGTGTGTTCACCTTAGTGTATCAATATTAAAATAGCCACAGGCTGTTGTATTGAGGATGTTAATGAAAAAGGCCCAACAAACAACATTGAGGTTTTAGACAGTAATTCTTTGAAGGGTGTCTTCAATGATAGGGTTGCAAAAAATGGTTTCTTCAGGGTCTGAGTAGCATGGAGGTACTTTGTACAAGGGGAACAGTTTCAGTTGCTATATAATCAGGGCACTATTTATGGCTAGGTTGATGGGAATGTATTTGGTAGTATAACAGAGGAATTCACACTGTATTCTTTGTTCTGTAATATTTATCTAGGAAAACACCTTTTTACTGCGGTGATTATGAGCAAAATAAAGCAAAAGATGAAGAGAGAAGTGCAGGAGATATAGGAAGGGCTTTCCTCCTGTGAATTTCTATTTTACAACCTGTTCTATAAGCAGATACCTTCCTAAGCATTCTTATTTAAAATGTGGAGGAAAAAAGGCTTCTGTGGTATTTAAAGCTTATGGTCTTTAAGCCATGAGGAACACTGGTAAAGTATTAAAGATTCAAATATGATTAAGCTTAATATTTTTTCAAACTTTTTGTTGGCTTCTAATAAGCTTACAGCATGTGCTATGTGATAAGACAAGATGATACTCAAGTATTATTTGGAAAAGTAAACCTATAAAACATGATAAAATTTGTTGTGACTAAAATTCCTAGGTAGTCAGGAGTATTAGTATTACAGTTAGGAGTTAGTCTCCTATTTTAGGTTCCCATATGACAAAGCATTTGAAACACATACTTGAGTTCAATTGTTTTTCAGAAAAAAAAATCCTAATCATGTGCCTAAGTTAACTGGGATCTAGACATATCCTTATGTGCTTTATGGGATAAGACTGGACAACTGAATAGGGTTCTTGGTGAAAAAACAATTTTTTATAAGAAAAGTGACTTAAAAGACTGAAAATGCTATCTTTTAAATATGCTACTGTCACCACAGGAAATGCACTCCTGTAGAAATGGTAATTATATGTAACTGTGGCATCCTTGCTTCAGCATGTTAGCTGCAATTTAGAGTTGCAGCTTAAAAGACTACCTTCCCTTTGGCATCAGAGTTCACTTTTCCTATGATACAGTGGATAAAGGCAGTGAGCTAAATATGTTGCGCTGGAATTTTTTTCTCTCGTTAAATGGTGTTACTTATTAATATGTGGATGCTTGGCAACAAAGTAGGAAAATTGCAAGTGTGAAAAAGGCTACCAATTAGGTATCACACTGGAATACACTCTTTAATGACATTTAGTGTATGAAATCCAAAACTTTTGACATTGGTTGCAATAGTATTTCATTTCATATTCTGTACCAGCTCTAACTTACCAATGAAAACAGTGTAGCAAAGAGATTTTTTAAAGCTTACTGTTACGATTTCTCTTAAACATAAAACCACCGACTTAAAGTTTTTGTAAATCAAAACACTCATTAGAAACTGTGAAGATACCCCTGACATGTAGAAGAGTCTCAACAATGTCTAAACCTAATCACAATATTTTGCAAAGAAATGCTTACTTTGGTTGTAAGTTTTGAATTTCTAGGTGATGGCAATGCACTTAGTAAAGATTAGAGAAGACAGCAGATATTAAATATAGTTATATAACAGAGGTATACATTAGAATCAAATGTGTGTTAGGATTCTTTCACACTGTTGAAATTTGAGTCAGCAGAATTTCTTTGTTTTTATAACTTTTGTAATGTAGACTGCACACAAGTCTTCTCTACTGCAAAAAGGGCTGTTTGTGGTACTGCTAGGAGGCAGAAATAGGGGATATAGTGCCAGCTACTTCAGTTCCGTTCTCATTTCCTTCCCCACTATTTAAGACAGAGGTTGTAGAGAAGAAACACTTTATAGCATTTCTCTAGACTCAGAAGGATGGAGGTGGCAAAAGAGTAAAATTTGAAAAAAGTAGTGCCTGTACACCAACTGTGGCTCATCAAAAGCAATTTTGTTTTTGACTGTAGAGGGTCTCACCCTATCCTCAATGAAGACAGTAGAAAACCTCACATTGACTTTCAAGGTATACACTAGAGGAAAAAAATTTCTGTGCTAATGTATCCAAGTAGCAAATATCACCAGTACTTAAACTGTGAGAGACTTATATGAAAACAAAGTGAAAAAAATTCAAATTTTATCTCCATCTTCTAGCCCCCCAAAGCGGTATTTTTTGTTCCTATTGTCTATTTTTGTCCTGTGCAGATACAAAAACATGAAGAAACACTAGGGAAGCTATACCTATAATCAGTTTGTGCTCTGTTTATTTGAAGGAGAGATTTTACACAAATAGTTTCAATTGGGAGCTCTCTTAGCTGAGATTTTAAAGTAAGCACCAATTTTCTTACAAAAGTCCAATAAAAGAAACATGTCACAATTTTCTATGGGTGGATTTTTTTCAATTTGGATTAGTAAAGTTTTGTATAATGGTGAATTTGCATCTCAGTGAAACTAGGAAAGCAGGAGAGTGGTGGAAATGGAGTTTACTTGTATTACTTATGCATTACATGCTTAAAGCCCTCTGTTTAATTGCTGAATCAGTTTTGAGGACTTTGGTAAATACATACACACTTATATACATATATATACACACACACAGATATATATATATATATACACATACATTAGTGTAATGCATAGATGAGTGTGCGTTTTGACACACACCCTCTGTATATGCTTATCTGAGTGTATAAATGCAGGTATGTTACAAATTTAATTTTCAGCAAAGTTTCGTAGATATATTGGGTATTTATTTTTCACCAGCAAAACTCTGGGAAGTATGATGAAAGGTACATGATGTTTGAGCATTATAGCTAAGAATTTGTTCTTGAAACACTGGGAACACCAGCAGTGAAGTTCAAGGTCTTGATATTGCTATACTTTTATAGACACTCCAAGCAAGTCTTGGATTTAAAAAAAATGAAGATTTGAAGTTAATCAAGCTGATCATGAGTCAAGAATTGATTGTATGTCTGTGTGTATATATATATATATATTCAGAATGTAAAGTCAAGCTGGGTAGCAACCCCCACTTGTAATAAAAATGGGTTTAATACAGGAATGAAAGCAAGAATGCTGAATGACATTTTGACTGTGAACAAGGTTAGTTTCATATTTCTCTCCCTATTTTTCTTTTCTTATCTACTTATTTTTTTTTAATTGCCCTTTCCTTTTGATTCTTCTTTTCTTTTAAATTTCCTTTTCCAGTCCAGAGGAGTTTTTAGTGGTTTCATGATCATTTCTGTTTCCCAAAGTCTGTATTTTCCTTATTAAGCTTCTCTGGATATTTTGCAAGCTGTAAGCAGAGCAAATATAACATAATGCTTCTCAGTGTATTTATTGTTTTATTTTATGATGTATCCCTTTACTATTATTTTTCCTTTAAAATCAAAGTACACAAAATCTAAGGAAACTATCGAAATGCTTCTTGCTGAGCTGGATATGGGTTTAATAGATCCCATTCAAGAATGACTGTTAATTTACATGACCTAACTCTAAGGGCAATTTTTTTTGAATCAGTTATTTCACTTTGAAGATTTACAGCAAAATTTAGAGGATTGTATTTTCTCAGAGTAAGTTATGGGAGGGGCATTTGACATTACGTCCCCTACTCTACTGCATTTATTTATGTAGAAAGAATATCTTACATTTAAATGACTACATTAAAATTTATTTGCTCCATATGTGGTTGATATACCAAGCTTTTCAAATGGGGGCAAAAAAATACTTGCTATGGGTTTTGGTTATCAGTATAGTTAATTTCTATGCTGTGGACTGATGTGCAAGAAAATCTAGGATTTTTTTAGAAGGAAGAGATTTCTGAAATTGTGACAGATACTTCTATTTCTTTTCTGTCTGCCATTCTGTGAAGCTACTGAAGTGTCCAGAAAGTCTTGTTTCACTTTTGGCAAAGTGAGGAACAATCGCTCACTTTGAGACTTCGCACTGAAGTCTAAGATAGTAGTGACTGGGGAAAAGCACAACTTGTGTGGTGCTGTTTCTTAACACAGCTGATGAATATGTGATGATTTAAAAAGACCATCAAGGTTTTTAAGACATGTTACAGAATGAGCTTTCATTGCTTTTCATTTGTTTACATATGCAATCATAGAATATCCTGAGTTGGAAGGGACACACAAGGATCGTCAAAGTCCATCTTCTGGCCCTGCACAGAAGAGTCCCAAGAGTCACACCATGTGGCTGAGAGCATTGTCCAAACACTTGATGCTGTGACCACTTCCCTGAGGAGCCTTGCAGTGCCTAAGTGCCCTCTGGGTGAAAAAGCTTTTCCTAATATCCAGCCTAAATGTTATAGCTGATGTTTTTTTAGCATGGCAATTACTAATTCATCTTATTTTTGTTAAAAAAAATTATTATGCTTTCCTCAAATATTCTGCTTCTGGAATCATGTTTGCTTTCAAAGAAAGTCACATTAGTCTGTCTATAACATAAAATTAATACCCTCTTCAGCCACTTACTGGATCATTATTATTTGGTATATGTGTAAAGTAGCAGCATCTGTTCTTATAATCTCAGCTGAAAATTTTCTAGAATATTTTAACCATTGTGAGTTGTAGATTCAAAAGGACCGTACATCTTTCCCATGGTTTTGTCTTTGTTGTGCATCACTACTCAGTTGAGTATGTGGTAGCACTTAATGTATTCACCCTTCTACCAGGTGAATGCTCCTATGCTTGAGAAGGGCTTACAAAAAGGAAGAGAATTATGAGCACTCATTAGTTATTACCAATTTATGCTAATATACAAGGAAAGTAATCATTTAATCGTTCTGATTGAAATGATGGGCATGATTCACAGGAGATGCAAATTGGTATTGCCCTATTTAAATCAATGAAACTATACTGATATGTGCCAGCTGAGAATCAGGTCCCTTGTCTTTATTTGAATAATTTAATGGTAGGCTGACCAGACCATTAGAGAATAAAGTTAATAGAACAATCCTGTATTGAAACTGGAATGTAAAATTAGATGAATTTTTAAAATATTTTTTTCCTCTCTATTGTCCTGTTTAGTAGATAGGTTTAGATCAAGTTTAAGCTTTGAAGTTGGTAGCATAATGGTACATTTAGCAAACAACCACAATGTGGAAAGAGTAGAAAATATATTTTCACATTATTGCCAAAACAACTCATTTTTTGATGACTTTTGAACAAAAGTAAAAATACTCTTTTTACCTCTGTTTTCTAACTGTTCTTAATCTTACCTGGTCTGGTGTTAAAATAGTAACTACAGTGTAGAAGAAAGATGAATGAAAAAGCTAAAATTACTGTGATTCAGCCATTTCTTGCTAATGAAGGAACATTCCCCATTATATACATTAATTTCAAATTCTGGATACTTGTCATTGAAAGGAAATAGTATAAACATGGTTGCCAGTGTTTACTTTTTTTGAATGAAAATATCTTAAATAAAATTATGAAATTTCCAACTCTCCCAGGAACTACAATAAATGTTTCTTCTCAGTTCATATACCTCTGGGACTGCAGCACTGGAAAATGGTTGCAAAACTCTATAAATTTTCCAGATGCATAGTACTGGGTTTCTGTCTTACATTTAATGCCTCACTATTCCTTTCCATGAAAGGAGAAAAAAAAAGAAAAAAAAATTGGTTTAATTTAAAGCTTATTAGTAAGCTAATATATGAATGTGTATTTTTTTATTATTTCCAGAAATGTTTAGCAAACTGATATCAATACATTGTGTATGCATATATTACATGGGTTCCATGTATGTATGGACTACATGATGGGCCAAGTTATTAATTGCTATCATTTTGCTCTGGAACGTTTATGGTTTCTAAACAACAGTTTGATTTTAAAAATTTTGATGTCACGCATTTGAAGTTCAGTGGTTTTCTGCATCTTCTAAGTTGTTTCTAGGGACAAAATTGCACTACTGAGATCCAGCTTAGTTTTGAGGCTGCATTGATAGGCTGCATTACTTTGTAAGTTGATGTAATGACAAATTTAAGCTGTGGAACACAGATTTTAAGAGAGAAGTGACACTAGAAGAAGAAAGAATTGCTTCATTTGTACGGTCATTGCAATGATTTTTGTACTTCACTTAATTGTTTAACCATTGCAATACTTTTTATTTATGTAGCACACTTCATTCGATATGGTAAAGGAAATTTGCACAGTGTTTTATTCAAGATTAAATATCTCAGCAAAACAGAAATTAATCTTTTAATGTGTCAATATCTTTGGAAATTATAAAATAAAAATAAAACATATCAGAAAAAAAAGAAAATACCAAATATTAGGCAAAAATGTTACAATTTGTTTTGTTTTGTTTTGTTTTATTTTGTTTTGTTTTGTGTTGTTTTGTGTCTACAAAAATTGCAGGCTTAAGTGCATGATTGAGGTTGGAAGGAATCCCTGGAGGTCATCTGGTCCAACTCGTCAGCTCAAGCAGGGCCACATAGACTCAGTTGTATGGGGGGATACTGAATATCTCCAAGAATGGAGATTCCACAACCAGTGTGGTGGCCTGTGCCAGTGCTTCATCACTCTCACAGTGAAAGGAGTGTTTCTTGGTGTTCATGATGTGTTTCATTCATTTCACACTGAAAAGAGCCTGATCCCCTCTTTTTCAACTTCCTCACTTCGCAAGTTGCCCCTGAGACTTCTCTCCTCCAGGCTAAACAGTCTTTCAGCCTTTCCTTGTAGGAAAATACCCAGTCCCATCATCATCATCTCAGTGGCCTTTCACTGCACCCTAAGCTACCAGTAGCTTCACATCTGTCTTGTACTGAGGAGCACAGAGCTGCAGTACTCCAGGTGTGGCCTCACCAGTATCCTCACCTAGATTTCTTACTCCTTCCTGATATTCTTGTTTTGTCCAGCAAACCGAAATTTCTTGGGTTTTTCCAGCTCTGGTTATCACAGCCATTCTGTACATTGATAAGATCAGTAATTTCAAGACCACATTATTGCTTTAATAGCAAGTGATGGAGAATAAAGTCCATACATCCTGTTTGCTGCTGTTTATGGGGAGACAATGCTGGGGAAAATACAAATCAAAGCAATTTTAAAGAGGAAGTTTGGACAGCAGTGAGGAGAGATTGGAGTGGTATTGAGAGGGTAATAGTTTAGAAAAGTTAATTTTTTTTGGTGTTGATTGAAGTAATAGTATAAATGTGAAGTACCATTTTGTTTGACATTAAACTGCATTAAGCTAAGTGGAATTTACAATAAGACAGATACATTTCTTAGTCCTTTGACTTGTGTACTCGAAGAGTTTTTTATATCGGATTGCTCTTCCTTCTAATCAAAAAGATTTCCTAATGTAGTGTGACCTGTCAGAGTCTGTATAGACAAAAAGGAAGCAAAAGGCAAATGAGGATTTTGCAGGTAGAAGTGCAATAATAGGTAAGAATGAAAGTATTTCAGCATCAACTGACGTGAAAGTTTTCTAGACAAAAAAAATCCGGGAACAAATGTCATCTTCTACATCTTAAATCATCAGCATCATCACCATCTTCCTCAATAAGGTTTTTTCAAGAGCTTTCTTTGCTATGCAAGATAACAGCTGGGGTTATCCAGCATTTCAGTGCTAGGGAAGAGGTGATTATGACATGAACACAAAATGTGAGTGTACTTGTAGGCATTACTACTTTTTCTCATGGACTGTGGTAACAACTGCTTTGCAGTAGACGACACAGTGCCAGTGTGAATCGCAAGTTTGTCCCCAGGAATGTCTGTAGGTATGTAGGAAGAAAAAGAAACCAAAGAACCAAGAAACCTAAAAGGTTTTCCTTGGCATTGGTTTTCATATGCTGAAATGTTCCTGGAGAGTCTCAACTGGTTTCAGCATCACCTGAGAAAGTTGTTTTGCAGTCAGTATCAAAACTAAGTTTGTCTTTTTTTGGCATATGTTAGTATCTTCAAAGATTTGCATAATTCCTGATCTGTGTTTCTAATTAGTGTGTGTGTCTGAGTGTGCATACTGCAGCTTGCACACGCACGCAAGCAAACGAGTACCTGTGTACAGTTTTACTTGCACTTCTTTTGGGCACTAGCACAGCTTTGTGTGCCCTCTCTACATGTGATTAAATATTAATTAGGCTTCTAATATAAGAAAGTGAGTTCACAGGCCCAAGTGCCACATAAATAATGCATGAGGTACCCGAAGGCTCAGCCCGAGAAGCTGATTGGCCACCTTGGATTTGTATAATTATGAAGTTTCATTATTAACAGTGGAAGCAGTGGAGAGATTTGCCTAGCTTGAGGGACTTTGAAAGCATAAGCTGTCTCATTAGGGAAAAAGGGAGTAAGGCATAATATGCAACCTTGTTAGTTAAAAAAAAAAAAAAAAAGGAATGAAAATTAAGCATAGCTGTTTAACAGAAGTATTTTCTATGTATATATAAACATTTCTAAGTTTATAAAAATACTGAAATTCAAATATGTGAGGTCTATAATACAGCTATTTAAAATTTTTGTTTGTAAGAGGTCTTGGTTAAAAGCTTTTGTTCTCAGTATAAAACAATCTTTAATATTTTACAGAAAAATCCACAGGTAGCTTAATGGGTTCTGCAAAGTGAGAGGTACGGAGGTGAAAGAGAATGAACACAGT
Organism: Luscinia megarhynchos; assembly: GCA_034336665.1. Lineage (NCBI taxonomy): Eukaryota > Metazoa > Chordata > Aves > Passeriformes > Muscicapidae > Luscinia > Luscinia megarhynchos. The sequence goes on from CM067565.1 coordinate 39,300,935, forward strand.
CCAGGGTTCTTGCTAGAATGTGTGTTGTGCATGCAATTAAATCTCAAGGTCAAACAATTTACAGACAATTACTTTTCTAACATCTCCAGAAATGCCTGCTTACACGTCTTTAATTTTAAATGATACTGATATTCCAATTCTCCCCAAAGGTTAATGCTGACTAAATCCAGCTGTGACCTGACACGATGCGACAGCACAGTGCCTAATTATCCTCTGGATAGTCATTTACTTTAAACCATTAAAGAAATAGGCTGAGAGGAAGATTTAGGACCCAGAAAAAATGTTAGCCTGACTTCTTTCTTCTTGAGGATGGGATGGGCTGAAAAATAAAAATAAAATCTTGCTAAATGTTAGCCATTTGCTTTGATGGCAGAAAATTGTTCATCCCACTCTGTTTTTTTTACAGGTTAAATTGCTAACTAGTTCATTTTATCCATTGCCTACGGCTGGCGCTAAATGTCAGTGACAAATTTTGTACTTGTCTTGAAGAATGAATTAAGTTATGCACAAAAGCTATAGTGCTTTTTTTTAAGATGAGTGAATTGCAGAGAGGGAAAAAAAGTTGCTCATTTGAAAAAGGATTATTTCGATTAAAGGCCTTTTCTATTGTAGTGGAAGACAGGTAGTGGTTTAAGATAATTCTGACAGTTACCTCCCACAGAGGCTGCAGTCCTTTACTAGAAATTTCTTTAAGAGCACTTGCATCAGATTATGCACTATGATTGTTATTGTAAGACCATTTGTGACAGTAAAGGGGGGGGTACAATTACAGAAAATGGCAACTATTATTCATTAACTAAGGTAAAACTGGATTTTCTTCAGTGAGGTCAGCATTCCATCACCTTCAGAAAACCTTTCTATGCTTCATAGCAATGGCAATTAAAAACCCGCTAAGTACTGTGTGCCAAATATTGGTGAGAAGGAGCAGCTCATTCAAAAATTTCTGTTTAGAAGACCTGGTGCAGTCTTCACAATCCATCTGGTTTTCAGGTGTCTGGTTCTGGTAATACCCCATCATCTCTGAGCAAATAAAATACCTAGGCATGATTGTTGCCATCAGTGTTTGAAACTCCATACTGGTTTACTATCTGTAAGCTTGGCCTAAGGGAGCTGTGCATGTTCGTATTTTATTTGATTTGGCTTTATTTTCATGTGCACTCTACCTGTTTATTGAAAATCCAAAGAGAGCTTAAAGTTAAGACTAAACTTTACAGCTATGTCTGTTACAGGGGGGCTTCATTAGAAAGTCTAGGTCTCTCATACTGCTGAGGTGGCGTAACTGATTCTCTGTTGTAATTCATAGGGCATAATTTAGGCTATGGGCAGTTACTACTACAGGACAAAAATTATTTTTACTTTATATTTTGTATTATGAAAGTGCCTGATATTTCCAACTGTAAGCAGAATACCATTGTGCTGTGCTCTTTAAAAAAAACCCACAGATTTGAAATAAATGTTTTTAGTGGCACCCACAGGTTTTGGCAGATACCTTTCTTCTCTCACTGTGTGCATAAATATTTTCACTGGTACCAGCTGTAGAAAGTGATATGGTAAATGCTAATCTAAGTACAGTCATAGCAGTCACAAATGGAAGTTAGATCTGTAATTTCAAGTTGAAAGCTGAAATGAAAAATCTAGTGATTATGCACTACTGCCCTAAGCTACTTCCCTCTTTCTTTCTCCTCTACACTCATTCTCAGGCAAAGGGATAACGTTTCCACCCCAGGAGAAAGAAAAATACAGATTATCAGTTTTCTGGTGATAACAGTGCAACAAACTCCTGAAGACAGTCTGACTCTAAAAAGCAATACATGCTGGGATACATCTCACCTAACTTTGGATGTAAAAAGCACAGATGTCTCTAGTCTGAGCCAGATATTTTTGCCCCTGTTCTACTGAAGAGAGAAACATGTATGACCAGATGCATTCCATGTAATTTCAGGGTTCTATTTAGGATGAGATGAATTGTCCTCTGAAGCTGCTTGGTTTTTTCTGTTAACTTTAAAGAGAAACCCAACTAGGTTGGGTTTCTCTTTAAAGTTTGAATTCCCAGATTTGGCCATCACACTAATGATGATTTTCCTATTCCTTAACTTTTAATCTCAGGCTTGTCTGATTGCTCTTGAAGAATTTATTTCCACTCCATATGCCTGAAATAATGTCTCCCAAAATTTTTGTGAAGTGTATTTTAAGCTATTTCTCTGATATATTTTTCTCCATTTTTGAATGCCCACACTTTTGACCTTCCCTTTAATAAGCTAGTTGGAGCACGTTTGGACCCGTATTTTTGGGGTTTTTTTTAGGATCTTGCATCACTTATGTAGTTTGCTTCTAAGTTTTGTACTTCACACATTTGTTGCAGTGAGAATAAGTGTCATTAGAGTGGTCTTACCAAAATTTTGCACATGGAGATACTCTTCCTTGCTTCCATTTTGTGGTGTATGAAAATTTTGTTAGTGACAAAACACTACATGAAGAAATTCAGTTATACTGAGATAAATATTTGTAATTTCCTGCCATATTGCTTGTTAAAGAAAATGTTGGGGTTTTGCTTCCAGCTACCTCTTTTGTTGCATTAGCCTATATAAATTACTATATTTGTAACTGTACATTTTGCAGACTGCAGCCCTTCAGCTAAATGCTTGAGTTACACTCAACCCACTGTGTATCATCCTACAGACCTCTCTGTATTTTGTTAGCTCAACTTCCTGAAAATGATCTCTAAAAATATTGTGATACTTGGTCAACAACTGTTTCTTAACTGTTTCTTTTGGCATTTACTTAACCCAGCATCACATATTGATAATTTGATCAATTTGATGAATTAAAATCTTAATAAAGAAATGACTGCACCTGTTGGTGAGTCAGATTAGCTACAATTTAGTGGCTTACTCAAATTTAAACATTTTACCTAAGCCATGCAGCTTAAGCAATTGAGTGAGAGAGGCATCTTCAGAGGGTAACCCATCTCACCAACTCCAATGGAAAAGCTGATCAAAATTTAAATTGAGAAAGCGAACAAAAAAAGAGTGAAACAAACAACAACAAAAAAGTCCTTTTATATGTAATTTCTCCAGAAGACCAAGAGTGAAGGTGGAAACAGATAAATGGCAACACAGAAAGTGTGCAAGTGTGCAAACTGTAGAGTGGGCTCTTGGAACAATCTCATGTTTCTTTGCTGCATTCTCAGTAGATCTTGGAAACTTATACTAAATATTTAACCATTTAGATGTTAAATTTAATCTTTGCTGCATTCTCAGTAGATCTTGGAAACTTATACTAAATATTTTGCCATTTAGATGGCAAAAATTACATGGGATGCACCTGTTTGAAAATGGGTTTCTACGTTTCCTAGTTTGTTTTTGTGAAAAATTGGAGAATGTTATTTAAGAAAATGCAATGTATTTTTATATGTCAGATATTATGTTCAGTTCTGAAGAGTAATAGAAAAAATTCAGTTGTTGTTGGAATAGAATTCTGGGAGCTGTATCTTTTCCTTACGGCCTTTTTTCATGTCTTAATTATTGGACGGTCTCCTGGTAAATTTTATCTTTTGCTAAAGGTTGTAATTATGGTCAGTTGAAACCTCCAGTTCAGGCTATAGAACTTTTCTGCTGAATCTTACTATCAGTCTCAGGACAAATCTGTACAGAATCATAGATTCTGATCCATAGATCCTGCTTCTGTGAGAGAGCTTTTAGGAGTGGGAAAAGACATACTCATTAAGAAAATATTCCATCACTGGTACAGCTGTAGTTTTGAGAACCATCTTCCCAGTAATATTACTTCATAATATAAAGAACTGAGTGTGAACATGTTTCGGGAACTAAGTGGCTTAAAATATTTGAAATATTTCCAGTGAATGAATTCCATCTAATTTTTGTAAATGCTGTAGGAAGTATGTTTAGTACTAAGTACAGACGTTTGTACTCTGTTTACTTTTGTTTTCCTTTTAAAGCTAAATCCATTTGGTTGCAGAAGGAAAGAATGCCCTGGCTTCAGTCTCAGGTCCTGACGGCTGCTCCCAACACCCAGCACAGCAGGACTGAGTCCATGGGAGAGGCAGCATCAGGCACTGCTCTCCCTCAGCTGAGCACACCTAAAAGGCACATTTGTGACCAAAATTATTGTAAGAAAGAGAAAGGATGCTGTACTGTTTTTCTGGAGGGAGTCAATCTACTTGCTTCCGGCAGTAAGGTAGTAGAAATCATACAATGTGCAACTATGGAAAGATTAAAAGTCAATCAGTAAGGCTGTTACCTTAATGATCACTAATTTGAAATAGATTGTGAAAACCTTGAACTCTAGTGCATCCCCATGCAACAATTTGTGAAATCTGCGCTTCACAAATGCAGATTGGAATTCATAATGGTCCATTTTGAGTTTGAGTTAATAATAAAATCTTGTTAATGTTTTACTGAAGAAAACTTTTCTATGCATAAGAAAAATTTTTCTTATGATTGTGCCATATTGATTGGGTATTGTGACAGACATTATGGAGTGGATTTTTTTTGTTTGTTTGGGCTTTTTTAAATGTGAAATGTTTTGTTTTCACCTGAAAATCCCTACCAGCTGAAATTTATCACTTGGTCATGTTGCCAAAAAGATGTTCCAGCATAATTTTCTTTATTCCTCCTTTTTAACATTCATTTATCTTGATATTTTCTTAAGTGATGGTTTCAGTAATTTTTTTTTCCCAGAATAATAATTATTTTAACAATAATAATAATTATAGTAAATTTTACAATTTCAGAACATCTCTTGAGACTTGCTTGTCAGCCCACTTCCCCTCAGGATAGCCCAGGGCCCATACAGAAAAGTTGTATCTACCCAGGATCCTCTAAGGAAATTTCACCCATATTGTGTCCTTACTGTCGGAACAATTACAAAAAAATATCCAGTTATTTTCAGGTCCAAAATCAGAGCCAAGCTTAGAGTAATCTTAAACCTAAGCCTTTATTGTTTCAGTGATGGAAGGATTCATGATTCTGGATAGGTTCTTTCACAATGAGAGATAATTCTGTTTTACAGAAATTACAGTTTATTCTTAATTTTTTAGAATTGTGTTACAGAGATTTGCATGTCTCAGATGTATGCCACTGAAAAATATAAAATGAAGTATATTTAGAAATTGTTGGTTTGCTCCAACCTGAAAGATGATGAAAAGGGAGCAATCATTGCCTTACTAGTTCTTTTTTCCCTGTTATTTTGAATTCACTACATCCAGGAAAGAACGCATTTGGATGTTTGTCAGAGATTCGTAAGTTGTAGCAGAAGCAGTATAGAAGCAAGAGCAAAGTCATATTAGTTTGTTTTTGTTTTTTTAAATACTGTCTTGGCATGTGAAATGTTCTGAAGCTAAGGGCATTGCATAAATAGAAACTGTATTATGCTATCGTGTTTATCAAATGCTCCTCATCTACTGCACTACCCCCATAAATCCACCAAAGCTGTTATTATTCAGGGGTGGGAAGGTGGGGAGAATGGAGTGAAAGCTACAGGATGATTTAACACTGTGGGAACTTAATCAATAAGACTGTTGCAGCAAACTCCCAGGAAAGAGTGTTGTTTTCCATCCAGATGATAATGAGGCAGACTAGCAGCAACCTCTGGAGGAGGAATGCTGGAGCACTGAATATGTGGTACAGCTTTGCTAGCTGCTAATTAATTGTTTGAACCTTTTTGCCATCCTGCTACTTGTAGTTTCTTTCTGGCTTGTCCCACATAACTCTTTCACTGCTGAGGTCAGTTGATGCTAACTTAGCTTCTTGGAAACCAAATTTAACAGCAGTACTAAAAATTTAAGTTTACCTTTCTTCTCCCTCCTTTGTTTTTGGCATTATTAGTACATTTTGTATGGCTGTATAGCATGTAATTCCTCCTTACATAGCAAAGATAATATTTGCATATTCCTTGTGCTTTGAATTCTAAATTGTGACTGCTGAAATTATTTTGGTATTTGAAATCTGTGGTCAGTCTGGAAAATATCAGCAAAAAATAAGTTAAATAAAAGTTTAACGTAACTAATATTTGTGATATGCAGATTTAAATAGTTTTAGGTAGTGCTAGCTTAAAGAGGTTGGGAATGCTTGTTTATTGGTTCTTAAGCTCGGTATTGATTTTTCCCACTTTTATCTGGAGTTGAAAACAGAACAGGGACCCACTTTAACAAAGCTAAAGCTCTGACTGAATGATGCCATTATATCTGTATCTTTGCAAGACATATAAGAAGTAGAGAGCAAGCAAGTATTTCCCCCATTGCCAGGGAAGAATTGAGGCAATGGAAGATGAAACAGTGAGGTCAAAGTTGGCTGTAAAGTAGAAGGCCGTAATACAATGTTGGACACTGTAGTCTAGGAGTGTATTGAATCTAGGTTTTTGAAGCATATTTAATGGGAACATCTAAAAGCACATTATAGGTAAGAGTGAATTAATGGATTGTTTTGCTAAAACACACGTAAAACTTGCTACATTCACTAGGAAACACAAGCTGAGATTTGCTTTAACATAGTGAAAATATGAATAGCAGTCAGCAGCCATCCTTCCAGGTTTCCAGTGTAGTAGCATCACTTCTATACCACCTCACTTCTCTAAGATTTTTTATTTTAGGATGCTTGAAAGCATTTCTTAAAGTGTTTTCCACACTTGCTATAATTAATCAATGCTACAAACAGAACATATTAAATAAATGCTTTTTACTGGTGATGCATAATGGCTTTTGTTGCATTTAGTTTTAGTTTACATAATATTTTTCTAATTATTTTGTTTTCCTGACTCTTGATTGTCCCATCTTTTTGCTAAGCTTGTCATGACCCTTTTAGTCATCCAAAGCACCAGTATGATAGCAGGGGAAGCAGTGGAGAAACTGCACCTGTGTGACAATGTATTTTTTCCAGTTTCACAACAAAAGACCATTGAGACTAAAAATGCTCATTCGATTTTTGATGATATGAGAGGTTCTGTACCATCTTTGATATTTTGCCACAGCAGATCAAGATTTATATAGAAAATATAGCATTATATAAAACTTTCTAGTGCTACACATTTTTTTAAAATTATATTTAGATTTTGAAGAGGTAATGCAGATAAGTTTTTTGCACTGAATTAAAAAAATACCACATTAAAATCACTTAATCTACTAACGAGTGATGTGAATCAAACTCGTATTCAAAAATATTTCTGTTTTACCTAGAAATTCAATTGATGTATGCAAAATTACCTAGAAAACTTGATTTGGATACAGAGCTCCTGCAGAAATTAGGTATTCATTTCCCTAGGCAACTTTCATTTTTTGAGCCTAAAAATAGCACACCCACAGTATAATTTGTAATTAATAAATCCAACTGGTATTTAGAGACTACTGACAATTCCAGTGGTAGTATTTTTTTCCTTAGCATTCCTCCCTATTCCTCAGTAGTGGAATTGCTGTTGGTCTTGTGCTTTCAGAGTAAGATGTTTTGGGCAGACACCTTTCTTTGAGCCAGTGTCTGGTGTAGCACCTACTGCTTTGGTTTCTCAGGTCAGAACTGACATTATAAGAGACAAATATGCCATTAGTAAATTATCTGCTACTTTAAGTGTCTGTCATCTCATTCTTTGATGCTTGTTCTCATCAGTGACTTATGTAGCAATAAGGTTTGATACCACATTTATATGGGAGGGTTGAGTAACACTTCACAAAACAGAAGATATCTTCATAACAGAGAGAAAACAGCAATGTTTTATTCATTGGTACACTGAAAATTATAGTGCAAATACAGATTTAATTTGGATTTCAGTGCAGGGCTGTCACAATGGCAGATGGGCAGAAATAGCAGACACCAGATCAGGAGTCGTGCCTAGTAGGCACCACAACACTAGCACATGTGCACACAAATACACACACAGTTCCTAAGTACAGTCTTTGTCCTAATAGATATCCCACAGATATCCATATATTGCTCATGATTTGCAATGATTTTTGTTTGAGAACCAATTGTATTTTCATTTTCTTTTGTGTTTTGACAGGATATAATTATTTCTGAAACATATTATAGGATCAAAGCATATTTCATTATTAAAGAACTTATTGCATTATGTTAGTGCCCTCCTGAATGCATGAAAATGTTAATCCAGTTTTGTCATATTTTTCAAATAAGTAGTTTTTTCTTATGAAAATTTTGTGAAATTAATTGTTTGCTTTCTCCCAACCTGTGAGGGGTCTATAACTTCAGAAGATGTCAGATAAAGGATGATGACATATAATGAGAGCAAAATCTAGCTATTAAACGTCCTTTGACTCCCTTTAAATATTGATTAGAGAAACACTTCTGGACAAATATTTATATTGAGCAATAATATAGTTCAGTGATTTTTAATTTTTTTTTTTTTTAACTTTCTGAATATCATTATGTCTTCAGTAATTTAGCTTAGAAAAAACATTGTTAGCCATCAGTTATATGGAAAAGTCCTAGATAGATGAGTCCAAGAAAGAAGAGTAAAATTTTCCAGCAGTAAACCATCATTCATCAGATGCAGACACTGTTGCATAGCTTATATCTGGCCTTTCCCAGGTTTTAGGACTGTTGTACCTGGGATATTGGCTTCAAGCAATTTCTTATATAATGCCAATGTGGTGAGAGATGCTGATGAAACCATGCTATTTCTAGATAAAGCTGATATTGCATACATAGGTAGAAGAGGTAATTTCCTTATTCACTTTCTTAATGAACTCAACAAGGATGAAGGAAACATCCTGCATCTGTGACTATCTCCTAGATTTTATTAGTTTTTTTCAACAAGAATAAATTTCTTTGTATGTTTTTGTTTACTTCATATATACTGTATATAACCATAACAGCTGAACCTGCTTGTGTAAATGAGTGATGTTGTCTTTGTAGGAAAAAAGGGCATGTAAGAGATTGCCAGAAAAAATCTTGGAAAAGTCTAAGAAACACCAATATATTTGTGTTTTAAAATTTCTTCCAAGTTTTTACTCAAATGGTGAAAAGTCCAGCATGTGTACCAAATATAAAGGGGACCAAGTATGTTTATTATACATAATATTTGAATATCATCTCAGAGTGAAGGCTGTGTGTGTTGTTTAATGACTAGTTTTTGTTCCTTTAATTGTGTTGGAGCTTTGGTTACTAAACGCTCCAAACACTCATGGAAAGTTCGAGTGCACTGTGGACCCTCCCCACCTCAAGGCAGCACTCAGCTCAGCTGTCACATGCTGAATGTCTTGCTTGTTTTACTCGGTGTTGCAGGTCCAGTCTAAGAGCCAAATACTGCAGAGAGGGCTAAAGAAGTGCTTGCTGTGGACTTGAAAGGATATAAATCTTGACAGCAGCAGCTGAGGAGAGAAAGGAGGGTGTGAAACCAGTTCTCCAGATATATCTGCCATATCAATTGATCCTTGCACCAAAGTTAGATCTCTGACAGATAATATTTTTGCCTTACATAGGAAAATCAATACAAATTTAACAGCCATTTGCATGTATTCCTGTTTTTCCATAACCTTAAAAAGAAAATTTTTACCTATAAGGAAAAATTCTCCATGGTCAGTTTCTCAGATAGTGTCCATGTCTGTGCTGCTACTTAGATTTCAAGCAAGCTACTTGAATTTGGGAGAACTACAGGGTTTGGTCTATTGCCTGTAAATACTTTATGAAATAGTCAAATCAGTTTTATCTTGTTTGAGGTTGTAATACATCAGTAGTGATTGTATTATGGATGAATGTTATGACAAAAACCTGGCTCTATATCGAAATATATGTATGTACATATTTCAGTACAATTGGATCTTTCAAAGTTTCATCTGAATTTTGAACTAATGTTTAATAGTTAATTTTAGATTGCACTGAAATAACAAATTTATATAATCTTTGATTTCTGATGTGTAATATCGAGATTCCTTCACCTGAACCTTACTTTCTTACTGGAATATAGCTTGTTATTGCTCTAATTCATATTGTCTTCTGTCAAGTAAGAAGTAATACAACTTATTCTTTAGACCCATTTGTTGAAATTAGAGGAGTATGTACTGTTCTAATTGAGAGTCAGGACCAAAATCCATACAGGGTTTATAACAGAGAGGAAAGAGATGTTCTAAATACTCTATAATGAAAATCTCCCAAAATAAACCCAAGTTTCAAAATCGTTAAGTGGTAAACTAAGTGAATGCTTGAGGTGCTTTTTGCTATCTCAAGGGATGCAAAACTATATTCTTAGATATATATCATCTGCCTGCTAAAATATGGAGGTGAGCCTGAAGTAATATTCTAGGACAGTACTTTCTGCTTTTGTCAATGAATGATCTGGCCTTAGGGATTGGTCCACAGTCTGGCTGAAGCAAGGGTTTTTCTCAAACCAATGAAGGTGTAATAAGCCAGAGATGTGTGGGTGTGCAATAGCTGCAATTTACAATTCTAAGGTTATACAGATGTCTCAGGAAAAGACCAACTTCTCTATGAAATGCAAAATATAGTTTTAATTGGTCTCAGGAATGGCAGTGATTCTAATATAATTCATCAAAGAAGGCATTTGACAGCAAAGCAAGTGGATGTTAAATATGTTTCTGACTCATGCTATGGCAGTGTAGCCAAGTTAGTATTTTTGTTCATTCAGTTTGCAAGTTAATCTAAGGTACCATAAGACTTTTCTGTGTATTATTGAGTTCTGATATTTCTATTTAACCAGGATTTTTTCTTTCTGGTCAGATTTTGTACCAAGTTTTCATGAATGCAACATTCTGAATGTGATGGTGAATAAAAGCATATCTAGTTCTAAGAGATATCTTGCCATTTTTTCCCTTCATGCTTTCTATCAGTGTTTCTGACTTGCAACATTCCTAGTAGTAGTAATGTTCCTACAGCAAGTTATTTCTGCATATATCCAGGCTGATTGATCTTTTATGTTTGATCACATTTTTCTTATATCCAAAGTGACAGATTTTCAAAAATTCTATAATTTTGTAGTTTCAAAACTTCTGTACTTTCTGAGCTAGTCTTGAGCTTATTATCTCCTCGGTTTCTTTTTTTATTTTTGTAAATACATAGGCCAATGTAATGTGAAAGTCAGGATCTAATTTATTTAGTTCTCATTTTATTTTTGTTGCTTTTCAAGTATCTTCTTCAAACGTCCAGTGTCCTCTTCCCCAGGCTAGTAGCATACTTGAGTTAGGTCTCTCCTTCCAGCACAGAAGATGAGCTTCTTTCCTTATTGCTGTGACATTTCATGTAAGCAGAGATTTAAGTCTAATTTTGCTCACATTTTCTTTTATAACTGCCAATCTGGACAGCATCCTTACTGATAGTGATTGTGTAATGTCTTTTTTTTTTGTTGTCTTGCCCATGCCTATTTGGCCTTGTCTGTGTGAAACTGTAGCTGTGAAGGCCCTACTACACACTGTATGGTGTGTAGTACCTAGTAGTGTGTAGTTGAGAGTGACTGAATCTAGGATAACAAAAATAAAGGCCTCTGTTGAACACATAGATCCTCAAGAAAATTTAATTCCACATGTAAAATGACATAAAATACCACATAGAGAAAATACCCTTGATGGAAAAGGAGATTTGTTAAAACTCCACTCATTGCAAATTCTTTCGTTATGTAGGACACCAGAATAAGGCTTAAACAGCACTTTCAGTAAGTAACTGCAAAAAATAAATATCTTTGAATAAAGATGCTAAGTGGTGGTGTTACTTCTTTTGATAGGATGACAGTCACGATGTTTTCAGTTGTTCCTACTCAAATCAGCTAAGAAGACTAGCTGTATTAGAGAAAATCAAAGAATATTCAATTCCCTATAAACCATATGCTTCTTTAAAGCATTTTCTAGGCAAAGATGGAAGTCCAAAATGTTTGGGAGTTATTTAAAGGCAAGCTTAAATATTGCATGTGTGGGGACCTAAATTGAGTGCTTTCTCTGGGACCCTAATAGTCTGAAGACTTTGGAAAGTTGCTACTAATCCAAATTTTAAATCTTCAAATTTCATTTTCCTAAATGAGACCAGGAAGATACTCAGAGAGTGTAGGCAATACCTTGATGCTACAATTCTAACACTCGTAAAGACAAAAATCCATGAAAAGTCTGCTTTTTGAGAAAAAAATTGCATGAATGGAACTGCATAGATTTTAAGTTTTTAAATTTCAATATTTAAGGACATCACTACCTGGGTGCTGCCTCAGAGAACACCCTTCACAGAACTGGTAGTGGAAAATGCAGTCAATGCTGACTAACTGTCAGCTTGGAAGAAGCAGGACATAGAGTGATTCATGTCCAAACAAAAGCAGTTATGAGATTCTGTAACATAAACACTACAGGAAAAACTGAAATAGTATAGAAGAGAGGTAGTCTTTTTTCATTCAAAGTGTATGCTAATTGTGTATTGTTCAATAGATAAAGACACAATCTTCAATGGAATCTGGGAAGAAATCCCATGATAAAATTAAAATTTTGGCAATCCTTTAAATTAATCTCTGACTTCAAGTCTGGTCCCTGTAGAGGTAGGCACCTGACTAGGAGAGACTTTGGAAACAATTGCTGGGAAGTAGTAAGATCTCCACAGACTTAGAGTGCACTAATCTAACTTGCTTTTTCAGTAGTCTTTTCTAGGGTGAAATATTGACTGAAATTTTTAATCATGCACACTTTTTCTACAGACTATTGAGTGCATTAACACTATTCTTTATACGCTCTGCTGTAGTTGAAGTCTCAGACCTGAATGGGACTATGTTTATTGGCACTAGGACAGGGCTGCTTAAATTATGAAAGAAAAACGTGTTGATAAGAAGACAGAGATTAGAAACAGAAAGTCCAAGGGAAAAATACGGTATCATGGGTATCATGCAAAAAAACATGTTGGAGATAGCTGTTTCAGCCTGTTGCATATGTCAGAGATGTTGAAGATCAAGTTGAATGAAGATTCTTGATATAACTTGTAAAGATTCTTCCATGGGACCAAAGCTGGAATAGATTTGAAGCTAGTTCTGGGCTAAGATTCACATTTCCAAGACTGCCCTTCGAAAGCTAGTCCAAGTAAAATCCAATCATATGTATTAGCTTGTTTTCTCTTAGCACAGCAAATTTAATGTCTGGTAATCACCCATATTACAACAGGCAGAAATTCAAATATATTATTAGATTTAATGTTCTGATTATCACCTTGAAATACATACACTGATCTTAGTAGTGTTTTAACAAAGGGAATTAATCAGACTGAAAACACAGGGAATACAAATCACAAAGGATCAGCTCTGTCTCCTTTAGTTGCCCCTGAAGTGTTTGTTGAACCACCTGTATATTTTATGCTTGGATGTGCTTCATGCTCAGATCTGGAGAACTACTATATTTGATACTAACAGTAGTTTCCAAAAGAAATGTGTTTAAATGTAACAATTTTGGATTAGATCTCTTTAATTTCTCTCAGTTTGACAAACATGCTCATCAGACACACTGAAGTATGGAAATGGAATAAAAACCCCAACCCCAAAACCAAACACCACAGACTGGGAGGAACTACTTGTCAGAACTAAGAAATTATCAGAACTACTTAATTTCTTAGATTCTTGGTGAATCCCACAGAGTAATTTACAATTAAAATGACAAAATGGTTAGAAGCTTTATCTTAGGTTTGGTTGTGAAAAAAAAAATTTAAAAAATCTTAATTTCTAAATGCTTAGACTCCATTTTTAAACCAACAACTTTTCCAGCCTCAGATCACTCAATAAAAAAATCACAACTGTTTTGATCAATATTTTAATTAAATATAGAAAATTAACTGTGAAATATCATAGCAAGTTAGGGCTTTATTGCAGCGATTTTCTAAGTTTCACCTGTAAGAGCTGGGGTCAGGATTTGGAGGAGGGGCTGTGCACTGGCAGTGTCATGAGTGCAGTGACAGCCAACTATGCATGCCCATTGTTTTGCATCATTAGCACTGTAGCGAATCTTAGGGAAAAAAAAAAAAAAAATGTCCAGTCTTTTTTATTACTTCACTTTTTTTTTTCTTTTTTCTTTTTTCTTTTTTTCTTTATAAAGCACCTAATTTAGGCCACAGACAAAAAGAAAATGTATCTTGAATATGCATCACAGGTTCCAAAAATGAAAAGAAATTGGATTTGGATAGCACTTACTCAATAGACAGATATGATACATGGTAAGAAGGTGCACTGTCTGCCCTGTGATAGATTAAACTACTTTGTAGGAAAATTACTGTGAGCCAGTCACCACCACCACCGTGGCTAAATCTTTAATAAAATTCTCTTCCATATTCAAGAGCGAGGTATGAAGTACACAATAAGCAGAGTGGAGTAGAGTGCCATTTATCAAACCACAGCTAGGTCTGTAATCTCCTGCTTTATCCTTTTTTAGTACTTTATTTGTCTTTATTGTTGCAAGGAAGCACATTTACCTAGGGCAGTGGGCTTTTGGTGCTGATAAACCTTTTGTTTTAAATTCTACCTGTGGGGTTTTTTGCTTTTTTATTTTTTTTCTTTGCTTTTTTCCTCTTTTTTCCTTCCTTCTTGATCAGATATCCATCCAGTCACTCTATGGGAGTAATTAGTCTGTTTTGGTGGTCCCTGGCTTGTTACATATTCTTTCACCCTTCCTTGCCTGACCTGACCCTACCTCTCTTGTCTCTATGCTTAAAAAAAAAAAAAAAAAAAAAGGAGAAAAGCCCCCAGATATTATACCATCTAAGACATTTAAAAAAGAATACTTATGCCCGTGCAGAAGATGGTCTGGTTTGTATTGCATAATGCTTTTTTGAGGCTGTTTGTCAAGATGGCAGTGTTGAAGCATGTTGCAGTTGGCCCCTGGGTGGCACTACATGGCTAGATCTGGGACCAGCAAAAACATTTTTGGATAAAGGCAGAAAACATAATTGAAGCATTTTTCTTCTTAAAAATTAAAGACTTTAACTAAATTTGTTGTTATTTGCTGAATTCAACACAAATTCACAGTATTATTAAACTGTTTTCCTCTAATTGAATGACATCCCAAAATATTCCATGTATCTTGACTACCTGGTAATATCTGGATCATTTTTGGGAACACAATGATATTAAGTACAGATTCAGTGGAAGGGTTCCTATGGGTATGTGACTAGAACTGCTTTGTGCTGTCTGAATATGCATACTACCAGTCTGTGCTGCAGCCCTGGGGGTGATTTTTTTAGTACTATTATAACCCTTTTTATTGTTTGAATAGCAGTTTTATGACAAAACATTTATATTCAGCCTGCCTTTGTACTTGACTGAAAGAGAGCAATCACTGAGAATGATAAGGCAACAATGGTAATGATAACTGCATTTATGGAGGCTTACAGAATTTAAACGGGCATGCAAAAATAGACTTACAATAGTGCTCTACCTGTATGTGAACTGGCTTGGGTATATTTCTTGTGCCTGGCCCATGTTTGATTGTTGATGGATATGTTGCATTTTCTCCTGTTTTTCTCTCCTATGGCATTTCTTCTGTATGAGTCTTACCTGTGTGAACATCATGTTTATCTTAGAACTGAAGGATGACCTAGTAAGATGGAAGAACATAACCATTTTTCAAGATCCACATCCCTAAAATTATTGCTTAACTTACATATTAAGATTTCAGAGTTCATGGTATTATGATCTTGCAATAGAATGGTCATTACCTGTCTTTGAAGATTCTACCTCTCAAGAAAAAAAAGCAGTTCTTTCACTCTCCCTTGAGAAAAACTGAGGAGCAATATTGGACATTGCAAGCAATCCAAGAGTTTAAGATCAGTCCTTCTGTTGCCCAAATCTTGTTAAGCCAAATAAATTCTAATTTTTTCTTCCTTTGCTTTGTGGTTTTCTCTCCTTTGAGGTTCACTCAGACACATCCACTAGGACACACATGCACATTTGTGTATTTCCTTAAATTTCTTGCTTATACAAAAACATAAGACAGCAATGAGAAGGTTCATTCTGTTCTGGGAGGAAACAAATAATTCCTGAATCTCTGAATTTTGTGTGGGGGGAACAGAATTATGCCAAAGTCTAGATATATTTTAGTATAGAATATGAAGAAAGAAGATGTGCATTGTACATTGTCCTAAATATATTTTAAGGCTATGTCCAGCCACACTGCTCACAGACTGCAGAGTAGACTTACTGGTGTTAGAGGGTTTCTTACCAAGGAAGAGACTGGTCTCATGGAGTTGGAATGACAGATTCAGCCTACTCATTTAGATACTGTTTTTAAATATTTTGAAATAATTTTTTTTCAGGGAGCTATTTTATATAAAAACAGCTTTCTGTAAATCAAACCAATGTATATTTTTATAGAAGTAGATGACTATTTTAAAGACCTTTAAAATTTTGAGCCATACGTTTAGATTTTATTGTTCTTGAGAGATGGGAACCTCAGTACAGCCCAATTTCTTTCATATTATAGTTTCTTCCTATGATATAGTTTCTTTCTTCACCTGTATTTTAGTTTTTCTGTACTTACCCATCCATTAGAAGTTACTGTATATAACAGCTGGATGGCAAAAAAAACCCAAAAACTAAGTGAATAGAAATGTAAAAAAAAAGTCAGTAAAACCAAAGATATATTTTATTTGTGTGTTATTTTGCAATTTCAGAAGTTCACTAACTATACTCCATTTTTTAAATGTATGTATATGATCATTGCATGTGAGCCTTTTCATGTGCTTGTCTGCACTAGTTAGGCTTTAAATATGTTTAAATTAATAATTCAAATTCTCTTTTGCAAACGAAATAGTAGTAATGCAAACATTAATTCACTTTGCTTTATAATATTCTGGAATGCTGCATTCAAAGATACGCCATTTTCTACTAAATGTCTTTCTAATACTTCTGTGCAAATGATACCTTTTCCCCAGGCCCAGCTACTTAGTGGATATTATTGAACAAATGTCTTTTATAGGATCGAAAAAAGTGAGGCATTATGTGAAAGAAATTTTTGAAAATGTGCATGGACTATTTCAGAATATGCTTAGTGAATATTAAGCAAACACCTGAAGTTCCTGTGCTGCTGCCTAGAACCAGCACTTCATTACCTATTACGTGCAGTGACTTTGAATTTTTTATTAGGTACTGGTCTCTTAGCCTGTAAGGCTTGTGCATGATGTCTATGAGAGCAATTTCCAGCAGAGCGAAGCCTTATCACTGATTCACCTAAAAGGTAAGGATATTTTTTAATTTTTAGTTCACATGCTGAACAGCTGCCTGCTGAACACCTGCCCACGGAGCAGGAAAGAAATTTGGTTTAAGGGTTGATTATACATGTCTTACTCATATGCAGTAAGTCCAGAAATAGGCATGATGAACTTCAGATAAACCCAGAATATGCAAATGGAGAGTACAATACCAGAATATTTACCCCCTAATTTTGTGCTCCACTACATTTTTAGTGCCTTTTTTATTTTTTCAGGTGAGGACATAGGAGAAAGGCTTATATATACTTCTGATTTATTTAGTTTCTCCCAAATCTGCAGTGTTATTATTTTAAAAAGCAAAGTTGAACTGTGAATCTGGCAGGTAATGTATGTAAAAGAATCATTGCACTTGGCATTCCTCATATTTGCTGAGGATGTTAACAAATATGACTGAGTATTAAGAAAAAGACAGCAAAGCAGGTGGAAATGATGAAAAATCGAGAAAGGCAGCTAATAAGAATGAGAGAAAAGGCACAACATTAAACCTAGATATACTGAAGGAATGCTTTCATTACTTTTTCACTGAAAATAACTTAAATGGACTTTTGAGAGTGATTATTACAACGGATCCTGAGTGATAAGTTTTAAAACTATTAGTTTGAGGAATTCAAATCAGGTAATTTAGGATTTAAGCAAGTCTTAAGAAAACATGGGCTACATTCAGAATGTGGTGGGGCACTGATGGTTAAAAGAACAGACTTTGGTAAAAGGATAGAAGTAGTGACAAACTTTGAAGCCCAAGACCGGCAGGCACCTTCTTGGTCCTCAATCTTCTCATATTGGCATCGTAAAGTCAGCAAAGTCCATCTTGGAAGTTTTTGCTTGTTTTGATAGAAATTTTCTCTTGGACTTTGCATCTGGATTGGTAACTGTCTGCCTGATGCTTTATGATGCAGAGCTTTAGCCAATCCTTATCCACCTTTCAATTTCAGTGCTTGCCTAAGTGTTTTCAACTTCAACTAATCATTTTACATGATATTTCATGAAATACCTCACTGAAATCCAGATGGATATTTCCTCAATCGCATCAGTTATCTTATTAAAAGAAAGCTATTGGTTTAGCGTTCCTGCAATTAGTCTATGTTGCATTCTAAAGCTGGAAATGTCTCCTTTTTCTTGATCATATGAAAACAGACCTTTTAATGATAGTGAAATCATTGCTCATGCAAAGGGAGAGCCTCGTCATTCACACTTCCTGAACAGAGAATTTGGGTCATGCCATTTAAAAAAAGGTTTTCTGGAAAGCAGTCTCTTTTTTGATACTGGGGCCTTAATCTATTCCCCAATCAGACTGAGCATGTATATCATGACAAATCTTTCCTCCATTAAAATAGTTTGCTATCCTAAAATGAATTAGCTGAATCAATATAGCCTTCCCAAGGTTTCCCTGAGGAGACAGGAGCAGCTGCTCCAGCAGCAAGTGTTGCCTGAGCAGTCAGACACCAAGGCAATGAGGCCACCGCTGGTGTCACCAGGGAGCAAGAAGCAAACCCTTGTAGGGAGCTGGGGGAGAAGGTACCATAGTTTTGCTCAGGGAAAACCAAGAATCAGCTATGACTGTCAGAACTGGCAAAGCTGTGCAGCCCTGGAAATGTATAATAGTAACACAAACTCCAGGACAGCAAGATAAGAAAGAATGCTGCTGTTGCTTCCAGTGTGTCATGCTCCTCTAACTACTTGAACTTCTTGAATAGCTGTGTGGAGACTTTTCTTCAATTGATTAATTAGTTTAATGTGTTCTCAAGGCTAGTTTGAGGTAAAATTTGTTTCTTGTGCTTGATAGATACCACAATACCTAATAATGAAAGCATTTAATAATGAACATATTCCCCACCTTTTTCTGAAGACTGTTTTCTTCTAAAGACCTGCAATGCTGCAGAGAATAGGAAACATAAGGTAAAAAAGAAAAAGTCAGACATAAATAAGTTGAAAGCTTTAAGCTTGCTTTGCACAAATTAGCAGACTAGAATTTCTGCAGAGGTGGTACACATATATTGATTTTTGATTTTTTTTCCTAAATTAAAGTAGAAAAAAAAGTAATGCCATGGAAGAAGTATTTTTCCAATGGACAAATATTATTGGTATATTTTTATGGCTTAGTATTTTTCTTCCTTTTCTATGGAAATGAATAATTTAAAAGGAAAAACTACATTAACACATTGAGCTTTACAATTAAAATTTATTCTCCACCTCAGAAGAGCTGATGGTAGAACTTGATTTGGAATTCTCCATCAAAATTGTTTTTCAATGGAAGTAATTAATACTTTGAAATTAGAAGTGGCATTAGTATGAGTCAACAGTAGAAGTCCCCTTATATAGTTTGAAAGTAAATTCTTGACATTTTTGCAATTAGATAACTGAAAGTTTGAAAAGTGAAATTTTTTTTTAAGTGTAGCTTTCAAAAAACCCTTCTGGTCATCATAATTATCTAATTTGTACTAAAAATTGCTAATCAATATAAAACATTTGGAGTGCTTTCAAATTACTATATGTATTTGAATTTTTCATATTTTATGTTTTTTTTCCTGATTATTTCAAAAGGATGATATTATGAGATTTAAAATTATTTTTGTCTGTCTACCCCATTTCCTTGTGATAGTTTGCTTGATGGACACTATTAGCTGGTCCTTTCAACACATCTCCCTAAGCATGTATTTTAGTGTTAACATGAGACTAATTCAGTGAGCAGCTGAAGTAATTTCTGTTTGTATGGCAGGGCTACACATTTGTACAAGTTGCAGATTTGTACATTGTGAAATGACTGAATTTGGTTATGAAAATCTCGGTTGTTTGACTTATGATGGTTACTTTCATCAGCAAATAATATAATTTTCAGTATATGACACTGATTCCTCCTTATGCATTTTTTTCATTATCAAATTGACAGTGCATTTAAATATCAAGGCTGTATTGCTTTTCTTGGTACTCGTTCGAGTTGTTAGGCTTGTTCCTTTTTATAACAATTGGGTCTTTTCTTAAAATCTCTTTCTTTGTTCAGCACAACTTTAATGTGTGGGACATGTCTCCTTTCATCACAGCAGGGGACACTGTGTATTTGCAGGATAAACTAGCTCCATATTAGCAATGTGGAATCTGTTTGAGCTTGTTTGCATATATTGATAGTGCCTTTGTGATGGTATGTGTTGGGGAATTCTGTCAGCAATAGCATTTTTTTTTTGATAGTTAATTCATATCCTGTAAATATGCTGTTCCCATTAAGCCTAAATGCTATTTTTATTGTCTGTGAATATAGGATATGTTGATAATAGCACAAAAATAAACTTATCTGAAATTAATGGTTAGTATTGATGACTGAAATGCCAGTACTATAACTCACATTTTGCTGCTTAAAAGGGAATCTCCCATGGTTGCTGTGTTGAAAGCTTTTAGGGTTGTTTGGAATATGCCTGTATAAGATTTTATTCAGGGAGTAGAAGCTATGAGAGCACTTAGACTATGTGAGTCCACATTGCATACTAAAAGTTTGATACATGGAGAACTTCAGTGGGAATCTATCACAGCAGGTCAGGTGAGAGGCCTCCTTGTGAAATGTCTGGTAAGGGAATTTGTGTGCTCCAGTGAAGATACGTCAGGGAACCTCTTAGTCTGGGAATTTAAGTCTGGTTTAGGTAACAAAGTACTCATTCTGCTTGGTCTGGTGTAGGCTTAGACGTGTAGAAAAGGGAACCTAGGCAATTTAGGAGTGTTAGTGATAAATGCTTATTATTTATGTGTGTATTTTTATGTCTTCACATTACATACCATTGTTTCATCCAAGTCCCACTTCAGATGCCTCACTTAATTTTTCAAATCTTACTCTTTTCCTTCTTATTTTATCTAAAGATGTGTGTTGATATAAATTATCACTTTAAATTACTTTTTTATTTATCATAAGAGCAATCTTAACTACTTTACTTGTGAGTGGTCTGCTGTGCCCATTAGGGGACATAAAGAGGAGAGTGAACATTTTGTTATTTCTGTAGAAAGATTAATTTTCTAATTTCATTTTTAATCCTGCCTAAAGAAAGCCACACTTCATTGTAGCTACACTATCAAATCCTCTTGATTTCATGGCATTTTTAAGGTTGATCTTATTCTTATCTATTAAAAGAAAAATTGATTTTAGACTCAATTTTTTTCTGGGAAGGACAGAAGTGAATATGCAGGAAAGCTGTTCTATGCAAAAGACCAGCAAAGAAATAATTTACCTAGGAAGATCTTTTTTAAGAAACCTGCCAGCAAGCTTTTTCTTTTCCATAAGGTTCACATTTAAACAGTTTGTAATGTTGACTTTTGGCCAACAATGTCTCTTTCTCCTTCTATAATGGAAAGGAACAGCTCAGTAATAAAAAAATACTAATTTCTATGTCTTTCACATTCCTGTCTGAGAAGACATGCAATTTATAGAAGAAAATTACAAATCACATTATGAACTGCTTAAGAATTTCAGGAGAAAAACTTCTGGAAGAAAACATGAAAAATATATATAGGGGCTAATATTTTTTTGCAAGCTTAGACATGATATTTCCTTTTTTTAAAATGGACGTATAAAAATACATGAACGTCTGTGATATCTCATAGAAGAAGTTTTAAAATTGAATGACAATTTCCATCATGAAAACAGAAGGAAGTTTTTTGGTAAGGTCAAGAAAAAATGTGGACTATTTGCAGGAAAGGATGTGACTGCATCCAAACTGTTACTAACCTAAATACAAATTCACATCTGCCTCACAAAGCATGTGATTTAATCACATTAATAAAGTGCATTGGTGAGGAATTCTGAGGAATTGGATATGAACTGGTCCTCCTTATAGCACGACTGTATTGCAGTCTCCAGGCTTTGAAGTGGCAGTGCCTGATCTTTCTAAAGTATACTTGGGGTATGCTCATTTGAAGCACCAGCTTCAGAGCATGGGAAAAATATTCAAGAGGTCAATTATTACTCCTGACTCACAGTATGTTCAAGCTGTCTTTGTGACTTGTCACTGAGACAATAATTTGATTTGACAGGCAGATTGGATGTTATTAAAAGTAAAGGATTTCAATTGCCTTACTGCACATGCAAGGTGTTACGAATATCTTTGTGGAGAGAGCCAAGAGGACTGTGGCACTGGTGTGGTCTGCAGGTGAAGGAGCTGGAAGATTTCCAAATTTTGTAATTGGGTGGTGAATTAATTGTATATAGTTGTCCACAGAGGGCATTAACTAACAAAATGCATCTCTCACATTATTAAAGTTGATACAAGCACCTTTTTCAAGGAAAAGGGGAATTAACAGTTTAGACTGAGGGCTCTGTCGTGCTACTGGTGTTATTATATTATTTTTTATTATCTAGTATGAAAAATTCATTACCATCTGGATCCCATTTTACTAGATACTGTATATTCATATAAACTAAAAGAAACCTATATAAAATTATGAAAACAAAAGAGGAAAAGCTTGAAAATTAGATATATATATCGGAGACAAATAATGTATGATTCCAGCATGCTTTGTAAACTTTTTATGAATGAGTAAAGGATAAGAAAATCTTATTTGGGATTCTGTGGAAATGTCCTTTGGAAAAAAAAAAAAAATCACTTTATTTTTATTTCATCAAAAAAGGCGAGTACCGGTCTGATCATGAGAACATTTAGAATTTAGTGATCCTCAACTGTACTCTATTACATCTGTTCATTATTTTCCAACTGATGAAATTGGTACAAATGCATGATATCTTTTATATAATCCAAATTAATTTAGGTATAGCTAAAGGTTTTTTTGGTTTTTTAACTTTTGTTGAATTATCTATTATTTCTTGCAAAATTAATTTATGAATGGCCATACACTCCACTAAGGGCCTGTGTTCTGGGCATTTTACATCAGTCAAGTTTTAAAATACCTATTTTCAGACATTTAGGAGCAACAGTTTAGAAAATATTTGATTAATGAAAGTCCTTCCATAAACATCCACTACCAGCTGGTAAACCATTTAAGCCTTTTAGGCTGCTCCTTTGAATTTTTAGAAATATTCATAATAGTAAGAACACCCATTACTTGGATTTTTCAATATGTTTTCTCCTATCAAAGTATGTATCTCTATTGTGCTCTAATTGTAACCCTTAGTGTGTTAAGTTTCTTTCTTTTTTATAAGAAGAGCAAGTATTAGTAAATGCATAGGTAAATTTACCAATTAAGTCTACATTTAATTAAGTAAGTGTAGATTGCCATATGCTCAGTAAATTTCATAACCCTGAAGATAATAATTATGATACCTGTTTCAAAATAGGTGGGATATTCTCTGTCTTTCTGGTTTTTATTAATGGTGTTTGGACAAATACTAAAAGCAGTCATAAAATGTTATGAAGAGGAAAACTGTGTTCAAATTTACCAAAGCAGAGTTTAAAAACCACAAGTTCCTGTCCTTGCAGGTAAGGGTAAACAAAGACAGGAAATAAGGAAAATATTTAAGATGTTGACACTGAAACTTCAGATTCTGAAAGATGCCATTTTTGTCTTATTGCATCAGACAATCCTATAATCTCCGAAGGGCAAATATATAAAAATGTGAATGTGCTTAAATAATAGTCTAAAGAGGAGAGTGAAAGGAATTTTTTTAGAATTTAACCAGTCATAAAAAATGACTCATCAGACTGTGTATTCCAAAATATTTTCATCATTGTCTCTGACATGCCCTTAGTCATTGCATGTTTTCCCTCAGTCTCTTCATGCTTATTAAATACTGAAATATTGTCAAATATAGGATATACTCTATATGTATCAATATACATATATAATATATATACATATATTATTTTGTAATCTGTGTTATGAACACTGGGAATAGTCAGTTGTTGTTCTTGCTAAATTGGCATACACTGCTCCATAATTAGTGAGTAGTTTACTCTGAGAAGTAAAAATACAAATGCATGAAGTACTATCAGTTATAAAAGGGCTTTCCAAACTGCATGCCATCAGTGATACAAAAGTCCTTTCAGAATACCTTTCACAGATCACCTTCTGCTAATGGTAATTACTATGGTTCCTATCAATGCAATTGATGGTACCAAGCAATTAGATTTTCCTAAAACTTGATCAAGGGAGAGTTATGGATATGCAGTATGCATTTAAGACTATGGCTATTCAGCCTGAGGAAGAACTGTCCCTCCTTTGGGTTAGAAGCAGAGAGGAGGGAGCTGGAGCTGGTGATCTCGTTTTGTTTTGTTTCACTTCTGAAGTGAAATCAAATAAAGAACAGCCGTTAAAAGGAATCTATTAGGAAAATTATTGATATTTTCATTTCCACTGAAAATATTTGGTAACTTCTTTAAAAATATGCTTAGAAGAACCCTTTGGAATATTCTACAAGCATTTTAAAAAAACATGGAATATACATGTGAAAGACTTTTAATTTTTACCTTCATCCTTATTATCTTCACTTACTCTTTTCCCAGTTTTTGGATGAGAGTTTCTACCGATGTTGGTAATACAAAAACCAAACCAAACAAAAAATCCCCAAACAGAACAACAACAACAAACCCAACAAAGACAAACAAAAAACCCCCTCCACAACAAATCCTGAGTGTCAACAGAGGATTTACAGAGGAATGCAATCAAGAAAGATGTTGCAAATCAAGCCTAGAATCAGACCATCAAAAATTAAAAAACTTTCAGCTATTTGCAATTACGCTGGTAATTGCTATTTTAAAATGTTTTCCTTTTTCCAAAGAAACTCCATGTTGTTAGCTGAAATTCTAGGGATTTTAAATCACAGCAAATCTCTGTGCAACTGATGAAGGCTAAATATTATAGGCAATCAAAGCAACGTATTATCTACATATTTCAGCTGATTTAAAAAAAAGTGGCTTTTGGAACTTCTTTAAGAAGTTATTTTACTATGTAGTTCTAGCTAATTACAGTATATTTTTCAGACCAAAACATTAGCATTCGATATTTTAGAGCAAAATATGATGGATTTTTAAGGAAATTGCACCTGAGGTCTTTGCTGTATTATTTTAGTCTAGGAAATTATTCCTTTTCTTTCTGTTGTGAACCACTTTTGCAGTGAAGTCTTGGTTGTAAACAACATGTAATATATAAAATTAAAGTTTCCTTAAAACCACTGTAATTTAAAGATTGATGTATCAACATTACATAATTTGAGTGGAATATGTCTCTGCCCATGGCATAGGGGTTACAACTGGATGATCTTTCAAGTCCTTTCAAATCCAGGCCATTCAATGGTTCTGTGATTCCCCTGGGTGTTTTCTTTTAGCAATAATTCATTAATTGATGTCTGAAGAACAGATATAAAGATAAAATTGTAAAATGTCTGTTTGATCAATACTCAGAAAATTTACAGAACTTATTTTGAAGAAATATTTAGGAAAAAAAGCAAATTAATATTTTTTATAACAGTTATTATGTACCCACTAAGTCTGCATGAAGCAAATGCAAAGGATTGAAAGGGCAGTGATGACACAGCACTGATACCACTGCAGCAGGATCAATGTTGCTGGCATAGACCTGTGTGGAATTTTTTGAAGCTAGAGGCAAATTTTTGGTGCAGGATCCTGACTTACAGACCTTATTTAAAGAATAGTCAGAATGAGCAACTGTATTAAAGTACTAAAGTTAAACTGTGTAAGTTTTGTGCTGTGTTTGGGGTTTTATTTGCTTGGTTGGTTTTGCTTGTTTTTCCCTGAAGTGGGCTGGAAGGTTAGGATTAAGAAAAGTCTTTAGACACCAAAATAACTGCAACCAACTGTTGGTATAAAATGGAGACTTTGGTTAGGCTGTTAAACTCCTAATTTTGTACTAGCTGATTCATACCACTGAGGCCAAGAACTTCATAAATATTTAGCATCTTTAGTAAGCTTATGTGATGCTTTTAGACAAAATAAAGCAAATAACCTTAAAAAGGAAGCAAAAAGGGTTCACAGGTTGAAACCATGTGAAACTGTGCAGTGTTGTTTAATCTGTAGTACTAAATTATGAAATCTTTTAAGGAAGACAAATCTCATAAAATTGAAAAGAGTATTTGGAAAAATAACTTTTCAACATTAAAGCAAATGTGTTAAGTGTAAAAATATGGTTTTAATCAGGGCATGAATGTTGGGGATTTTGTGCAAGTAAGCTAGTCTTGTGAATCATTGAAGGTCTTTTGGAAATTATTTTTATGATCTGTAAGATATAGGAAAGTTAGGGAGGAAAAAAACTATCATGACCTTTTGAGTTTTAAGTATATGTTGCTTTTCTGAGTTCATAAGTAGCTTACTTTTTTATAGCTAAAAAGTGTGCTAGAAAAAAACCCCAAAATACATTCGGATCACATTTATAATATGGTTACATATTTAGAAACAGACCTCTCATACATCATCTTATGCAATAGCAATAAGGGGACTTCAGCAGAGGTCTTTGGTTTGTAGGGCTTAAAAACCCTGAAATTTATTATGAAAGAGATACCATGAAGGTTTTTCCCTCTTACAAGATATCTCTAAATCTGATGTGACATGATACTACATGAATGAGAAAACAGTAATGATTTCAGATATAAAAAGCCTGAAAGTAAGTCTGTAGTATTGCAACCATACTTGGGACAGGCACCACTCATTTTATTCTATGGGATTCCTGAGCCAGCTGATAGATTAATCACTTTTGACAGTAACTCACTTTTTGACCTGTGTGGCAAGGAGAATGTCACAGGAGTAGGAGAGGTTCTGTGATAATTGGAAAGTGAAGGGGACTTGGTGGTGCAGTAGGTTAGTGCATTAGCCTTTCCCCTCTGGAGACATTGGTTCACATTATGCCTTAGGGTCACTAGTGAAAATTCATGCTTTGGTATCCTGCCTCTATTTGTACATATGACAAAAAAAGACCATTATTTGGAAAAATTTTGTCTTTCTTCACCATAAAATGCTGTATTGGTCAGGATCCTAGGGCCAAAGTACATGGATAGAGAACTTTAAAAGCTTTTTATTCCTGCAATAAGTGTCTGCCAAGATCACCTCCCTGAAATAGTTACTAAAAGGAAAAAATAGAAAAGGAAAACCTTCTAAGCTGATATGCATGAAAATAATGCAAATAATGAAGGAAACTCATCTGCAATATAAAAGCTGCAGTGATATTTTCCCCATTTCCATTTGGAATTAACTCCTGCTAATCTCTCTTCCACTGAAGTTATATTTATCTTAAACTGTTTTACTTGAACCTCCTTCTGACTAAGATTTTCAAGTGCCAGAGAAGTGCTATTTCACATGCAGTGGAGTGGAGCAGTGATGACATCCAGTGATTAATTAATTCAAAAAGTACATGTTCCCTAAAGGTATCCTGGGAACCACTTTCCAAGCCTCTTTAAAAGAAACATATTGCCTGCATTTACAGGTGGTAGTAAGCTGAATATAGATTGGTTATCAGTGATGTACTGCCTTTTATTACATCTGAAGTGCTTACTCTTACTGCCTTGTAACAAGGGTGCTGCAACTAATTGTGCTTAATGATCCAACGCAAAGAGCCTGATTTTTGTATTATTAACTCCTCCTATGTTTATCTTTTCATCTCCTTCAAAATTTACAAGTTCTGAGTTACATTAGAGACTTGAAGCAATGTGTGAACACCTTAACTTGAAAATCCCCACAAAAATCGCTAGCTGTGTTTACAATTTTGTGAGAGCTTCCCTCTTTAGACATGAATTAAATGTTCAGGATGGGTCCAGCCTGAGAACCCTGGTGTCTAAAGCAGTCTGTTTAAGGATGCAAGAGGCATCAGTGAGGATCCACATTTTTATACCTTTCTTCCAGGCAAGAAGCAATAACAATTATGGCTCTGTCTCTGAAGCAGATGACAAGAATTTTCAGCTGACCACATTATCCAGTCTCTAACCCTTTTTGATAATAGTTTCCTTCTTACTTTAGGGAAACATGGAGTAGAGATTAAAACCTATTTTTTTTCCCTTTTTTTCCTTTAATAATTACAAAAAAAAAAAAAAAAAAAAAAAAAAGGTAGCGAGAGTAAACAGAAAAAGCAAAGCATTAAAGGAAAATACCGGACAGAGGATACTTGGACAGAAAGCAGAAGACAAGAACAGAGCTGTTTGATTGATAAATCTTTCTTTTCAACTGTGCCAGCCAAAGAAGGCCTGAATAAGCAGCAATAAATGAAGAAACTTTAATTTAAATTTATACTTTTAAGTGCAACCTTTTAAGTCACCTTTTAATAGGGTGATAGGAGCCCTCATCTGAGACCATTTCTTTGCTTACATGAAAAATCTTCCAGAATTGTGAAAGCCTTTAAGTGGCTTCTATAAGTAGATCCTAGATCTCCTTAAAGTGTCCTAGATTTCTTGGAATAGTTAGGTTTCTTCAGGTTAGGTTTTGTAGTCGTTGAGGCTTTTTTGTGTGTGTTTTTTCATAAGTTCGGGGTTTGAGTGTTTTTTTTGGTTTTTGTCCAAAACCAGATGAGTTGATTGAAGTCCTGAATAAGGAGGAGAAGCAAGAAAGGATTGAATGGAGATTTTTCTATACATTGTAATGTTTACATAAAGGAGCAAACTAAGATAGGCTTTCTTTTGGTACACCTGCATCTTGCCAGATCAGCAAATGGAGAACTATGAGTTGCAGGCTGTTGGTAAATAAAAAACCTGAAATAGTCCTTCAACAGCTTAAGCAAGTTGGTCCAGAACATTACTTTTAATTTTTTATTGTAATTGTACATCTGATGTCTTAAACCAAAAACCTTATGAATAATTCTATTCCTAAATCAGGATACTGCCTTATATACAGCACACTTTCATCATTTGTTCACTTATGCTGTGCCACATAAAAAGTCAGGTTCTAACTGAAGTGCAACTTGGCTACTTTGATAAAGCCCTGTTGATGTTAAAGTTGCAGAAAGAGGAATAGTACTGTATGCTTCTTCTAGAAGCCTGCATGAATCTCACAATGACTTTTTCAGGACTATTAGTTCAATTATTAGCTTAGCCTTCTTTTCTCAGAAGCCGGATAATATTTTTACTCAAATTTAAGTCTTCAGTGGTCAACAGTGCTTCTCCCTAATTAGTGGCTATTCATCCTGAGACAGCTGGAATTTGTCTCTATTTGTTCCTATGCTCTCACAGATGTGTAGAATTTAAACATGCTAATTTTTAGAAGTTCTTTGAGCTTTTGTTTCTAATTACAAAAAATAGAAGGTAAAGGTAATGCAGCAGTTGCAATGAAGTGTTCAGATTTGTAGCTGTTAACAGAAGTGTGTGTATACTTCTGGATTTGATATTGAGTTGAGAAAATAATCTGACAACTTATTTTTACACCACTTAAATATTGGTGTGGGGTTTTTTTAAAGTTTCAGTGTTGTTAGGTATGATGCACAGAAGCAGGGTGAGAAAGTGATTTCATGCTCTATTTCTCCAGATGAAGTTTTGTGCTTTGTTGATGAATACTGGCATGTAACCCCAAATTGCAACTTCTCAGGTCTAACAATGGTATATTAAAAATTGTTTGCAGAAGCCAGAGGTGGACTTTTATAGGCCAAAAAACAAAACTTTTGAATTGAGTTGATATCTTATCCTGGAACAGGTTAGCTTGAAAAAAATTAGCCTTTATTTGTTTTAGTGCTTCTAAGATTATGACTAGTTTCTTTGCTTTTTAAATAGGTTGTTTGTTGCCAAATTTTAATTATACGGAACCAAAAAAAAAAAAAAGTTTAAAAAATGGTGACCATGTTGGAGTTTTTTTTTAGAATGGAATTTTCTTGATTGTTTTCTAATCAAGATTGTTCTTGATTCTTCTATAATCAAATAAGTTTACACTACTTGGCAGGCTATAAAAGGACAACATTATCTAATCCATGAATATAAGAATTCACTTTATCTTTACTTTTGAAATCTCTAGAATGACTTTGTCTTTGCTGTTACTTAGCCCAAAATTTTACCACATAACTATTTTTGGGTTTGGTTTTGTGTTTGTGGGTTTATTGTAATATTCATGGCTCTATCCATGGCTCATGATGTCTCTGAGAACAGAGCAGATAGGAAAGAAAACCTCTCCAGCCAGCCATCAGTCAGTGGTAGCCTAGCCTCAGCCTTTAATCATTGGCTTACTGTAACTTTATTAGGTTAATATTTTTTCTACCTGCAGTTTAAGAAACACAGTTTTAATTTGAAGTATAACAAAGAAATGAATGTTGCATATTTTTACTGGGAAAGAACTTCTCAAAAAAAGTTTCACCCAGCTCCATTCAAAGTCATTTATGGCTGTGATTCTTATTCCTACTTCATAATATCAAAGAAGATTGTCATCTAATAATATAGCAAAGTATTCTATTAAGCTAGTTATCTAGCCACATGTGTATTTTTTTGAGCTATTTCCAGTGCTTTATATTTATCTTTATTTCCTAAGGTAGCTCTGTGAAGGTGGAATTTGATTCCATTAAAAAAGTGAATACTTTGGGTTGTAGATTTAACCCACAACTTTGGGATATGAGAAAAAATGGTGGAGAATGAGAAAAATTAGGTTATTAGTTTGATAATAACAGCAAAACATTTAATAATGTATCAGATAACATTATCAAAAGGTTTATGTAGCTGCCTACATTTCTAATGAGAATTTCTGAAAAACAGTCATAATCGCTGGCTTATGATAAAGTATCTGAGGCTTCAGATGTTTTGTCCAACAAGCACTTATAGGTTTATTAAATAGTTATTAATGTAATTATGGCACTCTGATATAAAATTGTTTCAGAGTCAAAGTTGTTTCAATCAACAATAATGGAATACTGCTGGGTGAAGTAAAATTATGGCACTCCCTGTTCATTATAGAAACTAGCATACTGCTAATAAGAGTATTAAAATTTAGCATGAAATTAAGTGCCTTCTTCAGGCTCTGTTTTTTGTTCGCTTGGAATGTAGAAATTAGGTAGCTTTGGGTGGTAAGGCTTTGAGTTGAATTTTTCATCCTGCACCCTTGATAGAGTTTGCAGAAAATGTTCCCAGCCATAGCTCAACGTGACTTTAGGGTTATAGGCTGATTATGTGACTACAGCCAGGTGCTGTACACCTGACAGAGTTCAAGATGTATAGAAAGGTGTTAAAAATTGTCTCAGTTTTCTGAAGTCCACATCAGAAAGGAATTGGCTACCTCTGCAAGTATTTCTAACTCTGTTTTGCTCAAAACAAATCTTGAAGTTTGTGTTTTATGTACTTAGAACTATTTGAAGGAATGATTCCTTCAAAATGACAGTGACTCTTGAAAAGATAAAAGCTTAAGAAAACACATAACATACTGAAATATGCACACATATTGTACCTCATCTTGCCTAGTTCTCCATGAAATGTCAGAAGAACCTCCTACTGTGATATGTCTGTGAGCTCTGCAAGACTGATTAAATTTCTATATAATGTCAATCGTTGCATCCTGTGAACCATAAATTATAGAATTTGTTTCTATTTTATCACTCCATAAAAAGGTTTAAAACTTTCTTCTTATCTGATACAAAGAATAAATGATGACTCTTATTTTATTTGTGGCAATGTTATGCACATTGAGAAACAGAATGTAAGTGTGAAGTATATTCTTTATATATGTGTGTAAAAGAAAGAGATTAAGAAAACATTTACTATAATAAAATATATAATATTATGATTTATTTCTCAATTTTGCAACATTTCAAAGTAAGGGAAGAAAATTAGGTTCCCAGAGCCAGATATGTCAAGGTCCCTTGAAAGCAGAACAGAGACTATTTGGGCTGTAAGAGAATGCAGTTTCCTCCCTTGCACTTTTAACTAGTGGAATAGAGAGGTATAATCAGGAGGTTGGTGTTAGAGAAGATTTGCTTTGTGACAGAAACTAGTGTTAAAAGGGCTCGTGGTCATTTCTCACACCACTTCAGAATGTGTGGTTTCTCTTCAGAGTCTCAACTTACACATTTAAATCGTATTCAATGTTTTTGACCTTTTGGCATCACACACCAAGAGGCTCATGTGAGGAATCTGTTCCTCTTGAATTGCTGACTGTAGTTTAAGTCCATTGTTCAGAGAATTTCAGAGGATTATGAATTTCAAACTGAGACGAATGTAATAAAAATGCCTTTATTCTCATTCTCATCTCTGTCTCACACTCTGTCACTCTCTCTCACAGGGTTTTGTACTGCAGCTCATCACCATTGCATCTGAGTGCATTCCAAATAAAATAAATAACAGTAGCAAAGGCTCTAGTGAACATCATGGGGAACATCAACATTGGGAGGCAGGGCTTATAAATCTGCATGCAACGCTGTATGAACGTGCTTAGATTGCTTCCAGACTGGAGCTGGCTTACATCCAACCCTTGAATAAAGTGTACTTGACTGACTCCAGGTCTATATTCTCTGTATGGATTTTCATTTGAGTTGATGTCTCTCTCAGGGCAGGGATACAGTGGAAGAAAAGGTGAAAGAGGGGGGAAGTGCTTGTAACACTTCTGCGATTTCATGTGTTATACCTCAATGAGAATAAGCATAACTTTAAAAACTTTTCCTTATTTTAAAAAATTGCAGTGGAATTAATTTGATTTTTTTCATGCTTCTATATTTTTTTAATTTTTTATAGTTTCTTGTACCTTCAGTATTGTAGTTACCCTGAACAATATGCCATTAAACCAAGAGCAACAACTTAATCATAATGGAGTGGCTTTCAAAAATGTAATATTAGTTTTGAGAATAGATCATAAGAAAGAAGCCTCTAGTAGAAATTTGTAAGGTATAGTCTGTGGTAAAATGTATGAATAAAAGTGGCAATTGCAAGAATTTTGAAATTTTAAGTGACAAGTATTGTAATAGCAAAATGTAAAGTAAACAGTTACAAAATTCCTAAAATCTGAGTCATATTAAACCAACTGCAAGGGAAAAAAGAGGAATGAAATCCATTCCCCCAGTGAAAACACAGTAAGGTTGTAGGCATCATAGGGCAGATATGGTGGGTGATTTTCTGTATAACCTAGATGCTGCTAACTTAGATTCTTAGATCTCCTGAAGGGATTTCATTCCAATCCATTCAGAGGTTATCTTTATGAAACTGTGTCCTGCAGCTGGCTATTTGTCAAGAGCTGACAAAGAAATGGTTTGCTGAAACGTTTGAGCATCATCAAAAAGATATGGTAACAGTGAGCTATTCAGTAATAACCATTTTTCTCTAACTGTTGAAAACCTCTGGAGTTGGGATAACTTCTGAAAGGTTAGTGAGTTCAACTAGATTTTTGAGTGAAATCTGCAAGTGTAGGAATTGTGGTTCTAAAGTCAGAGGTATTGATGCAGCATTGTGCTGTGATTTTGGGCCTTCTGCTAGGTTTCTGGGGGAATACACTTTGTCCTGAGGGGAGGAAACAAGGGTATAGGATCATCTATGATTAAGCAGTTCTTCTAAAGTTCTTTTATTTTGGTACATTGTCACTTGCTATATATTCTTTGCATTTCTTGCCTAATTCATGTAGTCTGCTTAAAACTGAGAATGTTATCAACCCCTTCAAAATAACTAGTCATTTACCACCTATTTTTAAATCTGCAGAAAAAAACCAAACCAAACCAAACCAAACCAAACCAAACCAAACCAAACCAAACCAAACCAAACTAAACCAAACCAAACCAAAACTCTGATATATTTGGAAATTGTTGATTTGGTAATACATTGGCATGATTCCCTCAAGAGTGATTCTGACACAAAGTTTTTCCTGGAGAGGATCAGCGTTGAATGACTGAACAACTAAGAGAAAGTTGTTGAGTCCCTAACCATAGAGGAAACATAGAGGAATTTAAACCACAGAACTCAAAGATTGCATGGATTTTTGCTAAGTTTGGTTTAATAATTTCCATTCTTAAAGGATGCATTATTTCCTTAAGTAAAGAAGTATCCACTACTGTTATACATGAACTTGATGACAATTTCATAAGCTAAATGAGCATGGCATACAGTTTTCCAGTTTTCCTGGTGCTGAGACAAATAATAAAGACAGTATCTCTTAGTTTAAATTGCTAAAGGAATTAATGACTTGTGGTCTCTCCAATACCCAGAAATGAAAATATCATTGTTTAGAAACTAGAGAGCAATAGATTTAAAGTACAAGAGAGATTTCAGTGAGATCCTTAAAACATTTAAGAGTAATTAAATAGGAATATGGCAAAACCCCCAAATATCTATCAAAATACATATATATTTTCCCCAAAGGATTGGAAAGTTGAATAAAAGTCATTTTATGAACCCAATTAGCTATTCCTACATGTTCTACATAAGCCTTTGTAGAGAATATTTGGTGAAAGCATTTTAGAAGAAATCAGGGAAAACAGTATTTCTCCTGTACAGCTTCTTTTTGATCATTAAAAATCATTTTGACATCACGGGTTGATACAACATCTGATGAGGACTATGTATGTACGTTATTCAATTTGTTTGCAAATGTTTAACTATATTAATTATATTATTATTATATTTTGAAAGTGATTTTTCCAAGGTATTAATCAAAATCCTATTTAATTTAATTTTATTTTAATTATACCTGGAACATTTGAACAAAGTGGCTGTGGAGGTAACTAAAGACAGCAAAAGGAGGGCATATGGACTTGAATCTCATGAGCTGCTGCTTTTGATATTTTTCAAGAGGCAGTGTGGGTCTAGACTGACAGCTGGAAGAATGCAAAGGCTGAAGATTTGTATCTTGGTCACCAAACAACTTGCAATGACTTTCTGTCTGGATTTTGCTGAGGAGCAAGAAGGCATGTATGGGGGAAGGCAAGAAGAGATTAATAGCGTTTTATCAGAGTTCCTGACAGAATTGAGCCTCTAGAATGTCAGCTTAAAGGGAGAACAGAGAGGATATATCAGTACACTTACTAAAAATTAAACTTTTTTTTCTTTTTCGAGTATTAAGATCCTTTCTAGAAGCCTAAAGAATTTATCAGAATCTTAGTTTTTATTTGTTTGTTTTCTGCAGGGTGGTTCTGTTGTAAAACCTTTACATAGGGCCTTAGGTTTTATGATTTGGAACAAAAGAATTTAAATTAATACATGCTGCACAGAGTTCCAGTCTGTATTAGGAATAAATTGATTTCTAGAAGGAATAGGTATGTCACTATTTTATTTCTTAAAAATGTTACTTAAAAAAATCAGCTTGTTTTAATTTAGATTCACTAGAAAACATTGAGGCAACAGAAAGCTTCATCTGGTTTTCTTCCATGGGGTCACAGATACAGAACTTAATTCAATCTGAGAAACAAAAGTGAATAAATAGAGAAGTAAGCATCCCAGAGATACAGAAAATTACTCAGAAATGTGGAGGACCCTAAGGTATTCCCTAGTTAAAGAAAATGTAGGAGGAATCAATAAATGAAGATGCCACTTATTTGAATTCTGGGAATACTGCTTATCCCAGCAGAAAGATAGTTCTTGGCACCACACTTTAAGGAAGACTTAGGAAGCAATTAATATTTTGAATCAAGAAAAGATAGAAACACGTGGAAATGTCAGACATACAGGAAAATTGTAGCGATTTTTCTAAGGAAAATAACCAGTGCCCTGATCTGGAGATGAGAGCTTGTAGACTTGCCCGTGGGAGGGGCAGTAAATAAAGTGAATAAAGCTTTTCAGCTTTTCATTGCAAATGTTCTTCATGTATTCTTCTTTTTTCAGATAATTGACTTCCTGCAGAGTCCTTCCAATTTTTACATTAGCTGGAATAGGAGTTTAATAGTTAGATATTGGCCCACTAGCAACTGGGCTTCAGTAACCACTGTGTATCACACAGGCTCTTAGCCACCTGCTGGGCAAAGATAAAGGTCCACCGTGTTCAGGAATAATCACAAAGGTGAAAATTTTAGGTCTGGTTTTGTTTTTCACTCAGAAAACTTTAAATGTATCTTTAGTTTCTGCAATTATGTTTCTTGGCGGCTCAGCGAAGGTCTTCTCCAAAATTTGAAGGATTCATGCCAGACCTTTGACTTGAAGACCCTAACAACAATTGAAATTTCAGCTCCCAGTCTTATTACTAGGTGGTGATATTATATTTCAGTGAGTTATAATACAAGAATGAGTGGTATTTAGAAGGGCAAAGGCCTGGAAGTAAACAAAGTGCTTTCCACCTTTCTAAAACTTTGTAGCACTGTGGTTTGTTATCTAGAACAACTAGTTATATGAAACATCATTATTGAGAACCTATTAGTACTATTAGTGTGTTTTGAGAAACATTGATGCTAATCTCATGTCATAGGAAGGATGCACACGAATTCATTTCTTCAAAAGCTTACTGTATAAATAGGCAAGGCCAGCAAGGAGTGGAGAAAATGAAATGTGTGGAAGGGTCAGATGACTTACAGGATGGGAGCAGTAACTTCATAATCTCCACATTCAATATCTATTACTAGTCCCTAAATAGATCACAGAAGCATTCATATTGGGAGTGAGAGGTGATAATAGGTGAGAAAATTACGAGGTGCAACTGTTTGCCTTGGCTATCTAACTGCTAACCACCTATAATTAAGCAGCCACTTTATTGCTCTGTGACAGCTAGGTAAATATAAATACTTTCAGCTAGTTAGCAGCTTTTACTCTGCAGAAATTGAGCTGCTGCTGACTCAGAAAGTTTCAAGGCAACTGGTGAGACAAAAGGAGGTCACAATTTACCAGGAAGTTAGAAAAATACTACATTAAACTGAACCTATTCTCAAATATTCTATTCGTCTTCTGATTTTACTTCACAAAGCTTGACATTTGTGGGTTTTTTTTACAGATCATAGGGTCTGTTCATACATTAACTCTACTTATAATTAGGTGAATGTAGATAGGAAGCACAGCAAGAAATTCAGCTTTCTTCTCTGTGGCTGAAATTCAGTCACAGAAATGTTTTCCTGCATGATAGCTCAGGTGTTCACTCTTAGGTGGTTCAACAGCTTTATTTTTAATTTAGTCCTTAAAATGTGGGGTTTCCCCCCTTATTACTTATAAAAGTCTATGACAGTCTTGTGAACACTGGAAAATAGTCTTATGCTTCTATTCTTTGTAAAGAATTTATCCTTCTCTGAAAATCTGTCATTGTTTAAACACAGCTGACTAGTAAGTACCACACAGCTGCTCACTCTCTGCCCCACTCTGATGTATAGGGTGGAGAATCAGGGAAATAAAAAACAGAAACTCATGGATTGAGGTCAGAGCACTTTAATATTCAAAGCTAAGTTAAAAAGAAAAAAAAAACAAAAACCAAAAATGTGACAACAACAACAGCAACAACAATTGTAATAAAAAGGAGGGCTAACTAAAGCACTATGCAGGCAGCACAACTGCTCACCACCCACCAGCAAATGCCCAGCCCACCCCTAAGCAGTGAATGGCCCCTCATAGGCCATTTTGTCCACCTTACACACTCAGCAGGATGTTCTATGCTATGGAATATCCCTTTGCCAGTTTGGGACA
Source organism: Luscinia megarhynchos (assembly GCA_034336665.1). NCBI lineage: Eukaryota > Metazoa > Chordata > Aves > Passeriformes > Muscicapidae > Luscinia > Luscinia megarhynchos. The sequence continues at coordinate 39,338,528 of CM067565.1, forward strand.
GCTGTCCTGGCCATGTTCCCTATTAGCATTTTGTACAGCTCCTCATTGGAAAAGCCTGAGAGACTGCAGCAGCTAAAACATCAGTGTGTTACCAGCATTATTCTCAAACTTCATCCAAAACACATCCCTGTAGCAGCTAATTAGAAGAAAATGAACTCTCTCCCAGCTGAAACCAAAAGAGAATCCAGCCTCTTATGTTCAATTTCTCTGAGCCAGCTATTCAAGGAAAGCTTTGACATATAGTTAGAAAAGTATTGTTAGGAGGAAATTTTTCAGTGCTGTATCAGTACATCTCCCCCATAGTCTCCTCCCTGGTTCCCTGCATTATAAGTTTTTCTAGAAGATTTTGGCTTGACTCACCGTTTATGATTTTGTATGATCTCCTGATGTGGAATACAAGTGAATATTGTCTCTTCTGATGTGTTGATATATAACCTCTAGGGAGCAAAAAGACTGCAGTTTAGTTGAGCTTCTGTAGCAGTTGGCTCTCTAGTTCTCTGTAGGGAACTCTAGAATGGAAAAGGCAGCCAGTCATGCATGCTATAATTTACATCTGATTGATGAAAGGTTTAGATTCACAGGAACAATTTGCACTGGGGCTCCTGTGGGCATAAAGCCGAAATATTTTGCCACTGCTATCCAGCATTAAGTTTTCTCTTGATCAGTCTCACATCCTTCCATGTCAGGTTCATTCTTGGAATTAACGCTTGAAGTTATATGTTTAGATGATGTAGTCTTTTTTGCTGTATTCAGCAACCCAGTAAGTTAAGTTGTAGCTGAAAACACTGCCTAATAAACAGATAAATGCATTTTCATGAGAAAAAGCACATCATACAGTATTTCTTATGCTTTCAAACTCAATTTAAACTTCATTTATATAATAACCAAATATCTGCACATTAATTCACTAAGATCTTCAGAAAAAACACAGTCCCCAAGCAAAATGTCAGCATCAAATAAAAGCTTTTGGAAATCTCAGAGAGTACATGGAGTTAATACTTGTTAATAAAATAGAATCAGCCAATGAGGTATTATCAGTAAGTTCTCAAACATACACACTAAATAAAATACTGTCAAACTTACTATTATGCCAAAAATATAGTTTATATTATTATCATACCCCAAATATAGCTCCTGTGGCTCAAGGAATAACTGCAATCACCACTAGGAAGATTTTGTTGAAACTGAATGGTTAAGGATAGTCGAGTTTGTTTGTTTGTTCTTTTCCTGAACTTTACTGTTTTTGAAATATTAGGACACAGTGAGGAGAAAAAGTAAATGAATCTATGCAATGTAAAAATAATCAAAGAGTGTTTGCAAAGGCATAATTTTTTTTTCACTTAAATATGCCTTCAAAATGAAACACCAGAAAAATCTCATTCCTTATGTGTATTTCCAAACTAGCTAAACATGTAAATATATAAATTTGCTATAAAACTTATTAATGGGCATTTGTTTACATATTTTTATCTCAATTATCTATGCCCATAGGACCCATGCAATCAATTTTTCACTAAGTAGTTTTCAAATTATAATTACTCTTATGGGTAGGTCTATGAACAACAGTGCCATTTACACTATCGTTCACTAATTGCACTTCTAAGCCATTATAATGAATTGTACTTGTACATTCTTTACAAAGATCAGTCAATGCTAATCATTTCTATCACATATGTCACTTAGAAGACATCCATCTATGACAGCCTTTTCATTTACAGCCTCTTTCTCTTTTAATTTTCTTGCATTGTAAGAAAAGGAAGCAAATGAATGGTGTGTGCTTACATAACCAGTTAGCCTTGTAAACTTAGCAATAAAAGTTGAGATTTGAAATTTAGATGTGTTTTTTATTTTTTAATAGATCTAAGATGGAAATTATTAGGTTTGTGATTGTTAAATGTGCAGTTCTGTGACACCAATTCAGGGATTACTGGCCATGAGAATAAAGAAATAAACAGTACTAGTATGAAATGATGTATTTATGAATGGACTGTATAGAACAGGTTTCTTTTCATATTGGGTGACCAGATTGATCAACCCAGATGCTTTCTGAGCCCTATTTTTCGTGCTTTAACAAGACAGAGCTGTATGTACTACAAAGCAAGGAGTTGAGTGCTTTTGTGTAACTAATCTACAGACTGCATTCCTACATGCAGGAGGTAAAAATATTCCTTTGCAGGATAAGAGATGCTAAAATAATGATCTTGTACTTGCATGAAATCCTTCTGACTAGTCTGACAAGGAAAGTGCAATTTCTTAAGATGTGGGAAACTTTGCTGAGGATTTAGGTACAAGAAGCCCAGAGTCCTTGAGTGTGAAAAAAGAGCTGCCACCTCTTCTCTGCCTGTTATCATCACAGAATATTAAGACAATGTTTCACAATTGCCTTACTGGAATTTCTAAGAAGTCGTGGCAACACCTATAGCAAGGATCTTAAAAATGCAGTATGCACGAAAAATAAATTCATGTTGGCATGTGTATCTAGGATAAACAATAAGCACTAACTGTTATTGCAATTTTTGTGATCAGAATCCTCATAAAATTACCATGATACCTAAGCTGATGGTGTCTTTTTCACATTTGAGTTTCTAAGTGATATTAGTGAAATGAAACCATGTATGAAAATATCAGAAGTATTAAACAAGTGGTCTCTTCTGTTAGGTTTTGAATGTGAAGGAAAACATCAAAAAATTATAAAATTGGTTTTTCAACACCAAAATTGCAGCTTACTATGAAAGAAAAGTTAATGATTAACCAAAAAAGATCTGTGGTTTAAAAACATGCTTTGAAACGATGTGGAAAATTCTCAATATAAGGAAATGGAATACAATGGAATTTTATTGTGTCTGAGTAGCACACCTTCCTCAGGAGGAATCACACTCCTCTCAGGCTCCGTAACTGAACCATGTTTTTTACAGATGGAGAGAAAAGGGACAATAGTATTTCGAAATTCTTTTGTTTTGTACGTGCTTAATACCTCTAGTGGGTGGTTCCTCGCAGACATTCCAAAGACAAGTTTTAAATGGTGCCATTTCATTAATCAGTTTACTACATGAATTTTATCTTATAGTTGTTGACATGCATTCAGTAGATTTTGGCTTCTTAATGTAAGACTTTTGGAGTCTATTGAGTAAACCCAGGGAATCATCATGCTGGCAAGCCCATATTCTCTCCAGTTGATGTGGACAAGTATAAGAGAATAATTACTAGGAAAGTCTGATAACTGGTGAATTTCCTAGCCATAAATAGAAGATAAAGTGATAAAGAGAAGGAAAATGAGAAAGCTACCTTTGCACAAAAAGGGAGGAAATGGCTATGCAAATGGACCATGAACTGCACTGGGGAGATGAAGTAAAGAAGCTCTACAGCAGACTAATTGCTGAAGGGAACCTGGTTGAAAGAGGTACTGTAAATCCCTTTCAAAACCAGGAACAGTCAGATTCTTGCAGTTGAAGTCTGCTTGTCAACAAGAATACAGTGCCCTGGAAAAAAAATCCCAAAGAAGAGCTTTTCCATGAACTATCTGCCAGCTGCCAAGTTATGAAATGTGGATCTTATTATATATTATAAATCATTTTTATGGGAGCAAGGAAAAAATCCACCATTATTTTTTATATCAGGAGAAATCTATAAAACATCGAATTTTTAGGATTTATACTACAGTTTTGTCCTTGTGCTTATGACTTTTTAAAAAATGTATTAGATATTGAGATTTTCCTCAATATTAAAATCTTGAAACAAGTATTCTGATAAAGATATCTCAGCCAAACTATTCCAGCCTTTTGTGAGCTCAAATTGTATGGGACTGCATTCCCTTGGAATGGGTGGCAGATCATCCTGTCATATATACACTGCATTTCCCTTTGTTTCTCTCACCAGGGTTTGTAGCCACCAAATATGGAGTATTATCAGAATGGGTAAAACCAGTATATGGAACATGCATGGAGTCCTTTGGCATCTGAACCCAGCACGAGTCCAAAACAAAACTAAGTTTTATTCTAAAATTAGGTCATTGACTACGTAGCTGAAAGTAAGGGGTGAGTGAAGAGATAATAGACAGTGCTTTAGCTACAGACATACATTTCCATAAAAACTGTTTTTCCTTCTGCTCTAGAGCCCTGCATTATTTGGTGCAGATCCATGGCTGTGAAAGGTCCTCTCCTATGCCCATCCCTCATGCATTTCTGTTATCCACTGATAATCTCTACCAAGCCTCTGAAGGACCTATAGTCAGAACAGCCAGCATGCACCATATTTCAGACTATACCTACAGTCCCACTGTGTGAAGGCAGACAATTTTACTCAGTGGAGCAGCCCTAAAAGCAGCCTTACTAAATAGTCATTAACCCAGAGTTTCAGTACTGTGACTTTTATTTTCTCTCTAGTTCATAGATCTACTTCACAGGAAATGATCCTAAGAATGGTCAAGATATGTTGTATCTAGTATATCTAGTGGAGCACCTTGTCTGTTACACAGGTGGGTAGTGGATACTTAAGGAAGACAATAAGAACATACAGGATTGCTTTCACTCCAGCATTTTCAGCAATCAGTGCTTTAGGGCTTACAAAAGTGAGAGGTTGCAGTTGGACTGCTATGTTTAATAACTGCTGATGTACTTATTCTCTAGTCTAGCCCTTCTCAGAAATCATTTATGCTGCTAGAGATTCAGAAAGAAAATCTGCAGCTCCACAGCATATTTTGTGCTGTAAAAAGCAGTACTTCTTTTAAAAAAAATCTATTGTTTGATAATGTCATTGTTTGTAATTTTAGTTCTATGAGACATAATGGCTTATTCCAACGTCCTCTTTTCCCCTCTGTTTATGACTTTGGATTTCTATTATATGGCCGCTCAGTAATGCTGTCTGTGTCAGGTCCTATCTGCTAAGCTTTTTCTCTTTTAAAGCACTACCATACTTCTGACTGTTGTTGCCTTTTTCTACTTTTCTGCTGCTGCTTCATTTTTTTCTTTAAAAATGCAGCTGAGAGTTATATGCTACATTGATTAAGTAGAGTGCACAGCGATGTCTTCTGTTTTACTGTAAATTTCTCTCATTTTTCTACCTTCTCTATGACCACTGCCAATCTGTTCATGTCACTGCTTGACTAGCTTAGTGAATGGAGAACAATTGATGTCTATCTTTAGTAAGGCTTTTGGAATTATCTACATAGCCAAGTTGTCAAAGTGCAGGCCAGATTAGTTCAGAGGTACAGAGAATTGTGGTCAGTGACAGAAAGTCCATCTGGAAGCAAGTCACTAATTATGTACCTTGTGGTGTCCACTTGGGGCTGGTAGTGGGGCCAATACTGCCAAACATTTTTAGTGACTTGGATGATGGGGCAGAGTGTACCTTCAGCAAGGTTGCAGAGGATATGAAACTGAGTGGTGTGCAGAAGACAGACAGAAGAAATGGAGCTGAGATGAATTTCAAGAAGATTTACAAAGGGAAATGCCAAATCCTGCCCCTGGTGAACAATAGCCTGAGGCACCGGTACACACTAGGGGCTGACCTGCTGGAAAGCTGCTCAGCAGAGAAAGACATTAATGCCTTGGTGGACAGCAAGCTCATCATGGACAAGAAATGCACCATCACAGCAAAGAAGGCCAATAACAGAACCACAGAATGATTAAGGTTGCAAAAGACCTCCAAGATTGTAGAGTCCAACCTTTGACCAATCACCACCTTGTCAACTAAACAATAGCACTAAGAACACCCTGGGCTGCTTTAGGGAGGCCATTACCAGGAAGCTGGGAGAGTGTTTGCTGTTGACTCAGCACTGGGGAGATACATCTGGGCTGCTTGGTCCAGTTTGGATTATTAAGGAATTGGAGCACCTTTCATACCATTCAGGAAGGGTCAAAAGTTGTTTGTTTGACCTAAACGAAGAGAACATAAACAGTTCTGTGATTCTGTGAATTGTCTGCAATGTCTTCAAAATCTTTCCTTTAGTGGCAACTAAGAAATTTTGACTATTTGACCATTTGACTTGAGTTCTTCATATCCAGTGCTTTGAAGTCCATCTGCTATTTTATCAGTTGGTCACCCAATGAATCAGTATATCATGCCCTGTTGTCAATTGGCTGGGTATTGATAAGATAAAAAGAAATGTTGTAGGAAATAGCCTGGAGATCATGGTGGAGAGGTGGAATATGAGTCACCACAGTGCCCTCACAGCAATGAAGACCTATTGCATAGTGCAAAGTGGGGGGAAGAGTTTTTTGCTTTCTGTTCAGCACTTTTGCTGCTGCTCTGCCCGATTTTATGCTCTGCTAAAGGGCAATGACACAGAAGGTACAGCTGGGAGAGGTGAGTTTATTTAGCCTTAAGGAAAGAAGGCCTTGGGAGGACTTTGCCACTGGCTTGAACTACCAGTGGGACATTACTGAGTATACAGAGCCAGAAACTTCTCAGAGGTACACAGTGAAAAGATCAGAGCTATGGAAAGGGAAATTCCAATTAGTCTGTGAAAAGTTGTTTTGTTTTGTTCCATCAAGTGTAATCAAATGCTACAACAGGCTGCAAAGAAGTTTTGTAACTGTCGTTCTTGGAGATATTCAAAATTCAGCCATACAAGGCTATGGCCCACTTGATCTGACCTCAAAATAGTGCAGCTTTAAGTGGGAATAGATGGCCTTTCTTTTTAAATTATTTTGAAATTCTGTACTCTTACTGTACCCACTTCTAGCCAGAAATCAATACAGTATGCGGAATAATGTTGGGTCATCTCATTGTTTTCACCTTAATGTTTACCCCATTTTTAAGATTAGTTTAAGAAAGCCTGTCTTCATTCGGAATATTGTTTGCTGTCTTTTAATAAATAATGAATTCTTAAAAGTATCTTCTATTTTATCCCCCAATTTTTGCAGTTTGATTTTAAATCCTTTGGTGAAGAACATCTAAGAGATCAACCATATCATACATCTCAAAATCCTCTGGAAGATTTACATTTACAAAAAGTCTATTTTTGGCTGCTCTCTGCGTTTACTAATATATACTTAATTTGTAACAGTTTGTTTGATAAAAGTCAGAATTTCTAGTCTTTAGCTCCCTGATCACCTCTGGACACATTTTAATGAATTGCCATTATTAAATGCCATCTCCCTTTCCCTTGTACAATAGCAGATTTAAACAGTCATTTAAAGATCACTGTTAATATACCAGCAATTTTATGTGTGAATTCTTTTAAAAATATATGTGGTTACTCCTAAGTCATGGTGATTTTTTGCTACCCAACTAACCAATTTGTTCAAAATAGCTCTTACTTTCTCTCAGTTTGAGATATTATTTTAGACTTTTCCCTGTCAAAGAATTGCACTGATTAAGAATTTTCTTCTTGATTCTCTAGTGAACATGAGAGGCAGTGAATTCTGATCTTGCTGAGGTAAATCTGAATTTTTAATTTTAGGAATATGGAGTTCAGCCTTCGTGTATATCCACTGACAAACACTGTGTATTTGTGCTTGGAATCCTTGATTGTTTACATTCAAGCCAGTTATGTCTGAATAAAGATTCAGCAAAACAGGAGGCAATTTTTTTTTCCAAATATATTGTTTAAGATATGAGAGTAAAATCCAATACTTAAAAGAATGCTATTAGCTATTTAAATGCTGATGAGTTATGTTATAGGTCTGCCCCTGATGTAAAGTGACTGTGTGAGGAGGCAAAGCTACTCTAGAAATTAGTGAGGACTGGGACGTTCTGCATATATTCTATTCTTTAAGACCACTAAAACTGTTTAAAAAGCAAAGCCAATGTATTCAGTAACTGAAGTATTTAAAAAAGGAAGAATAATATAATCAGAATCTAAATTAAGCCTAAATTTTGCATTGTGCCCTTTATGCACAGTTATTATCAAGTAGCAAGCTGTGTAAAATATGGAAACAAGTTAGTAATATACCAGCAAATAACCTACAAAATAAAATGAGTTATTATAGGATGTACCTCAAAATAGAAAATAGGGTTATTTTAAAGTAATACTTGACACTGAATATTTGTAAGACCATGCAAAATAGAAGATTAGTCAGGAGGAATTCTAGTAAATCAGCTTATTATAAAAGACAAAGGAAAGAGTTTGCTTCGAAACGAGGAAAAAATATTCATATGCGCAAGAATTCTACTGCAAGAAAACACAGGAATCAGGAGATCTGTATAATCTGTGCATCATTCAGTATGGAGGCTAGTACAGGAAGAAAGGATCATTAATTTAAGGATTTAGGGAAAATGTTAGGGTTTGTATTTGGTTTTGCCTTGTCTTTCTCAATCCAGTACTCCACCATCTCCTTCCAAAACTGCATACCATTAGCAGTTCTGTATTCTAATCTCTCCCTTGCTGCTTAAAATTATCACTCCTTTATTTCAAATATGGCTTCTTATCCTCTGCTCTGTTAACTGGCTTTATTACCCTCGACCCCTTCTTGCCTCCACTGCAGGCAGCTTGACATTTTTACATTAGCTAATCCTCACTTTTCACACCCTTCCCTTCTCCTCCCCCACTATGAATTTTCTTCCCTTTCCTCTTTTGGTGTATTCAGAGCTGCAGAGAGCTTTTCAGCAGATATTCAAACCCCTGGAGAAATTCAAAGAGATAGAAACACAGCACAAGAGCTAGGAGTGTTTTCTTCTGGACTGCCAAAACCATAAGGTAACATTCAGAATGAGGTCACTGTACCATGATCTCATTTTGAATTAGATTTGTTTATGGGGCATAGGAAGCCTGGTAGGGCTTGTTTTGGTAGTTAATATTACATCAACAAACTGTGAAAAAAAATTTAAGCATTTACTTTCATCTCCTAATTTCATATGTCAGGAGTTTAAAAGAATTATGAGAAAATAATAAAACAATGGCTCAAATTAGGCAGGAACATGGCTTAAGCTAGGCATGGACTGGACTTAGAGCAGTCAAGTGTACAAGGCACATATGTACAGAGGCACTAAAACAAAATGAAATGTTTGAGAAAAGCATTTTGCAGGATAACTGAAAAAAATAGCAATGCTTTTTGTGCTAAGCAAAGCAAGAGCAGATTTGCAGGAGAATGCATTGCATGAGTGGGTACCTCAGAAACTTCCCGCATGGAAGGTGCAGCCAACAGGCTGTTTAGGAGGAATGTTGCATTCTGGTACTCACCCTGATTTGTCATTGTTGCTTCTTTAACAAATGAATGAATATTCACTCCTGTAAAGAAAACAGAAATAGGTACTCCATATCACAAAGGGCCTATACAATGTAAAGAACAGGAAAACAAGATGCAGTGGAAAGCTCTACCTGATTTAAATTAATTTTGAAAATATCATCAGTAATTCTGCCCATCTGTAGTATTTTCACAGGACTTCGCAGTGATTTGAAGGAGAAGTTAAACAGCCACTGTATTAACTTTGAGACTGGTACTGTAAAACAAGGCAGGTTGTGAGATAAAATGTGTGTAGGAGCAACAGAAGTAATGGCAGAATATGGATGAACTTTGTTGGTAACCCAACTAGTGAGTGGAAAGAATTAAAAATCACAGAGAAAGAGAAAGAAATGCAAGTGTGGAGGGAAAAAGTACTCTGCTGAGCTTTAGATTTAGAGCAAAATTTGCAATAATCCTTCAGAGTGGTTGAGTGATCCTCAGCTTCAGTACGTGCAGAAAGAAATCCTGGCAGAGGGAAGGCACTTGACTATAAAAATATTTGTTCCTGTGATTAAGCATTATAATCATAAACTCAGAGAAAGTGGCATAGATAGGGTTAGATTTGTGGTTTTTTTGTGCAAACACTTTTGCAAATCTCTTACCATTATTTTTGAAGTGAATATATAATTTTTGTTGACTCTATGGGTTCTAAGCATGCCAAGTTTTGGAATGTGTATTTTTGAAACTTAATTAGAAAAGCTGATCAATAAATTTTATTTTTATTACATTAAAATTATATCTTAAATATGCATTTTAAACTAGGTCTTTCTGTGTCATAAATTATCTTTCACTCTTAAAAAAATATATTTTATGAACATTTTAATTTGTGATTAAAAGCTGTTTTACTGTTGTAAAGAAAATTATTCTGTGTAGCCATGCAAACTGCAAACAAAGATCCAGCAAAACTCCTCTCTGCCTGAAATCAATAATAAAATAAGTTCATTTCATACAAACACACATCTAAAGCTTTCATGACAGTCTAAAAAATCTAAAAATGCCTGCAGAGGATATGAGTTTATTGAATTTTCTTACTTTACTGTTTCATAGACTCTACCTTAACCAGATACTATAATCTGATTGTATCAACCTAGAAGTATATAGGATTTTATTTTAATGTTAAAAAGGTCAATAGCTTTGGAACTTAAATTCTTTCTGTCTTCTATACTGCACTAGAATCTCAGCACTGAAGTATTACCAGATAACTTTAATAAAAAGAGGTTGGATTTTATAAACTAAAATTTACTTATTCATTTCCTATATATACAGTTAAATTCCTTAGATGAATGCTTTCTAAGTATGTGGCCAAGCAATATATACTTTATTGAATGATGAAGGAAATGTATATTAATGTGGTTGATATAGAAATAAAATTTCTTCCAAAGCATTTTTGCTGTATAACTGTTATTGAATATTACATCTTTTTATCGCCTCAGATGATATTCCAACATTTTAGTGCTTTATTCCAGCTCTGAAAATGTTTTAGTCTTACCAAAAACATGTTCTACTAAGTTCTGCATTGAAGCACTTTGGTTCGGAATTTGAGTTAGATTTTAAAATTTGGTGACAGATATACCATTTGCTGAGCCATGCCAAGGCTTTCAGTTTGTCTGCAGAATAGATTCATTTTGAAAGATGTGTTTTTTAGACTTCATGAAGCTTCTGAAAATCTGGATCACATTAGGCATAAAGGCTTAGGCATTTTCAGCACCATAGAAGAAGTTTGCAATCATTTTCTATAGTACAAATGGGCTTATTTAGCACTCCTGTTATGGAAAAGATTCTACAATAATAATACTACTATTATAATACCATTTCTGTAATAATAGCACTTCTGTTATAAAACACCATTATTATAGAAATGCTATTATAAGGCAAGCTCTGTTATTTAGATTTGCTTCTGCAATAAAAGTGCTAAAAAGTCGGCTTGTATTACAGAAAATTATTGCAAATTTTTCTTGCCTGGCAGTGAAATTTTTCATTCTGAATCTTGTCTGTCGCTGTTGGAAAGCCATTCTCATACATACTCTGAAGCCTCTGTGAGTTACTCAACAGTGTGTATTTAAAATAGGGAATTACTGAATAGGCAAATGGAAAAAAGGCCAGTAGTCATTTATGCCATCTTCCATGTTCCTAATCTGCTGCTCACCTCACTTTTTGTCATAGGCCAGAACTCTTATGTGGAAAGTGTGTGCAGGCTCATTGTGCATAAGATAGAGGAGATGACATTAAAAAAAGATATGAAGAAAGGGAGCAAATTCTTTTTTTCATCCTGTTTATTTTTTTCAATTTTGAGCACAGTTCAAAAGAAACAGCTTCCAGTTTTTCCATTTGACTCTGTACCATACTCCTATGATCATAATATTCAACAGGAGGTAAAGAGTAATTCCCGAGTTAATTACTCCTGAATTTAACAAATTCAGTCAGTGGAGAAAGACTTCTATTAAACACTTTGAACCAATTAAACCATGAGGTCAGAGGTCCTTATGAGTACTCAGCCTAAGGACCAGCCTGCTCTGATCATCATCTTCCATTTACAGCCCACTACCAGTGAGTGCATTTCAAAGCCATAATGAATATCTCTCTTTTAGGGAGCAGGGAACAGAAGGAAGAGCAAAAGGAACAAAAGACGTCCTCCAATTTCTAATTCCTGATTCCCCCATATCCTGTGTTTTCTTTAAAAATGTTTCTTTTCCACTACTCTAGCTGTTCTAATGCACTCTCCATTTCCTTCATGTTCAGCCGCCAATCCACCAGTGTTCCCACACACAGAGCAGAAATTCTCATGGATAAGGCGTTTTAGAAAAAAATTAGGACAAATTTCTGAGTTTAAGCCTCAGACAGTCTTTTCCTAGTGCATTCATTTTAGTGTGAATAAATTACCTGTAATTATTTTGAGAATGCTTGGGTCATAGGGTGAACTTTGTGCTAAGGACACAAAAGAATTAGTTCCCAGAAATTTCTTTCATGTTTGCATACACTTTTACACAAGAAGTCTCTTGTTTGTCTTTGCCATGCCTGTGAAAAATTCCAAATACATTACGTCTGTTTCATCTCCTGGACAAGGGTCATCTAAAAGGTAAATATTCAACATGAAGTCTATGGAACTGCATCAGTCATTTGCCAGAAGAAGATCCACCTTCTAGGTTTCTGATTTTTTTCAGATGTTTTCTGCTGAAAACAATGACTCTCAAAACTTGAATTAATCCTAATTTTTTTTTTTTTTTCAGTTTATAGTTCCTGTACCAAGGAAATGTCATTACAGTAATCATTCCTCTACCCATGATTTCCGTGTAATAGTACTTTTAAAAAACATGCAAATCTAATCTTGAGTTGTGCCTTGCAGTTTTCCAAGAATGTAATTTAGGCATGAATTGGAGCCATTAGATAGCAACAATATGACTATTACTGTTCTAAAACTTTTCCAGTAGCAGAAGGAGAATATTAAGTCTTTCTCATTTAAAATTTGTCCTTGTTCTCCATCACTAATTATGTTTCTTAAAATTGTACCATGAGCGTCATCAGACTAGAATTTTCTTTTTAATTTTTAAAAAAATCAGTTTTGTTATTTAGTGGAAGGGGAAAGAGCTAGTGAGTTTTGATGTTCTTTTGTACTCCTCTAAGTTGCTAAAGGCTTTGTTTTTACACTGCTAAATACATTACTTAGTCCATAGAGTTTATTAGTGCCTTTGGGTACCATATTTTCTTGAAAATAGCACACACTTTTGTGCTTATTTGTATCTCCTAATGCTTAAGTGCTTGTGCTCTCTTTTGTGTGTTATTTTTCAGTTGATACTTACCAGTACTTGTATTGGGTAACATCTGCTGTTTTGGTTCTTCATTGCAATAGCTCCCTTAAGACTTTTAGTGCAAAAAGTGAGTTTATTGTTAGCAGCTACAGTACTACAAAGACAATCTTGTGGTAGCAGTGGAATGGTACTTTTTTCTTGGTAGATTCAAGAACAAGCTCTTTGAAATAATGAGTTGCTCAAAAAGTTGAGTTTTTGGTAAGTTAAATGATTTGTTCTTTTAAAAGGAAGAATATGTCTCATAGCCTCAGGCAAAAGAAAACAAAACATGAGCAGTTAAAAAAAATCAGGTATTTATTTTTGAAATCTGTGCAGTGGAAATGTTGGCTGCTTCTGGTATTTGAAAACAAAGCACTTATATTTTCTATTTCAAGCATACACTTCTCATTTAAAATGAAGCATAAACAAAAGATCTAGACAACCCCAGAGCAAAACACTTATTTTTAGTCTTAAGAAAATTTGAATATTTTAGGTTTTCTATTTTTCTGGAAAAAGAAGATAGATTGGTGTAAGGACTTAAAAAATGAAGTTGTATGTCTCAAAATACAGTCTCTATAAGAGAAGCCACCACAACAAAACCTGAGATAAGTGCAGACAGCACCAGGAAGATTCTCATTCCAGGCCTGGTGAGGCAGATCTGGGTAAGGCATCCCGATAAATTTCCCCCATGGCAAGCTGTGGGTCAGGCAGTGAGTGCTTATGCACAGGGCATCCCACGTTATGGGAACAGCTCCTGCACCCCGTGGATACTCAGGACCAGGCAGTACAGAAGTGGTACCTCCAGGAGAGCTACTCTGGGACCCTGTCCCACTGAAGGCCAGGCTGAAGGACCAGTGGGACACTGCAGGAATAGGATGATACATATTGCTTAATTTTTTCACTCTCTCACTCTCTTTCTTCCACCCCTCTTCTCTCCTCCAATTTCTTTCTACCTCTGTAGCTCACATTTATTCTTAAATAAAATCTGTGCTATTGACTTCATGGTCTTGTTTGCACCTCAGTTCAGGGGGAAGCATCCATTATAAGTGGATCATACCAATCGGTCATAATAAAATTTTCCATAATTGTTTGTTTATCAATTGTAATCCAAATTAAATAAACCTTTTTTTTTCTGACTGCACCTAGTGAGGCCCTGGTTATGGCTGTGCCTTGGATATGGCATCTGTATGGAACTATGGCCATGTCTCTCTAGTTCTCAGGTGTGAAAATTAAAGAGTTTTTGTTTACATCCTTCATTCAGTTTCTAAGTTAGTGTACAAAACCCAAGAGGTTCAGGCACTTCTGTACTAGAGGGTGCACTCTTCCAACACCTAAGCCTCAGGATGGTTCAGAGAGATTTCCTCTCAGAGCAGCTTAACTCTGGCAGTGTCTGTATTCAACTGTCAGGTTATGCCTCCTTACAGCTTAATTACTTCTCATGATAACTTTGGCAGGTCAAACACATAAGTTTCCAGAGTTTCTATTTTCCCATAAATAGCAAGGTAGATAGATATTTCTTTACTAAAGGTTATGAAAACTCATTACTAAACCTGCAAGATCTCTGCTAGGTAGGTCTTACAGGTATGTCCAAAGCACGACATGAAGAGGGAGAAATAATTCTCTGCTTCTACTTAAAAGGATGGTGGTAGTAGCCATGGTGTTGCTATCCACCTTTTTCATAACAGCCTAGTAACTTCAGCTTACACACATGAAGTAGATCTGTTTTTTCCCTTTTCTACTGACACCTTTAAGTCAGAAACATTTTACCTCACAGGAGGGTGTCTGGCAGGTTGGGTGATATTATGCTCCACCCTCACACAGTATTTTAAACTTGAGCACAAATGATGCACTAACACAACCAAGGAGTTCTAAACTGAGATTTGCCTGTTGCCTGTCCCATTTGGTCTCCTTCTTAAACAACTAAGAAACCAGAAGCTTTTGATAAATATTTTACCAACCCACCTCACATTATGGCTTCTGACACCTTAGTTTGGCTTACAAATAGCTGCTTCAAGTGAGAAGAAAACTGGAGGATTTGAAAAAGAGATAAATTAGATTTCTCTTTTGAAAAATTTAGGGAAGCTGAGCTAATACAAACAACTTTGGTAGATGACAGAATGCATAATTTTATCTTGGCTCGATTGTGTTAAAAAGGAAGCTAAGCCTATGCATAGGATAAGCATAAAAATAAGACTGTGTCTTGTTTTCAAAATAACCCCATCAAGTCATTTGGTGCCAATGAGCATAGAGTATTTACAGGAACAGGTATCCAAAATTTAGCCTACCCACTGTTTTAATACAATTTTTAGAGATGCTGTGTAGCCCAGCATCTAGTTTAAAAGTAGAACAATTATTAACCTAGTGCCTGAATAGGTAGATCCTCAGAGGGGTAAAATCAAGCAAGCCAGAAAGAGAACAAGCAGGTAACTGCCCTGATAACCATGACACAGGGGAATTTCATTAATGAATCTACCTTTTCACTATGTCATCCCCATCATTCTGTTTGTTCTATAGGGGCCCTGATAATTAACAGCAGCTTCTTATCCAGTGCTCTGCACAAGAAGAATTGTGTGCTCTCTTGCCATACCCAGGGTACAGGGATGTTTCTTTGGCTCTTAAACAAGCAAAGGAGTTACTGCTGACTTTTCCACAAGAAAGTAAATTTTGGCTAGGGATGCTTAACTGCTTTTAAGAAACCATAATTTTCCTGTTATTGTTAAGATAACAGAATCTGAAGGGAATGGGCGGACTTAACGATGCTTAAATTAAATGTGTTCATGCTCCTTGGATCCAGATTGTTCTAAAATAGCCTTTTAAAGATCATCACTCTGGTCATATACTTCACTGCAAATTGTTGCAAGTCCTCCCTAGTAAACTGTGGCCCAGTGTTAAACACTGTGTCAGGTATTCTATGTCTAGCAAAAATACATTTGCATAATCACCTGTTCAACTGCAATGGAATCTAGTAATGCTATCTCAGGAAGATTTAAATCATAGTCTAGAATTAATACATACATCTCACTAGTCAGTTTAAGTAAATCAAGGACTACTTTACTCCAGGGGACAATTTATTCTGTCCCACCATACAGGTTTCTTTGGACTGTCAGAGCCTGTATTTTTGTACATTTGACAAAGCCTGGACAAATTCTCCAATGGCACTATTCAGGAGCAATATCAAATGTGTTGAGTCTGTCCCTGGGATTTTTCAGTCCTTTGATTTATCTTTCTATTATCTGTTCTAAAATATTTTTTCAGTAACATTGCTAACTTCCCATTTTGATAATTTGAAGCTTCTGTATGAATTCAGGCCTTGATTTTGTTTTGGGGCTTGGAAAGTGATGTTCTCGCTAGGCTGTACTACTAATAATCATATCATCATCCTGAACTCTGCAACCTACACTTTTTCTGCAATGGGCCAGTTTTAAAAATCAGTTTGACAGTAACTTGAGGTTTGATTTTATTCCAATGAAATTTTATCAAATGCTCTAGAAAATATTCAGCAACCAAGTTTCCCTCAGCTTGTAATTAGCTTGCAAATCATCAGCTTTTAATTTAAAAATAGTAGCCATACTTTCAGGGTGGTGCTTTGCCAAGCTGATCTTGGATCTGTGCTGCTTTGTTTACAGTTGAAATTGGCCTTCTGTAAATAGACGTGAATCTTTTTGTCATGGACTAAACACAAACCCAAATTTCTTTGCAATAGACTAAGCTTTTGTCAGTGGCCAGAGTGACTAAAGTTCTGATTTACAATTCTGATCATATTGCTTTATGAGAATTTTGCCAGTTCACTCCTTTGTAATCAGCTTATTTTGCACTTTGATACTGATTTTCCCTGAGTCTGCACCTCTGCACAGTAGTGAGTTTAAGATTTTAGTTCAATAACCCGGTCTTCTATTAAAAAAAATTAGAGTAAATTAAATGAAACAATAATGGCTCGGACCTTTTAGTCTGGGAGTAGATATTTTACTATTTCATGTATTTAAATTTAAGGAAAAAACGACCCTTTGTTTTTCCAAAGAGTGCTTACAGCCTGTTCTTTTAGTTAATTTGGTTCCTTCTGCTTAAGTTGAGCTTTTATAGGAACCTGAACAGTGGACTTGTTAGGTTTTTCAGCTGGTCTCTGTTCTTCAGAGCTTCTCAATACCTGAGAAGTCTTCAAGATTCCCTGTGTTTGTTTTGACTTCTTGACCTGTCAATAATGTAATGCTTTTGATGAAGAGAAGGCTTTGTATCTGCAAATTACTGTTGCAATTCTTTTCTCTAGCAGTTTGCTGCCTACCTTCACCTCTGTTTCAAAGATATTTTTAATTATATTTTATTGCCACTTTCTTTTCTTTTAATGCTGGTAAAATGGTCTTTGACATCCCACTGACTCAGTTCTTTAATGCTCAGCTTAAAGTTAATAAATATCCCATTTACTTTCAGGTTGACAGTCTATTTGTCTTCTGATGATGGGCAATACTGCCAGAAAAAAAACCATCCAAAGAAGTCATGCTGCAGTTGGCCTCTCTGGCTGTGCTGTGCATACTTGACTGGTGCCTGCAAACTTTCATGCACTGATATTAACGACTGCATGTCTTTAATCTTTTTTCATCTGACAGATATTGTGCTTTTTTCACAGGCTGTGTAAGTCTGTGGTCTCTACCGAAGTGGCTTTGATTTTGTGCTATTATGCCTTAGGTATCTCTTCTGTAGTCTGGATTTTCAATTTTATTTATACTTTTAGATACTGTCCATTTCCATAAGCATTATTCTTGAGGGAATGATTCCTGCTGCTTAGCACATTCTGCTTATGATATCAGGTTAATCCATGTCTCCCATCTATCCTAGTAAGCAACACAGGATTGGGGCATGGACCTGGAAGCTCCCCTTTGCTCATTCCTGCTGTTAAATGGTGAGCATGGTCTCTGTCAGAGTTTAACCCCATCTGAAGAAGGGTGAGCAATCTCAGTCAAGATCTGTTCTCAATAAGCAGTCTGCATGTGGCCAGTCTGGTTTTAGATATAGAGAAGCTGTATGGACGCAAGTAATGCTGTGACTATTTAACCATAAGACCAGAAAATGATCCTTGGTCCACTGTAATTCTTGGTCTCAAATTAGCTTTTGAGGTCCTTTTATGTAATTTCTTCCCATTGCCAAATTTTATTAACAATCTGGTTGGTCTTTATCACAGACTGCATTAGTTAAGACTGACATCTAAATAAAGTGAAAATTCTTTACACTTTCTTTAGGTAACTTTTTATTTAATATATCCCCTCATAAGAAAGGACAGTACTCAAATTTTTGCAATTTAGTTTCATAGTTGGCATCTTTTATCTGAGCTAGCTGAAAATTACTGAGCATATGAAATCCGAGCATTAAAACCTGCTGTTGTGAGTAATAGGGTTATTCTTTGATGGTATTCTCTGACATGGGCAATTGACATTGATCACAAATGCAGAAGGAGACAATCTGATTCTCTTTGCCAGTTGTTTTCATTCAGTAACCTGTCAAAAACTGGACCTTCTTGACACAGTTCTAACTTAGTAATAAGTATTCTCTTGTCTAGAACTATTTCAAACCGTATACAAGAGATCTTCAATTCTCCAGTTGTGTGCTCTTCCACTAGCACTTACTCTTGTTTTGCAATTTCCATTTATAATATGGTACTCAACAAGGGTCTCCAAGCACTGGGCATTGTAGTACTCAGTTACTGCAAATAATCTGTACAACAAAACTGTTCCCATAGCTGAACCACTTAAAAGCACAGATATCAAATCACGCTACCTGTCTGAAATGTTCTTTTCATGAAGGGTTGCGTTTCAATCTGTAACTGATAAAATAATGAGGAGGGTATTGAGTTGCATTAAGTCATATTTCAGTTCAGAAAGGCTGGGAAAAAATGGAAGCTTTCCATATCACTACATATGAACTGCAAATGGATCATCAATTTTAATTCCTTGCAAAGTAAAATAGGAAAAATTGATTTAACAGTGATATTTCTTCTATGAGTTCTCTTTCAGCAGTTACGTTTGAGAAGTGAAATGTTACAGTGAACGAAAACTTGCTTTAATTTGAAAATCTGTAAATACAGAGTGCTTAGATGTTTCTAGGCTAGGAGCCTAGCTTTCCTAAGTTCACTCTATTGCCAGCAGAGTGAGGCAGGCATTTCCTGAGGGGAATTATTTTAAGTACTCTAGCTAATAATGCCATTTGAATTCACCATCCCAAACCAAGATGAGTATTATTTAACTCAAGCAGCTCTTGCTACCTCTAAGGAAAAACATCATCTAATCCAGCCTTCCCAAACCGAAGATTTTACAGACTCATCTACTTCCTTGGTGTTTCCTTTGGGGTTAGGTTAGTATTAGATATATAGATATCAAGATTGCATAGTCATTGATATGCTGGCTAAACGTTGTTTAGGGTTCCACATAGGCATTTCTATTTTGATAGGCAAATCTATATTGATTTCATTTTCTAGAGTGGGAGAATTTATTCCTTACAGCACATTTTCTTCAATAACAAAATCTAAAAAACTACACTGTTTTCTAATACTTTTGTGACATATCATATTAAAGACTGGGGGAAGCTAATGTTTTTGTTTATTATGTGTGTGAGTTGGTCACAGCTACCTGTGAAAATTTATGTTGTATTGGTCATCTAATGACTTATTTTCTGGATGTTTTAATTCACCTATGTGAGGAAGCACTTGTTAAAAAAAACCACAAACAAAAACCTGAAGTACACTCCCCCTTTATTATAGCAGAAGTGTCAAGAAATGCATTAGAATATAATTGTTATTGAGGCATGATCTAAAGATGTGTGACCATATTCACTTCCCTGGAGAGGGTTGGTCAGTTCACTGAAGTATGGAGGATATGAGTGATTCATCACTCCTTGCCACTATGCATGTGGTGTTTTCAAAGCAAATAAAATTGTATCTATCTGGGGAGCAGAAGTGAAGATATGTAGTTGATAAGGGTTTCATATGTGATCATTGCTATGTGATTTATCTATAATTGAAAATATTTTATTGCTTTTCACCTCTTTTTAACTACAAATGATGAATTGTGAAATAAAAATAGTCTAGTCAATTATTCTATTTTTTTAATAAATTGATTTCTGAGTTTTCTTTTACGGACAATTAATTTTTCTAGTAGTATAGATAGATACCTGAACTTTTTGTTGGTAGCTAAATTATCATACATGTTGTGATCCTGTTGCTTTTGCCAATGCTGCAGCAACAACTGGTGGTATGGTGAAAGCTGATCAAGTGAAGGCTTCCCATCTTCTGAATTTGGATAAGTTTTTGAAATGCCATCCTGCATCTCAGAAATTAGATCTGCAGGGAGTTATGCAAAAGTTTTTCATTTTGCTCCTGCTGCACTGCCATAGTCTAAAGTCATGTCAAAAGAAATAAATTTGTGCTGTGCTTTTTGACTTGAAACAGCTCTTCTGTTTAGAGATGTTCGCAGAGGTGGTTTGATAAACTGTGGTTAGCCCTGAGCTCTTTTCTCCCCCCAATGAACAAGTCATGTAATCTTCAAGCAGTTCAAACTGGTATAATGAAGAAACACTTAAGGAAAAGCAATTGTGCTGACATACCCATGTTCTCTTCCTTGACATCTTACATGATCCTACCAGTCTTTTAAAGATGTGTGTAACCTCAGAGACTACTGTGACTCATCTTTTATGGTTAGTAAATCATTGAAAAATTATTAAAGGTGATTACATCCTGAAGTTGCCTTATGATAGATCGACATTGTTTAAACACTTTTTTTAAAAAAAAAGTCTCTCTTCTAGAAAAGTTAGCAAATTATTCAAATTATTTTAATGATAGTGAAAGATCTAGACCAGTGCTGATTCTGGAGGTATATAGTTCTTTAATTCAAAACTTGTTTGATTAAAATACTTGTATATGTGATTCAAAAATAAATGAAACACTATGAATACACCAGAGAGTATGAAATGCTACCATGAATTATTTTCATGAAGAGTTCTTATTATGAATTCAGGTTTATCATCATGAAAATTCACACATAAAACATATTTTGAATTCATTACATAACTGCCTTCAGTGTCTATACCAACAAAATTCACTAACTCACTGGTTTCAGTGGAATTACTCCAGGCTTATACTGGTTCAATTGAAGAGGGAATAAGTATTTTAGGCTTCCAGGAATAAAAATAAAAAAGGCACTAAATTGCATGTAGAAGAACTAACATTATTATTTAGAAGAATAAATAGAAATGTTTTGAATGTGTTGTAAACATAACGGAATAATCCAATGGAGCCACTAAAAGTTAATGTGTACCTCTTAACTTGTCTTGATTACTGAGGACTTACATATAAAAGAACTTTTATGAAATCTGAAGGAAGCCAACCAACAATGTTGTACAAACAAGAGATGTCCAAGCCATTGGCTGCACTACTGCAAGCAGCTAAGCAAGGCTAAAAGCTCACAGGAGCAGAATTTCCTTCCTCTGCTTCCACAGCTTTTATTTGTGGAAGGTGGCCTCTGTCTACTTTTGTTATTGAAAGCACTGGTCCTTGCTGAACCTTGAATTGAGGCAATTCAATTTACTAACACTGGAGAGAACATCAAGTTTGTTTTGTTTCTGGTTTAGTTTTACTTATGTTAGTGTTAGTTTCCCAAGAAGTCCAATAGTCAGATGATCAGTGGTGCTATCTCACTTCTCTGCAAAAATGCTTTCCAGCTCAGCAGGAAACGGTACTGGAATATGTTGCCCTATATAGAGCAACTTGGTTTCCTGTCTGTTTGTGAAGTGACATCTTTTGGTGAATTTTGGCTGGTAGTAACTTGCTGCTGTGCAGTGATGAGAAGATATCAGCAAAACTGAGGAGATTTTGTCTCTCTTGAAACAAAAGTACCAGTGATCAGCTGCCTTGCCTCTGTATTATATTAAAGCCTTACTCTTTAACCATAAATACAGATTTAAGCTAGTTTTCCTGATTTCTTACTTTAAATAAATAATTTTTAATAATAAGTAGGTAAGTGGCATGACACTTAGCAAGTAAAAGCACAGTGATCCCAGATTTCTCTGAGAGAAGAGTTTTTTCCTAATATCTAATCTAGACTTAATCTTTTTCAGTTTGAAGCCATTCTCCCCTGTCCTGTCACTACATGTTCTTGTAAAATGCCCCTCTCCATTTTTCTTGTGGGCTCCCTTCAGGTACTGGGAGGTTGCCATGAGGTCTCTTCAAAGCCTTCTGTTTCCCAGGCTGAACAGACCCAATTCTCTCAGCCTTTCCTCAAAGGAGAGGTGCTCCATCCCTCTAATCATCATCATGGACTCGCTCCAGCAGGGTGATTTCCTTGCTGTGCTGGAGACCCCAGAGCTGGATGCAGCACTACAGGTGGGGTCCCACCAGGGCAGAGGGGCAGAATCCCCTCCCTCTCCCTGCTGGCCACAACGCTTTGGATGCAGCCCAGGATGCATTTGGCTTTCCAGGCTGCAAATGCATATTGCCAAATCATGTCCAGCCTCCCACCCCCAGCACTCCCAAGCCCTTCTCACCGGGGCTGCTCCCCATCTGTTAATCCCCAGCCTGGGTTGGTATTCTGGGTTGCCCTGACCCAGGTGCAGCACCTTGTGCTTCATCTTGTTAAACCTCATGAGATTCACGTGGACTTGTTTCTTGATTTTGTTCAGGTCCCTCTGTGTCTCAGCCTGAGGTGTCTCTTTATGCTTGAGGTCACCTCAGGAGGACATGAAGATGGTTTAGAATTCAGGTTTTTCCACGATGCCTGCGGATGAGAGACTGCAGGAGGCTGTTCTCAGAGGTTTCAAGGTTGTTTATTGTTCCTTATCTCAGGAATTCTTTGCCCAGCAAACAGCGATCTGTCCAGGGCAGAATCTGCCTGGCAGAGGCAGGACTTATCTTTTATACTCTAAATTACGTATTTGATATACTCAATTATTTTCCAATACACCACAACCTTATTGTAATGTCTAGTTTTGTCCCCATCCAATTGAAGGATGCCAAGGTGGCACTCCAACATGGATGGAAGAAGAACGAGGAAGAAGCATACCACGCCCCAAATCCTCAATTTAGCCACGAGCCCCTCAATATAAACATTCTAGAAATCTGCTTATTCTACATTCTAACAGTCTAATTTACACTCTATTTATTTTTGCAGCTTGCATTTCTTCCCTCAATGTTGGTAGATTCTTCCACGGAGTTAAATCCAGCCCCTGAGACATTTGGGTCTCATTTGAGGGTCTTTGGGGACCCCGGCAGGGGGAGTCTTGAGGCTCCAGGGAAGCCAGATGAATACTCTGGACTCCCACACCTCTGGATTGCACCCCACCCTTCAGGTGTGTCAAACACCACTGAATTGGTGTCATCTACAAATTTGTTGAGAGTGCACTTGATCCTTCTGTGCCATTAATGAAGATATTAAATATCACTGGTCCCAGTATGGACCCATGAGGGACTCCACTTCTCACTGATTCCATTGGCTTCTGAACCATTGATCACAACCCTATGAATGTGACTGTCCAACCACTTTCTTATCCATCTAACTCATCAAATTCACTCATCAAATCCATCTGTCACCAATTTAGAGAGAAGGATATTGTGGAGGACCTTTCTTTAGATCCTCCTGTCTTTCAAAGGTTTGCTCTCTCTAGATCCTCCTTCAAATAGTAGTTATGTTGGGAAACACAGTGTTGAGGAAAAGGGATTCTTTCATAAAAAAATAATTGGAACACTGGATTATAATTAATATTTTCTAAACAGAACTTTGTGATACAGAGGAAGTCTCTATGCTTTTTAAAGATTAAAATGTTGAAGTACTAGCCCCTGCAGTCTCAATTCTATAGCAGATATTTTCTTTTTACTGCTTTTTTCTTAATAGTTCTAATGTATTGTAATGATTTTAAATTTTTTCATGGCCTCACATATTCTAGCTGATCTTTCTGTAGCTGTAAAAAGAGAGCATGTGGAGAGGAACAGAGATTGTTTCAGGAGTGTTGGATGAAATGCTTCCCTGGTGCTGGATATTTACTGTCATAATCCACAAATAATTATTCCTTTCTGCTGTTGATAGGGTCTGAAAAGAGTAGGGTGGATATGATTCATTGTTCCCTTTGTAGTTGCAAACAAATCTAGAACTAGTAAGCATAATTTAATTATTTAACATTTGAGAGATATCGCTAAGAGCATATTCAGGGCCTTTTGCAGACTGAGACAAGTAACAAACCAAACACAGGGTGCAATGAACATTGGGGAAAAGTGTGTCAGAGTTGAAATTCATAGAAATTCTAGTTCTGCTGTTCCTTAAAAGAGCATTCTGAATATATTCATCTAGCCATTGAAGGTAAATATGTCTCAAAACTAGAAAGCCAAGAGATCTCTGAGTTGGGATGAAATTTTTTTTTAAATGGTATCTTTTTACCAGGATTGCAGATACCCATATTGTATGTGACATAGAAGATCTGTAATGATGGTTTTCCCAGAGTAAGGAAAAAAATTGATCTATTTCATTCAAGGAAAGTAATTTAAGTAATATTTTTTTCTGAATAAACAATGGCAAGGCAGGGCAGTGGTCTGTCTTCTCTCAGTCTAACTTTTTAAATTCAAATTTTAGTACTCTACAGGAAGTGCTTTGTATTTGAAATAGATATATTTTTTTCCTGAGTCAGAAGAAGTTAGGCTTGTTCATAAAAATAGGAGCTGACAAGAGAAGCTAACAGGTATGACAAAGATTTTGATCTGGAAAATTTAGATTTCAGCTGTAGTGTGATCTTATCTAGGAAACTGAAAAACTTTCAGTAAAACCAGTGCAGATTCAAAAAAGACAGAAGATATTTAGATAACCAGGTCTGAAGTGAATTTAAATAGCTAAATCTAAAACTGAAAATCTGCACTTAGCTGCCATCTAACCACTGGATTAAGTTGTAAGATTTAAGTTAAAATGCCCTCGCTACATAGAATTGCACTACTGAGCTTTTTCAGGACCATCCCAATATTGACCACGTTGAAACTGGGAGTCCACCACATGCAAGCCAGGTGATGTTCAGGAGCAATTGGGTTCAGTGTATAATTTTAAGAAAATCACTTGGCAGTGTGAAAATGTACCTCATGCATGGTAACTCCTGTATACTCCTGTCAAAATATGTCTTTTGAATTAGTATCAAACTCCTAAAATAACTCAATAGAAGAACAATTTACTATTTTATAGAATTACAGGTTTAAAAAAAATGTTTCATCTTAAAACTTGGGCCTAGTTCCTTTCTTTAGTTGAGCAGATTCAAGTTTACACTGTTCAAAATCTGTCTTTTACACTGGTAGGTGCAAGGCTACTCTGGATGGAAACTGCTCTCCACTCACTGTTGGAACTGCCAAAAGTGAGATTTGCTGTGTCAAAGACAGACACCTCCAGTCTGAGGAGTGAGAACACAGCAATAAAGTTCAAGGTTCTGGTCTCTTACAGAGGTACTGCTTTTGTTCCTGAGTTAGAAGGGTTGAGAATATAGGTAAAGGGCTGGTCTTTTCTCCCTAAATGCATTGTAGGTGATTGCTTATGGAATATAATAATTTTAGGTAGCTCACAGCTCAGGGTCTCACTGGCTTCTGAAATACCCCATTTTCCCCATGTACAACTTAAGGAACCTGGGAACTGAATAAGAGATTTTTGATTTCACTCCAAGAATCAGAAACATAAAAAGTATCTCAGTTTGGCAGCTAACTATTAAACACTGACATTTCCTCCTGGTCATGGTCTTGTTGCTTGCTGATGGATGGCATCAAACTTAAAAATGCCAGAGTGACAGATATTTTTGGAGGATGATATTTTTTCCTTGGATAGTGACAAAATCTGCTGAAAAGGAAAAACAAAGATCCCAAGATTTAAATCCTGACCTGAATATTTTTGAAGGACCACCTTTAAATTAGCATGGTTGTTGAATACAACATTACTGTTTTGTTTGTACAACACTTTACATAACATCCATAGCTTGGTGGTGCTTGCAGGTCACACAAACATCCACAAAGTACTGTAGTACAATGTACCCATGCTACTTATCCATGAATTATTTAATCTGCAGCTTTTTAGTACAGTCATTCTTAGCTTGTATTATCTGTGGCCTTTCCTGAGCAGAGGCTATTAGTAATATTGAATGTAGCCTGACAATATTCTAACACTTGGATATTGGTTGCTCCTTTCTGAGACTTTTTAGTATAGATATAGTGAGTTTATTTTATTTAAGGTAATAATTGTTATTTTATGGTGTTTTAATACACTGTGTGAATTCTCAGAGTGTACTCTATTAACTTGATAGAAGGTACTGTTTAGGTTTTTTGGAGTGCTATATATGCACTGTGTATTTTTGCACAGTTGCTACTTTTCCTTTTTCCTTCTAAAAATGGTGTGTGTTGGTTCTGATCCTGCTCAGTTTGCTGTTTGTTACCTGTCTGCAAGGAAAGGCTGAATGTAATGTTGTCACTTGCTTGTGGACATGGCTTGAGTAAATGCCATAAGATATTACAGGAAGATTTGTAACACCTAAATGTTATATTATTTTCAATGCGGTATTTTTACAACCAGCTCTCACTTATAATATCCTTTTCTGTTCCCATCTGTAAATGGGAATGAGAAGCAGTAATTAGTAAAGAGGCCTTTAATAAAAGGGAAAAGACAAGATCAGAAGTGGCTTTCACAAATAATATATATTTTTTTTCCTTCAATTTAAAATAAATTCCAAGGAGATTGCTTTCTTTAGGCAGGAATCATCCTGCATCGAGAAATGTTGGCTGAGAAATGAAGAGATGGAGAAAATTAAAAGCCTGCAAGTCAGAGAAATCCTTCAAAGCAGACTTTTAACCACCACACACCTTAACTCCTACAAACTATCTCACCAATTCACTATTACTGGGAAGCTGTGGCTTGTGAAAATGATCAGCTAAGAGAAGGCAAGAATTCATGCTGCAAACCCCATGTTTTACCTGGCTTTATGAAAGAGGGTAAATCAATTTATAGGTTGCTAAAACTCCCTCTTGTGAAAATATGGTAGCATTTTAAAAGATGAAAGCTTCTTCTAGAGTGTAGAGGGAAGGAGACCTTGTGAGTATGATTTTGAAACTAGCACTCACTGAGCATCACATCATTAGTATCAGAATTTTTCATTAAAGACTTTGAATGACTGCTTCAAATCAGGTCATGAGAAAAACCATAGCTCCACACAAGGGCCTTCAGCCACTACATTATGCATTTGAAAAATTGGTGTTCAATAAAGACAGTAAAGATTCATGGTCTGTGAGGAGAGTTTATATAGGTTTAAGTAGTGATGTGAGGATACAGTACTTCCCTCTGCTTTTTCAGACTTGCCAATGTGGCTATCGTTACTGACAGCTTGACATGATGTTAGTTATTTAAAGTGTCAGATGAGAGTGGCTGATGCCATGGTACTGCAGTGCTCACATTTGTTGGAAAATTAGATGGTGATTTTTTTTTTTTAAAGGCCTAAAACCCCCCAACAACCCAGCTGCTTAAGCCTCTGACTGCTCAGGTTTTTATTCTGTGCTGGGTGTATAATTTGAGCGAGCAGTGGTGAACATGCCTGAGGTGTTAAGAGAATGATGCGTTATCTGTAGGCATGAATACGCTTAAATAAAACAGGAACACCTTCCTGCCATTTGTTGTCTTCCAGAAAGAATTTTTAAAAGGAAACGGAAGCCAATTAGCCCGGAAGTTTAACCTCTTTTAGCTTAGCTTCTTTTATGGGAGCTTTTTAACCTTTTAAATAAATCATTTTCTTTCTTTTCTCCCCTCCCCTCTGAATCTGTTAGCAGCATTTCTCATGCTGGGCCCAAGGAGCAGGCTGCTTAAATTCAAGAATGATTTTGAGGGGATAAAGTGTACAAGATTTTGAATTCTTGCCATAAGTCCCTGGCAGACAGCCAGGAAACCTCAGAGGAATAGGACTAATGAAGGGAGGGTAAAGGAGATCTGGAGTGTGTGGCTGGTAATGCAGTATTCATTTAATTGGGAGCAGGTATCGGTGCAAACTTCTCCATTTTAATTGGAAAGAGAAGGAGGGTGTTAAGGAAGATGGAGAAAAATAAGAATGCATAAAGTTTTCAAGCTGAGGAGCCAAAGGCAGGCCTGTATATGGCAGAGAAAGAACTCAATTTAGGGCAATTTGCTCTGCAAGCTGGGCTGCAATCTCCCCTGGGGATAGGGATGAGGAAGAAAATGAAACCAAAAGAGAACTTGATAAAATCACCTAGCACAGACAATCTCAGTAGAATAGGTTTTACTGAGTTAAATCTGCCCCAATCAATGTGATTCTTTTCATATAAGTTACAAATAAAAAGCCACAAGATTACAATAAAAATCGAGGATGTACTGCTGCTGATGTAGCACATGGGAGTCTTAAGGACTTGTTGTGGAATACAGGTTTTTTGCAACCATCGTGTTTGGTTTTTGCTTTGTTTCCATGCTAGGAGGGAAAAGCCCCTCATCTCTGCCTCTTCCCTAACCTTTTATTATCTTTAAACTAAGGTTAGTTGTAATGTGTGAACCTTACAGAGCATAATTTTCAATGCTCTGCAAAGCTGAACATGCTTTAGTCCTGGCAATTGCTAAACCCACAGACTTTTCAAATACTCTTTTTTGCCTTTATACATGACAGAATTTAAAATAAGGAAAAGACACTTCTCACCCATTCCACCTCTTTCTACCCATTCCCACAGCTAGGCATACAGAAAAATGAGAGTAAGTGCCTGCATTTTCATGATGCAGAGGAAAGGTGTTATGTTGTGGTTTTCTATACTATATGTATGCAGTGTCTTTCTCAGTACAGACACTTGGTGTATCAAGTGTTAAACAATTATTCATTCTACATCTGAGGACTAGCCTGAGTAGATTTTCCTTTTATTCTCAGTGGGGTATTAACCTAAATATTTGGTGTTTAACGACCTCCTGGGAAATGGCACTGTTTTGAGTGGTGAGTGTCTGAGGTGGACAGCTGCTCTTTTGTTTGCACTGTCACACAGCTGAGAAAGATGAGGTGGTTCCTGCAGGGTCTTCAGTTCTGTGGGGAGGTTTGTACCAGAAGAGAGATAATGTGAGATATGCAGCTCTGAGGGTCTGGAGGGAAGAGTAAAAAATGAGGTAGGGAAAATGCAGAACTAGGCAACAAGATGATGACTTGTAGTTGCAAAGGATCAGCTGAGATCTGTAGCTGTAATTAAGTGCTTTTCTTTGTCATGCTGCTGCAGCACTAATTTTACCTCATTAACTCTCCACTGGCAAAGGGAAAGATAGGAAGAGTATAAACAGGAATAATATTGCTACCTGAAATGCACACAGTTCCTGGAATATGTGGGTATTGCTGGTTTTAGTTTTGTTTCCTAAGGATGCTTTCTATTAGCCTGCTGGTAAATAGTTTGTCCAGCCACTGTACATTCTGATGAAAATCTGGAAACCTTAAATGTTTGATGGTCCTGCAGGTTTTGTGAAAACAGTTGGCTAAGTAGAGAAGAGAGACTCAACCTGAACATCTCTGTTGAGATGATTACAGCTCACTCTTCTGGAGGCAATGGTCAGTGAGAGCCAGTCCACAGAAGCTAATCTCTGTGCAGGCTAAAGCCATGGGCAGCAGGACAGCACAAAGCAGAGGAGCTGATAGCAAAGAGACAGCACCAGGCAGAAAAGGACTGGGCTGGAAACTTTCCTCTGCTTTGAGGACAGGAATGTTGAGGAGTCACTGGATACTCCAGTGTAGCTCCTGAAGCTTCTTCAATGTCATCACTGTGAAACTTCATAGACAACCTACTTGGCTGTGCTCGCCTTGAGATGCCTTATGTACTGATTTCCAAAGCCATCTTCTGCCTAACTGTGTTTCTGTATCTGTATGAATATGTGCTTGCAATTTTGAGCTGTGGCTGAATAGGATAAGGAGATTTTGTCACAACAATGGAGAATGACAATGGAATTAGGGGGATTTTCTAAAGAAGAAATAAAGCATTTTTGTATTGAGTATATGTATATGGTTATGAAAGCTTAAAAGATCAAATGGAAACAAAGCATTTGTGTTCCTTATCATGAATTTCACATAGGTCCATCCAAATGTACACAGAGAATTTACATGTAGAAATTTATATGATGGTGCAGATAAAACAGTGTATTTTAGCACTAAAAAGGCTAAATTCTAACTGAGGGTAAACTTCTTGTTGAAATGTGTGTCCACAAGTACATGTGTCAATAGCATGTGGGTATATATATTAATTTTATATAAATAAATTTTATACTTCATTTAAGTATTTCCTTTCCATTTAAAAGAAATAAGGCAATAAGAGCAACAAATTTTACATAGGACTCTCAGCCCCTGCATTATCCTGTGACATTTTCAGGGACATTTAAGAGAAGTAATACATCATATGTATCAGAAAAGACTATTTAAAGTTACAGTAGAAAGATGGGAGGAAAACCCTGTATTCTGTTAGTGATGATAGAAGTAATGGTGCAAGTGAATTTATTATTTTCTGATCATATTACTTAAAAATTCACAATCATCTGTGATAGTAAGCTAGATTCTGATTGTGTGTAATGACTACAGCACTGTCAGACATAGCTACTTTTATATGATCTGACATGCTGTCTTTTATTTTAAACACAGCACTTAATGAAAAGACCAGGAGCAAAATTCTTGTCTTGGAGACAGCAAAGAAACTTAGCTCAAGTCTCGTTTCACTGGTGTAAGTGAAAAGAAAATTTGACCCAAGGCTTCCTAAGTAGTAATTATGGAAAATTATTTTGACACAAGGTAAAATATAGTCATACTGCTGCATTTTCCAGCATATGTGGAAGGTTTTAAACTAATTGGAATTTATTGAGAGACAAATTCTTTCCATGCCTTTTTTTTTTACATTAACAGACTGTAAAGTTCACCAACTGCAAATTTCCACCACAGATATCAAAAAAGAGTAAAATATTTTGTATCTACAAAGAGCACTAACACCTTTATTTCTGTGAACCCAAGAATGACTGAAGATTAATTTGGTATCTGCTTTATTATGAGAAGAGATACTGGTAGTGAAAACGATAACTTTTTTATTTTAATTCAGATTTTGGTAATTTGGTCCTGATTTGCTTTGCCTTGAACATATGCAGTTTAGTTTAACAACACAAAATATTATCCATAATTACAGAAAGACCCTTCCTGCTCTTTTTCTCTTGTATTGACATCTCCCTCAGCTTTAAAATCTCCCTTTACATTGTTGTACTATTTATTGACTGTTCTTGCCTTCTAAATGAGGAAACTTAAAGGATTCCCTCTTTATTTGAGCAGCAGGTATTCTTTCTGATTTCTTAAGTCAGTTTCTGAATTAGTAGAAAGTCTCCCACTGAGTATGAGGTGCTTTGTCAACTCTTATATCAGTCCTGTAGGTGATAGGAACGATAGCACTTTTGTCTGAACACTACTACCATCCAGCATAGGATTTGTTAGCTATATTTACAGGTTTAAAAAAATTTGCTTTTTATATAACTGTACATATGATTGCATTGACATTCAAATGATTGCCTTTCCTGTGGGTGATTTTCCATATGTATTTTCCTGTGGTGGGTGTGAATAAGCCTGT
This sequence comes from Luscinia megarhynchos, assembly GCA_034336665.1. Classification (NCBI taxonomy): domain Eukaryota; kingdom Metazoa; phylum Chordata; class Aves; order Passeriformes; family Muscicapidae; genus Luscinia; species Luscinia megarhynchos. The sequence goes on from CM067565.1 coordinate 39,370,072, forward strand.
TTGCTTTGGAATTACCCATCTGGTGCATCTGTGTCCATGCCTGTGCAACGGACAGAACACGTGGCAAAATAAGGATACATGGTAAATGCACCTTGGGTTTAAAACATGTCCTACTCTTTCTTAGTCTTGCATTTATTCTGTAAAGCTTTTTCTGGATTGTTTTAAATCTTATTTTTCCTATGACTCTTTTGCTATTATTTTTTACACTTTTTATCCTGTTCATGGATTCGTTGGTGAATTTCTTAAGCTGCTTCATAAATGGTGGCAAGTTACACTTTTATCAAATGGTCATACTAGAAGTCTTTATTGTCTCAGAGAGAAGCCTCTCAGAAGATGCTTGGGGATCTGAATTCTGAATTCTGTTAAGAGAGGCAGAAGAGGTAAATCTGTGAGATCTATCTCAGATCTGAATAGCGTTGAGCATCTGGATGGTGTCCAACCCAGCCTTTTTTTAAAGCCAGAAAAAGGGTGTCTTACAGCTCAGTGACTATGTTAAGAGATCAAGCCCCTGTGCACAGTCTTGCAAAAACTGTTTCTCTAATGTCATGCTATTCTTTGCATTCTTTGAACTTACATCCTCAAGGGGATGAGAAGTATAGAGAGTCTCATGAAACCTGCTTTTGAATTTCCTTCTGTGATGAGAACGCAGAGGACAAGAAAATCCTGGGCCTTTTTAGTTCACCAAATAAATGTTTAGTTGCTTTGAATTTTCAAAATACATATTTTTTTGTGTTGGGATGCCTTCTATTTCTAGAATAAATGCTTCATGTCAGGAATTGCTTATGTTGCACAAGGCCCAGATATTTCTTCTGATTTACCACCAATTTTATCAGTGCCTTCAGTCACAGATAGCTGGCAGTGGGAAGTTACTCTGACAGCTTTGCCCACACCTTTATTATTTCTGTTAAGATGTGTAAGTCTACATTTCACCTCTTTCCTGGTGTCCTATTAGGCAGTTTTCCTTTTTTTTCACTTAAAATTTATTCCTTCAGCTACTTAGGCAACTTATAGCTGCTGGCAAATGATGTATCAGAGCTCATACAAATTGCAATTTTCCTTTGATTGGTAACAAGATGAGTAGCACAGACTGCTGTTCTTCCTCCTTCATATTTTGATCTGGCTCTTCAGGCAGGATGCTTATCCATATACATCCAGGTCACAAAGCAGCCAGTCTCCTAAAGACACATCATTTGACATCTTCAGTGGCTCTTTGCAGAATAAAACTCAGCAGGTCCCTCCAAATTTTGAAGCAACACTTTGGGGCTCTTTTTGGCTTGTCAGGTTCTGTTCCTGCTCTGACTCTTAAACGGCCAGACAGAAAGAACAGTCATTGTGCAAATGAAATGGTGCAACTCTAATAAGTACCTCTGAAGGTGTGCCAAAACCTGCGACTCTGCCTTTACTGACTCTGTCCAAATGTGGGAGTTGTTTAGCAAAGCAAATGAGAACATTGTCAGGATTCTGGATTCTCTGTGCCCTGAGGCTTTGTAATCACTGACTTCTCACCATCTTAAGCAGGGAAATATAATACCCTGTCATAAGTATCTGCTGCAGCAGGGGGTGGCTTTGCTTTTGATTTTGAGGGTCAGAGAAACCCTCCATGTTTTGGGAAAAAGGTTTTATGAAAGCTAGAAAAACAGCAAAAGCAAAAGTATAGAAGCTCCTCTGGGCCTTATGGAAGCTAAAAGTCTTAATTTACTTCTTACCCATCATGAGACAGTGAATCTTCAGAAATGGTTTTGAATGGCACTAAATTAGCTCATCAATGTTTTATCTGCTAGACGAGCCACTCTGATGGATGGCTTAATCCATTTCAGCCAATTAGATCACGATTGGGAAACCCAGAACAACATTCTTGAAATTATTTTCTGCAATATTAGGTCATCCAGTGTTGTTTTTGCAAGTTGGTGGGGTGGGGGGGATAAAAAGGTGCAGAATACCTTGAAAAGTGTTACCTTCCACAGACAGTCTATGTCTGGATCCTTACTCTGGAAGAATCTTATGAGACAAATTCATGTATTGGGGCCTGTGGTTGTCAGAGCCAAGATAAAAAACACCTGCTGGGGTTTGGTCGAGCTCACAAAAATCTGAACAGCCTCTTTGAGGCAAGTCCTCATTTGGTTGCCCTTAATGTTGTTATATGTAATCAATTATGTCTCACAACAATTGGATATTCTTTGAGCTATACTGCCCCAAGATACAGCACAAACCTACTCCCACTGCCCACTTCATTTGAGTCCTGCTATTACTTTAACTGAAAGAAACAGAGACACCCTATTCATTTATTCCTCATGTATGAAAAACAGAGGGGAAAGCAGGTTCACTTACGTGGTACTGACAGGACTTAAGAATTAGGTGTGTGTACTTTCAGCCACGTGCATGCAGATTACATATGTCTCTAAGTACCTCTTACTGTTAAATAAGTTGTCTAAATGTTATCTGCACAAACACTAAGCTAATAGATCTTTGGCTTACTCTGCTTTCAAAAGGCTTCTCCTAATCAAAGGGACTTCTGGAATTATAATCCATACTTCTACTCTTAAGAACAATGAGGATATTGAGTCCTTTCTGGGACTTTAGAAAGACTGGTCTTATTGAGAAATTGCTGACAGAACTTCATTCTACATGAGATTTTCCCCCTCAGCTTCCAATTTGATCTTACTCACAGCCATAGTATTTTCCTTTCATCTTAGGTGCTGCTTTGTCTTCCCAGGTGAATTCCTTTCTAAATAAGACCAGTTATTGCCCTTCAGACTCCATTGTGCTACTTTTAAAAAGTTAGCCTTGTAGTTTACTCTTGTAAGATCCATGCTATTCTGATCAAGATAATAGCTCTTCTCAGCAACCCTGTTAATAGTTCCCTCTTGCTTTAATAAACGTATCAAGAAACAAATGCTCTGTTTGAGAACACCGTCCAGTTAACACACCACTACCTTTTGGATATCAGGGTAGTGTTTTGTTTTTTTTCTTGGAGTTATTTGGTTTGGATTTTTGTGGTTAGATTGTGGGATTTTTTTTGTTTACTTGGTTTTGTTTTGGTTTTTTTTTCTTATCCATGTTGTAATGCTCCTCATTAATAAATTAATTGTTCAAAAGATGAAAATTTATTTTTTCCTATGCTGTTTCCATCTGATGAGCTCCAAATTTAATGCAAAAATTCTTACTACGCTGTTAGTGATTGACCTTGCACTCTGTACAGTTAAATGTCACTCATTTTCATTATTCCAGTCCTAGAGATCTTCTATTTTTTTTCTCCTTGCATGATATTATAATTCTTTGTATTGAAAAATACCTTCAACATTGTCATCTGCATATTTCATCAAGCAGTTCTGATTTCTTTTCTGATTAAACAATATGGGCCTCAAGAATGAGCCATGAAAAATTTTAGCAGTCCCAGACAAGGGATAAATCTGTAACTATAACCTGCTTCTGTCTTGTATAATTAATTCTCTTCCCCCTGTACAGCTTTCCTTCTAATTCCCATCTTCTTCAACTTCTCCAGTAATTTGCTGTGGCACTCTGCCAGTTCCTTCTCTTGTCTGGATAAGAGAGAACTACTCTTTTTCTTTTTTGTCCTGAAAAATCAGATATCTTAACAAAGATAGCTGTCGATTTAAGACTGCATTAGTTACTCTTGATATCAGGGTGTTTTTATTCTATATTCAATTTTCAAAATTTCTTCTGATCTTTGCATAATATAGAGGTTACCTTAAACATGAGGGGGGAGGTGGAGGGGGAAATCAGCTGTGACCTGGGCATTTTCAGGTCTCTCAGATGGTTATTTTACAATGTAAGTATACTGGGGATCCCAACTACATAGACTTCACTGGAATGTCAAAGTTAAAAGTCTAGTCAATCATGATGCCTTTCAGGCAGTGGACAGAAAATAAATGTCTGTGGCACATGATTTCAGTCTTGAAGGAATTAAGGCTCCATGAAGACAACAGCCTGCTATAGTGAATTTGTATAAACTTGGTCATATGAGATTTCTCAGTGGCTTTTGAAAGAGTGATATTCTACCACAAACTCAGTTCCAGATTTATCAGTTCCAGATGCTTTTTGCAGTCTCCTGGAATGTTCTCTGGCATTTTGCCTTCATTATACACCTGTAAGCCATCTATCAGTGATCAGTCATCAGGAATGTGGATAGTTCTGATTTTTGTTATTAACATTAGATAATATTAAAATGGTGCATGGGTGTTTCCTGTAAATGGTTGAAAAAGTCTCAGATTCTGTAGGTTCAGGCCCTAAAATTTTTGACATTTAGGGTAAAATAATCGTTGAGAGTGGATCATTCAACTCATTAGCTTAAGCCTGGATAATATTTTGGGGAATTGCTGTTGACTGTATGGCAACCCTGAAAAACATCTTACATTAAATTTGATTCACAGGCCTAAGTTTGTTGGGATAATTCTTGTCACATGACTTCAGAACTTCAGTTTTGATAATGATTATTTAATCATTCATATCACAGAGTCACTGCAAAGACACTTGAAACTCTCAACTGCAGATGAACTCACTTCAGTTGTCACACCTAGAATGCACCAAATATGGCATTTCAATCATTATTGATTTCTTTTTATTTCTTTTTTGGGGCTTTTGTTTGGGTTTTTTGTTTTGTTAAGAGAAGGTTCCAACATATACAATTAAAAAATTTACGTTTTACTTTTGGAAAATGATATTGCCAATAGATATGTCCTGTTGACAAGAAATAATTTTACTATTTGCTTCCCCCCCTTCCCCTATTGTCAAAATACTATAAAAATATTATTTTTAGGAAAATGTGTATTTGTGTTCTTCATAAAAGCATAATATATAGAAATAATTTAAATATTGTTATAATCACATATAGCATAGATATAACAAACAATAAAAATTTAACACCATTTTCCCTGTGTTTCACTTAACTTTTAAACAATTTTAGATTTTTCAGATCACTTTGAGACTGAAGAAACTGTTTCTACTTTAAAGAAGAAAAAAATTCTCTGATTAAATCTCTGATTAATCTCTGCATTTAAATGAAGTTTTTTACAAATTGTTCTGAATATGAGATAGAAAATCATCCCATGCTGTCATTGTTAACACATTTTATTCTAGAGAAAATTGCAGCTAAGCTGTTCTTAGATTCTCTTTAGCATGAAGTTTTCCAGAAAACCACATATCAAATTCCATATTGGGAAGCAAATATTTTGTCAGACTGGGAAAAAAACATTTTACCATCTACCCTGGAATTTAGGTAAAACCCATAAAAATGTTGTACCTAGCTGTTTTAATTTAGCAAAATTTTCCTATAATAGACTTTTCTGTGCCCAGATGTTGGCTGATATTAAACCCAGAACTTTAGAAGTCTCTTCACAAGGTTACACTTGGGCAGAATTCTTAAAAATTATAAAAGCAGTAAGCAATCACTTGAGGAAGTAAAGTAGATTATGCAGAAATTGTTCAGAATCTTGTAACTTTTCCAAGGTGAGGGAGAGACTGGGGGTGGGGAGGTGCAATGGATGTTTGCTCCTCACTACTACAGGACTACATGCTATGCAAGAATCCAGGCAGAGAATCAACCTTTGTGTCTGAAAAATTTCTCTCACCCATTCCTAGCTTCTGGTTACTGAAGGGTATGTGTGATGGATGGAGGAGTGTGTGTTCTAAAATTTTCAATATGGAAATTTATGTATCAAATTCAGTCCTTTAGCAAAAACACACTTGAAAGCATGCTAGCATTCAAAATCCAGTCTCACTTGTGGTTCCAAACTGAGGAATAGGCAATCCTGCCCAATTCAAAGTATTTCCTGAGTACTGTGGTAGGATCAACAGACAGGAAAAAAGCCTGAAATATAGTGAGAAGAATCCTGTGTCTGGAGGAGGTTGAGAATGGACAGTGATCCATGATGATGTCTACCAGTTTGTATTTTGAGTGACAGTAAAGACTGGTCTGACATTACTGATATGAAATAGAAGAACTTTTGGAAGGGGAAAAAAAAAATTTAGTTTTATAAATTCTAATAGACAAAGACTGGACTTGTTAAACAGAGCAATATAGTTATGGTCTTTGGGTTACTATGCTGTAATCCTAAGAAGTTATGGCTTCATTTTTACCCTGGATCAGTGACATCAGTAGAAGATAGATGTCAGTAACTTTAGGCAATATCAAACCAGGATGGTCATTCACCATTTTTAATCATTCTGTGATTGGTTATATGAATCTTACTAAGGAAAAACTTTCCCGGTTCACTGAGAAAAGTATGGGAGACATGAAAAAAATGGATTTTAAGGCTGGTTGAAGCATTACAATGATCTAAAATTTCAAAGCCAATGGAAGAATTTCTGTTTATTAAATATTTTTCCTTTATCAAAAGGATTCAGTTAAAATTTTCTCATATATACTGCTATAATTGCTTAAATATGTTTCTGGTAAAAAGACCTAAAGTTTTGTCTCATTCAGATTGTATTAAAATCATCCTGCTGTCACTTGAGAGTATTGCTAAACTACTACTACTCTGAAGTCCTCTTAAATGTTCTCTTGGAAGAAACAGGACATGACAGCTATTATTTATCTCTAAATTATCACTATAGATTTAGAACATTTAATATATAGAATACAGCACAATATTAATAAATTACACAGAAGAAGAAAACAGGATACTGCCAGGTCAGTGAAGTGTAAAGAGTAAGGGGACTGAAAAAGAGGCAAAAGAGGACTGAAACAAAAATCCCAAAGAAATAAGTCCCCATCCATACCTCTCTGTAACATTTTAATCAAAAGAGCTAAGTTCAAAGTACATTTAAGATAGTGTTAGAGATACTGTGGAAGCTAAGGCTGCCCAGAAAGACAATACATATCTGGGAAATCATTAATTCTTAAAGTAGTGTTTTATCCCTTGGCACGGTGAAACCCCACACAAGAGATGCATAACCCACCTTTCCTTATCCAGCTCCATAAATGCACACTGTATTTTTATTGCAAATCCTCAGCTGTATACACTTGGGACAAGCAACTGCCTAGTGGCAAGTAGTTCAGAGAAACAGCACTGAGGAACTGAATCTGGTAATTGCTCTGAATTCATTGTTACCCATTTGATTTTATACAGTCATGGCCAAGTCTTCCATCTGTCTCTGTACTCCAACAATGATTTCAAGACATTTCAAGCTGAAACCAAACTGTGGGGTATTTTTCCTTTTTTTTTTTTTTTCTTTTCTTTTTTTTTTTTCTTTTTTTTTTTTTTTGGTTGGTGTCTGGGCTCTTACCATCACAACCCTTGATTAAATGACAGCTTTTTGTTTTCATTGTCTTATTTTCTTTTCCCATTCAGTTCTTGACAGCCTTCCCTCTCAGCTGAATACTGTTATCACTTCTTTATTCTAATCCTCTCCCTAGCTGCCTATATTATCACCCCTCTGTTTCAGAACTTGGATACTTACCCTTTAATCCATTAATTGGCTTTTTACCCTCAGATCTCTTTGCCTCCTCTGAGTGCAACCTGACTCTCAGCCACCACACACCCACTTTGTTCTCTGTCTGTCCCTCCCTTGCACCTCCTGGCTCTGACTCCATTTTGGTGCTACTTTCTCTTCTTTCCAGATAATCTTGTTCTTTATTTCCTTTCACAAAGAGGGCTCTCTAGTTCAATATCACTTTCAGCATTGCCTCTGTTTCCTCCCTCTGTTTATGTATTGCCTTTCTACATTGCATTTAAACAAGGGTAGATATATTTAACAGGAATAATCTCTGTAGCAAATATCTATGTTGCCCTCAGAATAGGTCCATTTCCTTATCAGGGTTCAAAAGTGTTGGGCAACTTAATAAAATATGGGTTGTTACACAGCAAACATATTCACTTAAACGAGATTATCTTTTGATTGTGTCAGGTTTCTATTACTGTTTGCATGCAGTGGAAGTGTATATTTCTTAACATTTTTTTTTAAATCCTGTACTCTTTGTGTGTAAAATCTGTTTGTATTAAAGGAAAATACTTTGTCTGGTGGCACCATTTAGTCCATGAATAATACTGCTTTATTTTAAGAAACCCGGCCTACTTTTTCTTCCTTAGTCAACATTTGAAAATATAGACTATATTGCAAAGAGGCTTGCTAGTCGTTTTGTTTTGTTCTCCTTTGATGTTTTCTTTATATAGTGTGTATGAATACACACATTTGATATTTAGAAAAATAGGGAAAATTATCCTGGTGCTAATGTACACAAAGCTATTACACCCAGTCATGGTTAATAGCACTAAATGGATTTAGAGTGAGGAGTCTAGACTGCAATCCTGTCAGCATCTGCCCCTTCCCCAGTAATTTATTTGGGGTTTGCACCTGCAGGTGCTGAATTGGGACTGAATTCATACAGAATTTTTTTCTTGGATAGCAGGCACTGAAATATTAACATTTAAGAAGAGCATTAAATAAAATTGACTCCATTACCATTAACTTTCCCTCCACCGTTGTCAATATAAAAAAAAATAGAATCCTTATTATCCAGGCTCTTCCCAAGAGGATCTCCTTCTTTAATTAACTCCCTAATCTATTGGCACCCTGATTGTTAGACATATCTTGTGCTGCCCAGTGCATTTCACTGTTAGAAAGCTTTCATAAAATATTTCAGTTTTAGCTCATTCATTGACTAGTGTACCCTTAATATTTAATACAAACGTAGTTCTCCTCTCCTCTCCTCTCCTCTCCTCTCCTCTCCTCTCCTCTCCTCTCCTCTCCTCTCCTCTCCTCTCCTCTCCTCTCCTCTCCTCTCCTCTCCTCTCCCTCTCCTCTCCTCTCCTCCTCCCTCCTCCTCCTCTCCTCCTCCTCTCCCTCTCCTCTCCTCCTCTCTCCTCTCCTCTCCTCTCCTCTCCTCTCCTCTCCTCTCCTCTCCTCTCCTCTCCTCTCCTCTCCTCTCCTCTCAAAGACTTTCTGAAAAGGCAGCAGAATGCAAAGTCTGTGAGAACCACAGAACCATAAAGGTAACTATGCAGGGATGAGAAGTCCCCACTTTGCCTGCCTCTCTGTTCCTATGTCCCATGAACATGAAATAATTTTTTCCTTCAGTTTTAAGGATATGCATGTATATCTACAGGCATCTCCAAAGGTTCTAACCCATAGTACCACACCATGGAAATGGGAGTTTGGCTCGGACTTGCAAGACAAAAAGGTTTTTTCTTCAGAGGCTTGTATATTCAGACTGGTTTATGCGAGACAGAGGTGTGTGTCTTAAATTCTTCCCTCTCTAATAAAAGAAAAATAAATTGCCCTTCTTCCATAATTTTTTTTTCATAGTCAGAATACACTTGACTCAGGGAATCAAACCAGCATACCCAGACAGATCTTTTGCTTCTTTTTACTTGCAAGAGCTCAAATCCTGTGGGAAACACAGAAAGAAAATCAGTTTAAAGATTTTTATAATCAAAAATTCTGCACCTAAGTCTTGGCTATATACATTTTAAGTCTCAAACATCCCCCACTGTTTATTTGAGTAATGTTTTAATTTTGTTAAATGACTGACAGACCCCTTATTCTTTGGGGTTTTTTTCAAATATTTTTAGCACTGGGTATTCCCTTCTGTGTTTCATTCCATGGAGTATCAGCACGTGCAGTTCTCTTTTGAGAGGATGCTTTTTAGCTTTTCAAATTGCAGTCTGTCATCAATACATAGTCTTGTAAAGACCTATGATGTGCCTCTTGTCCAACACCTAGAAATGTGCCTTGGTGTGGTAGCTTTCAACTACATTCACATCACTGTGTAGACCCTGTTCAGCCTGGATCTGTCATTCATGGGTGTGCAGTTCACAGATGGATGTGGTGGCCTTTTTGTGGTCTGTGAAGTCTGTGTTTTGCATGCATGGAGCCTTGCACTAGTCCTGCTCATGTGTGGAGATAAAGGTATGGAAGGTGTTGTCATAAATCTCTCCAGGGTCTCCCTCCAGTATTGACAGCAGCATAAGCATTTTTAACATTAGCAGGAAGAGCACCCTAAAAACTCTGTACCAATCATGTAGTGCAAAGAGACAGCAAAAGACAGAAGGGTAAGAGAGATCACAGCAGTAAATATGCACTCCAGGAAACCTTTACCCACTGCATGCAATCTATTAATTCAATTCACAGTAACCTTAAGGTACCATCGGGGATGCTAAAAAGCTTCATAAAGACACGAGTGTTTTTCATGAAACAAATTGATAATCTTTGAAATATATAACCCTCTCTTCCACCCACCTCTGGCTGATCTCTAGAACAGCTTGTATAATTCAAGACTGATTTGTAACTTAGTTATTCATAATGTTATTTATTTCTTGTTCATTCTTTCCTTCTTTTATAACTATTTCTGAATTTCATGGAATTCTCATAAAAAACTGTAATGTTAATGCTAAGGGTAATTTTTTAAAGGTGCTTCAAAAATATAGATGTTTAATATGCAGCTGCTCTCCTAAGGGGCAAAAGGTTTCTTCCTACCACTTCTTTCAGATTTTGTATTAAAAAATCTTTTCTTTTTCCCTCAACTGTCAATATTTAATGAAGCAACCTTTAATATTTTCTATAATCCTGTTAAAAATAGTAGGCATCTTTTGTATCTGTGGCTAGACATACAGCATGGTGCAAAATAATCTAAACACTCAAGGTTTGTTTGCAGATTTTCTCTAATGAAAAAGGCTCAAGATATATAATGAGACAGCCCCTCTGATACAGTTAATCAGTATCCACACAAGTTGATCCCTTGAATGCATTACATGATTCATAAGAAATTGCTTAGTACATAAGAAATTAAGATTGAGTAATATTTGCTGATGTCTAATTTTTCAGCTAAGAAATCTAACACTTTTAAGGAAGAAGAGGGGTAAGAGGTCCTCACTTATGTTCCTCGCTCTCTTCAAAATAAGATAGTTTAAGACACAGCTATATTACAAAAAAAATTCTCAATACTGAGTAGAAAGGATTCTTTCATTCAGCTGAACATCAAAGGATGATGGCACCATACATAAATTGTAAAAACATTTCGATTTCAAAATGTGTTTAATAGGGTCATACTTTTACAATCACAGCTTAGAGTTAATTACTATGTCTAGTTTCAAAACAGGTCTATTGTAATAAGTGTCTCACTAAATCATTGTCTTCACTGTCTAAACTGTCAGGGTGGGGATTTTTACAGGTGCCTAATCAATATATAAATACAAATCCTGTTAAACCTCTCCATGGTGCTGGTGAGCAGTTATGTGCTTTAGAAATCAGTAATTCTTCAGCCCAGGCCCTGTTTTATTTTGCATGGGAGCAGTTGAAAGGAAAGAAATCCTCCAGCAGACTTGCAGAATGCTAGGTCAGGGCATTTAGCTAATGGAGAGGGAAGGTGCTCAAACCTGCAGGGAGCAGCACAGGAAAATCCTTTTTCAGGGGTAGTGGGTGTTTTGCACACAGGATGTGCTGCCTTTAGCACCTATCCTGACAGGGTGGCTGTGTGGTGTGTTCAGCCAGAAATCATTGCATCACTCCATTATTGTGGCAAAGGTCTAAAGCAAAAAAAGATTGGAGCTGTGGGGGAAGTCATAGCTAAACTTGTTTTTTTGAAAGAATGAAGTTTGGAAAAGGAACAGTTAAAGTTACTGCTGCTGTAATATACATACCAGCCTCTTTTGGTCTTTTAAATCTTCACAGCTCTCTTACAACAGGTTCTCTTCATGTCTAGAAAATGCAAATCTCTAGGCTCTTAACAGCAACTGAATAGGGATATGTATTTCATCTTAAAACAAAGAGTGAAGAGGAAGAAAAAAAAAAAGAAAGAAAAAGTTATTCAAAGGATTTTGGAAACAGGTGTTCTAAATCAACATTAATTGGATTTCAGTTAATTATTCCTTATACTTTAGGGATTATAGGAAAAGCAAAAAAGCAAGAACAACTTCACTGACACACTAATTGCTCTAATATTATTTAAGCCAAGCAGCCCCTCATTCCTTTCACACACAGCCCACTAAAATTGGTCTCCAGATAACTCTTACAGGGGCTAGGGAATAAGGATGAAGTAAAAAAGAAACACACAGTCTTTGGAAGCCACCTTTACTTGGGAGGATGGTAACAAATTTAGTCTGTTATGCACAGCATCTTCTACCTGTAATTACTAGGATAGAGACAACTGCTAAAAACTGTTGTGTCTTGATTTTGGACACCCCATTTCTAGTATGAATATTATGTGATTATCCTGATACTTTATGGCTGGCAGTGTATGATCTATGCACACAGTTTAGAAGGGTTGACAGAGAAACATTGGGTGGAAGACAGGATTTTGGCTTTTGTCTTCCTGTTCTTATTCCTCATGGGAATGCAGAGTGTACTTTTTGCCCAGCATTGGCACTGGTATAACAGCTGACATGAAAAATTGCATATGGAAAGTTTTAGTTCACCTCTGAGAACCAGCTGATTACAAATTTAAAAGAAGTAGGAAACAAGGTAAAATGAAATTTTAAAAATTATTATAAATTGGAGCAGTCTAAAGAAATTTTAAAATTTAACTGCAAGTAAGGTGCAGATGGTTTTATTAGTTTGTTTTTTGTTTGGTTTTTGTTTGTTTTTATTCTGTTTATTTGGGTTTTTTTTAAATTTGGGTTTAAACTTCAACTTTTTGCAAAATTTTGGCTGATCTCTCTTAGTTTTAGTTTTTTTAATTGATGAGGGTGGGAGCAGCTGTGACTCCTGCTAGTCTTCTCTCCCTGTCCAGACTGAAAGAAGTGAATTATATTGTGATAAAAGTAACTGATTTTCAAAGTTTTTTAAAACTTTAATATGATAGAATAATCAGAGCTTCTAGTAACAAGTAAGATGTTTTTGCCTTAACTATATATCTTTGAAGAACTCCTCACCCCATATGTTTGAGGTGTACCTGAAACTTGTCACTTTTGAACAGGAGATACAGTCAATTTATATGTGAAATTATTTATACAGCAAATTTTTAAAGATTTTGGAAAGCCTAATGAAACTGGCCTGAGGGCAGTTAAAATTTGCATTCCAGCTTTCTGCTCTTGTGACAAGTTGCTAAGTATCTCAGTTAAAAAAAAATTGGAAGGGGATTTCCTACCTTCAGTAGTTCTTATCTTTAACTGAGGTATATTACTAAGGAGATATACAAATGCCCACTATATGTGTCAGCATATTTCCCACCCCTACAAACAGATGGGAACATAATTACTTCCACATCTACAGTCACTCATTTACCTGGCTTCTGTACATATTTGCATAATGTCCTGACAGAAACTTGAAAGATCTGAGATTTTTAAAGAGCTTATGAAAATATTACTCCTAAATTGAAATTATCTGTTATAACCGAAATTCCTACCACACCTGCATGAAATTTGTAAGAACAGATGCTTTCATTGCTGCAATGAAAGCACAGCAGAAAGCAGTAGAGAAAAGAGTGATTTCATGTGTTGGTAGCTTTCAGAGAATTGGCCAGATATGTGTCTGTATTGTGCTAGCTGCTCTTATTTATCTCCTTAACCCACAGCATTTAGGTGGCATCATTTCTCATGCTGTGCAGATGATGGTACTGCATTCTGTAGAAAGAATTTCTTTATCACATCACTACTTCTAACAGACAATGAAGTGCAAAAAAATCTTTAAAGTTTTGTTCAATAAATTTATAAAGACAGAATTAAACATATGAAGAGAAATTATGAAAATGTCTGTAAACAATATATGCATTAGTACTTAATCACTGCTTTCCCAGATGTTGCAGTTCATAGTTTTTCTCTTGGTCATCAGTGCTTTGGTTTGGTTTTTTTCTTTTCTTTTTTCTTTTTTTTTTTTTTTTTTAGTTTACTGCATGTAAGCTTTATTCTTGCTTGTACAGCATGCACTTTTACTTTGCAAATGAATATGCAAACTTTTCCTTCTTCTAAAAGGAAAAAAAAAATACACTCTAAAATTCTGTTTCAGGTTGGTTTTTTTCCCCCAAATCAATTCCCTCAGTATCAGGTTGCAGGAAAGTATTTCTCAAATTAAATATTCAATGCATAGCCCAGATGTGTTTTATGCTCTTTTACACTGTACATATCTCAGCACTAGTGGCATTTTAATGCTCAGAATTCTGCAGGGCTTTTTTTTTCCTACCTCTCTTTTTCCCTTTGCTCCCCCTTCTTACCCTTCTGACCTTTGCTAAAATCTTCACCATGGTGTATAGGTGATAATTGACTGCTTTCTATAAGACACTTTTTGTATCAGCTGAGTGCTGCTTGTTTGAGATGTGAACACATTTTATGGACAGACTCAAAGCCTAGTCGTGCTCAGTCATATGTGCAAAAAAAATACATTGTTAGTGGTCTGTAATCCCTAGCCCATGGTGGTTGTCTCCAGTTTATGTGTGAGAAGAGACGTGCTTTTTAATCACAGAGCAGATGCAGGGCCTAAGGGCCTGACCCAAAGCCCATTGAAATCAACTGGAATCCTACCCGAGGTTTTAATGGCCCTACATGTTCAGATAAAACACCTGACTCATTTTTATGAAAACTGAACAAACAAATGAAAAGCAACTTATTTTTTCTTTCCTCACTCCTTTCCCATTTGCCTCAGGAGAAAAATCCTGACCTGTACTCTAAATGAAATGTGAACAATTTAATAACCCCCACCTGACAACTATTCTTTTAAGAAAGTGTTGTAATAGAAAGCTGGAACATGACTTTATAGCACTGGCGTGGCTACAGCACCTTTTAGCACTATGAACATTTTCTGATAATACTTTGCATGGAAAGGTTGATGTGTTTGCACAGAAAACAGTTTGTACACAGTATGGTCTTTAGGACTACATGCTAAAAATATCTGTATAGTCAGTGTAGTCTATTTGTGAAATATAGCAGCAGAAAATATTTATGAGCACCACAGGACATGAAGCTCAAAGTGCAGTCATTTCTAAATGAAAATTATGTGACAGTTCATCAGTATTTAATGCTAACATTGCTTGATCTAGACATAAAGAATTTAGCAGCCATTTATCATAACATACAGTACTGTTCATTTCCTGATTTGCTTAGAATACATTGATATTTTAATCTCAACAGGAGCCACAGGTCTAATTTTAGCTATTTAATGAAAGGAAATCCAGCGAGAGAGGGATTTTTCACATGGCTATTAGAAGCCTACTCTCACAACTTGAATTGGTTGGTCTTTTTAATGCGCGCTCCCAGAAGCCACTGCTTGGTCCCTGCGCCAGATGCAGGTGTTCCCTTGTGCTGTCAGCCAGGAATGATTAATGAGGATTTGCCCCTACTGAAAGCAGTCTTTGGAGCATTGTTCAGGGCATCTGTGGAACTGTCGGGGGAGACAAGGACACAAGTGAACAACCAATTATTTGGCCATCACTGAGGCAGCATGAAAAAGACATCAAATTGGACAGAGGAGCAAAGCTTTTGTTTCATGATCATATTTTAGGTGTTAATAGTAACAGAGGAATTCTACCTGTTTTGTTTTCCTTTTCCTTTTCTTTTTTTTTTTTTTTTTTTTCTAGGGGAGAGGGGAAGGGCTCAAGCACTGCTTTAAAGCAGGAAAGCATGTGCAAAAGAAGCAGAGACAAAAACTGATCACAGTCCTTTAAAAGTGTTGAAGGGAGGAAAACACACAGAATTGATTTCTTGGCGGTTGTACCATGTGTATAAAGAAACACTGTTTTGCTTGGCTAACATTAGAGAATGAAGGCCAAGGATTTTGTGAGGAGGAGGAGGATTTCTTATGCAGGGAGCTTCTTAATAGCTGTCCAAATAAAACAGTTCAGGAGCTGGAGCATTAACGTGTGGTAGTGTGGGGAAGTGTTGCATTAGGGTTCTGGAAAAGAAAATGTGAGGAAACAAAACCAGAAAACATTTGCAAGATTGGGTTCAGCATTCATCCCTCTTTTTGTATCAAGGTAAACACACTTAGGTGCAGAAGAGTGAAGGAAAAAAAGAGGAACAGAACTAAAAGTGCTCTGCCTAGGCTTCAACTTCTGTATTTTTATATTTACCAAGATTTGTGATTATAAATACTGATTTTTAAACTGGAGGGAAAGGATTTTCAGAACAATCCAATTACTGAATGTATTATTCGTAAAATACGTAATATGCTCCATCCTGCCAAGCCTCTTTTTACCATAGCATTAAGAATAAATAAGTTAATTATACAGCTTAATTCTAATGAGGAATATAATGTTTTAGTGACTCCTAAAAAAATATAAAACTATTTCTACTGAGGTATTGTAATTCATATTTGCAGTGGCTAATTCCTAACCTCAGAAGTTCCTCTGTCTCCACACATTCATGCAAGAAAAGGAGTTTGGATCCTGAAACAATTACCAAATTACAATTCTAAACTAATTGTTAATGAAGAAGAAATTTATATTTCTAAATTAACAGTTTAATTATATTTGATTACCTGGATTTAGGTTTATTTTTGTGGGATTTTTTTCCAGATTATTTATCATTTAATGGCTGTAATTTATCAAGGAGGACTCATGGCATTCATAAAATTATTTGAATCTCCATACATAAAGGCTAGTTTCCTTACCCAGCTAGTTTTTAGGAAGTTTTAGTAAGCTAAAAGTTTTTGCCTGCCTCACATTTAGAATGAGTTGCTGTAGGTAAAAATTTGATGTATGATACTCAGATTTTAAAAGTTTGTCATTTCAGTATCAAATGGCTGGGTCTGAGACCTGAACAGTCAACTGCTGTTTCTATATACTGTAGGATAATAATTTCATTAGAAAATAAAGGTTTAAAACAATAATTAAAAACAAAGTATCTAATAGTCACTTAGAAAAAACAGTGTCATACACATGCAAATGGAGCGTTTGTATTTAATGAATGTCAACAATTCCTTTATACCACTCAGATGAGAGTATTGATCAGAAGGAAATCACTAAACAACCTAATGATCTTTAGGATATTCCAGCATTCCTGATAATTGTGCAAAGTGTAATCCAGAATTCTATGTTGGGAATAGCCTCCATACAGCCCTTGAACTGCAGTACTGTGGGTCTGTTCTTTTCCAGGAGTAGAGCCATCTGTTAGTCTTTGCAAAGAGCACAGACACTTGAAACAGAGCTTTGTCCCCTCTTGCCTCTGGTATAGGTTTGTTTGGGACATGTGCTGGAACATACAGTGACTATAGAGCAGCTATAATTTCAGTGTACAGACACACTCAACTCTCTTTCCTTCTTGTCAGGAAGAGACAATGGCATCAACAACGTGCCCCTGTGTCTGACATTTACTCGATGAAGAACAGCCTCTTAGACTCCTCCTGGGCATGATGGAAGTGATGGAAGTAAAATATTTCCAGGAACTAAAGGAATGATTAGAGCATCTCTAAAGAGGATATTTGCTTGTGACTGTCAAAGTACTCAGCTGAGTTTCCAAATCCTAGATAAGTAAGTAGAAAAGAAACTTCCTACTACTGCAGACAGTGCTGAAGACTGCACCTTCTCCTGCCAGGTATAAACTTTGCCACAGGTGCTCAATAGTTTGGAAATCTGAAATCAGAAATCTGTTGGATCTCTTCAGACTCTTCTACTTGGAGTTGTCAGTTGGAGAGAATAGAAATATCTGACATTAAAATTGAAGGTGAAATTTCTGAGTAACCTAAAGCAGAGCACAGGCTGTTATTTACAAGTGTCAGTAATGTGCCATTGGAATGTCCTCCGATGTGGGCATTTTCTCCAAATCTCTTGAAGGGTGAGCACCTTTGGGATGGGGCTCCTGTGAGCCCCCATGGGTGGTCCTATGGGAAAAAAGTCAGGACAACACTTTAAAGACAGGACTGAATTCTTTTAGTGGAGGTTCTTTGGCCTGAAAATAGGTATAGGATTTGCTAGGTAGTGCCCATCATGGGAATACCCCTTTTTACATACCATTTTCTCCAGTACAGTGACATCTCTTCCATCCATTACATTCCCCTTCAATCTGCCTGCTTTTCAGAAATAATTTTGTTTCTTCCAGTGCTTGTGCTCAGGTTGATACATGTTGTATTTTGAAGTTTTCCCAGTAAACCCTTATGTATGTATTTTCATGATACTTCAATAAAAACATCAAAATATAAATTCAAAGCAAACAAAAAACAATGGGCAAGAACATATGGAAAGGGATAAACCCATTTACATCTTTATTATGAGTGTTTTTTGTTAAAAACATCAGCTTTGATTTGGCTTTATCTACTCCAGGTTTATTTCACAAAACTGTAAAAAAAATCTGAAGCTGTCACTTATGTTTTTACAAGGATCTCTAATACTCTGCAGACTGCAAAAGACTATGAAGTAGTGGATTAGTATGACGTTAGTACCTGTGAGGTGATTTTTTTCCATGTTCTAATGGATCTTTTTCAGTTCTTTTGATGAAAAAAAAGGGTTTTTTTTTTCTCTAAACAGCATAGCTACTGTAATAAATTTTTAGGAAAAGAAACAAGCAGAAAAAAACCCTGTTTTTAAAGCTCAAAGAATAATTAAAGCTCAAATAAATATTTTTTTAGCTTTTAGTATCTAATATTTAGCTTTCATTTCATGTTGGAAAGAATGAGAATTGTTAGAAACATGCTATGATTATGGATAAGCGTTTACTTTTATTTTTGCTGAGTAAAATCTAACAGCAACATGGTCAAGGATTTGGGAGTGTCAGGAGTTGTCTTTTTTAGAACTTTTGACCATGAGGATTTCTCCCTTTGTCCCTTCTCTTGCTAGTTTAGCACAGCCTGGTGATTCTTGTCACTACAGCCAGTGTGTCTCTGCTGGAGGTGACGATGATGAAACTCCAAAGACTTTTCTGACTGTTATTGCCTCCAGGCCTGAAATGAAGGGAGACTGCAGACAACTGGGGCAATGTCATTAGAAACTCATCAGCACTGGTTGTTAATGAACCATTTGATAAAGCTGAAGGAAATCTCTCTGCTGTTTGCACTAAGCACAACAACAACAACAAAAAGGGCAAGGGTGAAGGTTTGGATGCAAAAATATTCCCCCTTGCAGGAGCAGCGTGAATCAGCTGCAGTTTGTTTTGTTATCATGCACATGACCTGGTATAAGGATAGGCAGGGTGAGCAGGGATTTTGCAGATGACACTTCTATATTGATTTTATAAAATAGTGCTGGTTCGTGCTTAGTTTGGGCAGCAAAAGCTGCAGTGTGAACTACTTAAGTTCTGGATCTTTGCAACAGAGAATTGTGAGGCTCAATAAGACTTCAGTTCCTTTACCCTTGATAGTTGATTTTTGCGCCTGAAATTCCAGAGTTAACAGTTTGGTAAGTTTGTGCTCACACATAGGTATATATTCACTTATAAAATTTATTTTGTCCAAAAGTCCATCTTATATCCATAGAAAACTATCAACAGATTTTATAAACATCATTGGTTTGTTCAGGTTTTATTTCTCTTCTGTGCTTTAGAGCAGGTTACACTTAGGACTGATGTGTGAGCTCAAAGGGCTTTTCTTCTCCTATTGCCCCCAAGGGTTTTTTCACCAGCATATTTCCCCACCACTTCTTGATTTGTCTTTCTTCTTACTAGTCCCTCAGGTCATGTAAGTTTTTATTTAACCCTTAGTATTACCTTGTGCACATATTCTTTTCCCTTTTCCTCCCTACACCTTCTTACATAATTCATGAATCCCCATTGTATCCTATTTCAACCCATACACTTTTTCCTGTCTTTTTTTTTGCCCCCACACCTTTTCTTTTTTTTCCATTCAGCTGGGAAAATAATGTTCTTTACACCTAAGGAAGCAGTTCTTTACTAATGATGGTGAAGTTTCAGCATGTATATTCACATATATGCTGGAAACAATAACATAGTTAAGAGCCACTTACTATTTTTCTAGGGAAAGGATCTTTAAATTAAGAGGCTTTCCTAAACATTCTTTGTAATGTAAAATGATTTAGCTTAAAATTACTCAGAACATGAATTACACAAAATATTTTTCAGTATTTGGATCAATTATGCAACCTCACCTTATATAACTTAATTGTTACCATTTCTTTTTTGCATTTGTATGAACTGCCAAGGTTTATAATGTGTGTATTCACTTCAATATTAAGCTCTTGACTGCTTCACCTTATTTTATTGTCCTTTGCAGTGCTATGTTAATGGCATGCATAGCAACACCAGTTGAAGAGATTTGTTTGAATGCTACCCATCATATGACCCTTACTTAAAACACATTTTAGCCTATTTTTGGAAGCTTTAAAAATGCAAACAATGCTCCAAATTCATATTAGAAGTAGAAAGTGGATTATCAGATTATTTTGGCCAAATAAAATGATGCAATCCTTCACTGGAAAGAAAGAGAAACCGCATCTGAACTGGGATGTAGATGGTTAAAAGAAGTGGTAGTAAGAATTAAAAGCAAGAAGAGAGTACAGAAAGAGTATTTCTTATGAACTACCAGAGCTTTCTACCTAGCATTTCATAAACCATGGTCTTGATGGCAAATCTTGAATATTAATGAAATTATGATTGTAAGAATACCAATATAAAAATATTTGAGATAATAATTTCTGAGGGTTTTTTCCCATTCCACCTATCAACAAATAAGAAGTCAAAGGACATTTTAAGAGAAGCTCATTAAAATCAATTGCATTTGAAAAGACTATCTACATTTCAGGGGTTGCTTCAGGTTCTGCCCCTATGGATATAGCTTATCTGTGTTTTCAGAATTGCTGAAGCCAAAAGTGTAGCCTGTAAGTTTGAGTGAACTTTCTTCACCTAATTTCAAATCTGCTTGAACTTAGTGACTTTGTATATTTGATTTAAGCTTCTTGGAGATTGCATTCAATAAAGGAGAAGAGTACAGGTGAAGGGAGAAGAGAAAGAAATATCTAAGAAAAAAAATAGCTTGATATATATATATATGCCACATGTGAATTACTTGCTTCTTTTTTAGTATTTTCTGTGTTTTGCAGCATAGAAGTTTTCTGTGGGAAAAAAAAAATTAAATCAAGTAGCCATTTTTGGTCTTAATAGAATCATGCACAATCTGTTTTTTCCTTCATCAGCTGCAGCCTTAGCAGACAACTAGATCATATGATTTATTTGTCCAGCCTTGCAAGGTATTTTTCCAAAAGTGAATCATGGTATGCCAGAAGACACATGAAATGGAGTGATCTATGTTGTTCTTCTCTTATTGTCTACTAGAAAGCCTGTCCGTTCCCTATTTTAATCACACCCACTTAGTGGTCAAGCTAATTCACCCTGCCAGCCAGATGATCTAGTTTGGTGTCCACTGCTGTTATTAGAGACTGGAGGTCAAACCTTTTATCTATTTTTGCCAAACTCAGTTGGACACAGTTTCTTGCTGGGAGTCTTTGGAAGGAGGTGATAAATCTTATTGCTAATATCCCAGTAGGTAGTAACGTGTCTTCCCGCAGGCATATCTTCAGAATTTTTCCAGGCTCTGTGAACATGAATAAAAACTTTTGAAAATCTTGTGGGGATTTTGTTTTATTTTTATATCTGTCATAAAAGTAACTCCACTTAGAGCCTAATTGTGAATTGTCAGCACAGTCTCCCAACATTTTGTCTTAATTTTCACGTCTATAAAAAAAGACTGTGATTGAACTATGCTAACAATTTTATGCCTGCTTGTGTGGACAGGTAGTTTTTTGTGGCATAACCAGTCTACATTGCTTGCAATAGTTTGGTAATATGCCAGAACCCACTACAATACAATGCATGTGGATTTGGGGAATGCCACACTACCGAGAGCTTGCTTTGCCTCACAGTAATTCTTGGATGGTGAAGAGCAGTGATTTCCCACCTAGGATCTGAATCGATGGACACAGACAGAGTTATGGTCAATGACTGTGTCCAGATGCAGCCCGGTACTGAGTGGTGTCCCTCAGGGCTGTCTTGGGACTGGTGCTCTTTAATCTCTTCATCAGTGACAGATAGAGTGAGATCAAGTGCACCCTCAGCAAATTTGCAGATGACACAAATCTGAGCAGTGTAGTTGACACACCTGAAGGATGGGATGCCATCCAGGGGGACCTGGACAAACTTGAGAAGTGGGTCCATGAGAGCCTTGTGAGGTTCAACAAGTACAAGTGCAAGGTGCTGCACCTGGGTTGGGGCAATCCCAGACATGAGCACAGACTGGGAGAAGAACTTATGGAGGGCAGCCCTGCAGAGAAGGCCTCGAGGGCTCTGGTGCACACGAGCTGGCAATGTGCACTCATGGGAAGGGAGCTAGCTGTATCCCGGGCTGCATCAGAAGAGGGATTGCCAGCAGGGTGAAGGAGGTGATTCTCTCTCTTTTCTTTGCCCTCATGAGACCCCACTGGAGTGCTGCATCCAGCTCTGATGTCCCCACAAAAGAAACACATGGACCTATCAGAGCAGGTCCAGAGGAAGTCACAAAGATGGTCAGAGGTCAGGAGCACCTCTCCTGTGAGGAGAGGCTGAGAGGGCTGAGGTTGTTCAGCATTGAGAAGAGAATCTTTTCTCTCCTCCAGGGACACCTCACTGCAGCCTTTTAGTGCTTAAAGGGGGCTTATAGAAAAGAGAGAGAGGGACTTTTTACATGGGCAGATTGTGATAGGAAAAGGGGGAACAGTTTTGAATGGAGATATTTAGGTTTGATTTTAGGAAGAAATTCTTTACTCTGAGAGTTGCAAGGCACTGAAAGAGATTACACAGAGAAGTTCTGAATGCCCCATCCCTGGAAGTGTTCAAGGCCATGTTAGACAGGACTTCAAGCTACCTGTGGGTGGCATCCCTGCTCATGCAGGGAGTTTTGAAGAAGATGATCTTTCAGATCCCATCTAATCCAAACCACTCTATGATTCCAGGATTTGAAATCCTGTGGAGAACAGTACATGACTTTTTAGCTGGCTGCAAAAGGTGACTTGAAAGAAGCTTTTATGTTACACCACAGTTTATATGAAATTTGGCATTTATGGGTCAAAACAAATAAAGCCACCTGTGTACAACTGTAAAATGGCTTATGCTTTGCTTTGTCTCTAAGCATTAATTTAAGATCTAAAGTTCACATTGCCTAGAGCCTTTGTGGATACCATGAAAACTTGCTTCATTTTTTTTCTGTTATTGAGCTGACAGCCAGATTAAATGTTGATTGTAAAGTTCTTTCCTTCTCCCTACTACTGCCCCTTACTGCATCCTGGCCAAATGAAATTACATGGTTGTATATACTTTCTAGTATAACTTATTATAATACATTCATATTATATACAAAATTCAAAACTTATGATGTAAATTTATTATAATATAAAGGCATTGCGAGTGTAAAGATGTTTTAAAAGAATAGATTCATTGTGAAATTGTCATAGCATTAGAAATCTTGTAATCCCCATGGAGGACCCAGCTGGGCTAATCTACCCACATGCTTATTGTACCCTGCAGACTAACGAGCTCTGATTCACACTATCTAATTAATTGCTTTTAATTGTAGTTGTTTTAGCAGTCCTCAGCTTTGGTTTTTCTAACACACTGGTTACTGTGCAGTCAATACTGAGGGTCACCCCTTGGTTTTCTGGTGGGTTTTTTTGATTGTTTGGTGGGGGTTTTTGTGTGTTTGGTTGGTTGGGGTTTTTTTTTCCAGGTGTCTCATCTCCCATAGGTCTCTATAACTATAACTGAAAGTCTCACCTTCCCATTCTCCACACAGATGCATCTTTTGCACTAGTTCATTCTCCCTTTCCCAGGTCTCCTCTTCTTCCACCAACAGTAAAAAAGAACCAGTTCAGGATTTACAATTCACCACTCTGTCCACATTTAATAATCAATGATGAGTCTTTCACAGTAACAGCAAGATCCTTGGAATACCTTTTGAAGAAGAAAGAGGCAATGAGCTAGGATTCCTATCCCAATTCTTTTAGCTCAAACTGGAGATAGGCATTGAGTTTGCCTGTAATCTCTGAAAAGGAGGAATTTTTTAATGCTTTTTCTTTCAGCAGAGGATTAGTTGGTGACATATTCTATCCAAATATAAGAATATAGCTCAGATTCCATTCCTCCTCTGATAGGAAACCAGCCAGCCTGGTGGACAACAAGCAACACAGTGTAGCTGCTGCTGCTCTAGTACTACATTTGTTGAACTGAGTCCAGAGAGGCTCTTTTTGTTTGGTTTTTTTTTTTTGTTTTGTTTCAACTCTGTTCCAGAATTGAGAAGTGAAAAACAAATTTCCATCTCTCCTTTTCTATAATTCTTCAAAGGATTCTGCAGTGCAATATGCAGAACATCCACAGCACTGTATCCTAAACAGCAATTAGCTCTGAGAAAGAACTGTAACCATGTTACATGTTACAAGAACACGTAACACATTTTAGAGCATCAGGGAATACAAATGCTTTTTTTCTAAATTATTCTTTATTATGATGTAATTGCTTAATTTTGATTTTGCCTTAGCATGTGCTGAGAAACTCCAAGTAGATTGCTGTATTGTGCATTGATTTTCTTCTATGAATTCCTGCTGAGACAACTATTAGAACATATTTAATACAAATACACATTTATTCAATGTATATGTTCATATAAATACTAAAAGCAATTGTTCTCACACTTCTATATTATAGACTGAAAAGGACTTGAAAGAATGCTTTTTTGGAACATATGCTTTCCTTTTCTCCACCAAACAAACAAATTTGCTTTAATTATTTTTAAAATTAAGTTCATAGATGTATGGCTTTTAAGGGTGACTTTTTGACAATGGACGTTCAGGATAGAGTGTAATTCCTTGGGTACATTTTTCCTGAGCTGGTTCATAGGGAAAAAGGAGAAATGTCCCAGCTCTGTTGCCAGCATATTTTGTGACCTTGGTCAAACTGCTTAAATTGTCTGAGTGAAATCCTACCCCTACTAAAGTCAAGAGGATTTTTGCTATTTATTTGAATGGGGCAAAGATATCACATTTGAATTCTGAATTGTTAATAAGAATGGGATAACATGTATCTAACTCTCACAGCTCTTGTGAAGCTAATTAATCAGCAGAGTACTTTGGGATCCTCAGAAGTATAATAGAAGCTGCAAGTACTATTATTTATTTGTCATGTAATTGGAAACCAGCAAGGTAAAAAGTCATTGATAAAAATCCACATCACAAGGTCATTTCTTTCAATGTTGCAAATCTCTTCTTCAATCAAGAGCTTTGTAACTGATGAAAAGTACTGCCTAATCATAACATTATCAAGTCAATTTAATTGGTGCTCTGGCAGCACATGAGATCATAATGAAGTCATTTTTGCTAGTTACAGGCTTAAAAATATTTTTATAGCACCGTTCATCCTAGTGGAAACTTTAAAGGCCTCGCAGAAGGGATTAAGGTTTTCTGCCTCTGTGTGGTAGACACCAGCTGTTTTAATCATGTCTAAGAAAACTACTGGTAAGCATGATATTACTGTGTTTATATTTATACTTTATACCTATTACATAGTTTGTGCCTTTAAAATTAATGTTCAGATATACCAAGGTAAAAAAGTAGGACTTTTGGACTAGAAGGGCTCTGATTTTTTCACGTTTGAACACTGGTAGTTGTCACTGTTGCCAAACCACAGGTTTTTAATACTCCCCATGCCTTGACAATCCCATTTTTGACAACAGAAAGGGCTACATGTTTTTTGCACAATACTCTGTTTCCCTTTGTCAGAAACTTAAAGCTCCAAAACTGATACTGGCTTTCACCAGGTGAAGGTTTGGAGTAAGAATGGTTGGTTAGGTTTCTATCAGCACGCCCTGTTACATCAAGTGGATTGCTTAATTTACCGTGGTGTAAGCTTCTGTATTGCAACAAATGGAAATAATGTCATTTGTCTTTTCTTTGCCCCATCTCTTTCATAGCTGGAGTGACTGAGAACTGGTTTGCCAGTACCAGGGTCCTCCTGCCTGCCATCGCTCCCCTCCTTGAAGAGCTGGATGCTGTGGCCACAAGTCCCTGCCATTGACCACCTGCCGTGGTTTGTGGCCAGTGAAGAGCAGGCTGTGAGTTTCAGCTCTCTCGCCACTGGCTGCTTTAGCAAGCATCTGACTAAAAAGCTCATTTTAAAATGCAGCCTTCAGAAAAAGCAGCAAACGCAAAGTGGCCAAAAGGCTAAAATGTTGTGGCTCGAGAAGTGATGATGTTTATGAGGAAGTGTTTTAAATCAGCACCTTTCCTGCCTAGTTTCTCATTTCCATCTCCTTACTTCCCTCCCTTATCTGTGGACTCTTCTTCCTCTTTGATATTGACCAAGCTGCACAGGCCACTTTTAATCAGTTGTGCCTGAGTGTGTCTTGGGTACTGGAAAGCTGAAATTTATTTCCCTCTCTGATGGAAAGCAGGGAATTGTGGCCTCCTGAAGCCCAGCTGTGGCATTGAGCACTGGCTAA